>JBCNJP010000027.1:99570257-99760021 GCA_039602395.1 Deinandra increscens subsp. villosa
CAGGGAGGAAAATTTAGTTTGGATAAGTCGAAGCTTAAATGTTTCAAATGTTCCAATTTGGATATTTTGCTCTAGAATGCAATCAATCATCATTTGAAAAGTCTAATTCGGATAAGCATGGTCACAATAAAGATGCAAAGGCACTAGTGGCTGAGGAAGGTTATGATTGGGCTGCAGATTTTTCGGATGAATCTGCATTTTTAGTCCACTCTTTAGAAAATTATGGATTGATGGAAAATATTGAGGTTGAATCGAGTGGATATGCATCTGAGACCAGTAAATCTGAAACAAGTGATTCTGAAGGTAATGGTTATGAGTCAATTTGTGAATTTTGTGCTCAAAAGGATAGAAAAAATCGATAATTGATTTTTGAAAAGGAAGGGTTGATTGTTGAACATGAGAAGAAAGAAGCAGAGATAGAAGATTACAAAAGAAAGTCTGAGGTTCCTGATGAGATTTTCAAAGCGTATGCATTGTTGGAACAAGAAAAGAAGGTGTTGATAGAAGGGGTTTTAGAGCTAAAAGCAAGATTAGATGAGATGGTTAGTGTTAATAAAGAACAAACCTTGAAGTTACAAAATGAATATGCTGAGTTAGTTACAAAGGTTGAAAAGTGGGAGTTCAAAGAAAAGGATGCTATTGGAGATTTTGATGCCTTGTATAAGAAGTCTAAGGCAAGAGTGTAATCACTTCTGCTTACCAATTTTGAACTTCAGAAAGCTTATGATGAAATCATGGTTTCGACCAATGATTATAAAGTTCTCCAGTCAAAATTACAAGATAAAGTCACCGATCTGACAAAAGAAAAAAATTGTTAACAAGAAATGTAGAGATTTATCAAGGAAGGGTGGAAAAGTTACACATGAAATGTTTGATGCTCATGATAAAGTGAGAAGAGAAAAGCTTTTGTCTAACAGAGTTTCAGAACAGCTGATAGAATCAGAAAAGGCTTTAGGTGAAGCACAGAAAAAGGTATCAGATTTAAATGTTCAAGTTCTAGATTTGAATCGTCAACTAAATAACTTGAAGAATTCACACTCTTTCACCAGTTATTTGTGCAACGATGAAAATTTCAAAAGAGTGTTGGCGGAGAAGAGTTCAATCAGGTACCACCTCCATTGGTTCAAACTGATCCTCTGGTTGATGTCAAATCATCTGAAATATTTGGTGACTATTCAGAATTTGCTCCTAAGAAATCCTGAAAAGAAGACATCGATGGTTTCAAACAAGAAAGTGAAAAAGGGGGAAAGTGTGATTGACAAATCTGCTTCTAAGTTTGTGTCTGGTGGGTTTATATCTGATAAGGGAATCATTTCTACTGACAAGGTGATTGAGAAAAATGAGGGTTTGTTGAGTGAAGCACAAGCTGCTGCTAACTTGGTAGAGGCTAACAAGTTGAAGGATATTAAAGCGGCCTTTTATCAAGCTGCTAAAGCTGGTCCTTCTGGTTCTCAAATTGATGTATCAAAGCTACCAGGTTATAAATGTTCAGGTTTGGGGAGTGAGGATAAGAAGTTTGAAAATAATGTCAAGAAGAATATGCCAAAGAAAGCTCCAAAAGAAAAGAAAGACACAAGCTTGGAGCAAATTTATCATTTGGCTCAAGTATTCATGACAACAATGGAAAAGGGATTCGGAGGTAAGATTCAGAAGAAGGTTTCGTCTGAAAGTTCTTCTCGAGATGCTCAAAAAGTTAAGGATTCTTCATCATCTGGGTCAAATTCCACACCTCGAAGTCCAAAATCGAAATGGGTACATTCTAACAGATTTCAAATTTTTTATGATATTTCTGATGATTCTGAGTTTATGGATATATGTCCTTCAGTTCAGGACATATCACAATATCAACGATCCTATCATTTGTGCTATCAATGTCGCCAAAAGGGACACATGGCACAGGATTGTCCTGAGACTGTAAAAAATTCATTTTCAAACAAATCGGCCATATTTATTGATGAATCAGGCAGGATTTTTACTGAGTCTACACCTTCCAAATCAAAATCTAAAACAAAACAATTTTTCGAATTTGATTCAAGTGTTGGTGGTTCATCACATGATGATGACTCTATTAAAATTGAAAAAGCAAAAATGCAGTGCCGACCTAAAGTGGTTAGCACGGCTGCAACTCATTTGAGTACTAATCATTAAAAACCAGTGTGCAGGTCTCTTCAAGAAGACATGTCAGTGATTGTTCAAGCAGTTACTGATAGTGGAGTCTCCTTCTTAACTTAAATTGAATGTTTCATATTTCAAAAATGAAATTTTTTCTGAAAGCTAAAAACTGAAAGGTATTAGTATCGGTTGGTCAATTTTCTTTCTTTTACATTCTGTATGTAGTTTAAGGGGAGAAATTTGAAAAACCAAAAATAGTGTCTTTGTGTTTTTGTTAAAATGAAAATCCAAAAATAGATTTTTTATTTTAAGGGGGAGAAAAAGGAAAAATACAAAAAGATTGAAAAAACAGAAAAATACAAAAACATTGAAAAATGAGAAATTGATCTGACATAATTGGGAAATAATGGTACATTGGCTTACGTGTCTGACTCATGGATAAAATAGATGAAAAAGCCATAAGATCATAGCTCGATGTGTTTGGTAGGCTCGACATTAAATCAGAAAGTATTCAGATGTGATAAACACATTAAATACAAATGCTTGACCAAGTGAACAACATCTTGATGCATATCTCAAGATATTATAGAAAACGATATGTGAAAAGTAAATGAGAAGTCACTGTGTATACATGTGTTCATTTTGCAAAGATTTAAACTTGTTTGATTTTCTTTATTTTGTCAAACAATCGGACTTTTTCTGCGTGTTCACAAGACCGACCTGATTGTTGTTCGTTTGACATTATGCTTTATTTTCTTTGGTGTTTCGTATAACTCATCGGACTTTCTCTGCATGTACGTAAGTACCGACCTGATTGTTGTTGAGTTATACAATTTCAATTTGTTTTTATTTTCTTATTTTGTTAAATCTGAGGCCTTATCTGCGTATCGAAAGATCGACCTTAAGGTAGATGATTTAACATTCTTATTTCCTTTTGCATAGAACACAGTTGACTATATCATGAATACATTTACTATGTGTTAAAGCATAAGTAAAATCACAAAGTGTGATAAGCAAATACATATCTGAGAATGTCTGATAGTGTGGGGTACACTGGTCAAAGCAATCTAATCAATAGAATAACATATCTAGATGTTATGAGTATGATTGTGCATGAGTTTAAGATGGACAAATTATACCAGCAATCGACATGACTTGTGTACTGAAGTAATTAAAATTGAATTGTAGTTCAGTATGTTATGACCAGTATGATCCCAAGTTGTGATCTTTCTCACAAAAGACAAAAATAGTGTCTGATTCTGTATTGAATTTATGTTTCACATCTGAAAATTTCAAAAAGATTTTAGGAGTGTTTTAGTATAATCTTTGAAAAATCAAAAAGATCTTCCGTGTGTTTTTGATATAAAGTTACAAAAAGCCAAAAAGATTTTGTTTCTTATATGTTTTCGACCGATTGATACAAGATACACTATTGTGACTTCAAAACTATATCTTGGATTCTCGAAGAGAAGTTTTGCGCCAAGATTAAATTAATTTTTCAAAAGAAAAAGAAAGTTGCGTTTCTGTCTTCTGAAATTGCAGGTTTCTATGTATCAAGACTCAAGCATGGCGAGCGGAGGAGTATGTGTTATATCTTTCACAAAGGGATCTTGAAGTTCAAAGATTGTTCAAGATTGATCCAGCCATGCAAGCTCTATTTCTGATAAGATTTCAAGTTGAAGATCGGATGCAGCGTTGCTGAAGATTGAAGACTGAAGTTATGTTAGATAGATAGATAGCTAGATACACAACACGTTAAGCGGGAATTTGTTAGAGCATATTCCTATGCTACGTTGTGTCTCGTGTATTGTATCTAGACTAGAGCGTCTTTGTGAGTCATATAGTTAACCTACCAAGATGGTCGCACCATATGGTCCGCCGTACTAGTTGGTACGGGCGTACCAACTGGTCCGACAGGTGGTACGCGGGTCTGTATGTAAGTGACTATAAATAGTTAATGTTAGAGAGAGCTTAGTAGTTCTGAGAGTTTCATCTTCTTAAATGTGTGTAAACTGAGTGTGTTTCTCTCTCTAGCTTGTAACTCTTAGTGAATCAATAAAGCAAAGCTTTATTTACATCCGTGTTCATCAATTAATCGAATCATGTAGTAGTAAGATCCGTTCCGTGGTTTTAGAAATGCTAGTGAAGGAGATGAATGTGCAAAATGAGGAAACCAGATCAGAAATGCATCGGGCTGCCTCCACTTCATCCAGATTTGATAACCAAATTCATGCTCAATTTTATGGTTTTTTGAAATCAATTTAGAATAGTTGGTTCTCATTTTTGTGGGTAACTTGGATATACTGGTTGGGTTTGCGACTACAGTCCCTACTACCAGTACTATCACCAACCAACATTCGGTCAACACATGGGATGGAATTTCAATCATAATCCTTTGTATGGTTATGATCACTATGATAGTGGTTATGGATTTTATGATCCGTGGCCATTTGGTGTGTGGAGACCATGTTTGAAGGAAACTGCCTCTGAACCCTCATCATTTAGCATGCACAAACCAATTTAATAAATTCTCCAAGGATGAATCCGTCTAAAAGAAAGAAATGCAACCAAGTTTTGGTTCCCAAAATACCATCTGTTGAGCCCAAAGTTGTTTCAAACGAATCTACCCTCAACGCCAAGGATCTAACTCCTTGACTTGTGTCTACATTTGAATAAAAATTTTGTCAGGACCAAAATTTGAACCTTTTCTCATTCAATACACATATTCAAGTGCGGCAATCATGAATCCATGATCAAATCATGTTGTTTGCTTGTTGAAATCCTTAGATTTCCATGTCTGAAAGTCAAGAACACGAGGGTTTTCACACACACAAGTTCTCTCTCTTCCACAGCCGTACAAAAACTTATTCTAGGGTATTCTGATGTGGCTATTTATACTGGAGAGAGCATAGGTCTTCATAGCACATATTACAAGATAATTTTATTGAAGTTAGTGAAAATTATGACATCAGACCTGCGAAATCGCTAAGAAGAACAGTGAGATCGCCAAGAACACTTGGTGAGGTCGCCAAGACTTGGTGAGGTCGCCAAGGTCTTGGTGAGGTCGCCAGGGTCTTGGTGAGGTCGCTAAGGTCTTGGTGAGGTCGCCAAGAAAGCAATCCAGATCGCCAAGAACAAGGACTCATTCGCCAAGATCTTGGTGAGATCGCAAAGGACAACTCCAAGTCGCCAAGAGCAACTCCAAGTCGCCAAGAGCAACTCCAAGTCGCCAAGGGCAACTCCAAGTCGCCACGGGCAACTCCAAGTCGCCAAGGGTAAATTCCAAGTCGCCAAGGGTAAACTCCAAATCGCCAAGACACCATAGAAATCACCAAGTACACTCTTAAAACAACAACAATCATTATGGAATCGCTAAGGGTTGTTATTATGGAAACACATTTAATTATTATCATAAGCCAGGTGAATTATCATGAAATAACATAGAGTATGGATCCAGACATTCATCTTACAATAGTAAAGAATTAGGGCAATAATCTCAATACTTAATCAACACAAGTTAAGACATTAACTATGAGATACAAAACATCAAACACTTGAATGATTAACAAAAGATCAAGATAATTATCCAAGAACAAGTACAAGTGAAATGAAAGTTTTACAATTGAAACCAATACTAAGGATGCTATGTTTGAGTTGCCACCAACCCTAGAAAGATCTTACAAATTCCCGATTTGGTGGTAATACAAACATAACTGACAACTACCTGATCTGACCAAGTAACTTCGGTAAGAACCTCTAGTATTTTCGAGCAAGATTCCCATAGCGAATGTCTAAGCAGACGATCTGTTCATCATATAATATCCAAAGGTCCTTCCGTGAGAATTTCTTCAAATCAGAGTAGTGCCACATTTCCAGCACCTTTTCAGATCCACGGGAGAGATAGCAAATCCCTCGACCACCCATGATCTAGTGTTTCAAGGTACTCAGGCCCTCTATGGTCATCTTTTAGCAGCAATGCATTCCCAGCACCACCATCTTAGAAACAAGCTGAAATAGTTTGCATCAACTATCTCGTATTGCCTGAGCCTTCGAGGAATGGTGTCCAGGAAACTGTAGAACAACCACGTAAGATAACTCGTATGTAGCAGTCTCAACTCAATTGCTGCGAATAGTCTTATTGTGTCGCCATCTTCCCTTTCAATAACCAGCTCATGTCTGTCTCCACTATAATACCAACTCCTTATAGGATTGCTAATCTGATCACCGGTTATTTTCTTTGTATATAAATCCTTGCTGATGCTCTTGTACATGACGTTATGTGGGACCACAACTCTCTGTCTTCTGAATGTCTTATATTTCTTCTTTTATTTCTTAAGGGGGCGAGTCGAAATGACATTATAGATGGATTTTATTTGTTCTTCAGCATTTTTTCCCACAGGATCATTTGTATGGTTGATTAGCTTTCTCCATCTAAGTTGATTTAGCTCCCATGCGAACAAATTCAAAGATCTCTTATTTTGGCAAAGAACTGTACGAATTCGTTTCTTCGCTTGACAATAAATGTCTTGAACTCATGATCGTATTACCATCCGAGGATCTTCATCCCATCATCTGATTCAACGTTGGGAGGCATATCTCTAAGCTTCTTAGCAGTGAATTGTACCAAAGCTTTTCGATAAGGTGCCATCTCCTTCTAATCGTCAACCAAAGTAGGGGCTTCTTTCCTTCGATGTTCCTCAACCCTTACTGCTTCCCGTTCATCCAGCTGTCGCTTGACCTTTTTATATTCTTCAATTATGTGATTTCTGACCATTGTTCATTGATCAGGAAGTTGTTTTATGCTGTAGCTTTTGCGAGCATAGCCCTTCCAGTCTAGAAAGTCTTGTATCTCTTTCTTGGTCATTCGGTTTACTCCAAGCGTAGCTGTCGTGGGACTAGAATGAGGTGAAATGTGATCAAAGATCCCTGGTGAAGGAGGCATATACTGAGCGTGTATCTCACATATATTTTCCCTTAGGTTGTCATTGAATTGCATGTACTAGAACTTTTTGTCTGTATCAGCAAAGGGATTTGCTCTGGGATTAGTTAGCTTTTCAGCAAGCTTGTAGTTATAGAGGTGATTCTCCAAGGCATCCATAAGAGTCATGAAGCAGGATAGAGGAATCCCATGAGGAATGAGTTCTCTGACATAATTTGCTATCTCTGAGGTGTCAGACGGATCAACGTTGTCTCCAGCAAGGTTGGGGATTATCCTTATTCTTGGTTCTCCCGCATCATTATTTCAATCATCTGTTTGATAGCCTCTTCTTTGGCCATTTCATCCAGTGTCCTTTCAAGCATTATTTCTTCTTTGGCAAGTCTGAGAGCTTCATCCTTCCTTCTTTGTTTTTCCATTTCTTGTCCGTAAACTTCTTCAGGAATCATTTTCTTTTTGCCTTTGCCAGGTCTACTAGAAGGACCAGCGTCTTGTGCAGAGTCTAGATTATTGGTAGCTTGACCACCACTTGCACTTGTCACTGGTTGAATTGGAACGATTTCAAGAACAACACCAATGGTTGTTTCAGTAGACTCCAGCACAGGCTCAGAAATTTGAGTTTGTACTCCTTCTTGAACAACTACACTTTCTTCAGAATGACGAACTAGTGAAGAGATCGGTGAAACATTTACATCATCTTGCATTTGAGCCTCACTAAACAAAGGCTTAGATCTCAGAGGAGTTAGAGCTAAGATATCAGTCAGCTCTTACTTGATCTCATAGATGATTTACTCGCCATATTCCTCATCAGTGGTGAATTTCAGGTTTATGAAGTTTGTTGCTCTGGAGTCATAAATGAGATACTTTAGACGATCAACCAACAAGAGATCATTGTATATCTCATCTGGAATCAAACTGAGTGGTTGAGCTTGCAAGGGTTCTCTGGCTTCTAAATTTTCTTTAGTGACAATTACACCGCTTCGGCTGCTGGGGTCAGTAGCGAGGGTTGCTTTGAAATATTGAAGATAACACTTGCAGGCATTTTCTATGCTTATTGTCAGGACCAGATTTGAGCAACATTGTTCTCATATGATTCATCACACAAGTGCGGAAATCATGTGTGATGGTTGATTCCGGATGGATCAGCATCAATGCTCACCCATTGATGATTCCTAAAGCTCAAGAACACACACTAACACCAAGAACACACACACAAAGGCTCTCTGTTGGAATATTACTCCTTCAAGCGTTGCCAATAGGGTTTTCTCAATGGTATTTATACTACTAGAGAGCCTGGAACAAAAGGAATGTTTGACACAACACAATCATTACCTAGAATTCAGCAAAATATTCTATCAGGAGAACAAATTCGCTAAGACTTAAATGAAGTTCGCTAGCACTTAACAAGTCCGCTAACAAGTACGCTAAGTAGTAACAAGTCCGCTAACAAGTACGCTAAGTAGCAACAAGTTCGCTAACAAGTACGCTAAGCATTATGAAGTTCGCTAACATGAACAAGTACGCTGACAAGTTCGTTAAGAACAAATCAAGTACGCTAGGAACAAAACAAGTCTGCTATGTAAACAAGTTCGCTAGGAATAAACAAGTACGCTAAGATAACATTCAAACAAGTACGCTAAGAGTAAATCAAGTCCGCTAAGAGCATAAGTCACAAGTCAGCTAAGAAGCATTACAAGTACGCTAACATATACACAAAGTTCACCAAGTACATATCAAAAGACAATTACAAAATAAAGTATCAATTAAAAGATAAGAAAACAATAAGTTTGTGTTGCTAACAAATAGGTTCTAACAATTCCACCCTTGTTGGCAATGCAAACTCTCAAGCTTCAAGCATCTTGACCGGACAGCTTTAGCAGAAATCTCCAGTTCTCTCTGGCTGCAGGTTTGTCTTTATCAGAAAGTACGTGAATACCCATATCATACAGCCTAAACAGATCTTGCCAAAAGAGCTTCTTCAGGTCATTATAATTTTTCAGCTCGACCAATCGTCTTGACTTATCCAAAATGACACTTGAACCATGTTCTTCAATCAACCAACAAGTTGCTGTTCTCAGGAGTTCTGACTCAAGAGTGAGTCTACCTAATTCTGCTAGCCTTTTACACCACCAGTTTAAGAATATCAAAAAATAGTTGGCATCGTAGCATTCATAAGGTCTCAACTGAACAGGTATGGTCCGCATCTTCTCATAATACATTATCTTCAAGTAAGATCGAAGACGGAGTTCTATAGCAGCAAATATTCTGATAGCGTCAGCACCATCTCTTTCGATTACCAACTCATGAGTCATCCCGTTATAGTACCAACTGATCATAGGAGCATTCTTCTGGTTTCCAGGGATAGTCTTTGCTTTCACTTCCTTTCCTATATCCTTAAACATACCTCGGTGAGGAGCACGAAGCCTTCTTTTCTCTTCTGCCAACTGAGCTTTTCTCTCTGCTTATGGATTTTGACTGAGACTTTTATCATTATAAGCAGACTGGATCAACGCAGCAGCCCTTATACCCTTTGGATGATTAGTGTGGTTCACCAAGTCTAGGTACTTGAGCTGTTTGAGTTCCCAAGAGAATAAGCTAGTGAGAGCTTTGAAGTCTCCAAATATTTGGACATAGCCATTTCTCCTCTTTACCATGAAAGCATCAAAGGCTTCATCATATTTCCAACCCAAGATCTTCATCCCATGATTGACATTAGGGTTGCCAGGCATTTTCCTCAAGTTCTTGGCAGCAAATAATTGCATGGCCTTCAGGTTAGGAGTTAGCTTTTCCAATTCGTCATAGATTTGGGGATTATCTTTTCTCTTGAGAGCCTCAGCCCGTTCCTCTTCATTGATTCTGATTTGTTCCAACTTAGCCAACCGCTCTGTCTTCCGGTACTCACATACAAACTTCCGGAGGCCATTAAGTCTCTTCTTGTAGTATGCCTTCTTATCAATGTTCTTGAATTTACAGAAGTTGCGGAGTGCTTCAGAGTTCATACTGTTGGTGGTGGATTCAATGTAAGCTTCAGAGTCAGGAGGGTCAACGGACGAGTTCTCTGGAGGAGGAATGTATGTGTTGCCGATGTCGAAGGTAAGATCTGAGAGATGATCCCGGATAGGAAGGAAGTCCACAGTCTTGTTTGTGTCGGCAAAGATATCAGCTAGGAGATCAGATTGTGCTTCAACAGTTTGATTTTGAGGTAGGTGAGAATTCAACCTCTCCTCATCGGTGTATAACTTGGTCAACTCAGTGTCAGTGAGACTCATCAGATATTTCAATGAGAAGTTGTCTTTCATCAGAGTTCTAACCATGTTGACAGAGTTGTCATCAGCATCTACATCGGTGCCCTCTAAGTTTGTGACAATGCGGATCAAAGGTTCATCTGTTCTGATTGATTCTGAACGTTCTGGCAAAGTGCTCGACCCTTTTGCATACATGACAGCTGGAGGATGGTTAGATTCATATCTCTTGAGTGCTTCAGCCTTTTCCTCGAGAAGTCTATTTTGTTCCCTGAGAGTTTCATCAATAAGCGCTCTACGGGATCTTTCTTTCTCAGCTTCTCTTTTACGATGCTGTTCAGCAATTTCTTCAGCAGTTAAAATCCTTTTTCCTCTATCCTCAGTAGAAGGACCAGGTTGTTCTGTAACCGCGGGCTCTTGAGTTGTAGTCACATTTGGTTCATCTTCAGTGTCAGACTCAGAGGAGAAGTGCATAAAGGAGGCTTCAAATATTTGATCATGGAAGCTTTGTTCAGTCGATACTGTAGGAACAGATTGACTCTCAGATTCTCGGGCAGCACTTGAATCAAGGTTGATGATATTTGCATCTGCAGGAATAGAACCTGGAACACGGGGAGCAATATCCAAAGCAGAAGCCTTAGCTGAAGTTTGCATAAGCTCAGAAAGTGAAACCTGTACGTATATATCATCCACCTCCTTCTTTACTTGAATAGGAGTAGGAAACAGAGGTTCCATATCTTCATCTTCACTCTCGATCAGATCCAGATCAATGTAATTCAGTGGATTGGCATCATTCATGAGCACATGCATACATTCTTCTAGCTCATTCATGTCTTCTTCATCACCGAAATCTACAGAATATGGATGTTCCCCATATGAGACTTCACCAGTGTCATCTTCGATTGACTCGATCAATATACCACAAGAGTTTCTTCTTGAGTAGATCTTTTCTGCATAGTATTCCCTAAAGTTGGCCATAGCAAAATCTAGGAAGGCCGGGTCAACGTGCATGTGACGGACTCCTTCATTCAAGGGAAATAAGGCAGTGGATGTGTCAGTTGAAGTCTGAAAGGAGGGTAAAAGAGAGAGTTGAAGGTTTAAACCAGATGCATCAGCATCTTCTTCATTTGAAGTTCCCTCAATAGCAAGTGCCTTGGCTGCCTGTGAAAATCTTGGAAGTTTCAGATTCTCTGGCACAGGAGCAAGCTTCTTGATTAAATCCAAGGTTTCATCTACAGGTTCGTCATGAAGGAGACTGTTGACGAAAGATTCATCGTCGTCTGAGGAGTTCAGCCCATCTCCTTCTGTGAACGTATCTTCATCAAACCTTTTTTGGGTAAAGGATTACCCTGGTGATTTGTATTGAAAAATCGCAAAGAGCACATGTAGTAAGGAGATACCCTTACTAGATCATACTTGGGACATTGCCCCAAAGTATGTGAAAACAAGGACACCAACAAAACAGAAAATACAAGCCAAAAGGCAGACCCACCTAGCTCATCAGATTAGGAAAAAAAACCCAGTAACAAAAAGTAAAAATATGTAGACATCAGGCGGCTTGGTATGATTCATGGTATCACACAACCACAACCTAATCTTCTTGACCACTAGCCGAACGGCCGAATGCTCAAGTGGACTCACCAGACTGCTACAAAGCCAAAAAACGCCGCTAACCATTCGAAGCCTTTCCCAAAGGAGTGCTCGCCCCTTTATGAGTTCTAGGAATGCCCGCCACCATAAACCCCCCCCCCTCCCGTTTCATTGTACACTTCCTCAACCTCATTATCATCCTCATTGTTGCCCCGTGAGAACTGAGAGAAATCTCTAGCCCTTGAAGATTCAGCCTTACCAGTCCCTGTTGGAATATTACCCAAGCCCATGTTACCATCTTCCTTACCTAAAACATCAAACGGGTTAGATGTGAGAACCACATCCCTTTTGTCGCCATCAAACTCGAAATCACTATCATGCAAGGGGCTTGAGGAGTCTTGAGCACCTGTAGAATCTTTACCAGCAGGCATTGTTGTAGAAGAATTAGGATCTTGAGAATTGTCGCCATCAGTTCTTTGATTAGTTTGAGGCTGGTCTTCAGGCAGCTCACTTTCTTTATCAACACCATCATCACCATCTGGTTTGTCACTATGTTGTTTGTCTTCACCTGATTTGCTTAACAAATCCTTTAGTCTTTGAATCTCAGCTGCCTGTTCAGCAATTACAAGTGACTGTTCACTGATCTTTTAGTTAGCCACTTGCAGAGAACAATTGAGATGATCGTTCTGACTTTGAAGATTAACAACTTCAGCTTGTAGTTCCATCATCTTCTCAGATTCAGAAACTGTTGGGCTTGTAGTCACAGTACCAGAGGGGTCAGTGGTAACGACATCATCTTCAGCTATGATCTCCAGAGGTCTCATATCCATATCAATCTTATCACTGTGATCAGTAGGAGATGGAGAAACACGTGTTGTAGCCAAAGTTGTATCCAGTTGAGTGCTAGATGAACCAACAACTTCATACTCATCAGTGGAACCCGGTTTTCTTCTGACTTGGAGTTTCTCTGTGCAGGACTTGCTTCTTACAGCTCTTACCGTGAGTAACTGCAGACGATTGCTTAAAGTTAACTTAGGAGCGGTCAGCAGTAATTGTAAGTTTGCTTAAAGTTAACTTAGGAGGACTTTCAGTCTCAGCTGCAAGATCATGTGTAGAATCCTCTTGATCGAGAGACACCGAAGAGTCGTCTTCATCTAAGTCATCCTTGGACGGTTTATAGCTTTCATCTGATGATGATTGTTGTGTCAGATTCGTCGAGGCCCTGGAAGATTCTCCAGTCCTTTTCCTTTTCCGAGGGTGAACATCTGCAGTTTGAGCAGGGCTGTCATCTGAGCTTGAGGAGTTAGATTCATCATCATTGGTGTCATCACCTTCCTCAGCTTCTGAAGAGATCACATTCACTGGACTTAACGAGTGTTCAACATGCTCAGACGCTTCAACATTTTCACCTTGGAGATTCCCAAGGTCTTCAGCAGCAGTAGCAGGATCTGAGATAACTGGGGCATTCAAGTCCAATTCATGGTGGACTTGAGCCGCATTAGTGGGTTCAATTTGTGCTTCATCTGCAGCTTCATCCATGTGAACATCTCCTTCAGCATCAACCGGAGCTAGTCGAGCTATCATCTCGGGAAAGAAAGGCACCTCATTCCCTTGATACTTACCTTTGTGGTACTTGCTATACGAGCCAGTATTCATAGAACTTGTGGAGAATGTCTCTCCTTGCTTCACCAAAGTTGGGTAGTAATGTCCAGGATGGCTTGAACAAAGCGAGGATACATCAGAAACTTCTTTTGCCTTCCAGTGGGGTGCAGGTTAGAAATCATCCACTTCAGTAGTTGGTGGGAAAGATTGAAACCATCACCTAAGACGAACCCATGGATAGCACATGCAGTATCATCAATGAAATCATCTGGAGCTGCCTTTCGGTGTCCAAACGTCGCAATGAAGAAACTGATAATGAATTTCCAATTTGTCGGGAATAAAGTCTTCTGAACTTTGTTGCTGACATCAGGAAGAAAGACACCCGAATATCTCATTCTTGTGATAGTTGACTGCCACACAGCCTTAGAGAAAGTCTTGGGCGTGTCAGCATCTTGTAGATCCAGGACAGTTCTGATCTTTTCTTCAATAATCTCAAAATCAATATTCTGAATTCTAGATCTTATCACGCTTGTTCCATCATCCAGTTCTGCAGATTCAGCATTGTACCAGAATGCTTCAATAATACCCTTGTAGATAACAGGGTTAATCTGCATGGCCGTTGCCCAGTTTGATTGTAGCATAAGATCAAGGGCTTGCTCGTTAGCACCTTCCCAATTTTTGTTAAATATGCACCTTCCGTTGTGCAGGCGACCATACTCTAACGCTTCTACAGCTTGTCTGGGAGGCATCTGCACATATAGAATTAAAAGATTACATCTAATTCAACACTAGATGAATGTCATGTCACACTAAACCCGTGATAGTGACAGAGCTTTTCATTTGAGTATTAATGACATAAACTAACTCATATAGTGCATATACTTTAAAATGATCACAAGCAACCGGAATGTCATGATTAACAAATGTATGTATTTCAGGAAAAATAACAGTTGTGTGTGAAGTAATAAAATCTGGAAAACAAGGAGCCAGATCTAAATCTCCATTAACATTGACTTAATTGAATGTTTTGCATGAAAATTGAAAAATGACCCAAATGAAGATTAAGTTAACTAAATTCTGATTTGTTGGAGGGTCAAGGAGAGTTTCAATGAGAATTCTACTACTTGGTCTCAACAACAGTCACAGATATCAAGCAAAAGAGGGCTTGGCACACTGGGATCAAGACCTAGAGGTTTAGGTTGTCCCAATTTGTCAAGTCAGTTCAGGGACAGTCACATTGGGACTTTGTTCCACCCGAGCTTGTGAACTCCTTGATTTGATATCATATGATTATTACAAGAAAGAACTTAGTTGAAAACAGTGCTATAAATGTAAGACAGGAATGTTGGAATATAACAAAACTAAAATTCAAAGATTAATTAGATGCAGGTAATAAGTGTAACACTTATAAGCAAGTAAGAGATCCTAACGGGTCAAATGTTCCAATTTTATCATTTAAAGGACAAGATGTGATTATGTAAGCTTAACAGATTAGATGGAACCATTACATGTCACATTTAATCCTAACACACAAGTACAAGCATGTATGGATCAATTAACACATACCCAAATCACCAAATTCACATTTAAGCTAATACAGTCACATAAGTCACATAAAAACAATTTCATGCAAGATTTGACTTATTAAAGTCAAAATGACCAAATGAGTGTTCATACAGAGCTTAAATACCTAAGATAGTTCATATGAACCTTAGAGGCATCATAGATCACATCCTATGTATAAATGCTCTCAATTAGTCACAAAGATGGTCAAATCCACTTAGTTAGGTCAAGACATTCAATTATGTCTATCTTAGTGTTAACTGTGTCCAAGATCCTTTCACCTGAGTTATTGACCTGTTTCAGACCCATGTGGATCTTAACCAGTCTAAACCACCAGTGTTAGGCTCAATTGGATATCAATTTACTCAGAGAGAGACATACAAGTACACAAAAATAAAGATAAGGTGATGCACTACCTGATTAATATCATGAATGCTTGTATTGAGAAACACATACCTTTCTGAAGATCTAAGGATGACTAAGATCTAATGAATTGAATTTCTCAATGACTCAGTGAGTTATCTGCTGGGATCAAGCATGTTGTATTAGAAATCAAGTAAGCATCAGATTAACTAAAATAAGATAAGGATTGCCCCTGTGTAGCCAAAATTGAGTCTTAACTCACATTGCCATTTGATAGAACAACATACCTTTTTGATGATCTATGGTATGCTAAGATCAATGAAAAAGACGCAATGCTCTTGATCAATCTCTCAACAGTAATAAGTTCTGTTTTGTGATCAGACAAGTTATGTTAGAATTCAAAATTTTAGACAAACACATAAAGATATAGGCAATTAGAACTTAAAGACATAACATGAGAAACTTCAAACTTAATCTATCAATGTGATGAGTGACTAGACTAATCACCAATTATCAGCAGATTCTCAAGTTTAAGTCTCAATCAATTTGAAGTTATGGACAATAATGAATAATAAATTTTGATTGGAGACAATATAATTTCAACACAAAGTGGAATTCATTAAGTCAAGCCAATCAAGAGAAGAAATAAAATTGATACTTCAAAGTTGCTTAATGTAAACTCACAGGCATATATACACAACAGATTTGAGTTAACTAAACTGAATTGGCAGTAGCCACATTGAGTTCTATCAAGCCAACCAAAGTTCCAAAGTTGATAATTAAAAATAGAGAATTCCTAAGTATTCATATAACAGAGGATTACTACTTCTAATTTTTATCAATCTAAACAACCATTAGGGTTCAAATTGATTAATAAGAGCATAATAGCAACCAACTGTTGTGAAACACTCAAAGGAATATTATGCTCAAAACACATTCAAACACTACCCAGAACACAATGTTCTCAGATTCTAAATTATAAATGAGAGTTTAGATTCACATACCTTTGACTTGAGCACAAGTGTATTAGGATCAAGTAAAGATGAAAGAAATCTGTAATTTACATTAAATTAAAGTATTAGAAGCCTAAAAGATTTGAGAACCGAACCCACGGCTCATCAACATCACCGAGACCAAAACCAACCAAAATACTCGTGAAAACAAACCTGTGAATGCAAGGAGAGTGTGTGAATCAACCCTAATTGCAATAGGAACAACAGATTTGAGAGAGATTCGAGAGATTTCGATCGAACAGTGGAAGGGAGAGAGTCGCCGGTTCGTATTTTTGAGAGCGAATGTGTGTTTTGAATGCGTGAATGAAGAAATAAGACTAAGTCTCCTTTATATAGTGTAGGGTTTAGCGGACTTGTAAATATCTGAATTTAAACAAGTTCGCTAAGGCTGTCTCCAAGTCCGCTAAGTATTAGCAGACCGAAACAAGTACGCTAAAGGAGAAACAAGTTCGCTAAGGCCTTAGAGAAGTACGCTAAGCTTAATGAAGTTCGCTAACCCAGGAAGTTCGCTAAGGCTAAATCAAGTACGCTAAGCCTAAGAGAAGTTCGCTAAGTTTAATGAAGTTCGCTAAGGCTAAGGACAAGTACGCTAAGCTTGAGAGAAGTTCGCTAAGTTAGGAAGTTCGCTAAGACAAAACAAGTACGCTAAGGCCAAAACTGAACTTGATACAGAAAAAATTTCTAAGTAAAAAAGAAGTTCGCTAAGGTATAAACAAGTTCGCTAAGAACAGTTTTAACCTTAGTAGACATAAAATGTAAGTGGAGAAGTTCGCTAAGGCAAAATCCTTCTTAGCGGACTTCTCAAACACTTAACCAAAATTAATCAAAAACATAGGAGAAGTTCGCTAAGAACAAGTTCAACATAGCGGACTTCTCAACATACAAAAGACTCAAACAAAAACAAGTTCGCTAAGAACAATTTGTTCTTAGCGGACTTCATGAAAAACACCAAACATTTTTAAAAAAAAATTCTAAGTCCAAAAAATTTACCAAGATATATAAAAATTTATTATTTAACTAAAAAACTTAAAAAGAGAACAAAAAATGCATGCCTGCCACCAGTAACCTACCAGGAAGATAAATTTTGAATTTAAAACACAATTACCAGTTAATTTCAACAAATTTGATGATGACACACCTAGTACCTAAATTTGACTTTTATCGGTCAAAATTCCACCCGAACTCAAAATTTCCAATTTTATCCGAATTGGGTCAATTTTCCACCCGAACTCAAGAATTCATTTTCTTTCAAGTTGGTTAATTTCAAACCAATACCAAGATTAATTTTAGTACAAGTTGGTCAATTTTTCACCAAACTTGGAAATTCTAGCACATTGGCTTTGAGAATTCACATATTTTTGTATGGTCGTGGTCAGACATGTTTAGAATCATACCGATCAATTACGTGATCAATAACACTTACAATTCAAATCACCTTTCGGATCCGGTACCCTAAGTCAGATTGTCGGTATTGTCTATCCACTTAAGCTCAGACAAGGTAATTTTCAACAAATTTCTGTGACATATTTATCATGTTTTGTCCGATTAGTGAAAGATGTGATTAACCTTATATACAACTTAAGTCACCAGAATTCTACCATGGGCCATTTTTGCACTTCGGATACAGCCCACACACATAAGAATTATAAAATTGGTACATATGGAATTTCTTCAACATATGACAACTTATATTATTTCCCCCTATTTCTTTAGTGTTAAGTAGCTGATTTCATGAATGGATATTATGATGGATCGCGTGAACACAAGGTCATTGCTTTCGCAAAGCAGATGTGTCACGGATAAATGATGAATGTGATGATGGGATCGCGTGGTCACAAGGTCATCACTTTCGGAAAGCAGATGTGCCACGGATTTATTGATGGATGAAGCGACACCGAGGTCTTTGCGTAAGCAAAACAGATGGTGTGCTGATGAGTGAAATCAGACTTAGGCAAATTTAAAGAATTTTGCACTGGTAGACTTAAAGGTTCACATTTTCAAGCAAATTAATATGTAATCACAGAAATAGTCTACTTCTAAGTATGTCGAGCCTACCGACACATCAAATGATAGATTTACTGGTCGATTGGATCATATCCTATGGTTAGATCTACAAGACCAAAATTATATCATGTTCCTTACATATTGTCCGACCACAGACCAAAGGTTTTAGCTTTTTCAATGTTTTTGGTATTTTCTGCTATTTTTACTGCACATGAGTATAGACAAATACTAAACAATTACAGAATTGACACTATTTTGTTTTTTTTTATCTTCCACAGATGCATGCACGGCAGACAGACTAAAAAACAAGCTATTTGAATGAAAAGAAATTCCTTAGGTCATAAATCATTTTGACTCGAGACACAAACATACTGAAATATTTTTCTCAGCCAAAACAAGTCAAACAACATAGGAACAGACTCAAGTGAGTCAAAAGAGTAACAAAAGCAATAACATAAGATAAAATAAGTTAGACATCAATAATTAAATAAAATGCAAAACAAGCAAGAAGTGTAAAATCTTTTTGGTGATTTTAGTAAGAGGAATGCAAGACTTAGGATATATTCACAGAAAATTCACAAAAGAAAGCAACCTAGAGAGCAAGACACTAACGTATCAGAGAGCAAGAAGTTCCAGTCCTAGTCAAAGTTGATCATTCCTAGAGAGGTAACCAGAAAGTTGAACCTAGACATATCAAATGACTTAGTGAAAAGGTCAGCTAACTGATTTTCTGAATCAATCTGAACTAAGGTGACTAGTTTCTTCTCAGCACAGTCCCTAATGAAATGGTGTCTAATCTCTATTTGCTTAGTCTTAGAATGTTGAATTGGATTTTTAACAATACATACAGCAGCAGAATTATCAATATGAATAGGAGTACTCATGAAATTCAAACCGTAGTCCAGCAATTGATTCTGGATCCAGAGAACTTGAGAGCAGCATGATGCAGCAGCGATGTATTCCGCCTCAGCAGTTGAAGTGGAAACCGTAGTCTGCTTCTTGCATTGCCACGACACGAGTCGGTTTCCCAAAAACTGAGCTCCACCCATTGTAGACTTCCGATCGAGTTGACAACCAGCATAGTCACTATCTGAGTAGGCTCTAAGATCGAAGGCTGAATCTTTTGGATACCATAGCCCTCGGTTGGGATTCGACTTCAAGTATCGAAAAATTCTCTTAACCGCAGTCAAATGTGATTCCTTTGGTTTGCTCTGAAATCTTGAACAGAGACAGACTCCAAACATGATATCGGGACGACTTGCCGTCAAATACATCAACGACCCGATCATCGAACGGTATAAGTGCTCATCCACCGAGATTCCGTGAGCATCAGTATTCAGTTTGGGACGAGTTTCCACTGGTGTAGAAAATCCGTAAGAGTCGTGAAACCCGAACTTCTTCAGAATTTCTTTAACGTATTTCCCTTGGCTGATCAGTATGCCGTCTGGCGACTGTTTCACTTGAATTCCTAGGAAAAATGTCAATTCACCCATGGCACTCATCTCGAACTTTTTCTTCATCAAGTCCTCGAATGCATGACACAAATTCACGTTCGTTGACCCGAAAATGATATCGTCAACGTATACTTGAACCAAAAGCATATCCTTCCCGACGTGTCGAATGAAAAGAGTCTCATCAATAATACCCCTCTTATATCCATTTTCCAGCAGATATGTAGACAATGTCTCGTACCACTTCCTCGGGGCTTGGTGCAGACCATAAAGGGCCCTGTCAAGTTTGTAACATTTGTTTGGAAATGACTTGTTCACAAAACCGGGAGGTTGATGTACGTACACGTCCTCATCCAGCTCGCCATAAAGAAATGCAGTCTTAACATCAAGTTGGTAAACAGTGATGTCCATAGACGCATCATAAGCTAAGAAAATCCGAATGGCTTCTAGACGAGCGACAGGTGCATAGACTTCGTCATAATCAATGTCGTCTTCTTGCATGTACCCTTTCACTACTAATCGAGCTTTGTTTCTTATGATTATTCCACGGTCATCTCGTTTGTTCTTGAAAATCCACTTGACCGGTATGGGTTCAACACCCTTTGGAGCTTCAACAAGATGCCAAACATTGAGCAGTTTAAACTGAAGTAACTCTGCTTGCATGGCTTCAATCCAGTTGTCATCTTTGAGAGCAGCAGCAACTGAAGTTGGTTCTTCTTGAGATATGAAGCATGAAAATAGACACGAGTTAACATGTTCTATTTGACTTTGGGTGATCCTTATGTCTACGGGGCCTATAATCTGGCTTGTTGGATGAATTTTGTGAACCCTTGACTCTTCAACAACGGTGTCTTCGATTGTAGATTCAAGGTTCCCAATTTGCAGATCATTTCCCGGGACCTCACCGGTTTCAATTTCAGCTTCAACTTCTGAATCAGAATCATGATCTTCAGGAGCAGTTTCCACGCTGGTTTCCCCTTGAACAGCTGCAGGTGCTGGATCTGTTTCTACAATAATTGGATCTGGCACTGGAATTACTGTTTCATCAAGAGTTCATGATGAAGATGATTCTCTGGATCGATTTACTGATTCACTCGTCTGATTTCTCCATGTTATATCAGGAGGGTGTACTGAATAGATAGTTCCCAAAATCGATGAAGAAACAGGAGCAAAAGTGTCAAAAGTCAGAAAGTCTTCCTCACGAGCATCATTATCTGAGATAGTATTTCCTGAAACACCAGATTCGACAATATTAAATGTAGAAGAAAGAGAGTCAAGGTCATACATGCTATCTGAATCAGGTTCTCGAGTGATCCGAGTGTGCTCGTTAAAATTAACATTGCACGACTCCATGATCACTTGAGTTCTTTTGTTGTATACTCGATACGCCGCTGAGGACATAGAATATCTAACAAAATAACCTTCATCTGCCCGAGGGGCAAACTTGGCTAACTGATCAGACTATATAAGAACAGTGTAAGGACATCCGAACGGTTTTAGTCTTGTTAAGACAAGTTTTTGTTTAGAAAACAGTTCGAACGGCGTCTTGTTAGCATGTTTGACCAAGAGCGTTCTGTTCAGAACATAGCACGCAGTGTTCACTGCTTCTGCCCAAATAGAGAGTTTAAGGTTAGAATCAGCAAGCATGGTTCTGGCAGACTCGATGATGGTTCTATTCTTCCGTTCCGCTACACCATTTTGCTATGGCGTGTACGATGAACTAAACTGTCGTGTGATGCCTTTCAAATTGCAAAAAGCATCAAATGTTTGATTCTTGAACTCCGTCCCGTTATCTGATCTGATTATCCTAACTCGCTCTCTGCTGGCGTTTTCAATGCGAGTAACGAAATTCTTCAATATCTCAGCTGTCTCAGATTTTTCTCTTAGGAAGAACACCCACGAGTATCTGGAGTAGTCGTCAGTAATAACGAGGCAATAAGACTTTCCCCCTAAGCTCATGATGTTCACTGGTCCGAAAAGATCGAGATGGAGTTATTAAAGAATTTTTGTCGTTCTACTAGGTGGCTTCGGCTTGTTAGATGTCTTGTGCTGTTTTCCTTTGGAACACGCAACACAGTTATCGACATGGACGAATTCTTTCTCCGGTAGCCCAATAACGTGTTTTCCTATTACGAGTCGATTCATGTTCCTAAAGTTGATGTGACCAATTCGCCGGTGCCATATGGTTGAGTCTTCTTCCGATGCCTTTACTAGAAAACAAGCGATTGAATTTGCAGGTTTTGCTTCCGCCATATCCAAAGCATACAAGTTTCCTCTTCGATGTGCTCGAAACAAGATCTGATCTTCAGGTATCTTGAGACAAGGCTTCAGAATTAGACACTCGCGATCGTTGAACACCATCGGCATTTGGTTATCGCAGATTTGCGACACACTAAGTAGGTTGAACTTCAGATTCGATACCAGGTTAACCTTATCAAATGAAATTTCTCCGTTTGTTAAGAGACCGTTTCCTATTATTCTTCCGCCATACACATCTCCCCCATAGGCAACAGAACTACCGTTAGATATTGTTTTGACATCATACAGCAAGTCCTTGTTCCCTGTCATGTGCCTGGAGCACCCACTGTCCATGTACCATGTGTTTACAGCTTTCCGGGAATGTCCTTGCACAAGTAAAGAAATTGATTAGTTTAAGGAGGGACCCCGGTCATTTTGACCTTGGGTCTTCTTGATACCGGTTTCTTCACAGGTGACGAAGATGGTGCGGATGAAGACGATGGAGCTGATGGAATAACTGAAGATGGAACGAAGGTGGTTGCAGGCCTTGGAGCTTTCATTGGCCTTTGAGACGGAAATGGCCTTGGTATAAAGCCAGGTCTTGGCCTTGGGTTCCATGACCTGAATGGAGTCAGACTTGGTGCATTCATCCTTGGTGGTTGTCTGATGTGCGGCTGACTTGAATACAGACTTCCCCTTAAGCCTTGTGGTAGATACGGGGCTTGACTCGGAATGTACGTTTGGTTGGGATAAGACTATTGGAACATAGAATTATCCCGCAATTCTATGAAGTCTTCACTACAATTACCGTAGTTTCTCGAGTGGAGGTGTGTACTCTGACCAACAGTTGCTTGTTGCTCATAATAGTGTACAGGTGGCACTGGTGCATTGCCATAGGTATTGTAACCTTGGTTGTAGATACACACCATTGCATCGTGATGAGGATTGCCACAGACAGCACAACCATTTTTCAGAGATGGTGCATTTGGAACAACAAAAGCAACATTTTCATTAACAGGAATCACAGATGATGGTTCAACAGATGAAGCAGCAGGAGTCTTCTCATCATTAGTAACAACCTTCTTCTTTCTTCTTCTACTTCTCTTCTTCTTTTCCACAACAACAACTTCAGCACTTTCTGTCATTGGAGCAGAAGCTCTACCACGATCAATGCAGACTCAACAGTTGGAGAGGAGGTTGTACGAGTTACTTTTGCAACACTCTTCATCTTTGGTTTGACATTCTTAACCATTTCAACTTTAGAGTCAACAGCTCCAGTGGGAGCAGAACTTTCAACAACAGCTTTTTCATTTGCTTGAATGAGGAGATTTCCCAGCATGTGGTGTTGATGTAGAGTGAGTTTCGGTTGAGGCACTTGGTATAGACTTCACCTTACCATCGGTGATCACAAGACCAGCTTGTGTGTGCATGACAGTCTTACCATGTTTGAGTACCATTTCAGCAAATGCACGATTGAACTCATCCTAATTCACATTAGACTGATCAGTGAATCCCTTGTTGGAATTCTGCCTAGGCTTTCGCCTTCGTGTGGTCTTAGCTCGTTTTGGAGCAACAGTGGGTTTTAAAATCTCGTAGTTGTCGTCAAACAAAAACGATTGACCATCCACGGCAAATGTTTTCAACAAATCAAGGAATTCATATACAGCTGCCTCTTTAGTCAGAGTCTCAGAAAAACTAGTATCAACACCTTTTAAAATATCAGGATTGACTTCCTCAAAGTGAAGTGCGACATCGGTTGGTGGGAGATCAGATCCACTCGTGTGGGTAGAGAGCTGATCTTCCATCTTTTGGATTTCGGAAGCACTTGGAACCAACTCATGATTAATGAATTTTAAGTGACTCTTTGAGTTAATCTTGGTCAACTCGGGAACTCTATAATAGTTATGGTTAAGCAGATGCTCTGCTGCACTATCATCAATTTCCCTTGTCAAGCCAAGTCCAGATTTAAGTCTAGCAAAAATATCACGGCCAACAGTATTGCTAAGAGTTGCCGGATTGAGTTTTAACAAATCAATGGTTTCTCGAGCCTGAGCATAGCTCGTCCTCAGAGAAGTTAGTTTTTCCAAAAGATCTGTTATTTGAATAGTTAGAGTTGTTTCCGTATGCTTCATGACCTCAATGTCATCTTGTAAAGACTTGATCTTAATCAAAAAGTCTTTCTCATTTTCTTTCAATTTCTCAACTTGGCTCTCACTCTCTTTCGCCTTACCGACCAATTCAAGGTTGTAAGCGCGATAGCGAGCTACAGCCTCAATACATTTATCAGAACATAAAGCGGATTTTACCTCATCAGGGATGGTTTCGCATTGGAGTTCTACAAGCCTCTTACTTGCCTCAGATTCAACTTCAGATGAGCTCACTTCAGTAACAGTTCCAGTGTCTTGAGCATTGTCTTCAGTCAGATCATGAATTCCAGCCATTAAGCAGAAGTTAGTTGGAAAGAGAGGGTCAATTTTTTTAGACACATCTATCTCTCCATCATTTTCCTTCACTACAAGAGCATAGTTTATCTGGCTAGAAGACGGATTCTAAGACGAGGAGGTCCAGTTGTAGTTGGAGTCTTCAAGCGATACCAATACCTTGTTGCTTTCATCCGATCTTTGTGGTTGTTGAGAAGATAACGATCCTCGTTGAGAGAAATTTGAGCTATTGCCCTGTGGCTTCTGGAATGACGAACTGCCTTGTTTCTGATAAGATTGGGTAACACCACCACCCTGCTTTTGATGAGTTTGGTTACTTCCACCAGAATTGGATTGCCCGTTCCACGTCCTTGCTTTAGGACATTCACGTGCAAAATGACCCATTTCTTGACAGTTGTAACATTGCACTTTTGACTTGTCAAAGCCGATGTTGGTGTTTGAGGGAGCTTGAAAAAGCTTTCTTCCAGTCTTCTTGAAGAACTTTCAAGTTCGGGCAGCTATCATACCCATTTGCCATTAAATGTTGATCTCTTCGAGATCATTAGCAGAAACTTGGTCTAGGTCTTCTTGACATACGGTCATAGACTCAAGACTTCCGGACATCTGAGAATTCATGCAAGCTAGAAAGGCGTTGCACAAGTCGGAATCCATGCTTATGTTCGATTGAGATGCAGGAGATGATTGCTGAACGAAGTAACCAGTTGGAGACTGTTGCACAAAAGTCACATTTGGAGTCTGACCGGTGACGGGAGCAATGACAGTTTCAGTAGGAGGAGCAGCTGGAATAGAAGTAGTGACAGGTGGGCTTTGACTTGCAGGAACAGAGAACTGGAACTCATCATCTAGGTCTGGAGCAATGAACGCAGCATTGGGAGCAATAGAAGAACTCCTAACAGTCACAACACCCATGAGAGACTTTTCGTTGCGCTCAACGGCTCGAACTTCATACTCACGAACCTTGTCGATCATATCCATATAGTCGGCAGTAGAGAGATCATTACTGTCAATCAACTAAGTCACATATGAAGCAAACTCTTGAGGAAAGGAGTGAAGGACCTTCTTGATGATGGCACTATATTCAGGTCGGATGTTCTTTGTCGTCATCTCAGTGATTATGCGGCAGGATCGATTAATGTACCAACCGGCAATTTCCCAGGTTAATCCCGTTAATAACTTGTGTTATATTTTGATAACGTCCGTTACTTCAGTTAACTAGAATAATTGCATGAACTGTGCACATGAGTCTAGACGTCGGTTAACTTACTTGAATGTATATAAATTATAATTTTATGTAAATTATATTTTTGTGATTTCGCGAAAACGTTTTGTCATTTTATGTGACAATTATATTCATTATTACGTGGTATATATGGATATATATACGCACGCCATTTTATGATTTTTATGTGGCGACGCGTCACGAAATCGTAGAAGTGTTTCTATGATTTTTTAGAAATTTAAAAACGTTTAGTTATGGGGATTATAACTATGATTTTATGTGAACCAATTAGGGTTTACATCTTATAAATATAATATGTTGACTTTATCCGGTCCAATTCTCGAATTTACACGGTTAAAGTCTTACTTCGTTAACTCCGTTAGAACTAGTTAACGACTTGTTACTTCGAGGGGTTACTCTTGTCATTTTCTCAAACCTCTTTTAAGTGAGCAAAAACTGGAAGGACTTGTTGTGTACTTTGTCTAAACTCCAAAATGCATTTTGTAAATTGGAAAAGGACTAGGTTGTCAATTAACCAAACTTGATTATAATGGAATTAAGAACCGATGTTCGGAAGTCCCGAAACCGCCCTCCCTTGTAATCGCCTTCAATAACCGACTTCAATGCTCCGCCGGTTTCGTTTGTTGGGCATCCGAATTCAATCAAAAGGAAACCAGTTTCTCTCAATCATTGTCAAGAGCTAAAGCACCGGAGTTCTCTAAACCCCTCTCGCTACTCCCGACTCTTAGCGAACCACTGCAAGTCCGGCCACATTTAAACACCCGACCGATCATCACGTCGGAGCTCAATAGCAGACAGCCACGAACGCAGCAGGAGCAGAGGGTTGCAGACCAGCCACGATCGAGTCGAGATCGAGTGTTCGAGATTGTCGCGTTCGAGTTTCGGTTTCGTTTCGTCATAAAAGAACGCATTAAAACTCGTCTCCCGTTCGAGGTATTAGACTTGGCATGTTAATCGCACGTTTTTCTTTAATCTGTGTTTGATTTCACGATTTTCCGGTGACCGGAATAAAACTCCGGCCACCGGAAGTTTGGGGAAGAAAGTGGTGACTGGTCGGACTTGGTTATATATTAACTGTTCTGGATTAAATCACAAACGGTCGGTAGCGCAATTGATTTGCGCGTCATGTGGGAACCGGGAGGTCTCCGGTTCGAACCCTCCAACTCTCATTTCTTTTTCCGATTTGTTATGTTGTCCAGCTCACAGATCACCATGCACACAAAATCAACACCATCCGGTTCTGTTAACAGTTGCGAGTCCAGCCCAGTGGTAGGGTCGTTCATTTGCAACCCAGAGGTCCCAGGTTCGAACCTGGTGACCTCCGGTTAATCAGTAGTTTTTTTTAATTGCTCTATTTTCCTGCTCCATGGATTGTTTGACTCAAAACTTATCACAAATCGTTTCCCTTGTCATCTTGGACCCGAACAAATCCTCGTAAACATAATTACCTTCGTTTTCTCTCGACATATTACATGATTTGGTTATTATTTATATATAAACATGTTAGATTACTTGATAATAAGATTTTAACGAATACATATTTGAGAAAATATATAAATGGGCGTATTTCGAAATATAAAATGAACGTTTTAATGATTTCTTTAAACTCTTGAAATTTAACACGACATATAAATATATATATATTGGACATTTTATTTCACTAAACCTCGATATTTATATTTACGAATATATATATGCCGACGATCCCTATATTTAATATTTGGGATAACTCACGCACATTAATTTTTGTAAATCCTTACGTCTTTGATTTAAGTGTCATCTTGACTTCTTTCGAACAAACGATTTTCGTCACGAATCGAAATTGTCACGTACGTCATATTTGGAATTACTTGATTTAATACCGTCGTCTAGGTTATGTGACTCATGTGCGGACACACACTTACGTATGTAAATTCAATAGGTGCTTGGTAGTTACGCAAGACTCGGAGTCTTACTAAATTGTAGCAGCGCACCCTAAGGTGAGTTTCACAACCTTAACGTTACGTCCGGTTTTGGATGATAACACACGCAAACACGTTACACCCGGGTTAGGGTGATAACACGACAACTCCTATGTATGATTAAAGTAGAAATCTAGCATATATCACATGTTCACGTAAAATGCTTTATCTTTGAAAGTCCTTACTTATCGAACCGTTAATAGCTTATAGCGAGGGGATATTGAGTAGTACTACTGGGGTCTGACAAACCCCACTCAGCGGGCACGAGATGCACCACCCGACTGGCGGTCGGACTGAGGACAATGTCAGCCTAAACTTACCGTGATCGAGTAGACACGGGGAAGGCAAACCACATAAGGAATTATTCCTACAACTAATTGGTCAGCTTCGGTTGCGAACGTTTTAGTGACATGAACTTAGGCTCGATACCTACGATATGGACTCTACTGTTAATATACATGCTTATATACGAATAAAAATTGTTGTATTCGTACTACATAACTATACTAGATATACTTATGTGCTTATGTGAACTCACCAACATTAGTTGGCACTTGCTCTTATGCATGCTTTGCAGGACGCTAGGAGAATCTGATTTTGGGCACGTACGTTGGCTAAAACCTTTTATTTTGGGAATTAGTTTTCAAATCTTTTCAACTAGAACTGGTATTTACTTACCGGCGCTTGCTTGCGCAACTTGACTTTTATGAGCTTCCGCTTAACTTTAACTCTGGTTTGATATTTCCCGTTTGGAAATATATTTACAATTTGAACCCTTAACTTATGTTTAATGTAACTAATGACTCGGGTCCTGGTCTGGTTCACACCCGACACGGTTAAGCTCCGTTAGTGGAAATTAGGGGTGTGACAGATTGGTATCAGAGCCCTTGGTTGCAGAGAACTAGAATTTTCAGAAATTCTAAACTGTAACTGTTTTTGAACATTAGTTACAACAATTCCCAAAAACGTTTTCTTTTCGCGTGCCAAAAATCGATTGCTCACATTAGGTTATCTTTTCTTTGTTTGTGTCTGTCTGGGTTCAGGCAATATGTCACCATCCAATCATACACGTGGAAAGGCACCCATGAATGAACAAGGATCCTCGTCACGTCAACCGGCCCGTAGGAGGCAACGCCTTGACTATACTCAAGGGGATTATGAGGCAGAGTCACATTACTTTCGAGACCCGGACAACGCGTCCGATTGGCGGTTGTTTAGGCCCATGGTGGCCAGTCTTATAGGCGAATTTGGAGTCCCCATAGACGAGGGTAGACTACCCGATCTTCCCTTCTGCCACCCACAGATCACTGCTGCAATGATGGCAGTGATAGACGAGTTGCGCAGTGAAGTTAGATCACTACGAACCGAAGGACGAAGAACACAAACTGAAACTCAAGGAACAAGGGATGATCTCGAGGTGACAACCACAGCACACAACAACTTAGCCCATGGGGTGATTAAACTCGAGGATAGAGTGGATACCTTGGAGGCAAGACCCAACACGACCAATTTAGCCAACATGCTACAGACTGCCTTAGCAAGGATTGTTGTGTTAGAAGACCTGGTCGAGGACCTGACCGGGCAAGTGGCTACTCTTCAGGGACAGGCAGCCCCTGCAGCTGATCCAGTGGAGGAAGAACCCCTCGAAGAGAATGGAGACAACGCTGAAGAAGAAGAGGTCGAGGAACCCGAAGTCATTGATCCATGATCTGATATGTCTCATTTTCTTCTCTTTTGTTACTTTGAAATAAATTTGACTGGGTGTTCATTTTATTTTGAATGTTTTCAAATACTGAGATACCTTATGGTTGGATTTTAAATTTTGTAACGGATATTACATTTTTATTTTACCAATGTGTTTCTGAAAATTATGTCGTGTGATGGATGGATGCATGAATAATTGTTTAGTGTTTAATGAAATTAATATTCGATATATTAATCATTGAAATGTTCGTATGGAAAACAGAACCATGGCTGAACACCTCACCGCAGCACAGATCCAAAATCTGATTCACCAAGGAGTTGCAGCAGCTCTAGCAGCGGCCCAAAATCAGCCAAACAACAACGGTGGGAAGTAAAAGAGACGAAAAATTGACAACATTTTTTTTCTCTCTCAAAAATTATTCTCTAAAATAATTTTATGAAACAAATCCAGGCCCAGCTCAATGCACGTTCAAAACTTACATGGATTGTAAGCCGTTTATATTCAAGGGTGATGAAGGAGCCGTGGGTCTGCTACAATGGCTCGAGAAATCGGAAAAGGTATTCTCAATGTGCAACTGCCCAGTTGCGAATCGGGTCAATTTCGCAACCGCTACACTCGAGGGAGCTGCCCTCACTTGGTGGAACGCACAAATCCAAATGTTAGGGCTCGATGCAGCGAATGCTATGACTTGGCAGGAATTCAAGGATGCCATTATGGAGGAGTACTGTCCTCGCGATCAGGTCAAAAGGTTGGAAGGTGAGTTCCAGAACTTGAAAATGGTAAGTTCTGAGGTTGAAGAGTACAACGCTCGCTACCATGAGTACGCGGTGCTGTGTCCTACGATGGTTGATGCTGACTTCAAAAGGATTGAAAGGTACGTGGATGGGTTAGCTCCACAGATCAAGGGTATGGTTACTGCCTCAAACCCTGCAAATATGCAGAATGCTATTAGGTTGGCCCATAAGCTGACTGACCAGGCTATAGAGCAGGGAACGTTGCCACCCAGGAAGGTCCCCAAAACTGCCCTAGATGGGAAAAGAAAGAGAGATGACGACTCTAGTAACAACAACAATAATGGTAGTGGCAACAATAATGGTAGATCCTCTAACTCTCACAATCAAAACAAGAGGTACAACAACTCCAGAGGTGACTATAACAACGGTAACACCAACAGCGGGGGCGGTAATCAGAACCGCCAAGGTGGTAGCAATCAGAATAACAATGGGTACAAAGGACGAGCACCGTTCTGTAATCGGTGCAACCAACACCACAATGGAGCATGCAAGAAACTCACCTGTGAGCGTTGTGGTAAAGGGGGGCCATGAGGCTAAGAACTGTTGGGGTGAAATATAAAACCGTCCCAATCAAAATCCGAATCAGAATCAGAATCAGAACTAGAGGCAGAATAATGAAGGCCCAAGGGGGTGTTATGAATGTGGAAAGCCAGGGCACCTAAAGAGGGATTGCCCGCAGCTCCGGAGAAATAATAATAACAATGCTGGCAACAACAACAACAACCACCGTAACAACAATAACAACGGTGGTGATGGTGATCAAAATGGTGGAGATAGCGCCAAAGGGCGAGCTTTCGTTATGGGTTCAGGTGAAGCGAGAAACGATACCAACGTCATTACCAGTAAGTTTCTTTTAAACAACTACTTTGCAAATGTCTTGTTTGATAGTGGCGCCGAGAAGAGTTTTATATCGACTAAGTTCTGTAAGTTGATTAAGGCTACCTAAACTCCACTAAAAGCTAGGTATACAGTTGAATTAGCTAATGGTAAACTTCTTGACACCACTCACGTAGTTGAATACTGCACATTAGAACTATCTGGTCATAAACTAAGTATAGACCTTATGCCTTTACCATTGGTAGTTTCGAAATGATAGTAGGCATGGACTGGCTATCCAAACATCAAGCGGAAATTATTTGCCAAGGAAAAAGTCATATGAATACCCATAGCAGGAGGAGAAGTACTCTCGATTCAGGGCGAAAAAGGGAGGTGCTGTCTCCAGAATCATATCATACCTTAAAGCACAGAAGTGTCTTCGAAAAGGACACGTGGCAATCCTGGCCACAGTTACGGACCAAACCAGGGTAGAGAGAAAAATCGAAGACTTCCCGATTGTACGTGATTACCCAGAGGTATGACCTGAGGAACTACCTGGTCTCCCTCCGCTTCGGCAAGTAGAATTTGTAATTGATCTCGCTCCGGGAGCAGCTCCGATCACGCGTGCACCATATCATCTAGCGGTGAACGAATTGAATGAACTATCCACACAACTACAGGAACTTCTGGATAAGGGTTTCATTAGACCTAGCTCGTCACCATGGGGAGCACCGGTACTGTTTGTCAAAAAGAAGGATGGCACATTCAGGATGCGCATTGATTACCACGAACTCACCAAAGTCACTATCAAGAATCGATACCCTCTTCCACGAATAGACGATCTCTTTGACCAGCTGCAAGGGTCTAGTTACTATTCCAAGATTGATTTAAGGTCCGGATATCATCAATTTTGAGTCCGCGATGAGGATATTAAAAAGACAGCCTTCAGAACGCGATACGGCCATTATGAATTCTTGGTCATGCCTTTCGGGCTGACAAATTCACCAGCTGTGTTCATGGATCTCATGAACCGTGTGTGCAAGCCCTATCTGGATAAATTCGTCATAGTGTTTATTGACGACATCCTCATCTACTCCAAGACAAGAGAAGAACACGAGGAACATCTGCGGTTAATCCTAGAATTGTTAAAGAAAGAACAACTCTACGCTAAATTCTCTAAGTGCGATTTCTGGATCTGAGAGGTTCAATTTCTGGGTCACATCGGCAACGAGCAAGGTATCCACGTTGACCCAGCCAAGACTGAAGCCATTAAAAATTGGCCTAACCCTAGAGCTCCTACGGAAATTCGTCAATTCCTAGGTTTAGCGGGTTACTACCGTCGTTTTATAAAGGGATTTTCTCAGTTGGCTCAACCATTGATCGCTCTTACGCACAAAGGGGTTCAATACAGATGGGGTGATAAGGAAGAGGCAACCTTCCAAGCTTTGAAAGAGAAACTTTGTAGTGCACCTATATTATCTCTACCTGGCGGGATTGACGACTTCGAGCTCTATTGTGACGCATCAATCCAGGGACTCGGTTGTGTTTTGATGCAAAGAGGTAAAGTCATCGCACACGGGTCAAGGCAATTAAAGTCTCACGAGAAGAATTACACAACTCATGACCTAGAGTTGGGCGCGGTCGTATTGGCCTTGAAATTTTGGAGACACTACTTATACGGCCCCAAGTATAAGATATTCACTGATCACAAGAGTCTCCAACACATATTTGAACAGAAGGAACTCAACATGAGGCAATGTAGGTGGGTCGAACTGCTAAACGACTACAATCTAGCAATAAATTACCATCCAGGCAAGGCCAACGTGGTGGCTGATGCCTTGAGTTGAAAGGAGCATGTCAAAGCCCAAAAGAGTTCGAGCTCTCCAATTAATGATCCATACGGGGCTACCGGATAGACTCCAGGATGCTCAGAAAGAGGCCCTGAAGGAGGAGAATTACGGGTCTGAATCATTACGTGACATATATGGAACTTCTGAAGTTAAGTCTGATATACTTCGTTATTATAATGACCGTATACGGGTACCTTTGCATGGGAATCTTAGAGACCTGGTGATGGACGAGGCTCACAAGTCTCGTTATACGATCAATCCAGGTTCTGACAAAATGTACCAAGATCTGAAGGGGCTATATTGGTGGCCCAATATGAAAGCTGATATCGCTAGATATGTCAACAAGTGCTTGACGTGCGCAAAGGTCAAAACTGAACATCGAAAGCCAGCAGGATTACTGCAACAACCTAAAATTCCTGAATGGAAATGGGAAGAAATATCGATGGATTCCATCACGGGATTGCCCCGTACTTCTGGCGGTAACGATATGATTTGGGTTATCGTTGACCGGTTAACAAAATCCGCTCATTTCCTAGCTATCAAGGAAATTGACAAAACAGACAAACTTGCAAAGATTTATCTCAAGGAGATTGTCAAGCTTCATGGAGTGCCTTTATCTATTATCTCTGACCGAGACCCTCGATTTACTTCAAATTTTTAGGGATCCTTACAAGCAGCAATGGGAACTCGCTTAGATATGAGTACCACATATCATCCTCAAACAGATGGACAGACTGAACGTACCATCCAAACTCTTGAGGATATGCTTAGAGCATGCGTGCTCGACTTTGAAAAAAAAAATTTAGAAACGCATTTACCGCTGGTAGAATTCTCCTATAACAACACCTGCCATACAAGTATTGGAGCCGCTCCATTTGAGGCTTTTTATGGACGAAAATGCAGATCGTCGGTCTGTTGGGCCAATGTCGGTGAGAGCCAGCTCACTGGACCTGAACTAGTGCATGAAACCACGGAGAGAATTGTACAGATCAGAAACCGCATGAAAGCGGCAAAAGATAGACAAAAGAGTTATGCAGATAAACGCCGAAGGCCAGTGGAAATTGAAGTCGGCGACAAAGTACTACTGAAAGTCTCGCCTTGGAAAGGCGTCGTACGCTTTGGAAAGCGCGGGAAGTTGAATCCTCGTTATGTAGGTACATTCGAGATCACCGAAGGCATTGGTCCGGTGGCTTACAGTTTAAATCTACCTCCTGAATTGGATGGAGTACACAACGTGTTTCACGTTTCAAACCTGAGAAAGTGTTTAGCTGATGACACTCTTCTAGTTCCATTAGAAGAACTACAAATCGATGAACAACTACGAATTAGCGAACAACCCGTGGAAATCATGGGACGTGAGTAGAAAACACAAAGCAAAATTCCCATCGTCAAAGTGAGATGGCAATCTAAGCGTGGACCGGAGTTCACGTGGGAACGCGAAGATCAGATGAGAAAGAAATATCCTCACCTATTTGATCATGCGTAAACATCTAATTAAGGTATGGGTTAAATTTTGGGACAAAATTTCCTTAACAAGGGGATGATGTAACAACCCTAAAAATTTTCTTGTCCTTCCTCAGAAACTGTAGCAACTTAAGGCAATTTTCGGGACGAAAATTCCTTAACAAGGGGATGACGTAACAACCGGCAATTTCCCAGGTTAATTCCGTTAATAACATGTGTTATATTTTGATAACGTCCGTTACTTCAGTTAACTAGAATAATTGCATGAACTGTGCACATGAGTCTAGACGTCGGTTAACTTACTTGAATGTATATAAATTATAATTTTATATAAATTATATTTTTGTGATTTCACGAAAACGTTTTGTCATTTTATGTGACAATTATATTCATTATTACGTGGTATATATGGATATATATACGCACGCCATTTTATGATTTTTATGTGTCGACGCGTCACGAAATTGTACGAAGTGTTTCTATGATTTTATGGAAATTTAAAACGTTTAGTTATGGGGATTATAACTATGATTTTATGTGAACCAATTAGGGTTTACATCTTATAAATATAATATGTTGACTTTATCCGGTCCAATTCTCGAATTTACACGGTTAAAGTCTTAGTTCGTTAACTCCGTTAGAACTAGTTAACGACTTGTTACTTCGAGGGGTTACTCTTGTCATTTTCTCAAACCTCTTTTAAGTGAGCAAAAACTGGAAGGACTTGTTGTGTACTTTGTCTAAACTCTAAAATGCATTTTGTAAATTGGAAAAGGACAAGGTTGTCAATTAACCAAACTTGATTTTAATGGAATTAAGAACCGATGTTCAGAAGTCCCGAAACCGCCCTCCCTTGTAATCGCCTTCAATAATCGACTTCAATGCTCCGCCGGTTTCGTTTGTTGGGCATCCGAATTCAATCAAAAGGAAACCAGTTTCTCTCAATCATTGTCAAGAGCTAAAGCACCGGAATTCTCTAAACCCCTCTCGCTACTCCCGACTCTTAGCGAACCACTGCAAGTCCGGCCACATTTAAACACCCGACCGATCATCTCGTCGGAGCTCAATAGCAGACAGCCACGAACACAGCAGGAGCAGAGGGTTGCAGACCAGCCACGATCGAGTCGAGATCGAGTGTTCGAGATTGTCGCGTTCGAGTTTTAGTTTCGTTTCGTCATAAAAGAACGCATTAAAACTCGTCTCCCGTTCGAGGTATTAGACCTGGCATGTTAATCGCACGTTTTTCTTTAATCTGTGTTTGATTTCACGATTTTCCGGTGACCGGAATAAAACTCCGGCCACCGGAAGTTTGGGGAAGAAAGTGATGACTGGTCGGACTTGGTTATATATTAACTGTTCTGGATTAAATCACAAACGGTCGGTAGCGCAATTGGTTTGCGCGTCATGTGGGAACCGGGAGGTCTCCGGTTCGAACCCTCCGACTCTCATTTCTTTTTCCGATTTGTTCTGTTGTCCAGCTCACAGATCACCATGCACACAAAATCAACACCATCCGGTTCTGTTAACAGTTGCGAGTCCAGCCCAGTGGTAGGGTCGTTCATTTGCAACCCAGAGGTCCCAGGTTCGAACCTGGTGACCTTCGGTTAATCAGTAGTTTTTTTTAATTGCTCTATTTTCCTGCTCCAAGGATTGTTTGACTCAAAACTTATCACAAATCGTTTCCCTTGTCATCTTGGACCCGAACAAATCCTCGTAAACATAATTACCTTCGTTTTCTCTCGACATATTACATGATTTGGTTATTATTTATATATAAACATGTTAGATTACTTGATAATAAGATTTTAACGAATACATATTTGAGAAAATATATAAATGGGCGTATTTGGAAATATAAAACGAACGTTTTAATGATTTCTTTAAACTCTTGAAATTTAACACGACATATAAATATATATATATTGGACATTTTATTTCACTACACCTCGATATTTATATTTACGAATATATATATGCCGACGATCCCTATATTTAATATTTGGGATAACTCACGCACATTAATTTTTGTAAATCCTTACGTCTTTGATTTAAGTGTCATCTTGACTTCTTTCGAACAAACGATTTTCGTCACGAATCAAAATTGTCATGTACGTCATATTTGGAATTACTTGATTAAATACCGTCGTCTAGGTTATGTGACTCATGTGCGGACACACACTTACGTATGTAAATTCAATAGGTGCTTGGTAGTTACGCAAGACTCGGAGTCTTACTAAATTGTAGCAGCGCACCCTAAGATGAGTTTCACAACCTTTACGTTACGTCCGGTTTTGGACGATAACACACGCAAACACGTTACACCCGGGTTAGGGTGATAACACGACAACTCCTACGTATATATCACATGTTCACGTAAAATGCTTTATCTTTGAAAGTCCTTACTTATCGAACCGTTAATAGCTTATAGCGGGGGGATATTGGGTAGTACTAGTGGGGTCTGACAAACCCCACTCAGCGGGCACGAGATGCACCACCCGGCTGGCGGTCGGACTGAGGACAATGTCAGCCTAAACTTACCGTGATCGAGTAGACACGGGGAAGGCAAACCACGTAAGGAATTATTCCTACAACTAATTGGTCAGCTTCGGTTGCGAACATTTTAGTGACATGAACTTAGGCTCGCTACCTACGATATGGATTGTACTGTTAATATACATGCTTATATACGAATAAAAACTGTTGGATTCGTACTGCATAACTATACTAGATATACTTATGTGCTTATGTGAACTCACCAACATTAGTTGACACTTGCTCTTATACATGCTTTGCAGGACGCTAGGAGAATCTGATTTTTTGGCACGTACGTTGGCTAAAACCTTTTATTTTGGGAATTGGTTTTTAAAACTTTTCAACTTGAAGTGGTATTTACTTAGCGGCGCTTGCTTGCGGAAATTGACTTTTATGAGCTTCCGCTTAACTTTACTCTGGTTTGATATTTCCCGTTTGGAAATATATTTACAATTTGAACCCTTAACTTATGTTTAATTTAACTAATGACTCGGGTCCTGGTCTGGTTCACACCCCACACGGTTAAGCTCCGTTAGTGGAAATTGGGGGTGTGACAATTAACATGTGTTTCAAATGATTCGCCTTGCTTATGAGAGAACGTGTTGAACGCCAACTTGATCTTATCCAATCTTCTTTCCTTAGTAGCCGGGTTGCCCTCATATTTCTTTTCCATCCCTTCCCCGATTTCATGAGCCGATGTGACAGCACAAAATTTGTATTGCAACTCATCATTGATAGCCATCTTAATGAACCCAAGGGCACGCATGTCAGTTTTCAATTAAACCTTTTCAATAGCATCCAACTTGTTTCTTGGTTTGGGAATCATCTTCTTAAGTGGAGGATCAGCACCAGCGACAACAGCAACTGCAGTGCCAGCAGTGGTAGCCTCTTCCACTTCAAACACAACAGGACCTTCGACTACAGAAGTCAACAGGTCAAAGTCAACGAATTCCAAGTAAGATAGGAATTTCTCCTTCCAATTATCGAAGTCACTTGCCCCCATGAGTTTAGGAGAACTATTGTTGCCTTGTGTGGCAGGAGTGAAGTGATCCGACATGTTGAAATGATCAACACTTGTCAATTTCGAGACAAAGTAAGCGAAGGGGTCAAACGAGTCGAAATCGGTCCACTTGCTTGCAAAGTAGTAAATTGCTTGAAAATACCCAAATCCTACAAGACCAATAATAATAAACATCATTAGTCATTCATAAATGAGATTTCAGCAAAAAGTTTGAAAAGTCAAATTTTCAGACTTAGCCAAATTTTGAACAGCTTGTTCTTGAGCAAATTCAAACTCAAAAATCAATGTTGACAAAATCAATGTTTAAGATCATCAATAGTTTCGAAATTCATGTAGGAATACTTTACTCAACTGTCATGAACTCCAAAAATCACTCTAAATGACCTAAATCAATGGAATAGTGAGTTTATGTGAAGAACACCAAAAATCACCACTTTTAGCCTCTAAAATCTTCAATACTTGATGTTTTTGAGAGATATCAGTGGCTATAGATTCGGTTTTAGTAGCCTTAAATTCGCCATTTATCAATTTTAACAGTTAATCAACAGAAAAACAAGATTGAAAAATTTTCTTAAGAACAGGACTTGAACAAATAAGCGATGTTCATGGCTGAAATCCAAAAATTGGACCATTTTGCTTGAGATTTCTAGAAATCTGAGTATGGCATTGAGTTTATTGAGTGATTTCTACCAAGAATCAACTCAAACAACTAGCAAATCCATCCAAAATCGACAACTCATATGAGATTTTCTCCATTTTGAGAAAACCTTCAAAAATGAAGAACAAGGCTCTGATACCAATTGTCAGGACCAGATTTGAGCAACATTGTTCTCATATGATTCATCACACAAGTGTGGAAATCATGTGTGATGGTCGATTCCGGATGGATCAGCGTCAATGCTCACCCATTAATGATTCCTAAAGCTCAAGAACACACACTAACACCAAGAACACACACACAAAGGCTCTCTGTTTGAATATTACTCCTTCAAGCGTTGCCAATAGGGTTTTCTCAATGGTATTTATACTACTAGAGAGCCTGGGACAAAAGGAATGTTTGACACAACACAATCATTACGTAGAATTCAGCAAAATATTCTATCAGGAGAACAAGTTCGCTAAGACTTAAATGAAGTTCGCTAGCACTTAACAAGTCCGCTAACAAGTACGCTAAAGTAGTAACAAGTCCGCTAACAAGTACACTAAGTAGCAACAAGTTCGCTAACAAGTACACTAAGCATTATGAAGTTCGCTAACATGAACAAGTACGCTAACAAGTTCGTTAAGAACAAATCAAGTACGCTAGGAACAAAACAAGTCTTCTAAGTAAACAAGTTCGCTAGGAATAAACAAGTACGCTAAGATAACGCTCAAAACAACACGCGATTCGAGATTTAGCCGAGTCGACTCTATGGATCATTTACCTCAAACGCAGCTTATTTTGTTTAACTTTGTTTCACTCTATGTTGTTGCTATAAATAGAACACTTAGGTTTTTTTTTGAGAAAGGTTGGTGAGGTGGCCTAAGTGTGTGTTTTCTAAGGTGTAATTTCCAATTCCTCTCAACACTTGTAATCTTTGAGTTCTTGAATATTGCAATAAACATTGAGAATTTATTATTGTTCTTAGTGTTCTTCGTAGATTGTGTGATCGAGCTTCTTTATCAAACTTGTATTCCGCCTCGTTTGATCTTGTACTTGTGAGATTCTTAGATCTAGGAGGACCTAAAAAAAGCTTATGGTTATCTTACTATGGCGTTGCCAAAAGAATTATTAGGTCCTGTTTGGTTCAGCTTATTTTTTGCTTAATCTGACCGAATAAGACATTTTTGTAATATGGTGTTGTTTGGTTCGAATGTCTGAATGGAAATTGTCTGACCGAAAAAGACATTTTTGTCTGTTTCATCATGCCCCAGATTTATTGCTGTATGAAAAAGACAATATCGTCTTTACCATACAGCCTCTTATTCATTTGTTGCTTAACGAAAAAGACGAACCAAACAGCCCCTTACATCACTTTAACACATGTACTAAATCTAAATCATTGTGGGATGCTTTGGCACTAAGATGTGAAGGTAATGATCAGTATAAGAAGAGTAAAAGATAGGTTTTGAACAAAGAGTTCGAAAATTTTCAACATTTTGAAAAGGAGAATATTACTGCTCTATTGTCTCGAATGTCACATTTGATAAGTGAACTGAAGATGGTTGATGTTAAAAATATTGACGAAGAACTAAAAGAAAAATTGCTGGAAGCATTACCAGAAAAGTGGGAGAATTATGTATTGTAGCTTACACATGATAAAAAAATTTCAACTTTGTCATTTCATGCGTTGACGGGAAAACATCAAGATCGAGAAATGGAAATGTTGAATAAAAACAAATCAACTGCTCAGTTAAAAAAATCTAGAATTATATCATGGTCAGAATTCCGCAACTATCAATGTTAAATCTAAACGACTTGTGTCAGGACCGATTCTCACATCAAGAATCCTGATCTTGAGCAAGAACGAGGTTCGGATGAGAAAACCCGAAAAAAAGATGAAGATAAAGATGAATCAAAGATAATCAAACACAAGAAAGATGATGAACAAGTCGAAAGATTTCATTGAACCGAATGATTATTTACAAGAAGTCATGACAACACTCTCTCTAGAAATCCATGACTCACTCTCTCTCTAGAATGGAAATCTCAACATTCCAAAGAAAATCCTCCATCCATTTGGAGACTCTCTCTTAGACTCTCTCTCTCTCTCTCTAAATGAATGGGGCACCCTCACTATATATATAGTGAGGGTGACTAACAACAGAAAAACATAAAAACTGAACAGAATTACAAGTAAATGAAATAAACATAAATATTAATTAAATCAAAGTTGATTTAATTAATACGAAGCTTGACTCGCTCGAACCGATCTTCCGTTGACTTCTACGTTTACCGTTGACCCGAACGGTTGACTTTTCCAGAAAACGGTCTTCGTTCCAAACTGCAAGCCTCGAGCATCACAACCCACGTCTCTGAATCAATTCACATGGATTCTTCGGTCGAATGCTTCGGTAAACAGATTTGATGGCGTCGGTCACATAGATTTTAGTTCCAACAATTCCCCCTTGACTGATGCTTTCAAATCTGTTCAACTGCTGAAGAACCGCTCTGTCGTACATCTTCAATGAGAAATTGATAAACCGGAGACAATCTGTCGTAGAGATTCCCCCTCTAAATAAGCTTCTTCTGTTCTTGTTGCTCCAGTCGAGATCCAAGTGCTGCTGCTCACTCGGTTCACACGGTCGGGTACAATACTGAGAAAATGCTGAACATCGGAGTCAAAACCGCAACAAACTGAATCAGATAAACCAGTCAAACACTGAAAATGCTCTAACTTCAGATAATCGACCCGATAATCCATTTTCATAATAATTCCTCTTATTTCTCTAAATCTCTCCAAAAACATCAAGTCGGAAGCGTAAAACTCTGATGCGGAGAGTCGAACTGTCGCGATCGGTTGCCTAGAGAAACCAGATAAATAATCTTGAAATCGGACAATCTCGCGAAAAATCGGAAGCCGGATACTAACAGTTGTGAATGATCCATAAATAAATCTTGTGTTGTGCGTGACTGGGTTGAATGCGAAAATAAAGATAAGTGTAAAATCGGAGAAATTTTGAGATCCCGAGCGAAAAATAATCATAACCGGAGTCTTCGTAATTTTAGTTGAAGTAAAACGAGCTCGGAATAATATTCCGTGAAGATTTCTGAGAAATATCGGTGAAAACGGCGCGATCTGAAAAATTCCGTCAATTTTCATCAAGAAACGGTTCTCCGGGAGATTTAACAGATAAATTCCATAATTAACTGAGATTCCAGTTAATCTGGTAGTTGACATCAGCATTGCATCAACTACAAACAAAACCGTAAGACATAACGAGAAAGCTTAGTAATTAACCGGATAATAAAGCTAACCCGTCAGTGGTCGATAGCAAACGTTGCGCGTGACGTCAATAAACGAGAACCCCAATAAAATGCAATAAATCCGAGACTAATAAAAATTTTCCGCAATTCCGTTTGGGCGTTATCTCGTAAGTCTCGTATAGAAACTGATAAGAAAATACCCGTATTTGACGAGATAATGCAGAAAATTAATTAATTAGAAAATATCCCTCCAAGAAGACCATAATCCTTGTTAAAATAAACCAACCAATCAGATTTAAGCTGAGAAAGACCATAATCCGTGTGAGAAAGGCGCTGGCCAATCAGGTTAAAGATTCTCAATCCCCATCTACGGCTAAAAAAATTCTGATCCAAGGGTTCAGGTTTGCGATCCAGGTGAAGTGTGGCTAGGCGAATAACAGGCTGACAAACAGCTTGAGCCCAATGGCTCTTTTGAAGTCAACTTTCCAGGCGGGGCCCACATGCCTTCCTCCTTAGCCAATCCGCAAGCGACAACAATTAAGGGAATGGTGGGGGTGGCTGAAAATGCGTGAGCATCGGATCGTCTACTCGATCTAGCTAATTGGACATCGAAACGTAATTAACGATTGTTTTTATTGATCAAAATGAACAATTACAATCAGTGAAACACTCAGAAACACAACACAGAGAAACACCTTGAAAACACACACTTAAGAAATCTCACACGCTCAGAACTCTAACAATTACAAAGACCAATCACCTATATATACCCGCTGGTCCGAGCTTCGGCTGAACCTCAGGTTCGGCCAGTCCGAACTTCAGGTTCGGACCTAGTTCGGCCAGACCTAGTTAGACATGATCTTGTACTTTGTTTGATTCTCCACACGACGCAAATATCAGGTATCAACAAACTCCCCCTCGTCGTGTGCAGTATCTCTTTAACATCATCAACCTTGTATCTTCAATCAAGCTCCCCCTCGAGTATAGAATCCGTTCGTTCAATGAAATGAATCTTCAAACAAACTCCTCCTTAACTCGATCGTAGCTTGATCTTGAATACTTGATGCCATTTTAGTGTATCTCTGGTCTTTCATCAACATCTTCAGAAGACTTGAAGTTGTGATAACATGCACATAGCAACCTGTTCAAATTTTTTTTAAATAATCTTGGCGCAAAACGTCTCTTCGAGACTCCAAGATATGATTGAAAATAATTTGTATCACGTGTTGATCAGATCAAAAATAAAGTAGAGACAAAATCTTTTTGGTTTTTCAAAGTTTATGCTAAAACACACCGAAAATCTTTTTGTTCTTTTCTGAAATAACATGAAATTGCAAAACAGAATCAAACACTATTTTTGGTATGAGAAAGATCACTATATGGGATCATATTGAACATAACGCACTGAACTGCATTTCAATTTCAATTAATCGAAGCACATAAGTCAAGCTGATTACTGGTATAATTTGTCTAACTTAAACTCAGGCAGAATCATACTCATAACATCTGGATATGTTAAGGAATTGATTAGATTTGCATTGACCAGTGTATCCCACACTATCAGACATAATCAAACATTTTCAGCTTTTCTTTTCTTTTCCTTTTTGTGTGACAGCACTTGTGATTTTTCACAATGCATAATATTTTCATGATATTGTCAACTGTGTTCCATGCAAAAAGAAATAAGAACGTTAAATCGTCTACCTTAAGGTCAATCTTTCGATACGCAGATAAGGCCTCGGATTTAACAAAATAAGAAAATAAAAACAAGTTGAAATTGTATAACCCAACAACAATCAGGTCGGTACTTCCGTACACGCAGAGAAAGTCCGATGAGTTATACGAAACACCAAAGAAAATAAAGCAGAACGTCAAACGAATAACGATCAGGTCGATCTTTCGATACGCAGAGAAAGTCCGATCGTTTGACAAAATAAAGAAAATCAAACAAGTCTAAATATTTGCAAAAAGAACACATGTATACACAATGACTTCTCATTTTGATATTAACACTTATTCTTCTTTTTGTGTCATGAAATATGCATCAAGATGTTATCCACATGGTCAAGCATTAGTATTTAGTGTATATCACATTTGAATACTTTCTGATTTGCCGAGCCTACCAAGCATATCAAACAATGATCTTATGGCTCTTTCATCTACTCTATTCATGAGTCAGATACGTAAGCCAATGTACCATCATTTCCCAATGATCAATTTCTCACAATTTTATATATTTGGCATGTATTCACCTTCCTTCATTATATATTTGGCATGTATTCACTTTATCCCCATAACATGCATTTTCTCAGATACTCCCCTTACTTACAATTCTCCCCCTTAAAATGAAAACTCTATTTTTGGATTTTCATTTTACACAAAAAAGAGACTCTATTTTTGGGTTTTTGAGAAAAACGTGTAAGCAAAGAAAATTGATCAATCAACACGGATATTTTTCTGTTTTAGAAATAAGAATTTGCAGATTAGAAAGATGTATCAGGAAATTGAAATTAAGCAGAATACTCCTCCATCAACAACTTTGCAATCGTCGATAGGTCTTCTAGAAGTACCTGCACACTTGTTAAACTAATTAGTCCAAAAATGACCCGAAGCGAATTGCTTCTGGTCGACCAGTGTCCTTGTTTTGTTTAGAAACCACTTTAGGTTTCCATTGTTGTTGTTTTGGTAATTTAGTTTTTGATGAAACAATCACAGGTGACTATGATGGAAAACCTACATTTTGAACCTTTGAAAACATTGGAACAAAACGTTTTTGTTTATGAAAGAATGTAGGTTTAATTTCATCAAAACTCTTCCTTGTTCATCAAAGAACTTTGGTGTGGCAGGTTTACCAAAAACTGATTCCTTGTGAAATCTTTGGGGTGAATCAGCAGGTGATGGACAATCTTTTGCCATATGCCCTGGACGACGGAAAATATAACAGATTCTTGTCGTTTTGTCCCATCTTTGATGTACCTACAAAGAACACACATGAATATCTCGAACATGATCAGAATGAGAATCATATACCTGATGTTTGTGATCATGTACCCATTTGGATGTAGGGCTTCGAGATTGAGAACTGTCAGAAGAAATGGTAGCTTTCACAAAGACCTCAGCAATCTTTCGAGCATCAACACAATGAAGAGGAAATTCATTGTCAGAAAATAATTGATCTGAACCCTTGAGTTTGTAAAACCGCTCGGGTTGAATTTTATCAGCTTGAAAAACTTCCTTTTTCACTTGCTTCATCTTTAACTTCTTCAAATCTTGAGATGATGAGGCTGGAACCTTTTCAGCTTTGTTTTTCATCTTGTGAAAACCCAATCCTTCATGCTTTCCAGAAATTTTCTCCACAGGTGAACCATGACCATGCTTCGCTAATCGAGAAAATTCAGCTTTTACCTCAGTGACATTCTTTTGATCATAAAAAATCTTTTCATCAAACTCAGGTTGAGACAGAATCTTGTCACTAGAAGTAGCCGAGTTCTCATTATCAGCAGACGATGATCCAGCCACAAACTTTGGTGCAGGAGAAACCTCAGATTTCTTTTCCTTCTTCTTCTTATTCTTCCTGTTCTTCTTCTTCGGTACAACTTTCTCATCCTCAGCAGTAGATGACGAAACCTTTGAATAATCAAATTCTTCAATTTGTTCCTTCACTTCTTTGACAGCTTCTTTGATATGAGCAGGGGGTGAAGCAGTCTTATCAAACATCTTCTCAAAAATTTCATCATTAGCTAAAAAGCTTGTGAAGACTTGAGAATTTGAAACATTATTAAGCAATCGATTAGCATCAAGAACCTGAACCTTTAGATCAGAAATTTTCTGTTGAGCCTCAGCAAATTCTTTTTCTTTAGCAATCAATCGCTTTGCAACCTTGTGAGTTTCAGATTTTTGCAAACGCAGATTATCAAGTCCCTCATGTAATTCCTTCTTCAATTTAACCTCGTTCCACTTTTGAATCTCCAAATTCGCGGCTTGAACTTTATTGACACGAACTAACTCTCGCTTCTCCTCCAACAACTTTCCCATGTCAACTTGATATGCTTCAATCTTAGCAGTTGACTTTTCAACATTCTTTGTAAGCAAATCAAGTTTGACCTTTGATTTATCAAACAAATTCTGAAAATCAGTAGCTATATCTTCAGCTTCATCCTTCCATTTCTTGACATCTTTTACCAACTCATCCCGTTCTTCACAAATCTTAGCCTTTGAAATTTCAACATTCTTCTTATCTTGCTTCAAAACTTCCAAAACCTCATTCAATGTTTGGATTTCCATGGTCAACTCCTTGTCATGATCTTTAGAAATCTTCAACTCTGAATTAATCACATCAAATGCCTCAGACAGTTGTTGAACTTTATTCATCAATAAAGCATTTTCTTTCATCAGACTCTCCAAGTTTTTAGCAAATTCATAAGAACTTGGAATTGAACTAGTATCAAAACTAGTTTCTGAACAAAAATCTTCTTGTTGATCATGAGTAACTATCAAAGCAGATGAATCATACCCAAACTGTTGACCCCAATCATATGCACCATCATTTTGAGCCATCAAAGCTGTGGTCTTGCTTGTGTTACTAGTAGATGGTTGAGTAAAACCAGGCTTTGGTGATAGAGGAACACCAGACTTATTTGCATGTGCCTGATGACAATCTTTAGCAAAATGTCCAAGTTGTGAACATTTGTAACACTTTAATTTGGACTTGTCAAAACCCAATTTATCACCAGAAATATTCCTTCCATGTTTCTTAAAGAATCTTTTAGATCTTTGACACAACATAGCATATTGCCAAGATACATCCAATTCAGTTAGTTGATCATCATCAAGAGCATCAAGATCCTCACTAGTTAACTTTGCATCATTTTTTAGAATCAAACCAAAAGATGATGAAATCAATGCAGAAATCATTTTGGCACAATCATCTGTTGATTCAGCTGAGAAAACATTTTGACTTGAAAAATTTGGAATTGTGAAATTGCAACCCCTTGAAGAATTATTATCAGAATTTTCTGAAACTCCAGTTATAAAAGCAACACTTGGTACGGTATTCTGATTTGATTTAGACTTTGCACTCATGCTTGCACTATTCTCACCATGATACAGTTCAGGATTCTGCACAGTAGCAGTTGATTTCTTTGAGTTTAACATTTCCATTTCTCGAGCATGAAGTTTTCCAGTAAGCTCGTGAAATGTCATGATAGAATAATCCTTGTCATGAGTGAGCAATAAAACATAATTCTCCCACTTTTCAGGTAATGCTTCCATAATCTTTTCCTTTAAATCCGCATCAGATTTTTCAATTCCAACAACCTTCAATTCACTAATCAAATGTGAAAATCTTGAAACTAGAGCAATAATGTTTTCATTGTCATAATTCTGAAAATTATCAAATTCTTTGTTCAAGACTTTCTTTCGACTCTTCTTATAATCAGCATTTCCTTCACATCGTGCGGATAAAGCATCCCACAATTTCTTAGATTTCTTGCAAGTGCTAAATTGATGAAGCAATTCAGTAGGTAAAGCCATAGTAAGATAACCATAAACTTTCTTTTTCAAGCTCATAACTTTTTCTTTCATCACCATCGAAATATTGAATTTTTTAAGATCTCCATCTTCCATTGGTCGTTCATACAACTTTCGAATTGGAATCCATAAATCAATGTCATTTGTGCTAATATAAGCAGAAATCGTTTCTTCCAATTTTGATAATCTTCCAGCTTCAATAATTTGGGAACTTTCTGACTTGTTCCAATTTCATTATCAAAATTCAGCATGGTTTGCATGGCACTTTGCATTGCAGCAAACGCGTGAAAATCCGACATCGTTCAAAAAATTTAGATTCTGCCGGCCGAACTCTCTCCGAACTTATAACTAAGCTCCGAACTCTGTCCGAACCTAAACCAACCTCCGAACTTCGTCTGAACTTGCTCCGAGTCAAAATCAATAGACCGAACTCCTAAAAGACTCCGATCTAGCTCCGAACCTCAAATCACTCCGAACCTTGACCGAGACAGCTCCGAACCTTGACCGAAAATCGACCGAACTTCAAGTTCGGAGCAGTTACTCCGAACCTGATCAGACAACTCCGAACTTCGAACTCATTTTTCCAAAACGCGTGAAAATGGACGGATTTTGACAAAACTCGATACTGTGACTCAGAAAAACTGATAGAAAATGACTTAGAAACAATTTTGACACCAAACACTCGATAGAATTGATGAACAACACGAAAACAAACTCGAGAAACTTCAAAAGCGCTTCAAAAATCCAAATATAGCAACCACAGATCAGTAGAGTAAACCAGAAAGCTCTGATACCACTTGAAAATGCATGAGCATCGGATCGTCTACTCGATCTAGCTAATTGGACATCGAAACGTAATTAACCGATTGTTTTATTGATCAAAATGAAAAATTACAATCAGTGAAACACTCAGAAACACAACACAGAGAAACACCTTGAAAACACACATTTAAGAAATCTCACACGCTCAGAACTCTAACAATTACAAAGACCAATCACCTATATATACCCACTGGTCCGAGCTTCGGCCGAACCTCAGGTTCGGCCAGTCCGAACTTCAGGTTCGGACCTAGTTCGGCCAGACCTAGTTAGATATGATATTGTACTTTGTTTGATACTCCACACGACGCACATATCAGGTATCAATATGGCCGACAAGGAGAGAGAGACAATTCTCTGCTGCCCACTCATGCACCGCCACGTCATCTGGTCCCATCTCACATGCGTCTTCTACCTTAAAAATCCCTAAGTTGGTCAGAGAAAACCCACCGAGAATTCGAACTCGCCGGAAAAGCGTATTCTCACCATATCTCAGTGATTACTCGACCATTTTCGATGATTTTTGTACCCTTGGACTCGTATGCTCGTCCTCTACAACTCTAGTCGATCAAAATCTTCTGAAAATGTCTTGAACGAAGACCCAAAAACCCAAGTCGTTAGGTTAAGTTGAACGATCAGCTCACCAGGTCGTTAAGACTAAGACCAAGTCGTTAAGACTAGCTTCGTGAACCCAGGCCGTTAAGAACATAAGCAGATCGTTAAGTTCATTAACCTGATCGTTAACCCAGATTGTTAAGAACCTGATCGTTAAGAACAAGCAGGTCGTTTAGGCAATCTTCAAACTGAGTCCAGATCGTTAAGAGCATCTTCAAGCTAAGTCCAGGTCGTTAAGAACATCTTCAACAGCTTCAAGAACTCGATGAACACATGAAACTTGGAAAAAAACGCAGCAACTTTAATCCTTGAAAAACGTCAGAAATGAGTGGAAACCATCGATTCTTGACACAAATCAGGTTTAGAGACATGCTATGGCCACTTACACATCCTAAACAGCAGCAAAACTCGATTGAATCAGACCCACATTCTGGAAATCTTCAAGAACACGAAGAACACCGCGAAACACGCACTAGTGTGTGTTTTTCCAGATCTGTCCAAACTGTTGCGATTCAGACGAAACGGATGCTTCCAATGGATCCAGAACGCGTTTTCCATCAAGATTCATGCTTCGTTTCATCCAAATCCATTAACAATAACACCAAAAACAGAGAATCAAGCTCCAAAATCTTCAAAAAAACCCTGAAAACGTGAAGAACTCAACTGTTACGAAAAATCAGCTTTGATCTTCATTTTTCTCACAGATTTGAAGAAGTAAAACATGAAATAACATCAAGATGAAGTCAATGGACCCAGATCTAACATCTAAAACATCAAATCTGTCCAGAATCATCCAAAAAATAAGAAATATAGAAGAAAAAGTCTCAAAAAGTGGGTTTTCATCATCTTCACTCAATTCAAGCTCAAAATCCAGATTCGAGTGACCAAATTCATGGTGAGATGAATCTGATCGGTTACCCACTCTGATACCATTTGTCAGGACCGATTCTCACATCAAGAATCCTGATCTTGAGCAAGAACGAGGTTCGGATGAGAAAACCCGAAAAAAAGATGAAGATGAAGATGAATCAAAGATAATCAAACACAAGAAAGATGATGAACAAGTCGAATGATTTCATTGAACCGAATGATTAGTTACAAGAAATCATGACAACACTCTCTCTAGAAATCCATGACTCACTCTCTCTCTAGAATGGAAATCTCAACATTCCAAAGGAAATCCTCCATTCATTTGGAGACTCTCTCTTAGACTCTCTCTCTAAATGAATAGGGCACCCTCACTATATATATAGCGAGGGTGACTAACAACAGAAAAACATAAAAACTGAACAGAATTACAAGTAAATGAAATAAACATAAATATTAATTAAATCAAAGTTGATTTAATTAATACGAAGCTTGACTCGCTCGAACCGATCTTCCGTTAACTTTTACATTAACCGTTGACCCGAACGGTTGACTTTTCTGGAAAACGGTCTTCGTTCCCAACTGCAAGCCTCGAGCATCACAACCCGCGTCTCTGAATCAATTCACATGGATTCTTCAGTCGAATGCTTCGGTAAACAGATTTGATGGCGTCAGTCACATAGATTTTAGTTCTAACAATTTGGTTTTGGCTTAACACCTTCCATGACATTTATTGTTGGATATGATTCTTAAAATTTTGACGATACTGGTACTTCAAGAGGTTATAGTTTCACTATTCCAAATCAATCAAATCAAACTGATTTTCGTGTCAAGACGTCTGATGAATATCTGGAATTAATATCTGCTTTGTTATCATCATATTATGGACTTCTGAATGGAGGTTTACCAACTACTAATCTAATTGAAGAAGATTTTGATCAAATAGATCCTGATAATCTTGAACAGATGGATCTTAACTGGCAACTTGACATGTTGGTGCAAAGAGCTAAATGATTTAGAAAGATAACAGGATTACAAAGTTTAAATCCAGATGGTAAAGTCAGGTTCAATAAATCAAAGGTAAAATGTTTTAATTGTTCTAATTTTGGTCATTTTTCTCGAAAATATGCAAAATCAGCAGGTGACAATTCTCATTCTAGTGGAAATGATTCTACATCAAAGACTACAACAACTAATTCAAATCAAAAGGCAATGGTTTCTCAGGTTGTTCAAGGATATGACTGGTCCAAAGTTTTTCCTGATGAATCTTCATTTGCACTAACTGCAATTAATGCTTCAATGGGTTCCCTTGATTCTGAGATAGCAGAGGCTTAGTATGCTTTTATGGTTAAGATTGAACAGAGTGATTCTGAATCTGAAACAAGTGGTTATGAATCTACTTGTGAATTTTGTTAACAAAAGGTTAAAAGATTCTGGAATTGGAAGAATCTAAGGATAAATTGAAAAAATTACAAATGGTGTTGTTGTATGAAAAAGATAAATCTGGTTTTGAATTACAATGTCTAACTAAACAGTTTACAAGTTTTCAAACTAAAACTGCTGAGAAAGAGCTGAAATGTCAAAATGTGGTTGAAGAGTTCAAGAAGAAAGTTGTCACATTATCTGAAGCAAATGATATTTTAACAAAAGAGGTTGACAAATGGAAGAGTGAGGCAAAAGAAGCTGAAGCAGATTTAATGATTTATTTGAAAAGTCAAAGGCTACACTGGATGTTCTTAAGAATAATCCTGATGAACTCATTGCTAAGGCAGTAGGTTATCCAAACGATAATTTCAGGCTAGTTGGAGATAAAAAGGAATTGATTCGAGAAAACAAGTTGCTAAAGGAAAATTGTGAGATTTAGAAGTGGAATGAAGAAAAGCTTATAAAGGAATTATTTGATGAGCTAGATAATCTACGGTTGCAGAAGTCATAGACAAATCGAGTTGCAAAGAAATTAATCGCAACTGAAAAAGAGTTGTTTGAAGCTCAAGAGAAGATATTAGATCTTAAAATACGAGTTATTGATGTAAATCGGCAGCTGAATAACATCACAAATTCACAATCTTTCATAAGTTTTTTATGTAAGGATGAAATCTCGAGAAGGTTTTTGAAAAGACAGTTCCACCCCCTACTATAATTGAAGAAGCTTGCAATGTTCTAAAAGAAAAGATTGAAGATTGTGATTATTCAAAGCTTTCTGATCCGAGTTGTGCTGAAGAAAAGAAGCTAAAGAAAAAGAACTACAAAAGGAATGCAAAGAAACCTGCAAACAAATCTGAAGTTCCTGTAGTAACAATGTTTGTGTCTGGTTCTTCGTTGACTAAAAGAGATAAGTCAGCTATTTTGAATGAGAAGATTATTACTAATCCTGATATTAATGAGACTATCTTCTATCAACAGAAACATGTTGGTCAAGTGAAAGCTGGGGTTTCTCGCCTGGCAAAGAATGGGCATAAATGATCTGATTCAAAGGAGAAGATTTCTGGAAAATAAGCTGGTTTAGGATTCTTAAAGCAAGAAGTTGATGATCGCAAAGTGCAACGTCAACAACATTTGAAGAAGCTTAACATTAAACAAGTGAAAAAAGATGTTTTCAAGGATGAAAAAGTTCAACCAAAGAGGTTTTAGAAACTCAAGGGTTCGGAAAAAATATTTTCTGACAAGGAATTTGCATTACATTGTGTGGATGCTCAGAAAATTGCTGCACTTTTCATTAAGGAAGATGTTCCAATGCTGAAGAAGGAGAAATTTTCTTCTGGTGGTTCTAATTCGACTCCTAAGAGCCCACCATCAAAATTGGTGCATGATCACAGATTTCAGGTATTTGATTCTTTTTATGATCATTTTGGAACTAAAAATTTTTGTGAACCTTTGCAGCGGCTGAAACAGAAGAATATAAACAATTGTTTATGCTACCAATGTTGCCAAAAGGGACATATGGCACAGGATTGTCCAACCACTACTCCTTCTACTCAAAGAAAATGAAAGGTTCCATTTGTTAGGTAAATCTGTCAAACAAAAGTTTATTGATAAACATGGCAGAGTATTTGATGAATTCCATCATACGTTTTACAAAAAATAAGGAAGATTTATTCCTAATTTTCAAAATATTCTAAATGTAGATTGTACGTCACATTCTACTATGACTAGTTCATCAAATGGCATTTAACCACAACAACAGTGGAAACCTAAGGTGGTTTCTAAGGGAAATCAAGACACTGGTCGACCAAAGGCAATTCGCTTCGCATCATTTATGAACTAATGTGTTTGACCACTGCACAGGTACTTCTAGAAGACCTACCTGTGATTGAAAAGTTGCTGATGGAGGAGTATTTTGCCAAATTTAAATTTCAACGGTTCAAATTTCAAACTAATTTTTTTTCTAAAACCTAAACCTGAAAGTTATTCGTATCGCTTGGTTAATTTTCCTTCTTTACCTTTCGTATGTAATTTAGGGGGAGAAAATTTAAAAACCAAAAATAGAGTCTTTGTGTTTTTGTTAAAAATGAAAAATCTAAAAATAAAGTTTTCCTTTTAAGGGGAGAAAAGTAATGAAAAATACAAAAAACATAGAAAAATGAGAAATTGATCCGACATAATTAGGAAATGATGGAATATTAGCTTACGTGTCTGGCTCATAGATAAACTAGATGAAAAAGCCATAAGACCATCATTTGATGTGCTTGGTAGGCTCGGCAAATTGGAAAGTATAATAATGTCATTGTACATTAAATCTAATGCTTAACCAAGTGAACAACATCTTGAAGCGTATCTCAAGCTATTGAAAAAGATGTGAAAAAGAAAAATGAGAAGTCACTGTGTAAACATGTGTTCATTTTTCAAAGATTTAAACTTGTTTGATTTTCTTTATTTACTTGAATGATCGGACTATCTCTGTTTATATGGGAGTATCGACCTGATAGTTGTTCATTTAAGGTTCTGCTTTATTTTATTTGGTGTATCATATAATTCGTCAAACTTTCACTGCGAGTCCACAAGACCGGCCTGATTGTTGTTGAGTTACACAATTTCAACTTGTTTTTATTTTCTAATTTATTTAATTTGAGGTGAAAAGCCGTGAGCGTGATATCTTCTACTCGATCTAGTTATTTCGGATGAGAAACGTAATTAAAAGATTGTTTTATTAATGAACAAATGTTCAATTACAATCTGAAACTCACAGAGAGAAACACTGTACAAAACACACACTTAACACTCAGCTCACACTTCACTCGTTACTGAATAACAAAGCAAAATGACTATTTATACTACTTCCATCCGAAGTCACCCGAACTCTGAGTTCGTGCATACCCGAACTCACCCGAAGTGTGAGTTCGGATGAAACTTCATGCCACTTCGAACCCACTTTGTGTAACAGCCATTTTGTGCAACTTCGTCTTGTTCAGATATTTCACACGACGAACCGATAATGCTCTAACCCCCCCCCCCCCTCGACGTGTGAAGTATCTATTCATCCAATCAAAACATATCTTCAATCACCCCCCCCCCTCCTCTCAACTTGATGGTAGATGTTTCCATCTTTATCAATAGCTTCAGAAGACTTGAAGTTGTGACATTCTCCTTCACTTAGTACCTGTTCAAACATAAATAATCTTGGCGCAAAACGTCTCTTCGAGACTTCAAGATATTGCGATGTTTTAAAAAAATTGATTTGTATCACGTGTCGATCATATCGAAAACTAAATAGAAACAAAATCTTTTTGGCTTTTAGAAAGTTTATATCAAAACAAACCTAAAATCTTTTTGATTTTTCAAACTTATGCTAAACACACCAAAAATCTTTTGAACGTTTTTATGAACATCCATGCATGCATTGTATTAAACACATAATTGGGATTTAAGTGTGACCAACACTACACAAGCATTGCACTTGGTCTAGACATCAGTGAATTAACCTAGCAAACACGATCAATTCGCATGACCTACGATCTTATGTGGAGCTATAGTTTATAACTTATGTGACGAGGTTTCACATAGAAACGTTTATGACTTTATGTGACGTATTTTTATGTAAATCATTGCATGATTATATGGAAAAAAAACATTTCATGATTTTATGTAATTTACATCACATGATTTATGTGAGCTACATACTTGTGATTTTATAAATGTAAAATTCTAACCATGGGTGTAATTATTTGAATATACAATATCATACGCTTATAAGAACGAATGGCTTTCCGTAGTATGGGTATTTTATAAAGTCTGGTTTATTAAACGTCGGTTAAGTATTTTAACCGTGAGGGACCGAGTATGCCATTTCTTAAATTTGTAAACTATTTAATTAAACACAAGGATTAGTTTTGCATATTGTTTCCCATTATGCAGACTAGTGAGGGACTCCTTTTAACATTTTCACATAATTGATTTAAAGACTTTTACTTAACTGTCGATCGTCGACGATATCGATTCTGGAAACCGACTTCATTAATTCGCATTTAACCCTCATCGGTTACAGCTATTGATCAATTCATGTTGGCTTCAACGATCCTAATCATCATCTCATTTTCCATAACACATTTGAACAAACTCCTTGTTCTCGAAATCTTCTCGCCCGCAAAGAACCATCGACACACACATCTCAATTGAACCCGTTATTCATTCTTTTCACCATTGTTGCTCCTGTCCATTTGTTAAGTGACCAGTTCCAATTATTTGACCATCTTTCTTATTTCCTCGAAAGGCAACAGAACCTCCTCCAGATATCAGTTTGACATCATGCAAGTGATCCTTGTCACCCGTCATGTGACGGGAACAACCATTATCCATGTACCACAGATTTATTGACTTCTTTCACTGTTCATGCACAAACAATGAAAACATTAGTTCGCAGATGAACCCCGGTCTTTAGGACCTTGGGTTTTCCTTGCATTTTGTTTCTTAGTCGAACGAGGAGCTGGAGTGGTGGCTTGAAAAAATGGCTTCTGAGGATCAGCCAATGGAGACCATGGTGCACGAGGTCTTATGGAAATGGGAGATGGCATGTTTGCTGCTCCAGGTACTATCGGTTGATAGTACCCGGTACTTGCAACCAAACCTCGTGTAGAGTGAGGTGTCATGCCTCTAAAGAACTGTTGGTTCTGGAAATTAGGCATGAACATTTGATGATTATTCATGTATTCATAGTCTTCACTGTAGTTCCCATAAAACTGAGGTCATGGCTGAGTGAAAGGAGGCCTCATCATTCTTGGTCCATAGGGTGCAACCATTGGTGGATTGTACCCCATGTGTGCTTTTGTTGAGTTGAAGGACAATCCCTAGCAGCATGATTTGGGTCTCCGCATACAAAACACCCAATAGTGTTAACAGACCCACTTGGATTCAAACCACATTTTGAACTGGTGTGATAATTATTTCAGCAACAGGTTCTCCTTCCCCCTGAATAGCAGCTTTCATATATCGTCTTTTGTTGTTGTGTTTATTTTTAGCGGTTGAACCATCACTTTAATTTTCTTTCAAGTTCACGGGTACATCAACAACTGGTTCAGTAACTTGTGGTTGAGATACACAGTCTTCTCTGTAGAAACAACATTTTCAGTCGAAAAACTATTCTTCTAACTATTTGCAGGCTTCTTGACAGTTTTTGAAGTACTCGCAACATGTTCACTGTTTGAAGGTGTGGTGTTGCATGATTTGAACATCTTGATGGAAGACATCTGAGTGACTTGAGGTGGAATCATCACAGGTGCATGAGCCGAGGAAATCACCTTACCATCAGTGATTGTGACAAGTGTTGTGTGTTACCCATGGGTTTACCATCAACCAAATTCATTTTATTTAGTGCATCAGTAGCCAGCTCACTTGAATGATCATTATAGCCAGAATCTGAGTTAACAGTTTTAGTTTTGGGCTTTTGCCTTTTTGAAACATTAGGTTTCTTTAAAGCAGATTTTCCTTTGAACATCATTTGAGTTTCACTAAAGACTGAAGAGTGAGAGGTTGTCTCATTATCGGTTAATAATTTTAAGAACTCAGATTCTGCCTTTTGCCTAACCGTATCCTCCAAATAGGCCAGTGTCAACTAAATGAAATGAGCTTGATTCAAAGACATCCAAATTGAGTGTACATTTAATGGATGGAAGACTCAAGTCACTTTCGTAGCCAGATAGTTTGCCTTCCATTTGCTGAATTTCAGACTTGCTTAGAACTGACACATTATTCAAGAACCTGATGTGGCTTCAGGAGTTATTTTAGTTAGTTCAGGTATAGGAAAATAATTATGATTGAGGTGATGCTCAACAGCAGCATCATCAATTTCCTTGGTTAAACCCAAACCACTTTGTACACATTTGAAAATATCCTTAGCCACATTACCTGCTAAGCTAGAGGGATTTAGATTCATTAAGTCAATAATTTCCCGAGCCTGAACATAGTTCTTGCTTAGGGACGAGTGACGAGTCACCAGATCCTCTAACTGAGTACGAAGAGCCACTTCAGTATGTTTCATGACCTCAATATCATCCTGTAAGGACTTTATATTAGCCAGGAAATCCAGTTCCTTAGCTTGCATAGATTTGACAAGACATTCATTCGCTATTGCCTTTTCAACAAACTCTTGGTTATGAAGGCAATACCGAGCAACTTCCTCTACACAGGACTCTGAACATATATTGGATTTTATGGTATCGGGTATGAGTTCCTTCTGACGGTTAATTGAATTTTGTTCAGAATCAGATTCAACCATGGAAGGGTCATCAGCAGAGTTTGACACAAAAGCAACATCTCAGTGATATCATCCAGATCCGCCATGAGTGCAAACTCAGTGGGATAGAGTGGATCAAAGAGAGGTTCTTCCACAATCTTGGATTCTTCAGATGAATTCACCATCAATGCATAGTCAACATCAGCCAACGTTTGAGTCTTATTAGACCATGTGTAGTTAGGATCACTCAGTGACACGAGTGCCTTCTCAATGTTGTCAGCACACTTGGCATTATTGGAAATAGAACCCTGGTGAGTTGAACCAGCAGGTTGTGACTTCTGATATGTGTAGTTTCCTTGGTTTTGACCATAATTATTGTTTCCCCTAGACGTCACGGGAATCTGTCTCAGTTTTGGCTTCTTACACTCATGTGCAAATTGACCCAATCCTTGACAGTTGTAGCATTGGGCCTTGGATTTGTCAAAACCAATAGTAGAACTCGGGGGATACTGGAACACCTTTCTCCAAGTTTTCTTGAAAAACTTTCAAGTACGGGCAGCTATCATACCAAGTTGCCACTTGATATCCATTTCTTTTAGGTCATCAGCAGGAATTTGATCCAAGTCTTCTTGGCACAAAGACATGCTCTCAATACTCCCTGATATTTGGGAAGCTAGACACGCCATAAGAGCATTACACAACTCCTGGTTTTTGTTAGCCAAACAAACAGAGGCAAGACCAGATTGATATGTGATAGGTGACTGATTCACAGGTGATACAGGCGGTTGAGCAATAGAGGCAGCTTGACAAACGGGTTGTTGAGTAGAAACTTGAGCATAGGAGCAGGACCCACTAGCAGTGTAAGGAAATTCCATATCAGTCTCATTAGGAGCAATAAAGGCAGCATTTGGGGCAATTTGGGTGGTACTTTTTATTGTTGACTTTTCCCATCAGTGAATTTCCTTCCCTTTCAACAGCTGCAACTTCATAGCTTCTTACTTTGTCAATTAGGTCCATGTAGTCAACAGTGGCCAAGTCACTGCTGTCAATCAGATAGGCCACGTATGAAGCAAAGTTTTGAGGAAATGACTTCAGAATTTTCTTAGAGATAGCATGCATCTCAGGCTGGATTTGATTGTTTTGCATTTCGCAGATGAGTCTGCAAAACTTTATCACATGAGTCTCAAAGGAATCTATAACAGTGTAAGAAAAAGTGTTAAATCGCAGTTTGAGAGAATCTAGTCTCCTCTCTTTGCTCTCAATGTTTCCCTTGTTCTTTTTCCAAGTGCTACCCAAATCTCATGAGCAGAAGTTGCTTCAGTGAAATGGAAGACAATGTCATCAGACAGTTCCATTTTGATACACCCGAGAGCACATTTGTCAACCTTCATCTGACTATGTTCAGTGGGAGTGTAGTCCACAACTTTCTTTGTGACTCACCTCTGACCTGCACGAGGGTCAGCACCAGCCACAGGCACCAGATCCATATAGAACACTTTATGACCATTCTTCACCGAGGTCAACAGATCATAATCCACATACTCAAGGTAGCACTAAAATTTATTTTTCCAGTCATCATAGTTAGCTGCCCCGAGTAGTTTTGGAGGCCTATTGTTCCTTGGAACAAATGATTTCCAGAGTTAAAGTTAGACATGGTGAATCTAGTTGGGTTTCTTCACTAAATTGCTTAATGGATCAAACGGGTCAAGATTGCTTCAACGGATGTTAAGATCGAGGTTAATTGCTCAAAACCTACAAAAAAACATCATGAAGCTTATTTAGTTTAAATCAATCAAGCATTAATGTTAAATTTGAAAATTTTAAATTTTCAAGACTTAGAAAATTTTCCAGCTATGTTCTTGAGCATAATCACTAGGTCAAAATCAAATTTCACAAAATCAAGTTTTTATTGCACCAATAGTTTAGGAATTTGCTTAGGAACAAATTTTGTTAACTGCATCAAACTCCAAAAACCACTTAATCTTGGTGAAATCAGATCAGCTAGTGACTTATATAAAAATCTTCCAAGAACACAACTTTTGCTCTAAAATCATCAATACTTGATGTTTTTGAGTGATTCAAGTTGCTATCATCCCTAAATCATGAGTCTAACATGCGTGGATGTTTAATTTTGACTCAAAATCAGTGGAAAATGACTTTAATTTGGAAAAGTCACGAACAGCAAGTATGCTCTGTGTTCGCATAAATCTGAAAATCTTCAAAATTGACCCATTTATTGTGATTTTGATGAAAACTAAGCATTCCAACAGATGCCTTGTGAAATTTCATTTAAAATAGGTCAATGAATCATACAAACAACCAGATTTGATGACTTGAATGAATGATTCTTCAAGTTATTGAGGAAAAACTCAAGAACATGAAGAACAATGGCTCTGATGCCATTTTTCAGGACCAAAATTTGAGCCTTTACTCATTCAATACACAGATTCAAGTGCGGAAATCATGAATCCATGATCAAATCATGTTATTTGCTTGTTGAAATCCTTAGATTTCCATGTCTGAAACTCAAGAACATGAGGGTTTTCACATACACAAGTGCTCTCTCTTCCACAGCTGTCTAGAAACTTATTCTAGGGTATTCTGATGTGGCTATTTATACTGGAGAGAGCACAGGTCGTCATAGCATAGATTACAAGAGAATTTTATTAAAGTTAGTAAAAATTATGACACCAGACCTGCGCAATCGCCAGGAACAACAGTGAGATCGCCAAGAACACTTGGTGAGGTCACCAAGACTTGGTGAGGTCGCCAAGGGCAACTATAAGTCGCCAAGGGCAACTCCAAGTCGCCAAAGGTAAATTCTAAGTCGCCAAGGGTATACTCCAATCGCCAAGACACCATAGAAATCACCAAGTACACTCTTAAAATGACAAGAATCATTATGGATTCGCTGAGGATTGTTATTATGGAAACAGATTCAATTATTATCATAAGGCAAGTGAATTATCATGAAATAACACAGAGTATGGATCCAGACATTCATCTCACAACAGTAAAGAACTAGGGCAACCATCTTAATACTTAATCAACACAAGTTAAGACATTAACTATGAAATACAAAATATCAAGCACTTGAATGATTAACAAAAGATCAAGATAATTTTCCAATTATATGTACAATTGAAATGAAAGTTTTACAATTGAAATCAATACTAAGGATGCTATGTTTGAGTTACCACCAACCCTAGAAAGATCTTACAAGTTTTCATTTTTTGGGAGACACCAATATGGGAGACGTAAGTCTAAGTAAGGAAGTTCTCCATTTTTATATAAACAAAAACCAAAAAAAATTATAAACACCCAAAATCCCCGAAACTAAAGTTTTATCAAATTTAAGCATTGTTTGAGGGGGAATTCGTTGAATTCTGGTCACTCGATTTGATATATTCGGTGAAGTTTATTGTGTTTGTCTTAATATTGTGTAGGAATAGTTCTAGTTTTCACTAAATTCTTATAAATCATCAAACGGGGGAACAACTTTCTCCATGACCGTGCCATTTGAAGCTTTACAAAATTATGTTGCTGATCAAATGAAGATCAAAGTGTTGAATCTTTCTATTATTGTTCCTGAATTGACTTAGCTGCTGATTTGGTTGCATCTCATGATGTCTTATTACACTCTACCTCTTCTACTAAGTACATCATCACAGTGTCAACAAGCTGAACAGTTCCATATGCACAAATTGTCAAGATTCTCAAAATTCAACACAAAGAGCTTCACAGTGGAAATTCCTCAAATCAAGGTGAGTACTTTGATAGGTAATTTGGACGAATAGTGTGGAAGATTTTCAAAATACAAATTTGAAAAATTGCAAAAAAATTCTCAAATATATTTGTTTTTCAGGCTTGTTTTAATTTTCTTAAATCAAAAAAGTCTTGTGTGCTCTATGAGAAATGATAGTACATATACATATACATACCCGACCATGAATTTGTTTGGATTAGGTCAGATAGTACTATTATATGATGTGTTAGTAGGCTCAGCTATCAGTGGAGTAAGTTATGTCTTTTGATACACTTAAACTAAAACTTTCTGAATTAATGATCCATTAAGTTCAAAGTACAGCCTTGGACATGTTGTTGTAAATTATCCTATTACTTAACTGCATTCTGTGAGTCTTAAATCTATGCACACACCATGTGTTTCTTCAGTATTAAGTCTCTGATTTCAAAATCAGCACACCATTTCTTTTGTGTCGGCAAAGACCTTGGTGTTGCTTCATCCATTAAATGGGACTCATTTGCTTTGCTTACGCAATGACCTTGAGTCTCATCCATCCATTCATATCCATCAATAATTCAGTGATCACGTGTTTTGCGTCGGCAAAGACCTTGTGATCACTCGAATCCATCTTATCTATTTCCATGAAATTAGAGAGTTAACACTCAAGAAAAGGATGGTAACTCAAGTTGTGTATTCGTAAGTCTAGGTTTGTCTCGACAAATAGGTAAGAACTGCTGTGAACTTAGTCGCATATGGCTCTTATTACATTCATATAATGTACCTAAAAGATAATCAAATTCACAGAAATAAGTTGAAAGAAAAGATGCATGAGCTTAGGTGGATAAACAATACCGATGATCATGTTCGGCTATTATTTACCTATCTGAAATATGAAGAGTGTCTTGTGTTACAGGTAGATATGATCTCATATCAGGTACTTTTCGCAAAAAATCTATAAAAACAGATAAAATATATTTTATTTTATTTTATTTTATTTTATTTTATTTTAGCTTTTTTTTTTCAAAATTATATCTTCCACCCAGATCCAGTATCTCTTCTGATCTTTGTAAATATTTCAAGACAGCGATTTTGTTTGTGAAGACTCTTATTGAATATCATCATCTTAGAGGGAATTGTTGGAACATCCAAGATATTCCAGTTTAGTCCGTTAAATAAGTGAAGATGACAATATTCAATGATTCACTTTATACGGGTCAAAACGAGTCAAGTCTCTTAAACATGAAGATTCCATGGATTTAACTTATCCTCTGAGGTTTAAGTTGTGTTCTTAACTTGACTATACGATCTGCTTGGTCACCATACGATCAGCTATTGTGCTAAACGATCTGCACCTGAGCAAGTGTTCCTAGTGAGCAGCCGTTTCTTCCTAGTGACCAGCTGTTTTTTCCTAGTGACCAGCTATTTGTTCCTTACGACCGACTGTTTGTTCCTAACGACAGCCTTGGTCTGAACGACCAGCCTTGTGCTGAACGACCAGCCTTTGTTTGAACGACCAGCCTTGTGCTGAACGACCAGCCTTGGTCTGAACGACGAGCCTTGTGCTGAACGACCAACATTTGTGCTGAATGACCAGGTCCAATTAGCCATGTACAACCTGGTCCAAATTTCGGTGTTCAAGTCAACGTCAAGTCAACTTCAATAACGCTCAAGACAACACGCGAGTCGAGATTTAGCCGAGCCGACTCTGTGGATCGTTTACCTCAAACGCAGCTTATTTTGTATAACTTTGTTTCACTCTATGTTGTTGCTATAAATAGAACACTTAGGTTATTTTTTAGAAAGCTTGGTGAGGTGGCCTAAGTGTGTGTTTTCTAAGGTGTAATTTCTAATTCCTCTCAACACTTGTAATCTTTGAGTTCTTGAATATTGAAATAAACATTGAGAATTTATTATTGTTCTTCGTGTTGTTCGTTGATTGTGTGATTAAGCTTCTTTATCAAACTTGTATTCCGCCTCGTTTGATCTTGTACTTGTGAGATTCTTAGATCTAGGAGGACCTTAAAAAAGCTTATGGTTATCTTACTATGGCCTTGCCAAAAGAATTATTACATCACTTTAACACATGTACTAAATCTAAATCATTGTGGGATGCTTTGGCACTAAGATGTGAAGGTAGTGATCAGTATAAGAAGAGTAAAAGAAAGGTTTTGAACAAAGAGTTCGAAAATTTTCAACATTTTGAAAAGGAGAATATTACTTCTCTATTGTCTTGAATGTCACATTTGATAAGTGAACTGAAGATGGTTGATGTTGAAAATATTGATAAAGAACTAAAAGAAAAATTTTTGAAAGCATTACCAGAAAAGTGGGAGAATTATGTATTGTAGCTTACTCATGATAAAAAAAATTTCAACTTTGTCATTTCATGCATTGACGGGAAAACATCAAGATCGAGAAATGGAAATGTTGAATGCAAACAAATCAACTGCTCAGTTAAAAAATCCAGAATTATATCATGGTCAGAATTCCGCAACTATCAATGTTAAATCTAAACGACTTGGTTTTGGCTTAACACCTTCCATGACATTTATTGCTGGATATGGTTCTTAAAATTTTGACGATATCGGTACTTCAAGAGGTTGTAGTTTCACTATTCCAAATCAATCAAATCAAACTGATTTTCATGTCAAGACGTCTGATGAATATCTGGAATTAATATCGGCTTAGTTATCATCATATTAAGGACTTCTGAATGGAGGTTTACCAACTACTAATCTAATTGAAGAAGATATTGATCAAATAGATCCAAATAATCTTGAACAGATGGATCTTAACTGGCAACTTCACATGTTGGTGCAAAGAGCTAAATGATTTAGAAAGAGAATAGGAGTACGAAGTTTAAATCTAGATGGTAATGTCGGGTTCAATAAATCAAAGGTAAAATGTTTTAATTGTTCCAATTTTGGTCATTTTGCTGGAGAACATGCAAAATCAGCAGGTGAAAATTCTCATTCTAGTGGAAATGATTCTACATCAAAGACTACAACAACTAATTCAAATCAAAAGGAAATCGTTTCTCAGGTTGCTCAAGGATATAACTGGTCCAAAGTTTTTCCTGATGAATCTTCATTTGCACTAACTGCAATTAATACTTCAATGGGTTCCCTTAATTCTGAGATAGCAGAGGCCCAGTATGCTTTTATGGTTAAGATTGAACAAAGTGATTCTGAATCTGATATTAATGAGACTATCTTCTATCAACAGAAACATGTTGGTCAAGTGAAAGCTGGGGTTTCTCGCCTGGCAAAGAATGGGCATAAATGATCTGATTCAAAGGAGAAGATTTCTGGAAAATAAGCTGGTTTAGGATTCTTAAAGCAAGAAGTTGATGATCGCAAAGCGCAATGTCAACAACATTTGAAGAAGCATAACATTAAACAAGTGAAAAAGGATGTTTTCAAGGATGAAAAAGTTCAACCAAAGAGGTTTTAGAAACTCAAGGGTTCGGAAAAAATATTTTCTGACAAGGAATTTGCATTACATTGTGTGGATGCTCTGGAAAATTGCTGCAGTTTTCGTTAAGGAAGATGTTCCAATGCTGAAGAAGGAGAAATTTTCTTCTGGTGGTTCTAATTCGACTCCTAAGAGCCCACCATCAAAATTGGTGCATGATCACAGATTTCAGGTATTTGATTCTCTCTATGATCATTTTGGAACTAAAAATTTTTGTGAACCTTTGCAGAGGCTGAAACAGAAGAATATAAACATATGGCACAGGATTGTCCAACCACTGCTGCTTCTACTCAAAGAAAACGAAAGGTTCCATTTGTTAGGTAAATCTGTCAAACAAAAGTTTATTGATGAACATGGCAGAGAATTTGATGAATTCCATCATATGTTTTACAAAAAACAAGGAAGATTTATTCCTAATTTTCAAAATATTCAAAATGTAGATTCTAAGGTGGTTTCCAAGGGAAATCAAGACACTGGTCGCATTCTACTGTAACTAGTTCATCAAATGCCAATTTACCACAACAACAGTGGAAACCTAAGGTGGTTTCTAAGGGAAATCAAGACACTGGTCGACCAAAAGCAATTCGCTTCGCATCATTTATGAACTAATGTGTTTGACCACTGTGCAGGTACTTCTAGAAGACCTATCAGTGATTGAAAAGTTGCTGATGGAGGAGTATTTTGCCTAATTTAAATTTTAACGGTTCAAATTTCAAACTATTTAGGGGGAGAAAATTAAAAAACCAAAAATAGAGTTATTCGTATCGCTTGGTTAATTTTCCTTCTTTACATTTCGTATGTAATTTAGGGGGAGAAAATTAAAAAACCAAAAATAGAGTCTTTGTGTTTTTGTTAAAAATGAAAAATCCAAAAATAAAGTTTTCCTTTTAAGGGGAGAAAAGTAATGAAAAATACAAAAAACATAGAAAAATGAGAAATTGATCCGACATAACTAGGAAATGATGCTATATTGGCTTACGTGTCTGGCTCATAGATAAACTAGATGAAAAAGCCATAAGACCATCATTTGATGTGCTTGGTAGGCTCAGCATATCAGAAAGTATAATAATGTCATATACATTAAATCTAATGCTTAACCAAGTGAACAACATCTTAAAGCGTATCTCAAGCTATTGAAAAAGATATGTGAAAAAGAAAAATGAGAAGTCACTATGTAAACATCTGTTCATTTTGCAAAGATTTAAACTTGTTTGATTTTCTTTATTTACTTGAATGATCGGACTATCTCAGCGTATATGGGAGTATCGACCTGATAGTTGTTCATTTAAGGTTCTGCTTTATTTTCTTTGGTGTATCATATGATTCGTCAAACTTACACTGCGAGTCCACAAGATCGGGCTGATTGTTGTTGAGTTACACAATTTCAACTTGTCTTTATTTTCTTATTTTGTTAAATCTGAGGTGAAAAGCCATGAGCGTGAGATCTTCTACTCGATCTAGCTATTTCGGATGAGAAACGTAATTAAAAGTTTGTTTTATTGATGAATGTACAATTACAATCTGGAACTCACAGAGAGAAACACTGTACAAAACACACACTTAACACTCAGCTCACACTTCACTCGTTACTGAATAACAAAGCAAAATTAATATTTATACTACTTCCATCCGAAGTCACCGAACTGTGAGTTCGTGCATACCCGAACTCACCCGAAGTGTGAGTTCGGATGAAACTTCATGCCACTTCGAACCCACTTCGTGTAACAGCCATTTTGTGAAACTTCGTTTTGTTCAGATACTTCACACGACGAACCGATAATGCTCTAACCCCCCCCTCGACGTGTGAAGTATCTATTCATCAAATCAAAACATATCTTCAATCAACCCCCCCCCCCCTCAACTTGATGGTAGACTGATCTTGAATACTTAAAGATGCACAGTGTGTTTCCATCTATATCAATAGCTTCAGAAGACTTGAAGTTGTGACATTCTCCTTCACTTAGTACCTGTTCAAACATAAATAATTTTGGCGCAAAACGTCTCTTCGAGACTCCAAGATATTGTGATATTTTGAAAAAAAATGATTTGTATCACGTGTCGATCATATCGAAAACAAAATAGAAACAAAATCTTTTTGGCTTTTATAAAGTTAATATCAAAACAAACCTAAAATCTTTTTGATTTTTCAAACTTATGCTAAAACACACCAAAAATCTTTTGAACGTTTTTATGAACATCCATGCATGCATTGTATTAAACACATAATTGGGGGTTAAGTGTGACCAACACTACACAAGCATTCATCACTGAATTAACCTAGCAAACACGATCAATTCGCATGACCTACGATCTTATGTGGAGCTATAGTTTATATCTTATGTGACGAGGTTTCACATAGAAACATTTATGACTTTATGTGACGTATTTTTATGTAAATCATTGCATGATTATATGGAAAAAAAAAACATTTCATGATTTTATGTAATTTACATTACATGATTTATGTGAGCTACATACTTGTGATTTTATAAATGTAAAATTCTAACCATGGGTGTAATTATTTGAATATACAATATCATACGCTTATAAGAACGAATGGCTTTCCGTAGTATGGGTATTTTATAAAGTATGGTTTGTTAAACGTAGGTTAAGTATTTTAACCTTGAGGGACTGAGTATGCCATTTCTTAAATTTGTAAACTATTTAATTGAACTCAAGGATTAGTTTTACATATTGTTTCCCATTATGCAGACTAGTGAGGGACTCCTTTTAACATTTTCACATAATTCATGTTGGCTTCGACGATCCCAATCATCATCTCATTTTCCATAACACATTTGAACAAACTCCTTGTTCTCGAAATCTTCTCGCCCGCAAAGAACCATCGACACACACATCTCAATTGAACCCGTTATTCATTCTTTTCACCATTGTCGCTCCTGTATCTAGACTTACACTACTTTCTAGCCATCGACGATCGTTGTCTGGCCATCCATAGCCACAGAGGAATGTCACCGGTAAGGAACGCGAGGTCGGTCGGGTTCGAGCTGTCGAATACGTGGAGTCATTATCATGCTTATTTTTTGCATATAGACCTCGAAGGTAAGTTTGTAACTATGTTTCGTGCATGGTTCGTAAGTTCCGATTATGTTTTGAAAAGCTTCTGATGTGGTTATGGTGGTCTGAGCTGTTAGGGTGTTAGTAGGAAGAAGATGACACCAGGGTTGGATGTTCTATATATTTTGTTTTCTTGTTAAAACCCAAGCCTTTAGGTGCCCTGGTGGTTTGTTGCGTGATGACTTTCTGATGTTCACTAAAGGGACAACAACCCCTGACCCCTTTGTATCCAATACACGATTTGACCTCTAGAACCGCCATAAACCTGCATAAAACCCTAACAACAGTTCATATGTACACTCACTTACAGCCAAAAAAAATTCTGAATATCCCCACGCCCTGTCATTAGAAACCCACTTTTATTTTACGCTCGTACCTTATCAGACTTTCAAACACTATATAAACCCGTTCCTATAAGAACAATTTATATCGCATGAAGCGCGAGGATACCAAGGAGATTTGATACACTTGTGGACTTAAGCAATGAAGATCCCTCTTGACGGGATAGTTACCCTAACGATCCGTACAACCATTGAAACATTCTCCTTCATATCTATTGATTCAAATCCCTTTTTTAGACCCTATCAGCATGCAAGATAACTATCTATGGAACTATATACACTCTATTATATCATTTACACATCCCCCTCGGTTGGTGTCTTAACTGGTGTCATTCTAAACTCGTATGTCATACTTTGGAATTTGTAGTTGTAAGTACCAAGTGTTTACTATCTCAGTTCCCTTCAGAGTTCAAAACCGAGTGGGTGTTCTTCATTGTTATTTCTATAATTGATGTTACGTATGCTGTTGTAGAGAACCCTTTGATTTTTTTTATCTCATAGTTTACACTTTTATCTCGTTGAAACGTCATCCCAAATTTTGAAATCTTCAACAGGGCGAATATGGACGATGATTTGTCGGGTGATGTTGAACTCAAGTTTGAATTTAAACCTTATGGTCTGCTTTAATTATTGAATCGTCTTTGAAATCCAAAGCGTTATAATATTCGCATTGCGCGTGCCCAACTCTCGTCGATCTTAACGACGAACCTTATGTATCTTACTGGTCTTGTGAATAGAAACTCCTACACCTTTTGTCTGTAGATGTATTGAGGATTTAATCTCTCACCGCTTATATTCTGACGTATTGGAGAAACTTGACATACTATATTTCTGTAAAAAAAAATATCCAATGTGGTTTGGCTGATAGCTTGAAATGGTAGGCAGCTGGTACGTCGTCAAGGTGCTGGTAGTGTAATGGGTTAGCTGCGGTACACCATGTACATAAACATTAGTGGCATGTTTAATGTGGGACCAGTACCGGACCAGGGATTGACTTTCTAGTACATAAGAACCTCATCTTGAGAAACTCTATCTAACGGGACTATGCCCTCGACAGAACTGTTTAATGTTCCTTTCTTTGAGATTACAGACATCTCTTACATAATTCTACCAAAAGGGACATGCCCGACATAATCAAACTAAATGCATTCAATTGTCTGAATCGAGAAGAAAACTCTCCTAACGCAAACTTCTTGTTACGCTTCAGATGTGCGTTCTAACTTAGATGAATGCCAACATGTTAAAAATCGAAGTTTTTTTTTTCGTTTCCTTATGAATGAAAAACCATATGATCTTGCTGAACGCTCAATATGCTTCCTGGTTAAAAATTTGGTTGAAATTTTCCAAATCAATACTGAGGTTTACCTGTCCTAATCAATACTCGCCTTTGTTCTCAGCGCAGAAGTTGTTGAAATATTTAGAATGGTTGTTCGTATATTGCGTTTCCAATTCTCCTTTCCTTATTTAACCTTGTATATCCGGATCTAAAACTCGTTGGGAAAATTACTCATAGTGGAATCTATTTGATGAAACAATGTAACTCTTAATAGAAATACAACGATGAATTCTTGTGCAATCTTGCATTTTGAACCATACTCCCTATCGCAGGCTAAAAACACCCATACTCACGTTATGAGTTTTATGTTCAATTTGTATGCCATATCAACTATGATACTTAGCAACGTCATTCATCCATACTCTTTAGCAATCATATGAATCGCTTTATTATAGTTATTGTTTTAGTGTGCAGACCCATCCCCTGGAGACGTTAACATTACAATTTATTTTAATACTTTATACCTTAAACGTATTGTAAAACCGTATACGGATCGTTCCAGATCATAGAAAGATAGAGACGGAGAAATCTAATCATTATTGTGTCGAATGATTACACCGAAAGAGTTTACATCATTGAACCTCGGGAGAGGTTGGACAGACCTCTCCTCTCAACACAAAGACAAATGACCAGAAATCTAAAGATTGCAATCTAGACTCACCTATTTAAAGGTAACCTGCCCAGCGGACCAACTAACCAACGTACCAGATGGTCCTGGTGTACCATCTGGTCCACCACTGGTCCGTTGGCAGTCTAGCCTAGTTTAAATCTAGATAACTATTCGCACAGTAACGACCACACCCGGAACATGCTCTAACACGTATCATATGACATGGTACAGTCCAACATGTGGCAAAGTATAGTTTCCAAATCATTACACCAATGTCTGCCTATTAATCTAGCATCTAGACAACCCAATCCACAATTAACTTCCAGGCGCGGACACTTATCTCATACCTGAATTCCATCAACTTCGGTTCACCTAGGTCATTGGTGAATGCGAATACCATAAATGGAAATGAGACACGAAATGAAAACCTCAATCTGAGCATTCGATACGATAGCTGAAGACTACATGGACATATGATGATCCCTTCGTCACATTGAGATTTTGATTTTGGACACTTATGATGTCGTGTTACTTTAAGTCCTGGCCACTCGACACGACCCCTGTAATGCAGTCGTTTGACTCTACGCATACAAATACTTGATTAGGAAATCACTTCCCATACTTTCAAACTGAAATCCTTTTCAAAATCCGTTAAACATTCGACATCTCCACGATATGTGGTACACACTTTTGGGCATAACGTCCATCACTCCTTTCGGGGTAGAGAACCTAAATACTTCGCTATGTACGGTTATTTGTTAGTGACATAAATTCCGGGATGAAATTTCTTTCAACTTGGGGATGATGTGATAATGTGAAAAGTTTTCTTTTCCTTCTTCCATCATTCGAGCCCATTAACTAGTCTGCACATCTCAAGAAGCTTTACATTAATTCGGGACGAAAATTCTTTCAACTTGGGGATGATGTGACAACCTGTAATTTCTAGGTTAATTCCGTTAATAACTTCCATTATCTTAGTTAACTAGAATAACTAACGTTATATGTTACGTTATTGTCATGTATGTGAGAACACGACTTTCAGGTGATTCCTGGTTAAACTAAACGTACATTATTACAACATTTTATGAACATCCATGCATGCATTGCATTAAACATATAATTAGGGTTGAGTGTGACCAACACTACACGAACATTGCACTTGAGTCTAGACATCGGTGAATTAACCTAGCAAACACGATCAATTCGCACGACCTACGATCTTATGTGGAGAATTACTCTATATCTTATGTGACGAGGTTTCACATAGAATCGTTTATGACTTTATGTGACGTATTTTATGTAAATCATTGCATGATTTTACGGAGAAAAAAAACATTTCATGATTTTATGTGATTTACATTACATGCTTTCTGTGAGCTACATACTTGTGATTTTATAAATGTAAAATTCTAACCATGGGTGTAATTATTTGAATCTACAATATCATACGCTTATAAGAACGAATGGCTTCCGTAGTACGGGTATTTTATAAAGTATGGTTTGTTAAACGTCGGTTAAGTATTTTAAACCTTGAGGGACCGAGTATACCATTTCTTAAATTTGTAAACTATTTAATTAAACTCAAGGATTAGTTTTCCATATAGCCAAAATTTGTTTCCCATTATGCAAACTAGTGAGGGACTCCTTTTGACCTTTTCACATAGTTGATTTAAAGACTTTCACTTAACTGCCGACCGTCGGCGATATCGATTCTGGAAACCGACTTCATCAATCCGCATTTAGTTCTCATCGGTTACAGCTATTGATCAATTCATGTTGGCTTCAACGATCCCAATCATCATCTCATTTTCCATAACACATCTGAACAAACTCCCTGTTCTCAAAATCTTCCTACCCGCTAAGAACCATCGTCACACACATCTCAATCGAACCAGTTATTTATTCTTTCACCATTGTCGCTCCTGTCACCGGACTTACACCACTTTCTAGCCACCGGTGATCGTTGTCTGGCCATCCATAGCCACCGAGGAATGTCACTGGCAAAGAACGCGAGGTCGGTCGGGTTCGAGCTATCGAATATGAGGAGTCATTATCATTTTTATGTTTTGCACGTAGACACCGGAGGTGAGTTTGTAATTATGTTTCATGCATAGTTCGTAAGTTCCGATTATATGTTCAAATGATTCTGATGTGGCTATGGCAAGCTATTTTTCATACGAACTGAAACTTTTATATATATATATATGAATCCCAGTTCGTGTACAACAAACTGCAGGTTCATTCCCAGTTCATTATGAGCATCTCCTTGGTTCGTTCCTTTGTTGGAGCTTCAAACTAAATTCATTTGATGGTAGCAGCTTATGAATCTCAAATAAGATTCATAATTCACATACCATATTACTATACCTTACCTCCAACAATATAACAATAATACTTTCTACCCTCAACATTTATTTAACTATTCTAACTAAATCAACTAACATAACTAACTAGGATACTAACACGTCACCCATATTTTGTACTAACAAACTCCCTCTTGACATGTGCTGTATAAGATCTTCAAACTTCTTAAATTTGTTGTTAGTTGATGTAGGGTAGACATGGCAGGAACAGGACTGGGTCAACTGAACCATTTCTAAAAATAATGCACTCTTTGACAGCTTCACAACCATGCATGAAATCCATTCTTAGATCTGCATCTGGGAGACTTTAATAATTTTAACCTGCACCCTTCAGAAGACAGAAGTGCGGCTTCTCTTTTCCAAACATCACTTTAATCTTGGAAGCAAAACTTCTCCTTTGGAGAAACCAAGATATTTAGTTTTTGAATTGTTTTGCATCACATGTCGATCGATCGAAAAGAAATAAGGAACAAAATCTTTTTGACTTTTCGAAATTTAGAATCAAAACACAACTAAAATCTTTTTGTATTTTTGTAACTTTATGCTAAAACACATCTAAAATCTTTTTGATATTATCTTAAATGAAATGTACATGCAATACGAAATCAGACACTATTTTTGTCTTTTGGGAGAAAGATAACGACATGAGATCAGATCAGCATCATGCATCTAGCACACTTGAATTTCAACCTTAATCAGCATGCAAGCTATATTGATTGCAGATACAACATTTTCATGTTTATTTCAACTCAGACAAATTAATTTCTATGGTTTTCTGATATGATTTAGGTATTAATTTTTCAAGCAATGATAACATGGCACCCAGACCACCCACGCTATTAGGAATACTGGCAACATTATCTTTGATATTTTTGTATTTTTCTTTTATTCAAACCAAGTCACATACAACAGATTTCTCATGTAAATATAATGAACTTGCTTATCATCAGAATTTCACCACAGAGATATATTGTCCAATGTGTTTCTTGTAAAAAGAAAGCAGAACGCTAGATCGTCAACTCTAAGGTTGATCTTTTAATACGCAAATAGAGTTTCGGATTTAGCAAAATAAATTAAAGAAAATAAAACAAGTTGAAGTTGTATAATCCAACAACAATCAGGTCGATACTTCCGTATACGCAAAGAAAGTCAGATGGATTATACGAAACACCAATGAAAATAAAGCAGATTCTCAAACGAACAACAATCAAGTCGATCTTTCGATACGCAGAGAAAGTCCGATCGTTTGAGAAAATAAAGAAAATCAAACAAGTTTAAATCTTTGGAAAATGAAAGAAAGCATACACCCGGACATCTCTTATTCTGTTTTTGTATTTTTATACCAGTATCACACAGCATCCGTCAAGATGTTTACCACAGTTATCAAGCAAGCGTTATCTTTATATCATACTAACACATATCAGATTTACCAAGTGCATCAATCATTTTAAGCATGAACCTACAACCATTAGATCTAGTCTATCCATGGCAGATAACATATGCTGATATAATTTGTCCATCTTAAAATCAGGCAGAATCATACTCATAACATCTGGATATGTTAAGGTATTTATTAGATTTGCTTTGACCAGTGTATCCCACATTATCAGACATTTTCTTTTTCTTGTCTGATTACTTCTTTTTTTTGGGTGATTACACTTGTGATTATCACAGAGCATAATGTTTTCATGATATTGTCAACTGTGTTCCATGCAAAAAGAAATAAGAATGTTAAATCATCTACCTTAAGGTCGATCTTTCGATACGAAGATAAGGCATCGGATTTAACAAAATAAGAAAGATAAAACAAGTTGAAATTGTATAATGTCACACCCCACTCCGCCGGCCCCTGCCAGGTGCGGGGGAGGGTGTGGGACCAGCTGTCCGTATCAGTTCCCGAGGCACCAACTAAAATATAAACATACAAGCATACATAACGGACATCCAATCCACACAGTGAAACTCTAGGCCGACTCTGAATGAGGATGCACTAAGCACCTCTTAGCCGATCTAAAAGAATCGATAGTCACCGGATATGACCTGGACTGAATAAGCAAGAGATACAATACACCAAAGGAAACATAGTCATAACAGGTTTTCATTAACAAACATCAGTTGTTTATCATACAGAGCCCTATTCATAGTGACAACAACCATCAAAATATTCCACGATCAGATTAGGTCCACACCTACACTTGCTTACCTGCATCATAAGTTAATCACAAAGTCAACAACATACGTTGTTGGTGAGTCGTAACTACAATCATTACATTAACGGTTTTTAAACACATACAGGTTATGAAATTACCACGTCGCACCCCAGGTCAAAACTCAGGTACTCTACGGGCACGTTGCGCATATTCGTACACCCTCTACGAGTAGTTTTTAGGTTCAACATATAAGTACATACTCCCTCTAGTAAATTAATACTAGAGGATCCGGGTGAATATGGATCGTTCAACTATAATGGCCACTATAATCCCTTATATGTCTAGTGGTCTCGACCTTAATGATTAGAAAGTATATAATGACCCACACAGGGCATTCCAACTAACAGTGTATGACAAGATAATTCATAACAGATATAACAGATAGATCAAACAGGAATGTGATCTCAAAAAATTAACTAATGATGGAAGTCAAAGGACTCACAGAAATGAAGTCAGAAACAGAGTTCAGAAAAGGTTGCAATCCAAGATTCACTAGAATATCCTATCTTCGGTTTCTAGCAACCTATCAGAATTATCGTGTATATACAAGTCATATACAATGTTAACGTGTCCATAAACCATCTTAGGTTCAAAGTACCATGAATTACAGTCACTAGATCAATCGGTTAAGTTTTTAGTTCACCTCAAAATCGACCAAACATTCTGTCATTTTCCTTCATAGGCGTACCGCCTGGAAATTTACATTTCTGGGCGGTACGCGCCAAACTGTAATCCAAATTCCTGATTTTAAATCCGGGCGTACCGCGCTGATATATATATTTATGGGCGGTACGCTGTAATATGATATTCTGATTACTGTCTTTGGTTTTCAGGGCGTACCGCTCTGCATGTACCCAACTTGGGCGGTACGCCCCAATCTGGCCCGACTATTTTGTCTTTTAGTGCCATTTTTACACATTGATGTTTTGAGGCCAGATTGTTTGCTAGATCAATAGTATATCATGTTGGGGTTAATTTAGGGGTTTGTTTGTGGTCCATTTACTTAATCAAAGCCTAACCCCAATTCCCGAGCTTTCCATTTATGGTAAGTTTCATTAATTCGAACCCCGTTTCTTACAAATGTTATTAGGGACAGAGTTCTTATGATCAAATGGCTCATTTCCTTGTTTGAGATGCTGACCAAATCTGGTCTCATGTAATCTTTCCATGTAAAGCTTGTAATTATAAAAAAATCAACATGCATGCATAGAAGGGTTGTACCTTGTGGAGGAATTCTTGTATAACCGAGCTTTTCTGATCTCCTTGTTATCTCAAGTCCCCAATCAATCTTCCAGGAGTAAATCTATGGTTGCATGCATGATACATAACCTTCCTATGAGTGTATGATCTTAAAGAAACCCTAATTAACTTTCTTAAGCAAAAATCAAGACATCCTTACCTTGATTAACCTTGAATTTGGTTTCCACACACCTTGATCATCCCAATATGCATAACCACAGCTGCATTCATGAGTGTTAAGACTTTGAGTGGACGTTTCTTCAAGTAAACATGTGATTAATGATGAAAATGGTTAAAGGAATACTTACCCTTGATGATCTCCTTTTCCTTTAGCTCAAAGGGCTTGGATTCTTGTGGGAACAGAGGTCTGGAGCAGCAATGGAGGGTTCTGGCCGAGTGTGATCAGAAAATCACAAGTGTACAATAGATATAAAGGCCAAAATCCTTGTTTTTAACGAACTGGAATCGAGGCATACCGCCCCAGAATACTCAATTTGGGGCGTACCGTCCGGATTTTTAGGTAGCGGGTATGCGAGGATCCGATGGGTGCCGCAACCTGACCCGTTTACCATACGGGTCGCGTACCGCCTAGGATTTCCTAGTCCTAGGCGTACCGCCTCAAATTGTGTTTCAAGAATTTTGAATATTTTTCATTTAAAGTTTCCAGCTCGGATCAATGTTTTAGACACAAAGGTTACATTCTCTCCCCCTTAAAGGAATTCCATCCCGGAATTCGTTAGGCACTAATTGAATAGTTGGGGGTATTTTCTCCTCATGTCTACTTCGGATTCCCACGTATATTCGGGACTGCGTCTAGCATCCCACTTGACTTTCACCATTGGAATCCTTTTTCTTACGTAGCTTCTTTGTGATTCGTTCCATTATTTCAATGGGCTGTTCTGTGTAGTTCAGCTTTTTATCAATTTTGATTTCTTTTAACGGAACCGCAAGAGCTTCATCTACCATACATTTCCGTAGATTCGATACGTGAAACACGTCGTGGACTCCGCTAAACTCTTCAGGTAATTTTAACTGATAAGCCACTTCTCCGACTCTTGATATTATCTTGAAAGGTCTGATATATCGTGGACTTAATTTTCCTCTTTTGCCAAAACGAATTATACCCTTCCAAGGTGATATTTTCAACATCACCATGTCTCCCTCTGCAAACTCAAGTGGTCTCCTACGCCGATCTGCGTAACTCTTTTGTCGGTCCTGAGCGGTTTTAAGCCTTTTACGGATCTCCCTAATCTTTTGTGTAGTTTCCATGATCAGCTTAGGTCCTGTAAGTTGGCCCTCTCCCACTTCAGACCAGCACACTGGTGTTCGGCATTTCCTACCATATAATGCCTCAAACAGAGCCATTTGAATACTGGTATGGTAGCTATTATTATATGAAAACTCGACTAGTGGAAGATGGTCATCCCAACTTCCTCCAAATTCTATCACACAAGATCTCAACATATCTTCCAATGTTTGAATCGTTCTTTCACTCTGCCCATCAGTTTGGGGATGATAGGCTGTACTAAATTTCAATTTGGTCCCCATTGCTTCTTGAAAAGTTTGCCAAAAGTGAGAGATGAATCTGCTATCTCTATCCGAGATTATGGACTTTGGCACTCCGTGCTTCGATATGATCTCGTTTACAAACAACTTTGACAGTTGCTTTCCATTATAAGTTTCAGCCATTGGTAAGAAGTGAGCAGATTTTGTCAAACGGTCCACGACTACCCAAATGGCATCGTTTCCGCTTCTAGTCTTTGGAAGTTTTGTCACGAAATCCATGGTAATTTCTTCCCATTTCCATTCAGGGAGTTCTATTCGCTGAAGACACCCGGCAGGCCTCTGATGTTCAGCTTTTACTTGCAAGCAAGTTAGGCACTTTTCAACATAGGTAGCAATTGCCTTTTTCATTCCTGGCCACCAATAATTAGCCCTCAAATTCTGGTACATTTTGTCGCCTCCTGGATGAAGCATGTACTTAGACTTGTGAGCTTCTCGGAGGATTACATCACGTAGACCTCCTTCCTTAGGTACCCATATGCGTCTTCCTAATCTGAGGATGCCATCCGCTTCTTTTGTCAATTTCCTTACAATAGTAATCATCTCATCTCGTTCGACGTTGGATTCAGTCATCTGTTTCTTTTGTGCTTCAATGATTTCTCTAATTAAATCCACGCTTACGTCTAATCTCAATGCTTGAACTCGGAGTGGCTTGATTCTTTCCTTTCTACTTAATGCGTCTGCCACTACATTGGCCTTGCCTGGGTGATACTTAATCTCGCAATCATAATCACTCAGCACCTCCATCCAGCGTCGATGTCGCATATTTAACTCTTTTTTACTGAACAAATGTTGTAAGCTTTTGTGATCGGAGTATACCACAAATTTGGCTCCATATAGGTAGTGTCTCCAAATTTTAAGAGCGAAGACTATAGCTCCTAATTCCAAATCGTGAGTAGTGTAATTCTTTTCATGCTTTTTGAGTTTCCTGGATGCATATGCGATTACTTTATCTTTCTACATCAGAACACATCCAAGTCCATTGATAGAGGCATCACAGTATACCACAAAGTCTTCAGTACCCTCTGGTAATGAAAGTATAGGAGCAGAGCTCAACTTCTGTTTGAGCAACTCAAAAGCATTGGTGTGCTTAGGTTTCCAATCAAATTTCACATTCTTCTGGGTAAGAGAAGTCAATGGTGTGGCTATCTTTGAGAAATCCTGAATAAATCTTCGATAATAACCAGCTAGTCCTAAGAAACGTCGGATTTCAGCAGGACTCTTTGGTTGCTCCCATTTAGCAATAGCTTCCACTTTTGCTGGATCTACTTCAATCCCGGCTTTGCTGACAATGTGACCCAGAAATTGTACTTCTCATAACCAGAAGTCACACTTAGAAAATTTTGCGTAGAGCTTCTCGGATCGTAATAATTCTAATATCTTTCTCAAATGTTCACCATGCTCTTCCCGAGTGCGAGAGTAAATCAAGATGTCATCAATAAACACAATTACAAACTTGTCGAGATATGGTTTTCACATTCGATTCATTAAGTCCATGAATATTGCTGGCGCATTAGTCAATCCAAATGGCATGACTGTAAATTCATAATGGCCATATCTTGTTCTGAATGTTGTTCTCGGGACGTCTTTTTCTCGGACTCTGACTTGATGGTATCCTGATCTCAGATCGATCTTTGAGAAGTAACTAGCCCCTTGTAGTTGATCGAATAAATCATCGATTCGAGGCAAACGATATTTATTCTTGATGGTTACACGATTGAGGTCACGATAATCGATGCACATCCGCATCGTTCCATCCTTCTTTTTCACAAAAAGAACCGGCGCTCCCCAAGGTGAAGAGCTGGGTCTAATGAAACCTTTATCGAGTAATTCTTGAAGTTAATTCTTTAATTCTTGCATTTCTGAAGGTGCGAGTCGGTAAGGTGCTTTTGCCATCGGGGATGTTCCAGGTGTAATCTCGATTTGAAATTCCACTTGTCGCTTCGGGGGCAATCCACCTAGTTCATCAGGAAACACATCCGGATATTCCGAGACTATGGGTACCTCTTCCAATTTCTTTTCTCGAGGTGCCTCAACCAGATTTGCTAGATATGCTTGATCACCCTTGCGAATACACTTTCCCGCTTTCAATCTGGAGATTATCCTCATTGGTTTTGTTTTCCTATCTCCAATGATTGTGTGGATATTATCATCTGCAGACTTCAACTCCAAAACTTTTTCGGCACAACGAATCTTTGCTTGATATCGCGTGAGCCAATCCATTCCGAGCACGATGTCGAATTCACTTAGATCCATGGGGAGGAGTTCTAAATCGAATGTGGTGTTCTCATGTTGTAGACTACAATCTCTAATTACTTTGGAGATATTAATCCTTTGGCCATTAGCAGTTTCTACAATATAGGGTGTATCTAACTTATGTGCCGTACATTTTAGTCTAGGTACACACGCAGAGGATATAAAACTTCTATTGGCACCAGAATCAAATAGAATGCTAATAATCATATTATTAACAGAAAACATACCAGAGATCACGTCGTCATTCATACGTGCCTCTTCGGCAGTCATGATGTAGAGTCGAGGTTTACCTTTGGACGTTCCAGTGCCCTTGTTCTTATCATCTCTTCCGTTCTTCTTTTGTGGACACTCTAGGCATCTATGCCCTTTTTCCTTACAATAGAAGTAGACCACTGGTGATTTACACTGCTGATGCGCGTGTCCTGGTTTTCCATAATTTTTGCAGTTTTCTGCCCGTGGTCTTTTGAAATCCTTTCCATCATTTCTTCTTCCCTAGTCGTTCCTTCCAAATCTACCCTTCCTAAAGTCCTGACCCTTATCACCAAATTTCCTTTTATTCCCAGAGGTGTCAACTTTGATCCCCACTGTTCGAATCCATTCATCAGTCAGGGTGCCTGTCAGACTTATAGCGGATGCCAAGGTACTAGGACGTGCAGATCTCACGTTTGCCCTTATTTCGGGGCTTAATCCCCATACAAACCTCTTAACTTTGAAAGTCTCTGAATCTGCCATGTGGGGCACCAAATTCAACAGCTCATTATATCTATTGATATTGGTCATGTAATCGGATCCATTCATTCTCAGATTGATAAACTCATTTTCTAGTCTCTCCGCTTCATTCTCTGGTATAAATTTTTCCATGACCATTGCGCGAAAGGCTTTCCAACTCAAGCGATAAGATTTATCCTTCCCAAGTCGATTCAATTCCACTTTCCACCAGTTCAATGCCGCTCCCTTGAAGGATTGGGATGCAAACCTCACCATATCCCTAGTAGCACAGTCACTGATATCCAAAGCAGCTTCAGTTTCCTCTAACCAATTCAAGCCATCGGTAGCCCCCTTATCTCCTTTGAATATACCAGGTTTACAGGCCATGTATGTCTTATAAGAACATCGTCTCTTCTCCTCCTTTTCTGACTTACGTTCTTTACTCCTTGACCTTTTCCTGGAGTCTTTCGGACGACCTTCATGATCAGGGCTGCGACTCTGGCGGGTTCTGCTGCTACTGTGAGCTGACGAGTCAGTTCTAGACTCAGTTGTTTGCGATCGAGATCTTGCAGATCCTTTTGATTTGGAAATGGCAGTTTCATTTCTTGTTGATTCGCTGGATCTCTCTGAACCCACGTGTGTTTTTCCTTGCCTTTTCTCCTTAGCAACTAACGAGGGCAACGCTTTAGAGATTCCTTGAGCTATAAGCTCCTGAAGTCTTTCCTCCTGCTCCCTTTTTCTCAGTTGTTCAGACGTGAGAGGTTCTCCCATCCTACTGTGAACGGAGTGATCATCACGATCATCTTCCTCATCATAATCATCTTGACGGGTTTTGCTTGTTCCTGCTTTTGACATGTAGCTGAAAGTAATACCAGATTGACAGATTAACATACATTTGACTTAGTTAATGGGTATTTGTAATCAGAGTTTATATTCCTTGGCACATTCTAGTGCCATAAGGAACGTGTTCATAACAGAGTTGTTGCACTAGTTTGGGCTTTCCGGATCACCATCTTGTGGTTACCGACATATTTAACCATGTTATGACTACGATCAGAGTGAAATCACATACACACAAGTCCTTATGGGTGGTCTAATGAACAAAACCTCCTAAAAATCACTAGTATCCTGAATTAACATTTCTATAATACTCAAATTTTATAAATAACAACAAATAAACGTTTATTCCATAACAACAACACAATCGACTTAGCGGTTCAACCGCTTTACAACACAAAGCACACACACATTCAAACCATACTCAAACAAAGTTTCACAAAAGGACATACAATACATAACATACTTATTTATTAGACACGACACACGAGATTTCCATCATCACGGTTCACACTAGTTTCCATGCTTCTAATCCTTGCGTCTTCCAAACGATGTCAGATGCTTGATGTGGGATGACACCTTCTTAGCTTCTTCTGCCATTTTCTTTTCCTTCTTCAACTGTTTCTCTAGTCTTTTGGCTAAAGCCTTATTTTCTTCTGTAAGAGCGTTGATTACCGGGGAGTTAGGTCCTGAATGATCCGCATATGGGGTTGGGGCAAAAACTGGGCCTGGTCCTGAAAAAGATGATCTTGGTAGATCCTGATATGATCCATACGGAGCATATGGGTAGGCAGAAGGTGAAAAAGGCAAATAGGACTGCTGCATAGGTGGAGAAGTCGAGTACTGATATGGTTGTGGCGGATAAAACGATGACTGTGGTGGATAATACTGCATACCCGTGGCATAAGGTTCCTGAACAGAAGTTGGATACATGATTGGTTGCTGATAGATGGATTGCTGCTGAAATCCAGGTGGCAGCTGAAATGAAGAACTCTGATGGTAGGCAGGTGGCTGTTGATATGCAGATGGTGGTTGACTGTTAGACCTTAGTAACTGGGGAAAACTGTAACGTTCAGACACGGGTTGGCTGCTCTGGCCCTGCGTCATTGCAGCTACATATGGGTCTCTGATATCGTTTGCCAAAGCTGCAATAGGATCCTGTATTGGAACATCCACAAAGTTCCCCATTTGAGGAAAAGCTGCAATGGGATCGTGTTGCATAGGAACCGATTCCTCGGGTCCTTCTTCAACATCTGCCACATAAGCTGGGGAGGCATACACATGCTGGGAGTGATGCTCTGAGTGATAGCTTACCGTGTGACCTGCTGATACTGCAATTGCTACCTATGGAATGGTCTCGTTAGCATCTTCTTCGGGTTCCTCCTCGGGGTCTTCTTGGTCTCTCTCTACATCGCGAGCATTCCATTCCGATGGTGCAATGTGAATGGTATGACTTGGGCGCACCGACATCCTGGGTTTGGTACTTCTTTTCTTAGGAGATTTCGGTACGTCCGTAGTCGACGCTGCTGGTGATGGAGTCTTCTTTTGAGTAGGCGCGGTAAAGTACCCTGAAAAGTCAGGACTCATTGGTGGTATGGGTTGACTTGGTCCACCTTCCTCTTTCTTGTTCCTGCTACTTTTGCTGCTTCCACTGTTCTTGCTGCCAGATTTTGAAGATTTTGCAAAGTTCCACATTTTTCACGAAGGTACCTGTGAATATAATTTTAATATACAATAGAATGTATGTATATTTATACAAATATTTCCGTGCACTCCTATATTTTCATCAACTTATTTCATACTAACTTTTACCCATTGAATTCACTAGTGAGCACATAAAATAACCATCGGTATCCACGTGTCTATTAGACTCGTCATATCATGAGGTACCTGCGGGTAACAATGACAGCGTGCACTTTCTGCAATTATTACCGGCCTTACATCATGCTATGAGTAACCTAATATACCAGTTTCAACTTAGGTTAACACTTATTGCGGAAGACCATTAGCATCAATGTGTCTATTAGGGTTCACCGAGTCTTACACTAAACCTCGATTACTTCTAACATACAAATTTTCAGCCTAGATCACAATTTGGTTCATGCAATACTTAGAGGTCCAACTAGGTTCAAGGTTAGGGGCTCTAAGAACGCCTAATTTGATGGAACCTTTGGCTCTGATACCAACCTGTCACACCCCAATCCGCCGCCCCCTGCCAGGTGCGGGGGAGGGTGTGGGACCGGCTGTTCGTATCAGTTCCCGAGGCACCAACTAAAATATAAACATACAAGCATACATAACGGACATCCAATCCACACAGTGAAACTCTAGGCCGACTCTGAATGAGGATGCACTAAGCACCTCTTAGCCGATCTAAAAGAATCGATAGTCACCGGATATGACCTGGACTGAATAAGCAAGAGATACAATACACCAAAGGAAACATAGTCATAACAGGTTTTCAGAAACAAACATCAGTTGTTTATCATACAGAGCCCTATTCATAGTGACAACAACCATCAAAATATTCCACGATCAGATTAGGTCCACACCTACACTTGCTTACCTGCATCATAAGTTAATCACAAAGTCAACAACATACGTTGTTGGTGAGTCGTAACTACAATCATTACATTAACGGTTTTTAAACACATACAGGTTATGAAATTACCACGTCGCACCCCAGGTCAAAACTCAGGTACTCTACGGGCACGTTGCGCATAGCCGTACACCCTCTACGAGTAGTTTTTAGGTTCAACATATAAGTACATACTCCCTCTAGTAAATTAATACTAGAGGATCCGGGTGAATATGGATCGTTCAACTATAATGGCCACTATAATCCCTTATATGTCTAGTGGTCTCGACCTTAATGACCAGAAAGTATATAATGACCCACACAGGGCATTCCAACTAACAGTGTATGACAAGATAATTCATAACAGATATAACAGATACATCAAACAGGAATGTGATCTCAAACAATTAACTAATGATGGAAGTCAGAGGACTCACAAAAATGAAGTCAGAAACAGAGTTCAGAAAAGGTTGCAATCCAAGATTCACTAGAATATCCTATCTTCGGTTTCTAGCAACCTATCAGAATTATCGTGTATATACAAGTCATATACAATGTTAACGTGTCCATAAACCATCTTAGGTTCAAAGTACCATGAATTACAGTCACTAGATCAATCGGTTAAGTTTTTGGTTCACCTCAAAATCGACCAAACATTCTGTCATTTTCCTTCATAGGCGTACCGCCTGGAAATTTACATTTCTGGGCGGTACGCGCCAAACTGTAATCCGAATTCCTGATTTTAAATCCGGGCGTACCGCGCTGATATATATATTTCTGGGCGGTACGCTGTAATCTGATATTCCGGTTACTGTCTTTGGTTTTAAGGGCGTACCGCTCTGCATGTACCCAACTTGGGCGGTACGCCCCAATCTGGCCCGACTATTTTGTCTTTTAGTGCCATTTTTACACATTGATGTTTTGAGGCCAGATTGTTTGCTAGATCAATAGTATATCATGTTGGGGTTGATTTAGGGGTTTGTTTGTGGTCCATTTCCTTAATCAAAGCCTAACCCCAATTCCCGAGCTTTCCATTTATGGTAAGTTTCATTAATTCGAACCCCGTTTCTTACAAATGTTATTAGGGACAGAGTTCTTATGATCAAATGGCTCATTTCCTTGTTTGAGATGCTGACCAAATCTGGTCTCATGTAATCTTTCCATGTAAAGCTTCTAATTATAAAAAAATCAACACGCATGCATAGAAGGGTTGTACCTTGTGGAGGAATTCTTGTACAACCGAGCTTTTCTGATCTCCTTGTTCTCTCAAGTCCCCAATCAATCTTCCTGGAGTAAATCTATGGTTGCATGCATGATCCATAACCTTCCTATGAGTGTATGATCTTAAAGAAACCCTAATTAACTTTCTTAAGTAAAAATCAAGACATCCTTACCTTGATTAACGTTGAATTTGGTTTCCACACACCTTGATTATCCCAATATGCATAACCACAACTGCATTCATGAGTGTTAAGACTTTGAGTGGAGGTTTCTTCAAGTAAACATGTGATTAATGATGAAAATGGTTGAAAGAATACTTACCCTTGATGATCTCCTTTTCCTTTGGCTCAAAGGGCTTGGATTCTTGTGGGAACAGAGGTCTGGAGCAGCAATGGAGGGTTCTGGCAGAGTGTGATCAGAAAATCACAAGTGTACAATAGATATAAATGCCAAAATCCTTGTTTTTAACGAAATGGAATCGAGGCGTACCGCCCCAGAATACTCAATTTGGGGCGTACCACATGGATTTTTAGGTAGCGGGTATGCGAGGATTCGATGGGTGCCGCAACCCGACCCGTTTACCATACGGTTCGCGTACCGCGTAGGATTTCCTAATCCTAGGCGTACCGCCTCAAATTGTGTTTCAAGAATTTTGAATATTTTTAATTTAAAGTTTCCAGCTCGGATCAATGTTTTAGACACAAAGGTTACATATAACCCAACAACAATCAGGTCGATACTCCTGTACACACAGAGAAAGTCTGATGAATTATACGAAACACCAAAGAAAATAAGGCAGAACGTCAAACGAACAACAATCAGGTCGATCTTGTGATACGCAGAGAAAGTCCGATCGTTTGACAAAATAAAGAAAATAAAACAAGTTTAAATCTTTGCAAAATGAACACATGTATACACAGTGACTTCTCATTTTGTTTTCACACTTATTTTTCTTTTTGTGATGAAATACGCATCAAGATGTTATCTACATGGTCATGCATAGTATTTAGTGTATATCACATCTGAATACTTTCTGATTTGCCGAGTCTACCAAACATATCAGATAATGATCTTATGGCTTTTTCATCTATTCTATCCATGAGTCAGATACGTAAGCCAATGTACCATCATTTCCCAATGATCAATTTCTCAAAAAAAAATATATATTGCATGTATTCACCTTCCTTATATATTTTACATGTATTCACCTTCCTTATATATTTTGCATGTATTCATCTTTTTCCCATAACATGAATTTTTTTCAATTTCTCCCCCTTACATGCAATTCTCCCCCTTAAAATGAAAAGCTCTATTTTTGGATTTTTCATTTTACAAAAACAAGACTCTTTTTTGGTTTTTATCAATTTTCTTTTGAAAAACACAAAGGAAACGTAAAGAAAAGAAAATTAATCAACCAACACGGATACTTTGCATTTTTAAAGTTTTCAGAAAACATGCAAGTTTGGAAAGATGTATCATGAAATTTAAGCTAAGCAGAATACTCCTCCATCAACAACTTTGCAATCGTCTATAGGTCTTCTAGAAGTACCTGCACACTGGTCAAACTCATTAGTTTTTAATTTGACCCGAAGCAAATGCTTCTGGTCAAACAGTGTCCTGGATTTGCTTTAAAACCACCTTTGGTTTCTAGATTGATTGTTGTTTTGGTAACTCAGTTTTTTATGAAATAATCACAGGTGACTGTGATGAAGAACCTTCATTTTGAATCTTTTGAAAAATAGGAACAAAACGTTTTTGTTTCAAAAAGAATGTAGGCTCTACTTCATCAAAAACTCTGCCTTGTTCATCAAAGAACTTTGTTTAGGCAGGTTTACCAAAAACTGGTATCTTTTGAGATCTCTGATTTGAATCAGCAGGAAGTGGACAATCTTTTGCCATATGCCCTTTTTGGCGGCAAACATAACATATTCGTTGAGTTTTGTCCCACTGTTTAGGTGTCTGCATAGGAGTACAAACATGAATATCTCGAACATGATCAAAAGAAGAATTATATACCTGATGTCTGTGATCATGAACCCATTTGGATGTTTGGCTTCGAGAATAAAAGCCATCAGAAGAAATTGTGCATTCGGATTCTTCATGTTTGGTGAAGCAGCATCTTTGACAAATACTTCAGAAATCTTTCGTGCATCGACGCAATGCAGCGGAAATTCTTGATCAGAAAATAATTGTTCCGAGCCCTTGAGTTTGTAAAACCACTCGAGTTGAACTTTTTCAGCCTTGAAGATTTCCTTCTTCACATGCTTCATTTTGAGTTTCTTCAGATTTTGTGACATGGAACTTTGACCACCATTAGTTGCAGCAACTTTTTGTTGAAATCCTAGACCAACATTTTTTCCTGAAACTTTATCTTCAGAATTTGAATTCTTGTGTCCATCTTTCGCCAATCTTGAAAATTCAGCTTTGACTTCATTAACATTTTTCTGCTCATAGAAAATCGTCTCATCAATGAGAACGAATCTTCTCACTAGATGCAGCTGACTTTTCATTTGCTGTTGAAGATAAACCAGGAACAAACTGTGGAGCTGGAGGAATGTCAAATTTCTTTCCCTTCTTCTTTTTAGCCTTCTTGTTTTTCTTCTTCTTCACAATCTTCTCTTCTTCTGAAATTGATGATGAAAACTTTGAATAATCATAATCTTCCACCTTTTCTTTCACATCTTTAACAGCTTCTTTAATATTTGCAGGGAGTGAATCTGTTTTGTCAAACATCTTTTCAAAATTAACATCATTTGCTAAGAAACTTGTGAATAGTTGCGAGTTTGAAACTTTATTCAGCAGCCATTAGCATCAATCACTTGAATCTTTAAATCTGAAATCTGTTGTTGAGCGTCAGCCAACTCCTTCTCTGTAGCTATCAATCTCTTTGCAACCTTATGAGTTTCAAACTTTTGCAATCGGATATTTTCGAGCCCATCAAACAATTCTTTCTTCAATTTGACTTCATTTCACTTCTGAATTTCCAGATTCACAGTTTGAACTTTATTCACACTTACCTACTCTCGCTTGTCATCCAACAATTTCTCCTTAACAACTTGATAAACCTCAATCTTATCAACATATTCCTCATAATTCTTTATGAGAAAATCAACTAGGTTTTTGATTTATCAAACAAATTTTGAAAATCATTAGCAGCATCTTCTGCTTCGTCTTTTCATTTCTTCACTTCTCTAACCAATTTCTCCTTTCCTTCAAGCAATTTAGCAATTCGTTCTTGACAATCCTTTTCATTCTTTTTAAACATCTCCAAATCATTCTTTACATATTGAACAACTTTGGTATTCAATGTAATCTCCTTTTCTAACAACTCATTTTTCACAGCCAATTCTTTCTCGTTCTTCTTAGAAACTGCCAAATCCTCCTTCACCAACTTAAGTTCATCAGAAAGCTTGCTAATTTCATTCAAAAATGAATTATTTTCTTTCAACAAACTTTCCATATTTTCAGCTGATTCGTAAGAACTTGGTTCTGAACTTGAATCTGAGCAGTAATCATCTTGTTGATCATGAGTGACAATCAAAGCAGATGTGTCAAAATGTTTACCCCAATCATAAACACCATCATTTTGAACCGTTAAAGCTGTCTTGTTTGAATTGCTTGCTGATGATTGAGAACTAGTATCAGATGTAAAACCAGGTTTGTTGACATGTGCCTGTTGACATTCTTTAGCAAAATGTCCAAGCTTGGAACACATCTGACATTTTAACTTAGATTTATCAAAACCCAATCTTCCATTAAAATCAGAAGTAGTTCTTCCATTTTTCTTGAAAAACCTTTTTGATCTTTGACCCAGCATAGCATATTGCCAAGATAAATCCAATTCATTTTCTTGATCATCATCCAATTCATCAAGATCATCCCTTGTTATTTTTGCATCAGCAACATTTTTGATAACCAATCCAAAAGATGAAGATATTATAGCAGCATACATTTTAGCACAATCATCCGTTGTTTCAGCTGAAAAAATAGTCTGATTTGATGATTTGGAATTGTAAAGCTACAACCCCGTGATAAATTATTCTCAGAATTTCTAGAAATATTTCCAATGAAAGCAGTAGGTGGTGCGGAACTCAGACTTGGTTTAGTCTTAGCTGTCATACTAGCATGTATTCTCACCATGATACAATTCTGGATTTTGCAAATTAGCCTTGGACTTGTTGGAATTCATCATTTCCATCTCACGGGCATGAAGTTTACCAGTTAGATCATGAAATGTCAATGTGGAAAATTCTTTATCATGTGTAAGCAACAACACATAATTTTCCCATTTTTCTGGTAACTCCTCCATAATCTTTTCTTTTAACTCTTCATCAGTTTTCCTAATTCCCATAATCTTTAATTAACTAATTAGATGTGACAACCTTGATACAAGAGCCGTGATGTTCTCATTCTCATAATGTTGAAGATAATCAAACTCTTTACTTAACATCTTCTTCCGACTCTTCTTGTATTGATCATTCCCTTCACACCTTGCTGATAAAGCATCCCATAATTATTTTGATATCCTGCAAGTACTAAATTGATGTAACAACTCGGTGGGTAATGCCATCATAATATAACCAAATGCTTTTTGTTCAAGCTCGTATGATTTTCTTTCAACAATGTCAAAGGTATGAACTTCTTTTAAATCTCCTTGATCAGTTGGATGTTGGTAAAGCTTCTTAATCGGAATCCACAAATCGATATCATTTGTGCTTATGTAAGCAGAAAATCGTTACTTCCAATTTTGATAATCTTCCAACTTCAACAACTTGGGAACTTTCTGACTTGTTTCAATTTCGTTGTCAAAGTTCAACATTGTTTGCATTGCGCTTTGCATAATGGCAAAAGCTTGAAATTCTGACATCTTTGTAAATTTGAAATCAGATCATGCGAACCTTAATACGTGTTCTGAACCTTATGCGAACCTCTAACGAACCTAGCTTAGCCGAACGTTAGCCGAACACCAACAAATCCGAATTGAAAAATACTATCCGAATCCTTTTCGAACCTCTTCGAACTCGTAGCTATCCGAACCTTGAACGAACCTAAACAAAACTAGAAAATTATCCGATCTTTAACCGAACTTTGTACAAACTCGAACTTTGGACAGACGAACCTTAGCCGAACTTCGAGTTCGGAGCAGTTATTCCGAACAGAGACACTTCAGCCAAACCTCACCATTTTTCGCTCAAAATTTTTGAATTTGGAAAGATTTTGACGCAATTTGCAGCAGTTGATCAGAAAAGGTGATAAGGAAAGATTTAGGAGTGAAATCTTCATGAACTACACGTCTGAAATGATCAAGAACTTGTAAAAACACTCAGAAATCACCAAAAACAACACATTTTGTTTCAAAAACTCCAAAAAAGAAACCACACATCAGTAGAATGAACCAGATAGCTCTGATGCCTCTTAAAAATGCATGAGCAACGGATCGTCTACTCAATCTAGCTATATCGGAAGAGAAACAAGTAATTAACCGATTGTTTTATTGATCGAATGAACAATTACAATCAGTAACACAAAGAAACAGAGACAGAAAACACCGTAGAAAACACCGTAGAAAACACACACTTAACAATTGATCTCACACGCTCAGTCTCTCTCACTCACTGATTACAAAGACACAACATCTATATATAGCGACTGGGCGAACTCCAGGCGAACCCGAAGTTTGCCTGATCTGAACCTCAGGTTCGGACTAGGTTTGGCTAGCAGCCAACCTTGTATCTTGATCTTGGTCTTTGTCTTGACTTGATACTTCACACGACGCACTGATCTTGTATCTACAGGATGGATTCACGAAACCATGACGTTTAGGTACTTTGCTGTGCACCCTAAGGTGAGTTTCACAACTCTGTTTACGTTACATCCGGTTTGAGATGGTAACACGCATTGATAAACTGTTTGCTTTAAGATTAAAGATAATGCGACTATATATCGCATGTATACTAGAATATTACACCAACTTAAGTCCTTACAATTCAAATCGTTAAAAGTGTAATAGCGAGGTGATATTGCGTAGTACTACGGGGGTTTGACAAACCCCACTCAGTGGGCATGAGATGCACCACCTGAATGGCGGTCGGACTGAGAACAATGTCAGCCTAAACATACCGTTGCTCTGGTGAGAACGGGGAAGGCAAAACACGTAGGTTGTACCTGCGTGCATTAGTCAGCTTCGGTTACGAACCATTTAGTGACATGAAAATAGGCTAGCTACATACGATATGGATTGAGCTATAAACTTACATTACTATTTACGAACAATAACTTTCGTGTTCGTATGACATTACTATTTACGGATAAAGACTGTCATATCCGTGGAACATTATTATACACTTGTGTATACTTTACTTATGTGAACTCACCAACCTTTGGTTGACACTTCCTCTTTAAACATGTTTCTCTCAGGTCGCAGGTGTTCGAGCATCACGAGTGTGCATGCATGAGCCTTTAAAACCCTTTTATGATTTTCTATACAAGTTACGTTATTTCTAATAATAATGTTTTATGTAAATACTAAATCTTTTGTTTATGCTTCCGCATTTATAAAAACTCTGAATTTATAATACATTTTTAATATAATGAAAATCTTTTGATACTTAATGGTTGTTTAGTCTAACTAATGGACTGTGATCCTGGTTTGCTCACACCCCACACGGTAAAACCCCGTTAGTGGAAATTGGGGGTGTGACATAGGGTATTGATTAGATTTGCTTTGACCAGTATATCCCACACTATCGGACATATTCACACATTTTTCTTTTTCTCGTGTGATTACACTTGTGATTATCACATAATGTATCGAAATCATGATATTATAAACTATGTTCCATGCAAAAAGAAGTAGGAACGTTATATCGTCTACCGTAAGGTCGATATTTCGATACGCAGATAAGGCCTCAGATTTAACAAAATAAGAAAGATAAAAAAAATTTGAAATTGTATAATTCAACAACAATTAGGTCGGTTGATGTGTGTGAAAACTATTACGAAATGATAATGGGTTTTGGGGTCAAAATTAGCAAATTAAGGTTGAAAATGTTATATGAAATTTTGATAAACATATTGAGTTTGCAGGGAAAATCGAGCTTCGCCCAGAAAGTGAGGAAGAAAACAGAAAAATTCAAGAAGCTAAAAAATCTCAAGGCATGCAGGCCGTGAGACCCCTATCACGGCCTAGGCCAGGCCGTGAGGTTCCTGATCGCAAAGCTGCCTAGGCCATGAGACCCCTGTTATGGCCATGATACCCCTGTCATGGACATGAAGACCCCTGTCACGGCCTACAAGCCGTGACCGACACTCAGCACACCCCCTACAAGCCGTGACCGACATCTCCAGGCAGTGAGAGGCACTGTCACGGCCGTAAATAGGTGATACCCATATGGAAACTTCAGAATTCGACCCCTATAGATAGAGGAGCCATCTAGAGCATTCAATACATCTTGGAGAGCAGAAAAGAAGCCAGAGAAAGACCCCGTTGAAGCCTTTGAAGATTCGAAGCATTCGACGAGTCTTGGATTGTCGTTTTTCATCATTTCGAGCTTCCATTCGGTATTGTACTTATTTTTAGTCATGAATTCTTGTTTGAATCTGATTAGTTCTTGTTTAACCATTAATATGGTTGGCTAAACTCAATGCATCCCTTAGGCGAGGCGAATCCAACCATGGTTTGACATTACATTTGTTGGTTTTTGTTACATTTACGTTTATGATGTAAAAGTTATGATTTGATTGATATGGTTGATGAATTGTATTCCTTTATTGTATCTAGTTGATCTCCGGTCTTGTGAAACCCTAACCCTAGCTTGAAAACCATCTATCGTTAGGAGACTATCGTATAGCCGAATAACAGAATCTGCGGCATACGCGTGAACTAGAAATAATCACGATCATCAGGGAAACCCTAGAACTCAATTAGGAGTCCATCATAGAGTTTGAGTGAGAAATCACCTCACCCTTAGCTAGTAGATACCCTTGCCATTGTCAAGTAGTCAAGCATTCACCGATAGGTCGGGTCTTTTCCTGATTAGTCGTGTCTAGGACCTACTAGGTCCACCTATTAACCCAATTGTAACCGCTTCACAACTATAGAACCGTTAGGGCCATACCTATCCTAACCTTTTAACCAGTTGTGAGTTGAGCCACCGATAACTCCGGACCCAGCCTAGAGCACTTCAAAACTGCAACCTTATCAGCACTTAACCATGGAACAGTAGTAACCGTCTAGGGTGTGTCTATAACCCTAAACTGTGAACCCATCCATAGGAACTAGGTAAGCCTTGTCTTAGGACCCCCAGTTCACCTCAAAGATATAACACACTACCGGTACATCTGTCAAACCTAAGTTGGAGGAGTCATGCCTAAGTGATCCTTTACAAATATCTGCTTTTCAATAACATTTTAATTACTGTCATCTTCAGTTTTCCAAATTAAAATTCAACTTTCAAAAATAAAATAAAATCCGGCTGAATTATTAATCCACTGTTTTTAATAAATCTGTGTCCTTGAGGTTCCACAACCCGGTGTTTACCAATACTGTGCTACGCACGGCATGTATACTTGCCTTAGTGTGTTGGTATAGTCCCCTAGTTAATAACCAGTTCTATAAATTTATAATTTGATAGTGTAAGACCATACTTTTTATATACACTAAACAACACATCATCGGTCTTGTGGACACACAAAGAAAATGCGATGAATTATACAAAACACCAAATAAAATAAAAGCAGAACCTTAAACGAATAACAATCAGGTCGATCTTTCAATACGCAAAGAAAGTCCAATCGTTTGAGGAAAAAAAATCAAAGAAGTTTAAATCTTTGCAAAATGAACACATGTATACAATAGTGACTTCTCATTTTTGTTTTTCACACATTTTTCTCTTTTTGTCATGAAATACGCTTCAAGATGTTATCCACTTGGTCAAGCATAGTATTTAGTGTATATCACATTTAAATATATCCACGCATATCAAACAATAATCTTATGGCTTTTTCATCTACTCTATCCATGAGTCATATACATAAGCCAATGTACTATCATTTCCAAATGATCAATTTCTCAAAATTTTATATATTTTGCATGTATTCACCTTCACCATATTTTGCATGTTTTCATAACATGCATATTGTCCCCCTTAAAATGAAAAACTCTATTTTTTTGATTTTTCATTTATATAAAAAAAACAAGACACTATATTTGGATTTTTTTAGTTTTCTCCCCCTTAAACAAAAAATGAAATGTAAAGAAAGAAAATTGATCAACTTTTTTTTTGGAACGGCAAACACTCGGCTACTCGAGGGTCTCATCATGGCAAACGATGCAACCCACGACACGCTGCGACCATAGGTCGTGCGAGTAACCAAGACCCTCTATGTTTCGCATCCATCCCAGAGGAAACCCACCGCCCTAAGGCATCCATCCCAAAGAAAATTGATCAATTGACACAGATACTTGTCAGATTAAGTTTTACAGAAAACTTTCAGGTTAGACAGATGATAACACTTGAAATTTAACTAAAATTAAGCAGAATAACTCTCGATTAGTAATCTTTCGATCACCAATAGGTCTTTTGGTCGAAGCGAATCGCTTCTGGTCGACCAGTGTCCTGCTTTTGCCTTGAAACCACCATAGGTTTCTGTTGTTGTTGTTGTTTTAGTAAAATAGTTTTTGATGAAACAATCATAGTTGACTGTGACGAACAACCTACATTTGACATTTTTGAAAATTTTGGAATAAATCTTTCTTGATTTTTAAAGAAGGAAAATTGGCCCATATTAATCCCAGTTATCACATATTGGCCGATAATAATCCCAATTTTGATGTTTCCCCACAATAATCCCTGTTATACACATATTGGCCTGCATTAATCCGTCGTTACCTATACACTAATGGTGTTAGTTTTCCTTTTATAAAAGACCTAGTATTGTAATTTCTTTAAAATGGAGGGAACAAACTAAAATCTCTTCACCCACCTGTTAGCTATGTCCGAGGATAAATCGTGCAAAGATAAGCAATGTGGACTGATCAAATTTTAAATTGAATACTTTATCCCAATTGTAATTTATCTTTAATGTTCTGTACCATACACTAGTTCCTCACTAGTGTTTATGTTCTTTGAAATAAAAGTTGTCATTCAAAAAAAAAACTATGTCTGAGGATGATTTGCCTTATCACGTGCGGGTCACTCCCGTTGGCGACCTAAAAACTGCTGGGAGGTAGAGCTTTAACGACCAACTAAACTTGAACTCCACCATGATCGCACACTCAAAACTGGACCCTATTTCCGACGAACTGTTTGCACTTAGTTACAACGTGATCCACAAGCCTTTCTTGAAATACTTCCGGCTTTCACCCAACAGGACAAAATCGAAAGACGTGGCGATTAATTTTAGGGAGCCTACAATGGTTCATGATTTTGCGATCAAGGAGAATTCCGTGGTGGTGCCTGACCACCAGGTGGTTTTCAAGATGTCGAAGATGATTAACAGTGGGTCCGGTGGTGTATGCTGAAGATAAAGTTCGACGTTTCAGTTTGCTGGATAAATGCGTCCGTGATTATTAAGGTATCAAATGGATTCAAGTCCTGATTGTTTCTGTTTCCAAGGGAATAGCTCCTCTTTCAGGTCTCTGGCAAAACGATAGCGGCGATTCAGTTTCATGACGGGTGTGGTCATGGTGAAGGTGTCAGTGGATGGTGGAGACGGAGTGAGAGAGAAGAAGAAGATGGGGTTAAGAGAAATTAATTTGTTTACCTTCTATTTAAAGAAATTACAATACTAGTCGTTTTATAAGAAAACTAACGATGTTAGTGTCTAGTTAACGGTGGATCAATATAAGCCAATATATGTATATCTGGGATTATTATGGAGAAAAATCAAAACTGCAATTATTATTGGCCAATATATGATATCTAGGATTAATAGGGGCCAATTTTTCTTTAAATAATGTAGACTGAAATTCATCAAAAACTCTGCCATGTTCATCAATGAACTTTAGTCAGGCAGTTATACCAAAAACTAGAACCTTTCCTTTTTTTTTAGTAGAAGCAGCAGGAACCAGACAATCTTGTGTCATATGCCCTTTTTGTCAACAAATGTAACACAAATGATTGTTTATATTTTTCCTTTTTGAACCCTGCAAAGCTTCACAAAAACGAACATCTCTAAAATGATCATAATACGTATCATATACCTGATGTCGATGATCATGAACCCATTTTGAAGTTGGGCTTTTGAGAGTAGAATTTGAACCTCCAGAAAAAATTACTTCAGATATTTTCTGAGCATCCACGCAGTGAAGTGGAAATTCTTTATTAGAAATATTTGTTCCGAACCCTTGAGCTTATAAAACCTCCCGGGTTAAACTTTTTTAGCCTTGAAAACATCTTTCTTAACTTGATTTGACTTAATTTTCTTCAAATGTTGTTGTCTTGAAGTTTGAACACCACCATCTTCAATAATTCTTGATTTAAAACCCAAACCCGCTTGTTTTCCAGGAACCTTTTCTGTAGAACCTGATTAGTTATGCCCGTTCTTTGCCAACCGAGAAAATTCAGCTTTAACTTCTTGAACATTCTTTTGGACATAGAAAATCGTCTCATCAATATCAGTATGAAATCTAATCTTCTCGGTAGATGTAGCGGACTGTTTAATCTTCCTTGATGACAAACTAGACACAAACGTTCAAAACTTAGGAACCTCAGATTTCATTGCATTCTTTTTACCAGCCTTCTTGGTTTTCTTCTTCTTCACAACCTTCTCTTCCTCAGAAATTGACGATAGAACTTTGAGTAAACGTAATCTTCACCCTTTACATTCACATTATTGACACCTTCTTTGATAATAGTTGGGGGTGTAACTGTCTTATAAAAAAATCCTTCAAAATTCTCATCTTTCGCCAAGAAACTTGTGAATGAATATGAATTTCTGACATTGTTCAGAAGACGCTTAGCATCAATCACCTGGATTTTTAAATCAAGCATCTTTTGTTATGCTTCAGACAATTCTTTCTTAGTTTCAATTAACTTTTTAGCAACTCAATTTGTTTTAGATTTTTGCAATCTTATATTGTCAAGCTCACCAAACAACTCTTTCTTCAACTTGTTTTCAATCCTTTTCTGATTATCAAATTTGAATTTAACAACTTATTGACTATTGTTAATTCCTTCTTCTCCTCCAACATTGCTTCATTCTCAATAGAATAACGAATTTCCTTTAGCCACGAGTTCATCCAAAGTCTTATTGAGCACATCAAGCTTAATCTTGGATTTTTCAAATAGATCGTTGAAATCATTTTCAATATCTTTTGCTTCAAATTTCCATTTCTCAGCCTCTTGAACTAACGCAGCACTTTCTTCAACTAACTTTGTTTTTTTCAACTCAAAATCCTTACCTTCCTTCTTAGACACCTCCAGTTCCTCTTTAACAGATTGAAGTTCAACTGTAAGAACTCTGACTGCATTCAACAATGAATCATTTTTCTTCAACAAATTTTCAATTTTAACTTCATAATTTTCATTCTCAGCTGATTCATAAGAACTTGAGTATGAATAATAATCATCCTGAACATCTATGACAATCAATGCTGATTTATTCAAAACTTTTCGTCAATCATAAGTACCATCACTTTAAACAGCTAATGCCGTGGTACTTGATAAAGAAACCATTGGTAGTTTTTGAATCAGATTTGTTTGTTTGAGATTGCTGGCACTTTCTTGCAAAGTGACCAGGTTTTGAACATTTGTAACATTTGACTTTTGATTTGTCTAAACCTAATTTTCCATTTCTATCAATAGCATGTCTTCCAGTTTTCTTATAAAATTTGTTTGCTCTATGAGTCAACATAGCCAATTGTCAAGCCATATCTACTTCATTCAAATAATCATCATCAATTTCATTAAGATCCTATTTAGTCAACTGTGCATCACTAAAATTGTTGATAATCATCCCAAAAGAAGATACAATTAAATCAGATATCAATGTAGCACAATCATCAATAATCTTGACCAAATATGCATTCCGATTGGTCAAATCTGGAATTGTAAAACTACAACCCCTAGAAGAATTTGAATTTTCAGAAATTCCGAAGCCATTCCCAATGAAAGTTGTACTTGGTTCAGAACTAACACCAATTGGTTTAACTTTAGCATTGATGCTTGCGGCACTCTGACCATGATACAATTCTGGGTTTTGCAATTGAGCAGTTGATTTGTGATAATTCATTATTTCCATTTCCTGTGCAAGAAGATTCCTGGCTAATTTTTGAAATGATAATTTAGAAAATTCTTTGTCATGTGTGATCAACAAAACATAATTTCCCTATTTCTCAGGTAATGCTTCCATTATTTTCTCTTTCAATTCTTCATCAGTCTTCTCAATTCCATCAACTTTCAATTCACTTATCAGATGTGAAAATCTTTATCATAATGGTGAAAATTATCAAATTCTTTGTTCAACACCTTTCTTCGAATCTTTTTATATTGATTGTTTCCTTCACATAGTGCTGATAAATCATCCCACAATTGTTTAGTTTTCTTACAAGTGCTGAATTGATGTAGAAATTCGGTAGGTAAAGCCATGGTAAGATAACCAAAAGCTTTTTGTTCAAGTTCATAGCTTTTTCTTTCTTTAGATGTAAAATCTTTGATTTCCTTGTATTCACCACCATCAGTTGGACGCATGTAAAGCTTTTGAATTGGAATCCATAGATCGATGTCATTAGTGCTAACGTAAGTAGAAAATCATTATTTCCAATTATGATAGTCTTCCAACTTTAATAACTTGGGAACGTTCTGACTTGTTCCAATTTAGTTATCAAAATTGATCAGGGTTTGCATCGCATTCTACATAATGGGAAAAGCTTGGAAATCCAACATCATGAAAAATTTTAAATTTTGTTTATCCGAACTGAACTGAAGTGAAGATGATTAACCCAAACTCAGTCACACTGAAAATATATCTGAACTGAAATAAGGAACCGAACTGGACCGAACTAAAACTTAACCAAACTGAAATGATCCTAACTGGAAAGAATCCGAATTCATCCGAACTGGGACTACGGTTAACCGAAATGAAGCGAACTGCCACTTCGGTTGACAATTATTTTTCGAACTGAAGATCTTCGCCCGAACTTAAACGAACCAGATATGTTTTGGTCAAAAATTCGCAATTTTGGACAGATTTGGATGAAATTCAAAGTAGTAGATCTTAAAAAGTGGCAAGGAACGATTTCGGATTGAAATTTTCACACGCAACTCAAATTAAATGATCAAAATCTCGGAAAAACACTCCAAAATTTTCAGAAACGACACCTTTTGTTTCAAAAAATTTGAAAATAGCAACCACAGATCAGTAGAATGAACCATATTGCTCTGATACCACTTGAAAAGCCATGAGTGTCGGATCGTTTACTAGATCTAGCTATTTCGGATGAGAAACGTAATTAAAAGATTGTTTTACTGATCAACAAATGTTCAATTTCAATCTGGAACTCACAGAGAGAAACGCCGTACAACACACACACTTAACACTCAGCTCACACTCCACTCGGTACTAAATAACAAAGCAAAATGACTATTTATACTACTGCCATCCGCAGTCACCCAAACTGTGAGTTCGTGTGTACCCGAACTCACCCGAAGTGTGAGTTTGGATGACACTTCGTGCCATTTCGGACCACTTTGAGTAACAACCATTTTATGCAACTTTGTCTCGTTCAGATACTTCACACGACGAACTGATAATGCTCTAACACAAGACCTTATCTGTGTATCGAAAGATCGACCTTAAGGTAGACGATTTAACATTCTTATTTCTTTTTGCATGGAACAGAGTTGACTATATCATGAATATAATCACTATGTGTTAAATCACAAGTGAAAACATAAAGTGTGATACTGAAAACATATCTGAGTATGTCTGATAGTGTGGGGTAAATTGGTGAAATAAAATTAATCATTATCTTCACATATCCAGATGTTATATGTATAAAGTTGCACAAATTATACCAGCAATCGAGATAGCTTATGTGCTGAATAATTGAAATTGAAGTGTAGTTCAGTATGTTATGATCAGTATGATCCCAAGTTGTGAGCTTTCTCACAAAAGAAAAAAATAGAGTGTGATTCAGTATTTCATTTCTATGTTGCATTTATGTTTCATATCTGAAAAATCAAATGATTTTAGGTGTGTTTTAGCATAAATTTAGAAAAAGCAAAAAGACTTTCGGTGTGTTTTGATGTAAAGTGTTGGGAATCGAGATACCGAGCCAACAAGATTTGGATAGATTTGATTAATATTCAACGGACACTTATTATATACCGTCCTACAACACGGTGAAAAACATGACAACTCAAGACAACACGACTCAACAAAGAAGAGGCTCTAGTGTATATTATTTATTGTTTAAATATTGTCACTTGTTAGTATTTTACTATTATGCCCTTAGTGAGTCTTGTAGTATATATAGTAAGTCTTTCATTGTGAAAGAATTGATGATGCATGTCTAGTGAGAGAGAGTTAGTCATGGTTCTTTGAAGCTTGTAAGGGTTCAGGAACTCACCTAGTAAGTTCATGATACCCGAGAATGCGTGGGTTAGGTAAACTGTAATCATTCGGTTATCTTTATTTATCTATCGTTCCACCTTGTTTATATATCTATGTTGTTCTTCATCTATCTATGTTTCATAGCTTTGCTCATCATCATCATCACATCTTAAACACCATCGTTGTTCTTATCCGGGTGTTCATTTGTTTCTACAAAATCGAGTTACACAAAGACTCGATCCGCTTCCGCAACCAAGGTATTTGCCCACCACCCACCACCCACCACCTCGGTTTTTCAATTGGCATCAGAGCCACGGTCGAGATAATGCAACCTCACGGTTGATATCTAAACTTTGTGTTCATATGCTCGTTATTTTTGTAAACAAATGGAGATGTTTATATTTTTAGAAAGATTTTTGAACTCCCCTCCATATCTTTCAATGTTTAAGAAAAATGTTTTTGAATTTTTCTTCCATAGATTAGTCAAAGACTATTTGCTCTTATATTTCTGTGGTGCTCTTGAAAATTCCACTGGGTTTTTGTGTTTGAAGCACTCATGTATTTATTCAAAACCCAGTATATCCGTTCAAATCTTTAAATGTGTATTCTTGTTATTTAAATTTTAAATAATTAGATGCAGATGATTTATTTGAGTCTTTCAAGACTTCTACCACACTTTACCTACCATTTTCTAAATTGTCTTGTGTGTCATGCACCTCAACCAACTAAAGTACTTTTGTTGACTTTCTCCATAGTGCTTTTTTATGTCTGCAAAAGTGACAAAAGCAAACAAATTGAATTCCTTTTCAAAACTACTAGCTGTGTCAGAAGCATCCTCACCCATTTCCAACTCACTTTTCTTAATTTACTCATAACTTTGTTCTCATCCACACTCAACCTTCAACCGAAAATGTCCCATCCATTCACTTTCTCTCTCTTGTTCTACCACTCTCTCCCTCCATCGTACAATGCATGATCCATACACTCTCTCTCTCTCGAAAATATGAGAGCATGGAAAACATGATAGTAGCAGGTTTTTATTAATGTGCGAGGGACTCAGAGAAAAGATGAATATTTACGAGACAGCTGCTCGAAATAATTTGTTTAACCATGGTCTGGGTTGAAAATAAAAACGAGAGTAATGATGATGAAGAAGGTGACATCGGTGATCTAGGTTGACGCTTGTATCTGGGTTCTTAAATGATCCAGGTGGTAATATGACTTGATATGGGTTTACGGCATGTCCTCAGACCCAGTTGGAGATCGGTGCATGATGAATATGATAATGACTCCATGATTAGGGTTTCCAGGTGCTCACTCGAAGAAGACGTCAATGGTGACGAGTTGTTTCTGAGATGACGACGATATAGACCGATCACTTATGCACACAGCTACTTCACGTTCTAGAGTGTTAACGTAAAGAAGTGGTTAACTACGACAGGTCCGATCTAGGATTTCTGATAAAGAAGATGGAGTGTTACAGGTGCCGTGTCGGAGATGGCAGAAAAGGGGATGTAAACTATCAGGTTTCTCTCTCATGTTCCGCTTCATCCATCAGCCTGGGTTCAAGCGGAATTGGTAACTTCAACCGGAGATCAAACTTCCGTTTTAACCTAAAGCGGACAACCCTAGTTCAACCGAAAATCCGTTTCCAAGCGGAAAGTTCAACCAGAACCTCAAAGTTCAACCGGAAGTTCGCTGCTCAGACGGAAAAACGAGGTTCAGACGGAAATTCAAGTTCAACCAGAACTTCATGTCCAAGCGGAGATTTCAACTGGATATCTCAACTTCGAACGGAAATATAGATCACCCGGAAGTAACCCTAGTTCCGCTCCAACCTTGAACCGGAAAGTATCTTCAACCGGAACTGTGAAAGTTCAACCGGAACTCAAAAGATGAACCGGAAAATCGTCGACCAATCGTAATTCGCTTCTAAGCCGTCGGATAATGCTTCTATTCAGGTTCAGGCCGCCGGAATTCATTCAGGCCACCGACTTAAGCACAAGGTCGTCGCTGGAAATAACGATTCTTTGCCGGTACTTGTTTCTGGTCTCTTCAGGTCGCCAGAGTTCCTTCTGTCCGCATTTGAGGATGCCAGAACTCGCTGTTTAGGCCGCTAGTCTTTGTCTCTCGTCGGCAAAGAAGAAAAGAAATCTCTGGTACGTGCGTTTCGTTTGCAGCTAGTAGGGTTGCGTTTGGGCCTGCTGCTTCTCCTTTTAATGGGCTGTCAAAATTTTTTGAAGGAGATTGGGCTAAAGAATGAGACAAATTGGGCCAGAAATAAAACAGTTGGGCTGCTATTTTTTATTACTTTTGTTGTCAACACAGTAGCAACCAAATTGAAGCTATGAGGATCCACATCAACCATTACATTTTTCCAACACTTTTAGTATTCTCTAGAACCCGATATTCATCAAACATTTTAGGTACACCTAGAACTATACTTTTATATCAAGATTACTTCTTTACGGCAGACGTGCTATGAGGTGAATTGGTTATGAAAGTTATGCACAAGTTTTGGTTGATATGTTGAAGACGAACGGGGTTTACTATTGGTTGGATTATGAAGATTAACCGGTTGATATTGCAAGGCTGTTTTTTTGTGACATGCTACTTGGATGTGTTTGTTTACGACAACATGCTTTTATTTTTGCTACGGATTGTAAAAGTCTAGGGAGAGAAGATATGATGATATGATGAGAATTTTTGCAATGATTTGAGCAAAAGAAAGCAACATGATTTTTAATCTTCGAAGAGACCTCAAGCCGTAACAGTTGCGACATTGCCATTATGGTAAAAATCGAGGCAAGGTTAATAGCACAAAAGAAGTGGTTTGTCTATGTGGAAAACATTGATTTGGTATTTCAACAATATTGGCTCACTTGAGCTATGATTGAATCCTCAAGTAGCTAGCCATTGTGTTGAGTTTTGTAATGTGACAACCGGCCCAAAAATCAGGTCAAACCTCTCTCCGTTGACTTTTGTTGACTTTTCATTATGCGATAATTACATGATCTATTGTTTTATGTTACATAATTAGCTGTGAATGAATAACCGATTAACCGATATGAAAATTCGCGTTGAAAAACTGTGAATTATGAATGTTATATATTATTATTAATGGAATTTTAATAATAAGAAATTAAATATAAAATTTGACATTTTATATTTTATCAAACCGATTCAAAACTGTTAAGTCATTTCATGAACTTAAAACGTTTTACGAACATAAAACAAGCGTTACGTTGTCAAGACTTAACCAATTTCCAAACCGTTTATCCTATTGGGCCCGGTAAGCCCAATAAGCCCAAAAATGTCCGAATTTATCCGAAAACTTAACCAAATGTTCGTATCAACTAACCGAGTAAAACCCCCAAACCAGAAACCCGACCCACGGCCCAGAAGGCCTTGGGCCTAAACCGGCCCAAACCGAGAACCGACCCGCTTGCAGCCCAACCCGACTGGGCTTCGGCCCAGCCCTCTCCTCAAACCGAATGGGCTACGGCCCATTCTCTCTTTTAAAAACCAATTGGGCTTCGGCCCAATGATAAACAAATTACAATTTGTTTTAAGCCCACTAAGTTTTGTAAGTTTTATAAAACCAACTCAACTATTTAACCCTTTAATATTTTTATAAAACTTGATCAACAACGTTTATAAAAATAAAAATCACCATTCAATTGGATTAATTATAATTGGATTATATTTTAAAAAGTTATAATTTTTATAAACTCCTAAACACCATTTATTTTATAAAAGCATTAAAACTTTTATAAAACACATGAGGATTTATAAAAATAATCACCCAACTCTTGGATTAAGCTAGAGATGATAAGGGCTTGACAACACACTATTATACATTGGTTAATAACCTTAAATGTTGGTTATAAAAAGGGAGACAAACCCCCCCCCCCCCCATGTCTCCTTGCACCCAACACCACAAAAACATCCAAGTCCCACACACTCCTCTCCCTCCTCCTAACCGGCCGGCTGCCACTGCTGCCGCCGCCACAGCCACCCGCCGACCACCGCCGGTGCCGCCTGCCACCGCCCCCAGCACCGCCGGAAACCACCATCAACCGCCGGAACCACCACCACCTTCTACCGATTTTCTCCTTCTTGCATTGTGAGTCTTTTAACTCACATTTCTATCCTCTTTTCACCTCTTTGAACCCCTCAAGTCTTGACAACTAACCACCATAATCTAAACCTTTAATCTTTTATGTTGGAATGCTCGTGTTTGTTAAACAACTAACAAAAACTCTCTTCTTTAACCCCCTTTCTTTCAAAGATCAAACACTTATTCTTGGTGCCTTTGAGGCTTAAAGATAGCCATGAAGTGTGGTGAAACACATTTGTGAAATCGTTGGAAAGTAACAAGTGTGCACCAAGATCTTGTTTATGAAACCTTGGTTTCATAAGTTAGTTGTTTTAAAACAAACCTCCAAGCCTCTTCATATAAAATGTTAACTACCAAATCTATACATGTTTATATTTATTTTTCCTAACACAAATGTGTTAGTGATTGTTATTTATATTTCCTTGTCCTAACACAAATGTGTTAGTGATTGTATTTATTTTCTTGTCCTAACACAAATGTGTTAGTGATTGCATTTAAATATATATTTGGTCCCAACATATATATGTTGGTTGATTATTTGTTTATCCATGTTATATTATGTTAACTTATTACATGAAATGATAATAAACCAATATATAAGCTAAGAATCATGGACTTATTTAAATAAAAGTTACATATGTAACCTATGACTAAAACAAAAAGAATATACTTCTTAAAGTAAGTCAAGTAACATATTTAATGTGTTACTAATGATTAAATGATTGGACAAAAAGAATAAAAATAAATGCTAGATTTGATAAGAATAATATTTATGTCAAATGATTAATTTGACATAAATACTTGGATTTATTACAAGTTTTAGCTTTTCTTGAAACTTGCTAGAAATGAACATTTTTATAAAAAGATTTTATTTGATGATAAATGTTTTCATAAAAGAATTTTATAAAAATAAAGCAAGACAAGTCATTTGTTTAAAATGTTTACAAGGACTTTTAATGTTACTTTGATAAAAACAAGGTATCCAAAAATGAACCAACGTTCGTTGGAGATTTTGAATAAAAGTCAAGTTTTATAAACCAAATGTTATAAATCCAAGCGTCGTCATAAATATTCTTATCAACGTTTGCTATTAAAATATTTCATGAACTTGAAATATTAACTTACCTTTGAAAATGATTAAACGTTTAAAACCTTAAATGTCTTCCTTAAAGATTTATGTTTTATAAATAAAACAAACGTTAATAATTATTTTTGACAAATAATTATTTGCAAAAGACTTAAACCTTGTTTTATTCACCAAATAATTGTTAATCGTAATTATTTAAAATAATTATAACTTGCAAGATTAACAAATCGAATAAGTAATTATTTAATTAAAATAATAATTCGAACTTGTGAAAATAATAATAAACATTATTATTTCTTCTTTTACTCGATGTTCAGGACTTGATCTAATTATTGAAAATGATTATTTGTTTATATTTATTGGACATAAATATAAATAACCATGAACGTATTTAATTAAATAAATACAAGTTAACGAGTTTTCAATAATACAAACGGACTTAAAACGTCAAGACTTGACCGGTATCACTTGGGTGACGTATGTTACTCAAATGATCATAGACCTTATGCATATGTTATTTAATTATTTAGGACGTTACGTGCTACCGTCCTTCGCTGCTTAAATTCCGATTATCTGCTAAAACTGTGAGTTTCACGGCCCCTTTTCCTTTTAACTGTTTTATACTTGGGGGAGAAATCATGAAAACTGATTAAATGCTTTTTACTTAATATTATGGTTTACTTGTTAGCCGTATGACTACTTGTTCTCTTACTGATTGCCCAACTTGGTACATTATCGTTATAAACGTTTGTACAACCAAAAATCCCATCATTAATTGATTTCAATTAGTTCTGTACGAAACGATAGCTAGTGAATAGATCTATTTGGGTTGACAACCCTACCCTAACTGGTAGCTCCAGTTCTGACTCCGGATTGTCTGGGGGTACACGTCAGTTATTCTGCACTGTTTAACATCTCTGGGCAAGAGATGCCGGGTGGGTAAACCGTTAGTATTTGAAATCAAGGTTCAGGTGAGATCATACAACCACAACAATAAACCCTGATAATATTTAAGTATACCGAAACTGTTTTACAACTGTTTACAACGGTTTAACTATCGAGTCCTAAACCTGTGAACCTCACCAACTTTATGTTGACCCGTTTTATGTTCATAATTTCTTAGGTAATTGACGAGACTTTCTTGAAGACATGCAAATGGGGCTTACAAACGCTATCGGACCTGTCCTTGGAGTCATAGTCCCGACTATCCAGCTTAACCATTTTATGCTTTTAATAATCGTTTAAGACTTATGTTTTCAAAATATGTAAGACATTAATGTTTCCACCACCTTTTCCGCTGCAATGAAATAGTATTAATGTTTTATGAAGTTTTTAAATTATTAGAAGTGTTCTATGTATCCTCGACTATGATTCCATTTTCGCTCACACCCGAAACCGTTGACCGGGGTGTGACAGATTGGTATCAGAGCCGTGGTTATAGCGAACCAGGATAAACAAACGAACAAAACGAAACAAAAACCAAGCCTGGAATATAACCCACTCCAAAGCTACCAATTGCATGTCAAGATCTCATATGTTTACTTATGTGTTACCACACTACCATGATGTTACTGACACAGTTCCTTTTGGAATATTTTCGCAGTGATGGCTTCGAAAGAGGTCATTTGCGTTGCCGATTCCGAGGAGGAGCCCAGTGTTGAGTACACGCCATCACCAGAGGAGCACATCCCTTCCAGCCCCGAGACAGAAGACGCCACTGTGGGAGTCATACGCCCGATCCCTATACCAGCAGGTTTCTTGAGTCCTATCGGGCGTAGGACCTCCGACGACACCCCCGACCACCCTGCTCCCACCGCCACTGCTGGCGGTGCAGCCACTGCGGATGCCTCTAGCTCCGCCGACCCCTTTGCAGGCCGAGATCGGTCTGTGAAGACCTTTGTCGCCACGCCTGGTGGCGGCAGACGGGGATTTACCCCGGGACGGGCAGCTGGCCCATCTCGGACTAGGGAGGTCCGACGTACCTCTGGTGAGCCCGCGCCCAAGCGGCGCCAGGTGTTCGATTTACCCCACCTCGCCTGGATACCCGACTAGATCCAGCACTGGCGGATCATCGAGGAGTTCCCGAGCTGTTATGATCGGGGAGAGTCCTCACTTCCTGATCCCTTTCGCCGAGTGCCTCTGGGTATCTCGCCTTTTACTCACGAGCCCATCCCTGACACCGTCCCATTGCTGGTGGCTCGTTTGAGACGCCTTGAGGCCGATCTGGGGGAACTGAACGCTGATATCGGTCAGCTACCTGCAGCCACTGAGGTGTTTCACCTCAGGAACCAGACAGCCGAGCTGACCGGGCGCATGCGCGCCACCGACGGCGCCATGGAGTCCCTCCATGCCCACATGACTGGGGTCAGCATGGCCACGACTGACCTGCTTCTCTCGCACGAGAGGTTGCAGGGGAGAGTCTCTGCTTTGGAGTTCGTCTCCGGACGACTTCTCGCCACTCTCCAGGCCTTGACCCAGAGACCACCGGTCTTCTTCATGCCCCCAGGACCTCCACCACCCCCACCAGCATTCTAGGTAGATGAGACCTAGTATCTTTTGATAGCCGTTTTATAGATGAAACATGTTAGCATTAGTCAGGATTGGGACTGCGAGCCCACGGTGCAAACTTGTTTATTTTGAATGTGTTTCGTCTGTAATATGGTAACAAACTTGATGTATGATTCCGATGATTATGCTACGGGATAAATCTTTTGGTATGTTATGATTGATGTTTATGATTATGTTATGTTTATGTTATAGCTATGTTGTGATTGTGTAGTTATATCGTTATGACATGTTGTATCACTTCACCATTCCTATCTTATGTTCTTGGTTGTGTTGCGTGAAAATGTTTTGGCAATTGATGTATGTCGTGGCAGTTATTCTCGAGCATGCAATAACCCCATTTACATATTATCTAAATTTTTCTTTATGTTGACAATTGTAACTTAAAGCAAAATCATGCCACCGAGACGCCGAACCACCAGGAACTCTTCGCCTCCTCCACCTCCTCCCCCTATGACTCCCGAGGAAATCGAGGAGATGATTGCTAATCGCGTAGCAGAAACTGTTGCCGCTGCGGAAGCCCAACGTCAAAACGACAATGGGGCGCGCGGTAAGTACGAATTAACCAATGTTAGAAAAACACACGATTACAATTTTCCTAAATTGTATTCAACGTTTCAATCTAACAATTGCAGGCCCCCGTGAATGTTCATACAAGGACTTTATGAACTGCAAACCCTCGAATTTCAAGGGTTCTGAAGGCGCTGTTGGTTTAGTTCGCTGGTTTGAGAAAATGGAGTCCGTCTTCCGCATAAGCAACTGCCCCGAGCAGTACATGGTCAAGTATTCCACCTGCGCTCTAACTGATAGCGCACTGACCTGGTGGAACTCCCACGCCGATGCAATGGGGACTGATTTGGCTTACGCCATGACTTGGGACGAGCTCAAACAGCTGCTTCGCGATGAGTACTGCCCTAGAGAAGAGCTTCAGAAACTCGAAGCTGAGTTCTGGAACCTAACCATGAACGGAGCCGACGTTGCCGGCTATACCAAGAGGTTCCGTGAGCTCGCTCATCTCTGTCCAACCATGATCACTCCTCTCTACAAGAAGATTGAACGGTACATCTGGGGACTTGCACCCCATATCCAGGGGAATGTCCTTTCCTCATAACCTCAGACTTTTCAGGATGCTGTGCGCCTGGCACACAACCTGATTTACCAAGCCAACCGTCAAGGTGTGAATCTTGACAAGAAGAAGTCTGAGAATAAGGCCCCTGAAACCAGTACCACTCCTTCCACCAACAAGAAGCCTGATAACAAGCGGAAACGCGGATTCTGGAGGAATCGCGATGATAAAGCCCCCGCCAAGGAAGCTGAAACTGTGAAGGTCTTTGCTGCTACCACCCCTACCCACGTTGTCCGAAAGACTGGATACAACGGTGGAGCACCTCTGTGCAACAAGTGCAATCTCCACCACACACTCGATTGTGGCAACGCCTACTGCAACATCTGCAAGACGAAAGGGCACGTAGCACGAGACTGTCCGAAGCGCACCTGTTACGGTTGCGGAACCACCGGGCACTACAAGAAGGATTGCCCGAAGGCAGGAAACCAGGATCTGAATCAGGCTAGAGGAAGAGCCTTTGTAATCAATGCCGGAGATGCTCGCCGTGACCCCAACACGGTGACGGGTACATTTCTACTAAACAATCATTATGCTTCCGTTTTATTCGATACTGGTGCTGATAGGAGCTTCGTGTCTACCGAGTTTGGTCAATTACTTGGAATTACCCCTGTTGCCTTAGACACTAAGTTCACAGTAGAATTAGCGAACGGAGAATTAGTAGACACTAGCATTATTTATCCAAATTGCTCACTAGAACTCTCCGATCATCCCTTCAGCATTGATTTGATGCCTGTAGAACTAGGAAGTTTTGATGTTATCGTAGGCATGGACTGGTTATCTAAGAACCGTGCGGAAATCGTGTGCCATGAGAAAATAGTTAGGATGCCACTCGAAGATGGCAACACTCTTAACGTACAAGGCGAAAAGAGTGGAACCCAACTAAACCTCATATCTAGCATGAAGGCACGAAAGTTCCTTCGTAAAGGATGTCATGCCATCTTAGCACACGTAACTGAGAAGAAACCAAAGGAGAAGAACATAGCAGACGTTCCCGTTGTCCGCGAATACCCGGAAGTCTTTCCCGAAGACTTGCCAGGTTTACCGCCAACGCGACAAGTAGAGTTTCGCATTGACTTAGCCCCAGGTGCCGCCCCCGTAGCCAGATCCCCGTACCGTCTGGCACCTTCTGAGATGCAGGAGTTATCTAGCCAATTGCAAGAATTGCTAGATAAAGGCTTCATCAGACCAAGCCACTCTCCGTGGGGAGCACCCGTGCTATTTGTCAAGAAGAAAGATGGAACCTTCCGGATGTGCATCGACTACCGGGAACTGAACAAGCTGACTATGAAGAACCGTTACCCGCTTCCTAGGATCGACGACCTGTTTGATCAACTCCAAGGATCGAGCTTTTACTCCAAGATCGATCTAAGATCAGGATACCATCAACTCAGAGTTAGAGATGAAGACGTTTCGAAGACAGCGTTCAGAACACGCTATGGCCATTATGAGTTCCTCGTAATGCCATTTGGTTTGACAAACGCACCTGCAGTGTTCATGGACCTGATGAACCGCGTATGCAAACCCTACCTGGATAAGTTCGTTATCGTGTTCATTGACGACATCCTTATCTACTCCCGTAGTAAGGAAGAACACGAACAACATCTGAGACTTATTCTGGAGTTGTTGAAGAAGGAAGAACTCTACGCGAAATTTTCCAAATGCGACTTTTGGATTCGCGAAGTTCACTTTCTGGGTCATGTGATCAATGATCGAGGAATCCACGTGGATCCCACAAAAATTGAGGCAATCAAGGATTGGAGCACGCCAACGACTCCAACCGAGATTCGACAATTTTTAGGTCTTGCTGGCTATTACCGCCGATTTATCGAGAACTTCTCGAAGATAGCCCAGCCACTCACCGCCCTGACCCAGAAAGATAAGAAATTCATATGGGATGACAAGACTGAAGCAGCATTTCAGTTACTGAAGCAGAAGCTTTGTGATGCCCCGATTCTATCACTACCCGATGGAATCGAAGACTTCGTTGTTTACTGCGATGCCTCGCATCAAGGTTTAGGTTGTGTATTGATGCAACGAGAGAAAGTCATTGCTTACGCATCACGACAACTGAAGATTCACGAGAAGAATTATACCACTCATGACTTGGAACTCGGAGCCGTTGTCTTTGCTCTCAAAATCTGGAGGCACTATCTTTATTGAAAGTGCGTGAGCGTGAGAATCTTCTACTAAGCCGTATAGAAATCAATGTATACGAGTAAAACACAAAGAGTAAATACAACTGAGACTTGTATTAAACACAGAGACCACAAAGTACACTCAGAAAGTATATGACCCGGAAGCTCCCAAATCTATACAAGACTAACATATTTATAGGCTGAAGCCACGACTGGCCGAACCTCAGGTTCGGCCAAGCTTCGGCGGCTCCGAACCTGGAGTTCGACCAAGGTTCGGCCAACCCTAAACTTGAACGTTCCGTCTTGTTCTCGATACTTCACATGACGATCAGGAACCATGTATCAACAAACTCCCCCTCGGCATGTGCAGTATCATCTCCTCTTAATAAAACTTGTATCTTGTATCTTCAATCAAACTCCTCCTCGATCTAGACGATGAGTTCAATCTTGAATACTTGATATTGCAACGTGTGTAGTCTCTTTATCAACAATCTTCAGAAGACTTGAAGTTGTGATGTTTTCTTTCCACTTAGAAACCTGCCAACATAAATAATCTTGGCGCAAAATGTCTCTTCGAGACTCCAAGATATCATGATTTTGAAAATGATGTTGTATTTCGTGTTGATCAATCGAAAACAAATCAGAAACAAAATCTTTTTGACTTTTAGAAACTTTATATCAAAACACACCTAAAATCTTTTTGATATTTTCTAATAAGAAAGTAAATGCCATACAGAATCAGACACTATTTTTATCTTTTGTGAGAAAGATCACAACTTGGGATCATATTGGTCATAACATGCTGAACTACACTTCAATTTCAATTATTGTAGCACATAAGCCATGCCGATTGCAGATATAATTTGTCCAAATTTAAACTCTGGCACAATCATACTCATAACATCTGGATATATTAAGGTATTTATTAGATTTGCATTGACCAGTGTACCCCACACTATCAGACATACTCAAATATGCTTTGCTTATCTCATTTTGTGATTTCATTTGTGATTTTAATCACATAATGATTGTAACCATGATATAGTCAACTGTGTTCCATGCAAAAAGAAATAAGAACGTTAAATCGTCTACCTTAAGGTCGATCTTTCGATACGCAGATAAGGCCTCGGATTTAACAAAATAAGAAAATAAAACAAGTTGAAGTTGTATAACTCAACAACAATCAGGTCGGTACTCCCGTACACGCAGAGAAAGTCCGATGAGTTATACGAAACACCAAAGAAAATAAAGCAGAACGTCAAACGAACAACAATCAGATCGGTCTTTCGACACGCAGAGAAAGTCCGATCGTTTGACAAAATAAAGAAAATCAAACAAGATTAAATCTTTGCAAAATGAACACATGTATACACAGTGACTTCTCATTTTATTTTTCACATATCTTTTTCTTGATATATCATGAGATATGCATCAAGATGTTGTCCACTAGGTCAAGCATCAGATTTAGTGTATATCACATTTGTATACTTTCTGATTTGCCGAGCCTACCTTGCACATCGATCAAATGGTCTTATGGCTTTTTCACTTACTTTATCCATGAGTCAGACACTGTCAGCCAATGTACCATCATTTCCCAATCATGTCAGATACAATTTCTCGTTTTTCAATGTTTTTGGCTTTTTGCATTTTTCAATGTTTTTGACTTTTTCAAATTTCTCCCCCTAAAAATGACAACTCTATTTATAGATTTTCATTTTTACGATTTGAAAAACAACACACTATTTTTGTATTTTTGCAAAAACAAACTCCCCCTCAGAATGAGATGGAGTGAAAAAACCAAGAAAAATTGATCAACCAACACGAATACTTGCCGTTTAAGTCTTTTGGAGAACACAATTAATTTTGAAAGTCAGATTAATTAGAACAGATATTTCACAATCAGCAATTTTTCAATCACCGAAAGGTCTTCCTGAAACACCTGCTGACACCAAATAAATCATTAGTCGCTCTGGGATCGACCCGATGTAACATCGTCGGGTCGCCCGGTGTCTCCCACAAAGTCATTGTTGAGCCTTGGAAACAACTTTTGGTTTCCAAATTTGTAAAATTTTCAATTTTTGATCAGAACCTGAATCAGATTCAACCGACGTACTTGGTTTAGACCAAGACGATTTACGATTTGATTTTATCTTTGGAGACCATGGTTCCTCAAAAATTTGACCTTTGTTATCCACATATTTAGCAGTGTTGTGGATATATGCAGTCGTCGGACAATCAGCAGCTAGATGTCCAGGTTGACGACATACATAACAAAGTCTTTCTCGAAAATTGTTTGAAAATGATTTTGATTTTGAAAAACCAGATGAATGCTCAGAATCAAAATTGTCAAAGAAATCATCAGAGGAATCATACCTAGGAGATGGACTCCTTGAAGATGACGATCTTCCAGAATAGGAAGTGAATTCCTTCTGAGATGGTGATTTCTTTGCATTCTGTGCTTTAGGAGCCTTAGCAACTTTCACCGGTTTCTTTGTTTGAAGCAATTCTTCCTTCACAACAAACCCCACACCTTTGTGTTTGGAGCCTGAAACCTTTGAAGTACTTGAGGAAGAACCCGAAACTTCTCTTGCCTTAGCTTCATTTGTGAATTTAGCTTTAATATCTTTCAGTTTATTCTTCGCAACCAAAACTTTTTCTTCTTCGGTTGCAGATGAAGAACTTGACACAACCTTATCAAAAACCTTCTCATTCTCCAACAAAACAGACTTTGACACAAATATTGGAGCTTCACCCAAAAGCTTTTCCTTCTTTTTGGACTTAGATTTATTCTTCTTGGATGGAGTAGCAAACTTGGAATAATCATGCAATTCATCTTTTGGATCAATCTGAGCAGCAGTAACTTCAGTTAAATCCACTGGTTGAGGAACCAAGTGAACATCAGCCTTCTGAGAACTATCTGAACTCTGATCCTGCTTGTATAGGAAATTTAGCATTGTGGGTGATAAATTGCAATTCTTCACTTGCCGCTTCAACTCCAAAATCTCCAGTTTTAAATCATTGATCTTTTGTTGAGCGTCAAAAACTTCTTTCTGTGACTTGATGAACTTTGCATTGAGATCATCATATTCATAAGTTTGTAACTTTCGGATCTCACATTCAGCAAATAACTCTTCAAGAACACTTTCTCTCTTTGTCTTGTAAATCTCAACATCCTTTGTCAAAACTTCATTTTTATCACGATATAGAGTATTCTCATCGTGAAGCATAGAAATTTTGTTCTGAAGCTTTTCAACAGTAAGAGCAGTTGTAGCAATAAGAGCAGTTGCTTCTTCATATTTTTTCTGTACTGGATAGCTTTTCTCAAACAAATTCTCAAAATCTTGAGCTGCATCTAAAGCTTCAGCCTTTGCTTTCTCACATTCTTCAGCCAATATTGTTTTCTCTTTTAAAACATCTTCATGAACATGAACCAACTCATAATACTTCTTTTGAAAATCTTCCAATTCTTGCTTTAACACCACTATTTCTTCAGTCGATATTTGACGACTTTGTTCAAAACTTGCAATCTCCTGAAGAAATTTCTTACATTTAAGACATTCAGTCTCTTCAACCTTTGAACTCTCAGGAATGTTAGGTAATTCTTCTTGAACCAAAGATACACTTGAATAAGAATCAGAATCAGTCAAAATGCTATCATCATCAATATGACGAACAGTCAAAGCAATTGCAGGTTTAGAATTATTTCTTTTAGCTTCAGTATCTGCATTCCATGCAAACTCATTTGACTGTGGAAAAGTATTGGTCCAATCATGAACAAGATTAGCAGATTTCATCTCAACCTTCTCAACTTTATTTGGTGAATGATAAACTAAATGTGCATGTTAACCAGTCTTCAATTTATGGTCTGCAGAACTTGGACATTCTCGAGCAAAGTGACCATAGTTTGCACACTTGTAACATTTTACCTTAGACTTATCCAAACCAATCTTACCCTCCTGATTCAATCTCTTCTTCCCAGTTCTATTGAAAAATTTCTTCGTTCGTCGAACCAACATTGCATACTGCCAATTTAGATCCATTTCCTCCAAATGATCATAATCAATCTGGTCGTAATCTTCATTTGCTAACTCAGCATTACTCACAGCACCCGTGATAACACCAAAATACGAAGATACCAAAGCAGACATTAACGCATTATAATCATCGATAGTTTGAGCAGACAATGCATTTTGAAATGAAGAACTTGGAACAGAAACAGTACAACCAGCAGAAGAATAACTAGAAGATTCAGATTTACCTGCCAGAAAGGCTGTTGGGGGTGTAGAATTAAGAATACTCGATTTCCCAGCATTCATTGTAGAATCATTTTCACCATGATACACTGCAGGATTCTGAATTTGTGTAGGAAGAGACTTGTTCACCATCAATTCCATATCCCTAGCCTGAAGTCGTTGAACTAAATCATTGAAAGACAATCCTTGAAAATCCTTGTCATGAGTAATCATCATAACATAATTCTCCCATTTTTCAGGTAAAGCTTCTAAAATCTTCTCTTTCATATCAGCTTCGTCTTTAGTAAGATTCACCAAGCGCATTTCACTCATCAGATGAGCAAATCTTGCAATCAGATTGGGAATCGTTTCATTCTGATAATGTTTGAAACTATCAAACTCTTTCTTCAAAACCTTTTGTCAACTTTTCTTGTACTGGTCATTGCCTTCACATCTTTTCTCTAAGGCATCCCATAAACTTTTCGATGTGTAATTACCAGCAAATTGATGAAGTAATTCTTTAGGCAAAGCCATCGTTAAAGTACCATATGCCTTTTTCTCAGCTTGATAAGCTTTCTTTTGTTCAGAAGACATTTTTCTTTGAAGTATAGGTTCACCAGTTTCATCTTTAGGGTAAACATATTGCTCAGTGAACGCTAACCACATATCAATGTCATTTGTATCGACATATGCTTCAAACCGTTTAACCCAACTATGATAATCTTCCAACTTTAGCAATTTGGGAACTTTCTGACTTGTTCCAATTTCATTATCATAGTTCATCATCGTTTGCATAGTCGCTTGAACTGAGTTTTGAATAGCCGCGAACGCTTGAAAATCGGACATTTTTGAAACACAAGTTACTGTTCACTCCGAACCTCGTCCGAACTTAATATTCCCTCCGAACTTTCTCCGAACGTGGTCCTAACTCAGAAACACAGTCCGAACTCTCTCCGATCTCTCACCGAATCCCGTTAACTCCGAAACCCTCCGAACAAGCTCCGAACTTTCACCGAACACCTCCGAACGCACTCCGAACCTGGTGTTCGGAGCGGTTATGCCGAGCGTACTCCGAACCTGAAGTACGGAGCAGTTACGCCGAACGAGGAGTTCGGCCGAACGCGAAATTTCGGAAAAATTTGGAAAAACTCACTGAAATCGACACCTCTCAAGCTGTAAACACTCAATCAACTGAAAATAAGCAACCACATACATATTTGACGTGAATCATGATGTTTTAGACGAGATTTTTGAGAAACGAAGATGAAAAACGAGTTTTGAAAGTCAAAAACGTGAATTTGAACTCGATAACTCGAAAAACACTGATCTCCGACTAGTAGAACAAACCAAATGCTCTGATACCACTTGAAAGTGCGTGAGCGTGAGAATCTTCTACTAAGCCGTATAGAAATCAATGTATACGAGTAAAACACAAAGAGTAAATACAACTGAGACTTGTATTAAACACAGAGACCACAAAGTACACTCAGAAAGTATATGACCCGGAAGCTCCCAAATCTATACAAGACTAACATATTTATAGGCTGAAGCCACGACTGGCCGAACCTCAGGTTTGGCCAAGCTTCGGCGGCTCCGAACCTGGAGTTCGACCAAGGTTCGGCCAACCCTAAACTTGAACGTTCCGTCTTGTTCTCGATACTTCACATGACGATCAGGAACCATGTATCAACATTTATGGTACCCAATGTACCATATTCACCGATCATAAGAGCCTCCAACATATTTTCAATCAGAAGGAATTGAATATGAGACAACGCCGATGGGTGGAACTACTAAATGACTACGAATGCAAGATTCGTTATCATCCAGGCAAGGCTAACGTTGTAGCCGATGCCTTAAGCAGGAAAGAGCATGCCAAACCTCGCCGCGTCCGAGCATTAGGCATGACCATCCACTCAAACCTGAATTCCCAAGTGTGCGACGCACAAATTGAAGCCCTCAAACCGGAAAACCAAACTGAAGAAGGTTTACGTGGAATGGAGAAACAACTAGAAGAAAAACCTGATGGAACCAAGGTCTTCATGGATAGGTTATGGGTACCTGTCTATGGAGGGTTAAGACAATTGATTTTCGATGAAGCTCACAAATCGAGATATTCCATTCATCCCGGATCGGACAAGATGTATCACGGTCTGAAGAAACAATTCTGGTGGCCTAACATGAAAGCCGAAATAGCCATCTATGTCGGCAAGTGCTTAACATGTTCAAAGGTCAAAGCCGAATACCAGAAGCCCTCTGGATTGTTGACTCAACCAGTAATCCCTGAATGGAAATGGGAAGAGATATCCATGGACTTTATCACAAAATTGCCTAAATCCAGATCAGGATATGACGCTATCTGGGTGATAGTCGATCGATTGACGAAGTCAGCACACTTCTTACCGGTCAATGAGAAGGATAAGATGGATAAGCGAGCCAAACTTTACATAAAGGAAGTCGTCTCGCGCCACGGTGTGCCCAAATCCATCATATCCGACCGAGACAGTCGATTCACCGCACACTTCTGGAAATCTCTACAGAAAGCTTTGGGTACTCGACTCGATATGAGTACTGCCTACCATCCGCAGACAGATGGCCAAAGTGAGAGAACGATCCAAACGCTGGAGGATATGCTGAGAGCATGTGTGATAGATTTCGGACCCAAGTGGGACGAGCACCTCCCTCTTGCCGAATTCTCATATAACAACAGTTATCACACCAGCATCCAAGCCGCCCCTTTCGAAGCACTTTATGGGAGAAAGTGCAGATCTCCACTCTGCTGGAATGAGATTGGCGACAGTCAGTTGACTGGACCCGAGCTAATCTTTGAAACGACCGAGTTGATTTTCCGAATCCGAGATCGTCTGAAGGCTGCCAGGGATAGGCAGAAGAGCTACGCCGACAACCGACGCAAACCCTTATCCTTCAAAAAGGGTGAGCGCGTCATGCTAAAGGTGTCACCTTGGAAAGGTGTCATCCGGTTCGGCAAACGAGGAAAGCTCAACCCTCGTTACATTGGTCCCTTTGAAATCACCGAAACCATCGGACCAGTAGCTTACCGTTTGAGCTTGCCCGCCGAGCTAAGCAGCGTTCACAATGTCTTTCACGTCTGTAATCTTAAGAAATGCTTAACCGATGAAACGCTCATCGTTCCTCTTGATGAGATTCAAGTGGACGAAACCTTACACTTCATTGAGGAACCCGTGGAGATACTTGACCGAGAAATCAAAAAGCTGAAGCATAGTCGCATCCCCATAGTCAAGGTACGATGGAACTCTAGACGAGAACCAGAGTACACCTGGGAACGCGAGGATCAAATGCGTCAGAAGTATCCACGCCTGTTTGAGAATGTCGCATCCACCAGTAATCAAGACTGAATTTCGGGACGAAATTCTTCTAACTGGGGGAGAATGTGACAACCGGCCCAAAAATCAGGTCAAACCTCTCTCCGTTGACTTTTGTTGACTTTTCATTATGCGATAATTACATGATCTATTGTTTTATGTTACATAATTAGCTGTGAATGAATAACCGATTAACCGATATGAAAATTCGCGTTGAAAAACTGTGAATTATGAATGTTATATATTATTATTAATGGAATTTTAATAATAAGAAATTAAATATAAAATTTGACATTTTATATTTTATCAAACCGATTCAAAACTGTTAAGTCATTTCATGAACTTAAAACGTTTTACGAACATAAAACAAGCGTTACGTTGTCAAGACTTAACCAATTTCCAAACCGTTTATCCTATTGGGCCCGGTAAGCCCAATAAGCCCAAAAATGTCCGAATTTATCCGAAAACTTAACCAAATGTTCGTATCAACTAACCGAGTAAAACCCCCAAACCAGAAACCCGACCCACGGCCCAGAAGGCCTTGGGCCTAAACCGGCCCAAACCGAGAACCGACCCGCTTGCAGCCCAACCCGACTGGGCTTCGGCCCAGCCCTCTCCTCAAACCGAATGGGCTACGGCCCATTCTCTCTTTTAAAAACCAATTGGGCTTCGGCCCAATGATAAACAAATTACAATTTGTTTTAAGCCCACTAAGTTTTGTAAGTTTTATAAAACCAACTCAACTATTTAACCCTTTAATATTTTTATAAAACTTGATCAACAACGTTTATAAAAATAAAAATCACCATTCAATTGGATTAATTATAATTGGATTATATTTTAAAAAGTTATAATTTTTATAAACTCCTAAACACCATTTATTTTATAAAAGCATTAAAACTTTTATAAAACACATGAGGATTTATAAAAATAATCACCCAACTCTTGGATTAAGCTAGAGATGATAAGGGCTTGACAACACACTATTATACATTGGTTAATAACCTTAATCTTGGTTATAAAAAGGGAGACAAACCCCCCCATGTCTCCTTGCACCCAACACCACAAAAACATCCAAGTCCCACACACTCCTCTCCCTCCTCCTAACCGGCCGGCTGCCACTGCTGCCGCCGCCACAGCCACCCGCCGACCACCGCCGGTGCCGCCTGCCGCCGCCCCCAGCACCGCCGGAACCACCATCAACCGCCGGAACCACCACCACCTTCTACCGATTTTCTCCTTCTTGCATTGTGAGTCTTTTAACTCACATTTCTATCCTCTTTTCACCTCTTTGAACCCCTCAAGTCTTGACAACTAACCACCATAATCTAAACCTTTAATCTTTTATGTTGGAATGCTCGTGTTTGTTAAACAACTAACAAAAACTCTCTTCTTTAACCCCCTTTCTTTCAAAGATCAAACACTTATTCTTGGTGCCTTTGAGGCTTAAAGATAGCCATGAAGTGTGGTGAAACACATTTGTGAAATCCTTGGAAAGTAACAAGTGTGCACCAAGATCTTGTTTATGAAACCTTGGTTTCATAAGTTAGTTGTTTTAAAACAAACCTCCAAGCCTCTTCATATAAAATGTTAACTACCAAATCTATACATGTTTATATTTATTTTTCCTAACACAAATGTGTTAGTGATTGTTATTTATATTTCCTTGTCCTAACACAAATGTGTTAGTGATTGTATTTATTTTCTTGTCCTAACACAAATGTGTTAGTGATTGCATTTAAATATATATTTGGTCCCAACATATATATGTTGGTTGATTATTTGTTTATCCATGTTATATTATGTTAACTTATTACATGAAATGATAATAAACCAATATATAAGCTAAGAATCATGGACTTATTTAAATAAAAGTTACATATGTAACCTATGACTAAAACAAAAAGAATATACTTCTTAAAGTAAGTCAAGTAACATATTTAATGTGTTACTAATGATTAAATGATTGGACAAAAAGAATAAAAATAAATGCTAGATTTGATAAGAATAATATTTATGTCAAATGATTAATTTGACATAGATACTTGGATTTATTACAAGTTTTAGCTTTTCTTGAAACTTGCTAGAAATGAACATTTTTATAAAAAGATTTTATTTGATGATAAATGTTTTCATAAAAGAATTTTATAAAAATAAAGCAAGACAAGTCATTTGTTTAAAATGTTTACAAGGACTTTTAATGTTACTTTGATAAAAACAAGGTATCCAAAAATGAACCAACATTCGTTGGAGATTTTGAATAAAAGTCAAGTTTTATAAACCAAATGTTATAAATCCAAGCGTCGTCATAAATATTCTTATCAACGTTTGCTATTAAAATATTTCATGAACTTGAAATATTAACTTACCTTTGAAAATGATTAAACGTTTAAAACCTTAAATGTCTTCCTTAAAGATTTATGTTTTATAAATAAAACAAACGTTAATAATTATTTTTGACAAATAATTATTTGCAAAAGACTTAAACCTTGTTTTATTCACCAAATAATTGTTAATCGTAATTATTTAAAATAATTATAACTTGCAAGATTAACAAATCGAATAAGTAATTATTTAATTAAAATAATAATTCGAACTTGTGAAAATAATAATAAACATTATTATTTCTTCTTTTACTCGATGTTCAGGACTTGATCTAATTATTGAAAATGATTATTTGTTTATATTTATTGGACATAAATATAAATAACCATGAACGTATTTAATTAAATAAATACAAGTTAACGAGTTTTCAATAATACAAACGGACTTAAAACGTCAAGACTTGACCGGTATCACTTGGGTGACGTATGTTACTCAAATGATCATAGACCTTATGCATATGTTATTTAATTATTTAGGACGTTACGTGCTACCGTCCTTCGCTGCTTAAATTCCGATTATCTGCTAAAACTGTGAGTTTCACGGCCCCTTTTCCTTTTAACTGTTTTATACTTGGGGGAGAAATCATGAAAACTGATTAAATGCTTTTTACTTAATATTATGGTTTACTTGTTAGCCGTATGACTACTTGTTCTCTTACTGATTGCCCAACTTGGTACATTATCGTTATAAACGTTTGTACAACCAAAAATCCCATCATTAATTGATTTCAATTAGTTCTGTACGAAACGATAGCTAGTGAATAGATCTATTTGGGTTGACAACCCTACCCTAACTGGTAGCTCCAGTTCTGACTCCGGATTGTCTGGGGGTACACGTCAGTTATTCTGCACTGTTTAACATCTCTGGGCAAGAGATGCCGGGTGGGTAAACCGTTAGTATTTGAAATCAAGGTTCAGGTGAGATCATACAACCACAACAATAAACCCTGATAATATTTAAGTATACCGAAACTGTTTTACAACTGTTTACAACGGTTTAACTATCGAGTCCTAAACCTGTGAACCTCACCAACTTTATGTTGACCCGTTTTATGTTCATGATTTCTTAGGTAATTGACGAGACTTTCTTGAAGACATGCAAATGGGGCTTACAAACGCTATCGGACCTGTCCTTGGAGTCATAGTCCCGACTATCCAGCTTAACCATTTTATGCTTTTAATAATCGTTTAAGACTTATGTTTTCAAAATATGTAAGACATTAATGTTTCCACCACCTTTTCCGCTGCAATGAAATAGTATTAATGTTTTATGAAGTTTTTAAATTATTAGAAGTGTTCTATGTATCCTCGACTATGATTCCATTTTCGCTCACACCCGAAACCGTTGACCGGGGTGTGACATGTAAACATCCTACATTTATAGTCTTTGGTTTTGGGCTAGAAGATGTTTATTGTAGGGGGGAGCTTCACAAACGATAAATGAGGGTCACCTTGAAGTCAAGTTGCAAGAATACAAGAATCAATGTCACAAGTGTTGAGTATTCCATCTACCAAATAGGGGGAGATTGTTGGGAATTGAGATACCAAGCCAACAAGATTTGGATAGATGTGATTAATATTCAACGACCACTTATTATATACCGTCCTACAACACGGTGAAGAACATGACAACTCAAGATAACACGACTCAACAAAGAAGAGGCTCTAGTGAATATTATTTATTGTTTAAATATTGTCACTAGTTAGTATTTTACTATTATGCCCTTAGTGAGTCTTGTAGTATAAATAGTAAGTCTTTCATTGTGAAAGACTTGATGATGCATGTCTAGTGAGAGAGAGTTAGTCATGTTTTTTTGAAGCTTGTAAGGGTTCATTAACTCACCTAGTAAGTTCATGATATCCGGGAATGCGTGGGGTAGGTAAAATGTAATCATTCGGTTATCTTTATTTATCTATCTTTCCACCTTGTTTATCTATCTTTGTTGTTCTTCATCCATCCATGTTTCACTAGCTTTGCTCATCATCATCATCACATCTCAGACACCATCGTTGTTCTTATCCGGGTGTTCATCTGTTTCTATAAAAATGAGTTACACAAAGACTCGATCCGCTTCCGCAACCAAGGTATTTGCCCACCACCTCGGTTTTTCATAAAGTTTAAAAAAGCCAAAATGATTTTGTTTCTTATTTGTTTTTCGACCAATCGATTAGTGATACGTAACAAATTTAAAAACTATATCTTTGATTCTCAAAGAGAAGTTTTGCAACAAGATTAAATTAATTTGGATACAGAGAAAAAGAAATCCCACTTTTGTCTTCTAAAGTTGTAGGTTTAAAGAAAAACCGAGCATGGTGAAAGGGGGAGATTAAAGTATCTTTTTCAAGTGGACTCAGTTGATTAAGTCCTGATTAAGCCATGCAAGCTCTATTTTTAACAAGAAATTTCAAGTTGAAGATCTGATACAGCTATGTTGAAGATTGAAGACTAGAAATTTAGTTAGTCTAGATACACCACACATTAAGGGGGTTTGTTAGAGCATAGTGTATCTCGTGTGTTGTATCTAATCAAGAGCTAGAGAGTGAGTTTAAGGTTCCATGAACCAAGTCACGAACAATGGGTTTGTGGCAACGAACCATAGGTTCATTGCAGCTTGGTTCGCTGGATAGTCAACAAATATAAATAGTTAACTTACTTTGTAGAACTTAGAACTCTTGTCATTCAGTGTCATCTTCTGTGTATGTTTTAGAGAAACAGAGAACCAGAAAGCTTTGTACATTGTTACTTCTTGTGGTTTAATAAAACAAAGCTTATTTACTTTCTTGTTCACTAGATTGATTGATTCTACCAGTAGTAAGATCTGTCCACGTACTTACAAAAACTGATAATTAACCATCTTGGTTCTCCGAAGGAGATTTTTGCCCAAGATTAAAATTATGTTGGTTAAAACAAATATTGGAAATATGAAATACCATGTTTCTGTCTTCTGAAATTGCAGGTTAAAGTGTTGACTCACGAGCATGGTGGAAGGGGGAGTAAATGAAGAATATTTTACAAATGGTTCAGTCGACTTAGTCCTGTTCCAGCCATGCAAACTCTATATCAACTGACATCAAGATTGAAAAGTTAAAGATCAGATACAGCAACATTGAAGATACATCACACGTTAAGGGGGAGTCTGTTAGAGCATAACCAGTGTGTCTCATGTATTGTATCTAGATAGAATATGTTAGTTGATAAACTTATTGAGATATTGTTTAATGATCAACGAACTAGCTAACAAACAAGCTAGCGAACCGGTAACAAACCAGTGGTTCGTTGCTGAGCCTAGTTTGTTGGATCGAAGCTTAGTATATAAGCTTGGTTTGTGGTCATTTTACGCAACTGGGTGATAATCTTCTAAGTGTTAACTATGTGAGTTCTGTGTGTTCTGAGAGCTTTTCTGTTTGTGTGTCTTATAACTATATTCTTAGTGAATCAATACAAACATATTCAATTACTATTGTTCTTAATTGATTTCAACATGTTTGATCATGATCAGTAGATAATTCATCCGCTCTACGTCTTTACCCAAACCTAAATCTCCGATTATCTAATCTTGTGGATGATTAGCGTGAAAATGAAGAGTCGGATGAATTGGAACCTCAACATTATCATTCAAATTCTTAATATTGAGATCTGCAACTCCCATTTCAACATCTGGAGCATCCAAACTAGAATTCGATTGAGCTGCAGAACCATCAACAGGTTCCGAATGAGCCTCTCGAAACTCATTCTCATCACCAGAAGAACTATCATCATCAACCTCAATACTTGGTTCTGAATCTTTCACCGATGGGTTAGTATCAGGATTAGGACTATTCAGTACCAATGAGTAACCTTGAAGATCAATGTATATCGACGCTGTCAAACTCCCAATTTCCATGAACGGAGTCTAACCGCATGGGGTGTGATCCAGACCAGGATCCAAGTCTTTAGTTACAACCAAGCCATCAAAATAACATAATTAGTTACAAATCACCTTGCAGGTAGAGTTTAGATAATATTTCAACGGAAGCATTTTAAAGGATTAAAAGCATTTATGTTTTTGCTTAATGTAGTACATAAGTGTTGGAAATACATATCCCAAAAGAGTTTTTGAAAAAATGAGGTATTGCCAACGCCCATGCCTCCACGCGATCCTCCTGGCGACCTGAAAAGCATGCAACAATCAAGGGTCAGCCAAGGCTGGTGAGTTCACTAAAGCAGCCTACACTTCACTGTGTAGACCAATAATGCATACGAATAATGAAAGACCAATTCGTAAGTTAAATTTGTAATTTACAAGTAATATCCATATCAGTAGGTAGCTAGCGTATACTTATGTTCACCTAAAAGTTCTTAACCAAAGCTGACTATGCGACACATGTATTAGCCTGTATGATTTGCCTTCCCCGTGTCATTCCTGATCACGGTAGTTTTAGGCTAACATTGTTCTTAGTCCAACCACCAGTCGGGAGGGTGCAACATGTGCACCGCTAAGCGGGGGTGTCAATCCCCAGTAGTACTACTCAACATTACCTCGCTATTCATTATTAACAACCCGATAAAGTAAGGACGTTTTATAATTTAAATGCATTTCAGAGAAACATGTGATATATGTCGAATAACTACTTAACATGTGATATATGTCGAATAACTACTTAACATACATTATTACATGTCCTAAAACCTTACACAAGTCCTAAACATGTAGGAGAACATAGATCTTAATCTTAATATATAACCATCATGTTCATTAAAAAAATCCCTTCATTAATACCCAAGAATCATGTCCAACAAAATTGCTTAAGTTGACACATAGCTGAATTTAGACAACCCTACATACTTGAAGATCAATGTAGGGAGGAATTCATTGTTTTGTTTAGCTTGTTTGTATAGTTTAGTTTCATTTGTAATGTTGTCTTTTGGTAGGCTAGCGAAACTACTGAGCGAAACTGTAGTTTCGCTCGGTACCTAGTTTAGACTGTCTCAGTGACAGTTTCGCTTGGCCAGCGAAACTGCCAGCGAAACTGTTCACTGGACAGTATATATATGCCGCCTATGTGCAGCCTTTTGTAACTTTCTCAACATTGGTGAACCCTAATACAAGAAATCGTTTATTGGTGAGTTTTGGTGACGGCTAGGAGCATTTCTTACTATTTTTGTAGCTTGTAATCATCTCTTATCAATCTTTGGTTCATGTTGTGATTGTTCAATGCTAGAAAACCATTTTAGCTATTGAGAATCATCTATTGTTGTTATTTCTTTGGTTTTCTTCTCAAAACACCTTCATTTGCACTGATAAAGATCAGTGAGGACCAACAATATGGTATCAGAGCCTTTGTGCTCTTGATTTTGGTGTTTTTGAGTGTTTTTGGGTAAAACTTTGAAAATCTAATTGATTCTGAAATCTCATAGTTTTGGACTGGAAATTGATTGAATATTGTGTGTTTTGATGCACTAAAGCTTCTGCAATCAACCGATCATTACTCTATAGTGATTTGGGTTGATTTTTGAGCATTTCTTCTTCAAAAAGAGGGTTTTCTGTTCTGGGCGAAACTGCTGATTGTTCAGCGAAACTGTGCCTTTAGACAGCGAAACTATCAAGCATTTTTGTAGTTTCTCTGCGAAACTACCGAGCGACACTACACTTTCGCTCGTACATTAGCAAGCGAAACTATCGACCTTTTCTTGAACGAAAGTTCAAACCAGTTTCCAGCGAAACTAGCTAGCGAAACTGTGTGTCATCGGGTATTTCCGAGCGAAAGTACTGCCCGTGCATACAGCGAAACTAGTTGGCGAAATTGCTGACTGGATTCAGAGTTTCCAAGCGAAACTGCTGGCGAAATTATAAGTTCCAGCGAAATTGTTCAGGATTTCCGAGCGAAATTACTGGGCGAAACTAATACTCTCAGCGAAACTAATCAAATTTTATTGTTCTTTGTTTGCTCGTGTCTTTGTTATTTCAGGCTGATTTAAGATGGCATCAGGTACAAATGCTGCTGACACTGAAAGCATTGCTCCAAACCGACCACCAAGGCTGATCAATGGAGATAATTTTGAAGATTGGAAACGATGTCTGAAATCGTTCTTTCTGTACACCGATTACAATCAATGGTTGTCGATTGTCAACGGACCTCATGTTCCAACAACTACTACTGGTGAAGTAACACTGATCAACACTAATCCGTCTTCCTTTTCTGAGAAGGACTTGAAACTCATCGATCGTGATCAAAAGGCTCTTGGCGCTCTTTCTCTATGCCTGTCGCAAGAAATCTACAATCGTTTTGCTGAGCACACTGATGCAAAAAGTTTGTTTGACGCTCTTTGTGAGTTTTATGATGGCAATGAAGACCTGGTGAAGGACAAGGAAGCCCAAGCCACTAATGAATTCAATTCATTCACAAGCATGAAGAATGAAAAGTTAGTTGATTTGACAAACCGCTTCCTGACTGTATCAAGCAATCTGAAGAAATATGATGCGAAACTCACTAACTCTGAACAAATTAAGAAGCTGCTGGATGCTCTTCCACCCGAGTGGAGCATTCAGGTTCGCATGCTAAAACAAGAAAGAAGTTTCTCCGATTACAAACTTATGGATGTAATTAACAAGCTTAAGTCTTTTGAGTTGGATGTTCAAAGGAGAGAGTACAATCAAACCATGGGTCCTACTAAAGTTTATTCTCAGAATTCTGCTCTCATCTCAGCCGTCACACCCAAAGGAGCCTTATCTCAACTTCAATCTTCACATCTTGGATCTGGTTCATCCTCAACTGCTTCCGCCACTACTCAGCAAACATCCCAGATTTCACCTGAATACATGGGATTGTTCTCATTGTTTACTAACAGTTATCAAGCTTTCGCTGCTGGAGAACTTCAAGGTTCGACTCTGACTGCTGAGGATATGTACCAAGTTGATCCAGATGATTTGGAAGAAACTGACCTAAAATGGCAAATGGCCATGTTGACTGTTCGAGCTAGAAAATTCTTCGAACGCACTGGGAGAAACACCTTCAAGAATCAAAATGGAAGAGTTGGTTTCGACAAGGCTAAGCTTAGATGCTACAACTGTAAGCAACTTGGCCATTTCAAAAGGGAGTGCCCAAGTCCAATTGTTACTGAACCGACCTCTGAGCCTGCAACTCGTGTCATCCCTATCACTGACAAAGCAGAAGCCAAGCCAACCAAAGAAGTGGCTCTTCTGACTAACTTTGACTGGAGTTCGGAGGTCTCTGAAGCCGAGGAAGCCATCAATCAAGCTCTTGCAGCTCAAATTCATGAACAAAGCAATGACCACACAGTTAACAGTTGTCAGAAGGAAGAAGCTGAGAAGAAGATGAATGAGAAAACTGCAAGCACACCAGTGTGCACATGTGAAAAAGCTCTTGCTGCAGAAAAGGTTATAATGGATCTCTCATATGAATCTGTTCAAGATATGTGCTCTCATCCTTGTAGAATTCATTTGTTCGGCATCTACAAGGCCAATCGATTGTTGATTGACACCAACAACGAATTAAAAGCCATGAACACCCAATTAAAAGAAAATGAAGCAAAATATTTTGTGAAATTAAATGAGGCAATGCATGAAAACGAACATTTAAAACAAACTCTTCTTGCAAAAAATGTTGAAATAAACATGCTTTCTGAAAGAGTTACATTAGCCCAATTTGAAACCTCTCAACTTCAGACCAAGTTAGATAGATGGACCGTTTCACAAATGAAAGTTGAAGAGATGCTCGTTAAACAACGAGGAGCTAAAATAAAAACCGGAATAGGTATGGAGAACAATGGGAATGTGTTTCCTAAGGTTTATCCTCCTCCTAGCACGCATTGTTATTCACCTACTCCGAAACCTCATCCCTTAAATGATTTAATTCCTAGTGATGCTAACAGTCTGCATACAGGTCTAGAAGGAGTGAACCATAAGGAGATCAGGGAGGATTATGATAATGGATATGGTAACACAAGTGGGCTTGGATGCGGTAGTCTAAATTCTAAGGAGTCTGTTTCAAGTAGTAGTTCGAATTCCAAGAAGTCTAGCTCAGACAGTAGTGTAGCTAGTAGTTGTTCTTCTTTAGATAGTGATAGTGATGAGTCAGCGTCTGTCAATCAAGAAAGTTTTGTTTCAAATGAAAATGATCAATGTCATGCAAGTACAACTCAAAACTGCTTCAACAAATTTCTTTCTAATCCAATTCCTTCTTTCACACCAATACGAATTTCAAAACCTACAGAAATTCATGTTTCTCAAAAGAAGAAATCATCGTTGAAAACTAATGCAAAGATTTCAAATGATAAAACTAAAATGGACTTTGAAACCAACAGTGATTCTGATTTTAACACATCAGATTGTGAGGAGGAAAGGCTTTCAGAAACTTCCTCCTGCACAAGTCACAAATCTCACTGTTTCAGATGTGGTAAGGATGATCATGTTGTTAAAAATTGCAAAGAAAAATTAAATCGAACAAACCATGATAGATCCTTTGGCCACAAGGTAACCAGTTTTGTAAAACAATTCCTTGAGGGAAAACAGAAAGTCACAAATCCCGGAAATGCAAAAGTCTGGGTACCAGTTATTAAGTAATTTCTTGTTTTGTATTGCCAGGCACTCCCAAAGAATAGTTACTGGCACATAGATTCGGGATGCTCTCGGCATATGACAGGGATGAAAGACCTGCTCACAAATTACAGAATCGTGGATGGTGGGTTTGTTTCTTTTGCAGGTAATAAAAGAGGTGGTAAGATGGTTGGACAAGGAGACGTGTCAAATGGGTCTCTTACTCTGGAGCACGTCAACCATGTACCCGAATTAAAGTTTAATCTTCTGAGCGTGTCACAAATCTGTGACAAGAATATTCCCGTATTGTTCAAAGCAAATGAATGCCTGTTTCTCAAGCCTGAATTTACTGTGCCCGAAGAGATGGTGGCGATGCGCGCGCCTCGCATCAACGACACATACCTGCTGAATTTGACCTCAACTGCATCACTCTCTTCCTCCATGACTTGTTTACTTTCAAAGGCATCTGTTTCTGAGTGCTTCTTGTGGCATAGACGTCTAGGACACATAAATTTCAAAATTCTAAACAATCTTGTCAAAAACAATTTGGTCCGAGGTCTTCCATACAAAGATTTTTCTGTTGTTGAAAAACGTCTTTCATGTGCTAAAGGAAAACAACATAAGAAGCCACAGAAGCCCAAATTGGAGAATTCTATTTCTAGTCCATTAGAATTGCTCCATACTGATTTATTTGGACCTATTAGTGTCCAAAGTCTGGGAAAGAGAACTTACTGTCTTGTTGTGACTGGTGATTATTCCAGATACTCTTGGGTCAGATTCTTGAAGCACAAGAGTGAAACGACTGAAGCTTTACAAAATATCATCCTGTCCGTGGAAAGCTCAAGAAGCAAGAAAGTCAAGGCAATCAGAAGTGATAACGGAACTGAATTTCGAAATCAGATCTTTGACTCTTTCTGTGCAAACAAAGGGATTCTTCGGCAATACAGTGCAGCAAGAACTCCACAGCAGAATGGAGTTGCTGAAAGGAAGAATCGCACACTGGTTGAAGCTGCTCGCACAATGCTGATTGAATCAAAGCTGCCGATCATCTTCTGGGCTGAAGCTGTGAACTGTGCGTCCTACGTGCTGAATCGTGTCCTGATCGTAAAGATAAGTTGAAGACGTCATACGAGCTGTATCATGGAAGGAAGCCGCTGATTGACTTCTTTAGGCCATTCGGATGTTCGTGCACATTGCTGAATACCGAAGCTCAAATCACAAAATTTGGAGCTGTCTCCGATGAGTGTTTCTTCATGGGGTATTCTTCATCACAAAAAGCTTATCGTGTTTATAACAAACGTACTCGTATTGTGCAGGAATCCTACTACGTGGACTGGCAAGAATCTAACTCTCCCAACACCGGAACTGGACCCGAATGGTTTTATGATTCAGACACACTGTTTAAGTCATTCAATCTTCCTATCCTAGCTGAAGCAAATGACAATCCTCCTCTCGTAATTATCACCCCTCAACCTGAAATTCCACAACAAAACCCATCCTCATCCTCACAACCCCCACATCAACCCGATCCTCCATCTTCCTCTCATGAACTACCTCAAACCACCGAACCCGCTCCCCTCCACCTTGACTTAAATCTCAAAACCTTAAAAGATCATCCACGTGACCTCGTCATTGGCTCGATTACGGATGGAGTGAGGACTCGTCATCAGTCAGGATTGATTAACGAATGTTTGTTTGCGTGTTTTTTGTCTCAGGTTGTTCCTAAAAACATAGATGAAGCTCTTGCAGATCCAAGTTGGGTGGACTCCATGCAGGCTGAACTACAACAATTCAGAAAGCTGAAGGTTTGGCAATTGGTGGATCTTCCTGAGAACAAAGTTCCAATTGGTACGAAGTGGGTTTTCCGGAACAAAATGGATGATAGAGGTGTTGTTATCAGAAACAAAGCAAGACTGGTGGTTCAAGGCTTTTATCAGGAAGAAGGCATTGACTATACAGACGTGTTTGCACCGGTTGCACGCATTGAGGCGATCCGAATTTTTCTAGCTCATGCTGCATACAAGGACTTCAAGGTGTTCCAAATGGACGTCAAGTGTGCATTCTTGTACGGGGATATTGATGAAGATATTTATGTGCTTCAACCTCCTGGCTTCGAAGATCATGAATTTCCTGACAAAGTCTACAAGCTGGATAAATCTCTGTACGGTCTTCATCAGGCACCCAGAATTTGGTATGAAACTTTGACTCAGTATCTATTGGGAAAAGGTTTTACTCGTGGGTCTATCGATATGACGCTGTTCAAGAAAGAAGTGAATGGAGAAATGCTGATGGTTCAAGTGTATGTGGACGATATCATCTTCGGCTCAACCAATGAGAAGATGTGTCGAGAATTTGAGGAATTGATGAAGGAGCATTTTGAAATGAGCATGATGGGGGAAATGAGTTTCTTTCTAGGATTGCAAGTGGAACAAAAGTCAGACGGTATTCTCATCCATCAAGAAAAGTACATTCTGGAGATTCTGAAGAAATTCAAAATGAACGATGCATCTGCTGAACTCACTCCCTTCACATCTCAAACGTGTTTGACTCCTGACAGTCTGGGAAAGCGAGTTGACCCCAAGTACTATCGTTCAATGATTGGGTCTCTAATGAATCTCACAGCCAGTCGTCCGGACATTACTTTTGTTGTGTGCTATTGTGCCCGTTATCAAGCTGATCCAAGGGAATCTCACGAAAAGGCGGTCAAGCGAATCTTCCGTTATTTGAAGGGTTCATCAAGATTGGGATTATGGTATCCTAAGGGTGGAAGTTTTGAGCTTAATTCATATTCAGACAGTGATCACGGAGGATGCAAATTGGATAGAAAGTCTGTGTCTGGAGGATGCCAGTTTCTGGGGGAATGTTTGGTTTCGTGGCAAAGCAAGAAGCAAACAACTGTGTCCTTATCTACAGGCGAAGCCGAATACATTGCCGCCTCCAGTTGCTGCTGTCAAGTGCTATGGATTCAACACCAGATGATGGACTATGGAATCAACTTTCTCCATACACCGTTGTTCTGCGACAACGAAGCTGCTGTTGGAATCTCCAAGAATCCGATTCACCATTCCAGAACAAAACATATCGAAACACGGATTCATGCAATCCGAGATGCTCAGGAAAAAGGGTTCATTGATGTTATCCCCATTGAAACCAAGGCCCAGAAAGCAGATATTTTCACTAAAACTTTTGATAAACCCTGCTTTTATGAACTTATTAAAATGCTGGGCATGATTTCTTTTTAAATTTTTGATAAAAAAAAAAAAAAAAAACCCTGTACATATTTTCTTAACTCTATTTTATTTTTAAGTATGTTTTATTGAGGTCATCATGCTAATTTCTTGTGTCTTGTACCAGGTGATCGTTACAGTTAAGCAGGATGATTGGCCAAACTTCTAAATCAAGAAATCAACGAACATGTCATCATATCTTTTAATGATTTCTGGCCAATTGCTACTGGAATACGATCAGGGGAGTATTTTAGTTCAATTTACCTTGCAAATCTTTCATAACTGTTTATTAATGTATTCTTTGCATCCTTGTGGGGGAATTTGGGGTAAATCGCTCTAAAATTGCTTTAAATTGGCTCGTTGATGTAAATAGTGGTCTTTTACTCCCTCATGCATTCGTATCGGATTCCTCGTCTAAACTTCTTCTTCGTTTGTGTGTCTCCGTTCAAGCGTCTATCATTTTTGTGTCAAGTATCGATCGAATCACTTTTATTTTGTTTTGTTCTTTTTTTTTGAAAATCCAAAAATAGAGTATTTGTGGATTTTGGGGGAAAATTGAAGTCATCAGAAAATTTGGTATATAAATAATTTCAAACAAAAACAAAAAAAAATGAGAAATTGATCCGACCTTGTGAGAAATGATAGTATATCAACCTGCGTTATCTGCCATGGATAGAGTAAAAAATAAAGGCTGTATTGTGCTTGTATGATTTTTGGGTGTGTATGCCTAATATGATATCTATGAGTAGGATATAAACATAACGCTTGCCTGATTTGCTCTAGTTTTCAATTCTGGATAAGTGTTGCAATGATTCTGATATTAAGAGATGTTCTGATGTACGCATGCTTTGCAAATAAGGCTTTATGCCATTTTGTTTACACTCGACTCAGTGGGTCTTCTCTGCGTGCCTAGGCGGCCGACCTGATCACCTGCTGATTGAGTTTCTTCTTTATTTTCTTGGTGTTTAGTATATATCATCGGACTTTCTCTGCGTGCCCACAAGCCGACCTGATTGTTGTTGATATATACGATTTCTGCTTTATTTTTCATTTTTTATTTTCCTAAGTGCATCGGGCTTTCTCTGCGTGCTTTGCGGCCGACCTGATTGCTGTTCACTTAGAGTTCTGCTTTATTTTTGCATGAAACATCATGAACGCTTATCTCATTTGAAAAAGAATTAAAAGAAAAATCAAGATGAATATGATGATTTGTTAACTTCTTTGATAGAGTGAGGCTGGGTGATCAGTGCATGATTAATATACCTTAAGCATATCCAAAAATGTTAAATACTATTAGTGCATGCTTAATATCAATATGATGCATTCGGGATCTGCTTGACTTGCATGCTGATTAAAATTGAAATTGAAATGTGTATGATGCGTATTGGTTGATATGATCTCATGTCTGGATCTTTCTCTAAAAATTAAAATTAAAATTTGCTTGTATAGTTGTTTTTAATTCCCATTTTGAAAATTCAAAAAGATTTTTCTTTCTGCGTTATTTTTGATAAGATCGATACTTTGTAAATAATTTGTTGATTTGTGTGCGTTTGTCGGTGTTTCAAAGTTCTAAATATCAAATAAGTCATTTTGTTGAAAATTAGGGTTTCAGCGAAACTGAGTTTCGCCCGATTAGTTTCGCCGCATGGGCTATCAGCGAACCTATTCTGTCGTTATCGGCGAAACTAATCTGTTTGGCTTGAGCGAATTTGCTCTTTCGCTAGGCGAAACTATTGTTTCGCTAGAGCGAAACTAGCAGCGAATCTGCCCGTGTACTTAAACCCGTCATCGAGAAAATCTCGGTCATAACTGTCTTTTTCACCGAGAAACCTGCAAACCCTAACTTAACTCGCGAAATTCTCAAGTTCGCCAAACTGTTTCATCGTTTCATCAATTTACCGATACCGGTTCCAGATTCATGTAAGTTCGGTGTAATCTCGGGTGTTTATCTTATTCAAAACCGCTTCCTAAAACATCAAATTTTGGGGGTTCTTTGTGTCGAATCGTCAAAGTGGTTCTTGGCACATAAAATCGATGTTAAAACTGTGTTTGAACCGCATTTCACTCGCTTAAATGCTCAATCTTGTTATCTGTGTATTTGGTTTGGAAAAACGAAGTCTAAAATCGATTTCGGTAATTTGAATTTCAAAAGTCGCGACCAGCGAAACTATGGTTCTTTCGGCGAAACTGAACGAAAGTTCACCAGTCACGAGCGAAACTGTCAGCGATCATGCCCAAGTTTCGCTGACAGTGTCGCCGTGATTGCCAGCGAAACTGCTGTTTCGCCCTCGGCGAAACTGCAGTATCGCAACGAAACTGCAGTTTCTCGGCGAAACTAATCTGGTCAGTGTCGCGTCGATCAATGTCGCGAACCTATCTGTTTCGCCGTGTGCGACACTATGGTTTACCTAGCGAAACTGTTATTTCGCAGCGAAACTACCAACTTTTTTTAAAATTGTTTTTATTTAATATAAGTTCGGTTTAACTCACAAAATCTTGGTTTCGTGTGCAGAAAATGTCAAATCTAAAGCACGATCCACGAAGCAACGTCACCGCCTTTTTGGATGATCGTCTCGATAAGACAACTGGATTCAGAGATTGCATAAAATGGCTTAAGAAGTCTTGCATCTATTACGCTATTTCGCACACAACGATTATTGACGAAAGGCTCATTAGAGATTTCTGGCTGACGGCTGAATATGACGTTAAAGCTAAACCTGAATGTATTCGAGCAAAGGTCATGCAGAAGAATATCGTGATTACAATGAAAACTATTGCTGAAGCTCTTAAACTCGAGGAGGATGTTGGTGAAGCAACTAAGTTGAATGATCTGGATGTGTTAAAATACTTACATTTCTTAAAATCTTTCTCAAATGATCTCATTTCACTCAAGCTTTCGAAGCGGATTTCCTGTCAAAACCTTCTCTTCGATAGTGTGTCTCCGTTCAGCGTCTGTCATTTTTGTGTCAAGTATCGATCGAATCACTTTTATTTTGTTCTTCATTTCTGAAAATCCAAAAATAGAGCATTTGTGGATTTTGGGGGAAAATATAATATTGAAGCTATCCGATAATTTGGTATATAAATAATTTCAAACAAAAACAAAAATGAGAAATTGATCCGACCTCGTGAGAAATGATAATATATCAACCTGCGTTATCTGCCATGGATAGAGTAAAAATAAAGGCTGTATTGTGCTTGTATGATTTTTGGATGTGTATGCCTAATATGATATCTATGAGTAGGATATAAACATAACGCTTGCCTGATTTTGCTCTAGTTTTCATTTCTGGATAAGTGTTGCAATGATTCTAATTTTAAGAGATGTTCTGATGTACGCATGCTTTGCAAATAAGGCTTTATGCCATTTTTACACTCGACTCAGTGGGTCTTCTCTGCGTGCCTAGGCGGCCGACCTGATCACCTGCTGATTGAGTTTCTTCTTTATTTTCTTGGTGTTTAGTATATATCATCGGACTTTCTCTGCGTGCCCACAAGCCGACCTGATTGTTGTTGATATATACGATTTCTGCTTTATTTTTCATTTTTTATTTTCCTAAGTGCATCGGGCTTTCTCTGCGTGCTTTGCGGCCGACCTGATTGCTGTTCACTTAGGGTTCTGCTTTATTTTTGCATGAAACATCATGAACACTTATCTCATTTGAAAAAGGATTAAAAGAAAAATCAAGATGAAAATGATGATTTGTTAACGTCTTTGATAGAGTGAGGCTGGACGATCAGTGCATGATTAATTTACCTTAAGCATATCCAAAAATGTTAAATACTATTAGTGCATGCTTAATATCAATATGATGCATTCGGGATCTGCTTGACTTGCATGCTGATTAAAATTGAAATTGAAATGTGTATGATGCGTATCGGTTGATATGATCTCATGTCTGGATCTTTCTCTAAATTAAAAACAGAATCTGCTTGTATAGTTGTTTTTAATTCCCTTTTGAAAAACTCAAAAAGATTTTACTTTCTGCGTTATTTTTGATAAGATCGATACTTTGTAAATAATACGGTGATTTGTGTGAGTTTGTTGGTATTTCAAAGGCTCAAAATCACAAATATGTCAAATTTTGAAAATTAGGGTTTCAGCGAAACTATATTTCGCCCGATTAGTTTCGCCGCATGGGCTCTGAGCGAACCTACTCTCTGTTACCGGCGAAACTAGTCTGTTTGATCAAAGGGTTCGAGCGAACATGCTTTTTCGCTCAGGCGAAACTACTGTTTCGCCAAGCGAAACTACGAGCGAAACTGCCCTGTTATATATGCTTGTCATCGAGATTCTCGGTCACTTTCGCAAACCCTAACCGAACCAGAAACTGCATCTAAACCGACTCGCGAAATTATCTATTTCGCCAAAACTGTTTCATCTGATTCAACCATCTTTCGTATAACCAAAATCGGTAAAGGTATACGCGATTCCTGGTCATTTTCTCTGCTTTAATCGCATCAGTTTTACATTTTTTTAGGGTTTTTGAACCGAATCGTCAACAAGGATTTCTAGCTCTCTAAACTGCTGTTAAACTCTCGTTTAGACCCGCATTACACTCGTCTAGATGTGTTTTAGTGTTGTGTGTGTTTGGATTGTTAAAATCGGGCTTAAAATCGATAATCGGAATTTGAATTTCGAAAATTCGCGTCTAGCGAAACTGCTGGTTCGTCCAGCGAAATTGAACGAAAGTTCACCGGTCTCGAGCGAAACTGTCAGCGATCATGCCCAAGTTTCGCTGACAGTGTCGCCGTGATTGCCAGCGAAACTGCTGTTTCGCCCTCGGCGAAACTGTAGTATCGCAGCGAAACTGCAGTGTCGCAGCGAAATTGACCCAGTCAGTGTCGCCGAGATCAGTTGTCGCGAATCTGGTTATTTCGCCGTGTGCGACTTTGTGGCATCTTAGCGAAACTATAATTTCGCAGCGAAACTGTCAAATTTTTGAAATTTTATATTTAATTTAATTTAATTTAATGTAAGTTCGGTGTTACTTACAAGCTCTCGGTTTAATGTGCAGAAAAATGTCAGATTTAAAGCATGATCCTCGGAGCAACGTCACGGCATATCTAGATGACAGCACTGACAAATCTATTGGATTTAGAGACTGTATCGCGTGGTTAAAACAGTCCTGCATCTCTCACGCAATTTCTTACTCGCCAATCATCGACGAAAGACACATTAAAGATTTCTGGCTCACGGCCGTGTACGATGTTCGGGCTAAACCTGAATGCATCCGGGCCAGAGTTATGCAGAAAGATATTGTGATTACAATGAAGACAATCGCTGAAGTGCTTAAACTGGAAAAAGATGTCGGTGAAGTTACTAAGATGTCAGATCTAGAAGTGCTGAAAGGTTTTGAACGCGACATGGGATATGAAGGCGGAGAGTTGTGGAAGAATAAGAAGGAAATTAAGAAGTCTTTGTTGTCAAAAGAATGGAGATACATTGCCCACGTCTTCATTTCTTGCATTGACGACAGAAAAGGTGGATCGGACGGTTTGAACCTGATTTGGGCTGAAGCTATGTTATTGGTGTGTAGAGGCAAGAAGGCAAACATCCCTCAAAGAATTTTTGAAGCTATGGTAGCAAACATTCAAGCTATAAAGAAGTCTAGATGGCTGCTGTATCCAAGGTTCTTGGAAATGATTATAGAACATCTTGAACCAGAATTGCCAAAGCAGAGTGTGGCTCTCATTGTTAATCCTATGCATCCTAGAATTCTGTCCGACTGTGCAGCAAAGAGAGCTGATTTCTCAGGGTACACCACTTATCTGCTAAAACATATGTATCCTGAGAAAAGGTATGATTACATTAAAAAATTGATTGAGGATGAGAACAAAAGGAGAAGGGATGGAAAGGTGGATGAAAATGTGAAAGGTAAAAGGAAACAATACGTGAGAAGCTCAGGAAAGGAGCAGGTTGATGAAATTGAAGAAGAACTTGAGAACCTTGCACAAAAGAAACAGAAATCTAAAGAAAAGCAGGGTGTTCCCACAGAAGATGAGTCAAGGGCTTCTAAGAAAAGGAGAATAGATCCCAGGGCTGAATTGGACGAAGACATCATCAGAGGTGTAAATACCTCTTTGTCTAATGAATTGGGTATGATCAAGACCAAGCTGGTCAATTCTGAAATTCGAGAGAAGGATAAAGATGCACAGATCAAGATCATGAACGAGATCATTACAAAACAATCCTCTCTGATCAAGACCCTGCTTGTTGAAATGAACGAAATCAAGAAGCATTTGAATATGCCAAACCTGATGAGTGATGCCGAGATTGATTCAATGACTGACTTCTCTAAGGTTACAACTGAAGCAGCTGGCGGTAGTGGAACTGGTGGATTGGGTGCAAGTGGATCGTGTGTAAATGAGACTGATAATAGGGGAGCCCCAAATATTGAAGATCTTGATAACATTAATATGAGTGACGTGAATCTCTACAGCTTTGAATCTGAAAAACAGTCTGAGATCGTCCAAGCCAAATTTCATTTGATCGATGAAAGTGAAGAAGAAGCTGAAATTGATGATCACACTGAGCCAGAGAGCTACACTTGGAAAGAACATTCTATTATGTATCAAGCAAAGATTAGCTCTGTAAGTGAAGAGGTCCTTGAGTTCAACAGGGAAGAATGGTTCAAGAAACCCGAGCTCGACGATCAGACCCCTTTATTTCAAAACATTGCCCAACCCAAGAGAAAGGAGTCTGATAGACACATTATTAGCTGGAAATTCAGTGATGCCGTTCATGCCTTCATGATCAAGAGAAGAGGGGGCAGTATTACCTACATTCGTAAACGAGAAAATTTCAAGACCTTGCCCAGATGGGATCTGAGAAGGCTGGCAGAACTCCCCCTAATAGACGAAGACAAAAGCGTCAGGGCTACAAATCTAAAAATAATGCTTCAGCAGGCTGCTAATGACGACTTTGTGTCGTTTGGATTTATGAAGGGGAAGAGGATGAAGTCAACCACTGAGATTGATGAAGTTACTGGGAAGCCAAAGGTATACTTGAAGTTCAGTCCAGCAAAAACTATGAGCAGAATCAGAATTCCTGATCAGCAAATGTCGAGGCTGCAATCATTCCAGAAGTGGTTTTATGACAATCAGACTGGCGAAGCCGTTATAAGAATTGGAAAGGATGCTGAAATAAGATTATTTGATCCTATGGAAGTATTTTCTTTCAGCAATGATGATTTGAAGACTTTGTGCGAAAATCATATCAGATTTGGGGCAGGAGATGACACCGCAGAAGAGGCAAGCTTGTTTATGAGAGTTGCCAACAAGGCCCGGGGAATAGTCAAGGAAATAAAAGATTTAGCACTGAAAGTCAAGGCTACTGAAGATAAGATGGAAGAAGATAGGGATCTGGCGAATCAGATGAACAAGTCGTTGAGCGGTCTTGGAGAATCTTCTACACAAATCACAGAACCAGAGGTTGTATTCCCCGTTGCTGAAGAGCCAATCATTTTGGGGGAATCAGAGTCAGATGCCCCAGGTGCTGCTGAAACAACAATTGTGGGGGAATCTGATGATAATGTCCCCGTTGCTGACATGCCAACCGTTTTGGGGGAACCAGAGACTGAACTCCCCGTAGCTGAAGTGTCCAATGTTTTGGGGGAAACTGATGTAAACAAGGAACCGAACCAGACTGAAGCCGGAGCTGACAAATGAAGATCAAGAGGCTGAATCCCTCCCTAGGGGGAATATTGAAGATCAATGTAGGGAGGAATTCATTATTTTGTTTAGCTTAATTGTAATAGATTAGTTTCTCTTTGTAATAGTGGTAGGCTAGCGAAACTACCGAGCGAAACTGCAGTTTCGCTCGGTACCTAGTTTAGACTGTCTCAGTGACAGTTTCGCTTGGCCAGCGAAACTGTTCACTGGACAGTATATAACAGCCGCCATGTGCAGTCATTTGTAACTTTCTCAACTTTTGTGAACCCTAATACAAGAAATCGACATTTGGTGAGTTTTGGTGACGGCTAGGAGCTTATTTCAGTATATTGTAGCTTGTTTATCATTTCTTATCAATCATTTGGTTCATGTTGTGATTGTTCAATACTAGAAAACCATTTTAGTCATTGGAAATCATATATTGTTGTTATTTCTTGGTTTTCTTCTCAAAAACATCATCATTTGCACTGATAAAGATCAGTGAGGACCAACATGAAGCAACTAAGTTGAATGATCTGGATGTGTTGAAAAGTTTTGAAAATCATATGGGTTACGAAGGTGGTAATTTGTGGAAAAACAAGAAGGAGATCAAGAAGTCCTTGATGTCAAAAGAATGGAGATACATTGCCCACGTCTTCATTTCTTTCATTGATGACAGAAAAGGTGGCTCGGATGGTTTGAACTTAAACTGGGCTGAGGCAATGTTGTTGTTGTGTAAAGGAAAGAAAGCCAATATTCCTCAGAGGATATTTGATGCTATGGTTGCAAACATTCAAGCTTTGAAGAAGTCCAGATGGCTCCTGTATCCAAGATTTCTGCAGATGATCATCGAACATCTAGAGCCTGAGTTGCCAAAGCAGAGTACAGCTCTTGTTGTAAATCCGATGCACCCAAGGATTCTTTCAGATTGTGCTGCCAAAAGAGATGATTTCTCAGGGTATACAACTTACCTGATGAAACACATGTACCCTGAGGAAAGGTATGAATACATCAAGAAGTTGATTGAGGATGAGAACAAAAGGAGAAGGGATGGAAAGGAAAGTGAAAGTGTGAAAGGTAAGAGGAAACAATACGTGAGAAGCTCGGGAAAGGTGCATGTAGATGAAATTGAAGAAGAACTTGAGAACATTGCACAGCAAAAACAGAAATCAAAAGAAAAACATAGTGCACCCACAGAAGATGAATTGAGGGCTGCTAAGAAAAGAAGGGTTGATCCCAGGGCTGAAATGGACGAAGATGTCATCAGAGGTGTAAATACCTCCCTGGCTAATGAATTGGGTATGATCAAGACCAAACTGGTTAATTCTGAAATCAGAGAAAAGGAGAAAGATGCTCAGATCAAAAACATGAACGAGATCATTGCTAAACAATCTTCCTTGATCAAATTTTTGGTGGTAGAGATGAACGAAATTAAGAAGCATCTGAACATGCCAGGTCAAATGAGTGATGCTGAGATCGAGTCAATTGGTGACATCTTAAAGGATACATCTGGAGCAGCGGGAGGCAGTGGTTCTGGTGAAGCTGGTAGAGCAGGAGGTAGTGGATCTGGTGGAGTCGGAGGAAGTGGATCAGGTGTGAATGAGACTGATGATAGTAGAGCCCCCAATGCTGAAGATTTGGATGCTATCAATGTCAGTGATGCAAATCTGTTTAGTGTTGAAACAGAGCAACCACAGCCTGAGATCGTCCAGGCTAAATTTCACCTGGTAGACGAAAGTGATGAAGAAGCTGATATTGATGACCGATCTGAGCCTGCAGACTATTGTTTGAATGAAAACTCACTTACTTATCAGGCGAAGATCAGCTCGGTCAGTGAAGACATTATTAACTTAAACAGAGATGAATGGTTCACAAAACCTGAGCTTGTGGATCAGACTCCTTTATTTCAAAACATCTCTCAACCCAGAAGAAAAGAGTCTGATCGTCACATTATAAGCTGGAAATTCAATGCAGTCGTTCGTGTTTTCATGATTAAGAGAAGGGGGGGTAGCATTTCATATTTTCACAAACGTGATAAGTTCAAGACCCTGCCCAGATGGGATCTAAGAAGGTTGTCTGAGCTCCCCTTAATTGATGCAGATAAAAGTGAAAGGGCTGGCAACTTGCAGAAAAATCTGCAGCAAGCTGCAAAAGACGACTTCGTGTCTTTTGGATACATGAAAGGTCAAAGAAAATAAGTCCAAGACTGAAATTGATGAGGCAACAGGGAAGCCCAAAGTTCATCTTAAATTCAAGCCAGCAAAGACAATGAGCAGGATCAGAATACCAGATCAAGAACCGTCAAGGCTGCAAAATTTCAAAAAGTGGTTTTATGACAACCAAACCGGGGAAGCTGTGATAAGAATAGGAGAAAATGATGAGATTAGATTGTTTGATCCCATGGAAGTATTCTCCTTCAGTAATGATGATTTGAAGACTCTATGTGAAAATCCTATCAGATGTGGGGCAGGAGACGACACTGTTGAAGAAGCTAACCTGTTTGTGAGGGTAGCCAACAAAGCCAGTGGGATTATCAAAGAGATACGGGATTTAGCAGAGAAAGTCAGGGAAGGTGAAGAGAAAATGGAAGAGGACAGGGATCTAGCAAACCGAATGAACAAAACATGGAGCGGACTTGGAGAATCTTCTGAAAAGGTTGTAAAGCCTGATGAGGTTCCGGTTGCTGATGAACCAGTTGTTGTGGAGGAACCAGAGACTGAAGTCCCCGTTGCTGACATGTCAACCGTTTTGGGGGAACCAGAGACTGAAGTCCCCGTTGCTGACATGTCAACCGTTTTGGGGGAACCAGAGACTGAAATCCCCGTAGCTGAAGTGTCCAACGTTTTGGGGGAAACTGATCTGAACAAGGAGCCGAACCAAACTGAAGCCGGAGCTGACAAATGAAGATCAAGAGGCTGAATCCCTCCCTAGGGGGAATATTGATGATCAATGTAGGGAGGAATTCATTGTTTTGTTTAGCTTGTTTGTATAGTTTAGTTTCATTTGTAATGTTGTCTTTTGGTAGGCTAGCGAAACTACCGAGCGAAACTGTAGTTTCGCTCGGTACCTAGTTTAGACTGTCTCAGTGACAGTTTCGCTTGGCCAGCGAAACTCCCAGCGAAACTGTTCACTGGACAGTATATATATGCCGCCTATGTGCAGCCTTTTGTAACTTTCTCAACATTGGTGAACCCTAATACAAGAAATCGTTTATTGGTGAGTTTTGGTGACGGCTAGGAGCATTTCTTACTATTTTTGTAGTTTGTAATCATCTCTTATCAATCTTTGGTTCATGTTGTGATTGTTGAATGCTAGAAAACCATTTTAGCTATTGAGAATCATCTATTGTTGTTATTTCTTTGGTTTTCTTCTCAAAACACCTTCATTTGCACTGATAAAGATCAGTGAGGACCAACAATACTTAACTTGCAGCATCTTTTTCAGTAGCCAAATTGAGGTCTTAGAATTCGTATGAGTAGCCAAATTATAGCTAAGACACGGAAAGTTACTATGGAAAAAGAAACACTTAATTTCGATGGAAATTAAGCAAGTTATGGCCTATACAAGATGACCAAAAATTTATGGCAGAATCTGTCTAAAAACGGGTAATTGCAAAAATTATGTTTCAAGCGTTTTGGTTAATAATTTGATCTTCAGAATTTTTGTAAAGATTAGTAATACCATAAGAAACATTTTAACTTAATTTTATAGCCTTCATAACACACATATCATGATCCAAGAAAAACCAAAACATGAAATTTGCATATAACAAGACATACACCTAAAATTCATATTCATCTACACAAGCTTTTAACAAAAACACCACATTTGAGATTTTTCACCTAAATCACAGCCCTAATATCCACCCATGTTCAGCCCCAAATCAAATTTTAACTTCCCTTAACCTAAAACATGATTCATAAGCATACATACACACCAAATTGCACATAATCACAAGATTAACACATGCATTTAACAAATTTCAAGTTGGAGATTTCCAGGGCTTACAAGATGAGGAGAAAAAATGGCGGATGATGAAGATGAGATGGAAAGGAAGCTTTTCCTAGTCTTCTTGGAGCTTGCACAAGCTTGGAAACTCAATTTCTTACTTGTTTGATGGTGGAATTCAAGGAAATTGTAAGAGTGTGTGTGTGTGTGTGTGTGTGTGTTTGAACCGTGAAGAAGAAGAAGAGAGGGAGGTGAGTGCGTTAATGAGGGAAGAGGAGGGATTTTTGGTAGATTTTTCAAGTTTAGGAAATTACACATTTAGTCCCTCTAGTTCCCTTTTAAGAGCAAATAACCTAAAACAACTAATAAGTGAGGTTTAAACCCAAAACTTGGAAATTAAAGTACTAGAAATGTTTCCAAGTGTTTACCATTTATTTAACATGTAACTCTTAGTCGGGAAAAGTGTATTTATCGCGTACACACGTAAAATTTAGTTCACGTACAAAAGTATGATTTTTTTAAAGAAACGCCAATTTCAGTAACACATAAAATCATGAAATAAATTACTAAAATTAATTAGTGTTTATATATATATATATATATATATATATATATATATATATATATATAAACATTTAAATAACGGTTTACTGATTTGCTAACGAAACTAACTTAAATAGTTAACGGTGTTAACCTGGGAATTTGGCAATTGTCACAGCATCCCCTTGTTAAAGAATTTTCTTCCGAAAGATTTCCTTAGGTTGTTATGTTTTCTGAGAAAGGGATGAAAATTTTTCAGGTTGCCACATCATCCCCTAATTAACAGAAAATTTGCCCCAAAATTTAGCTTGATCGAAAAGGTGAGGGTATTTCTCCCTTATTTGGTCTTCCCGTTCCCACCTGAACTCCGGTCCACGCTTAGAGTGCCATTTGACTTTGACGATTGGGATTTTACTTCTTTTCAATGCTTTCTCTTCGTGTCCCATTATTTCAACGGGTTGTTCAATGAATAGCAATTGCTCGTCAACCTTGAGTTCTTCCAAAGGAACTATTAGAGTGCTATCAGCTAGACACTTATTTAGCTTGAAACATGAAACACGTTGTGTACCCCATCTAATTCAGGTGTCAAGTCCAAATGATACGCCACCGTCCTGATCTTTTCGGTTATTACAAAGGGTCCTACATAGCGGGGGTTCAGCTTCCTGCGTTTTTCAAAGCATACAACACCCTTCCAAGGTGAGAGCTTCAACAGTACTCTGTCGCTGACTTCAAATTCCAACGGTCTTCTATGCTTATATGAATAGCTATTTTTTTGTCTCTTGCCGCTTTCATGCGGTTTCTGATTTGTACAATTCTGTCTATGGTCTCGTATACAAGTTCTGGTCCGGTGAGTTGGCTATCACCAACCTCGACCCAACAGACTGTGATCTGCACTTTCATTCATAAAGTGCGTCAAATGGAGCGGCTCCAATACTGGTATGGTAGCTGTTATTATAAGATAATTCGACCAGTGGCAGGTGAGCTTCCCAGTTCTTACCGAAGTCCATTACACATGCCCAAAGCATATCTTCTAGAGTTTGGATGGTGTGTTTAGTTTGTCCATCTGTTTGAGGGTGGTAGGCGGTACTGATGTACACATAATTATACATTTTTTATACTAAAATATTCCAACATTTCAGGACAAAACCTAGCTACTAACATTAAAACAAAGCGATTTTGTTTTTTTTTTTAGTTTTTCAGGTTTTCTAAAACCAAAATACCAAAAGGAGCATAATCTAGCAGAAAATTAAAGAAAAATGCAAGTTTTGAGATTTCATGACTTTAGCACGGCCCATGCCCAGCCCGGTACACCCCGTGCCCGATACGGGTATACTTGCCCGTGTAATGTGGTGAAATGGTAGTTGTCAAGTAAATCAGGTATTATAAATGTAAAAGCTTATAGCTGCTAAAATGGTTTGAAAAATTGCCATATTTTATGAACACCTCAGCACCCACCAGGTACTCATATCTAGGCGAGTACCCGTGGCCGCTTGTAAGGATCTCCAAAGGTTTGAAGCAAATATGGGGTCTCAGTCAGAGATAATAGACAAGGGCACTCCATGGAGTTTGACAATCTCCTTGATGTGGATTTGGGAAAGTTTGTCAGTTTTATCATTCTCCTTTATAGCTAAGAAATGGGCGGATTTGGTTAATCTATCTACAATGACCCAAATCATATCGTTACGCCGGGAAACGGGGCAATCTTGTGATGAAATCCATCGAGATCTCTTCCCATTTACCTTCGATGTTCTGCCTTTACATTCGAGCACGTCAAACACTTGCTGACATACCTGGCAATGTCAGTCTTCATATTGGGCCACCAATAGAGCCTCTTTAGATCTTGATACATTTTGTCCGAACCTGGATGGAGTGAATATCGGAACTTGTGACCCTCGTCCATTACTAGCTCCCGAAGATTTCCATGGAGAGGTACCCATACACGATCTTTAAAATAGTGAATGCCATCCGATTTAACTTCAGAATTTCCATCCACACCACTCAAGGATTCAGACCCAAATTTTTTGAAAGTGACTGAGCGTAGGATCGGTTTGGTCGATAACAATCGTATATACGTGAGAATGCAAACACAATAATGTAAATAAACTCAATCTCTCATTAAAACGTGATAACAAGAGAATCATAGTACACACACAATCTCACATACAAAAGTTCGCTCACTCTCAAAACTGCATACAAAGACACAAGCAAAATCTATTTATAGTCTATCGGATGTCCGAACTCCTAGGCTTGTCCGAACCTGAGGTTCGGACAAGGCTCGGCCAAGGTTCGGACGGAGTTCGGCCACCAGACCTAAAACATGAAATCTTCGTGTCTTTGACTGATCCAGCTCATTGCCATATCGTGTATCAACAAAATCCCCCTTGGAAATAGCTGGACCGTTCATCATCAGCCTTGAACATCTGCAGTAGCCCCATCACCCTTCCGGATCAAATCGTGGTTATTTTCAGCATAGATATCGAAAACAAAACAAACTCGTATCACCCTCTGGAACTTCAGCGCTTGCTCCATGTAATCAGGGTGATACAAGATTGGATTGTAATAAAGCTCATCTATATCAGCCCTCGACAAGTTGATCAGCCACATAGGATCATAAATCTTCACCACCTGATTGTTATCTTTCAACACAACAACTGCTTCACCTGTCTTCTCATTGTAATACCACCATCTCAGATCTTTGATGAAATCCTGTTGCAACTTCATCAACCTCTTGCCAGTTCTTTCGTGGACCCTTGTTTGGGATCGGTGTCTCTTTGGCTTTTGAGGATCCAAAAACTGAAATCCTTCCCAACACTCCCTTTCAAGTATCTTCTTGAAGTGCATACCCATTGCATCATTACCATAACAGCAGAAAGGTTTTCTGGTCAGCTCACGAACATCCTAAACCGGCAGGCTGCTAAAATCTTTGGCACACTTGAAGTACTGGATTCCATGTTCTCTTTTAATCTCGTAGCACCTCAAGCTTGAAGCATACATCCAACTTATTAAATTGCAGTAATTCTTCTTGCATTGCTTCAACCCACGAACCGTCTAATACAGCTTCGTCAACATTTTTCGGCTCGGTCTGTGAGATAAAGCATGAATGAAATGCTTCTTCCTGAACACCAGATTCCAGAACAGATAGTAACGCACTGCTCTCAATTTGATGTCTCGTATGTACTCCTTCATTTAAATCACCAATAATATTGTCTTACGGATGAATGGTGTTTATCCGGAGCGTTTGATGAATAGGAACAACCACCGTTTCAGCCAGACTGGGAACAGGATCTTCCTCAACCACCACAGTTTCAGTTGTATTGACATTAGCATCATTTGAAATAGTATCAACTTGTGGATCAACCACATTATCAGTTGAATCAGCCTTAACTTCATTTGAAGTAGCATCAACTTGTGGATCTAGTTGTTGAGTAGGATTTTCCACCTGATGTGTCATGGCTTCATGAAATTCACTATCATCATCTGAAGACATATCATCCGCAGCAATAGTCGAATCATTAGAAGTCTCGGTCATGTACTCATCAGCAACAGGCACTATCGGAGTCGGCAGAGTTTGTATATTTAGAACCAGAATATCATCTTGTAACTCAATGACAACTCTAGTAAGTTGCTCATCAGACAACTCTAGCGTCGATTCAAGATTTTCAAAAAGAGCTTTATAATCGAACAACCAGTCAGGTCCAACACCTCTGGGTGGTAAAGTATAGGATTGGAAATCCACATGCAAATATTCACCCACCGTACCATTCTGCTTATTAAATACTCGCTTCTTTTGATGTGAGTATCCGACAAACAGCCCCTCAAAGACTTTGTCATCAAATTTTCCCGCAAAAGCTAATACGGTACAAGGAAACCCAAAAGGCTCTAGATAATTGAGATTCGGCTTACGATTCTTCAATAATTCATAGCATGTCTTCCCAAGACGCTTCACAGTAAGCACTCGATTAAGCACATAACACGCAGTGTTGACAGCTTTTGTCCACAATGGAACAGGCAATTGAGCATCAGCCAACATTGTTCGTGCAGTTTCAATAATTGTGCGGTTCTTTCTTTCTGCCATGCCGTTTTGCTGAGGTGTGTATGGTGTGCCAATTTCATGCACAATCCCTTTTTCCAAACAAAACGTCCTCATGGCTGAATTCTTGAACTCCGTGCCATTGTCACTACGAATTCTTCTTACTTTCAATTTATACAAAGATTCAAGTGTTGTAATCAAATTGATGAGAATTCTTGAAGTTTCATCCTTAGAGACCACATAATCAACCCAAGAAAATCTTGAAAATTCATCAGTGACCACCAGACAATACCAATTCCCTGAAATACTTTGTCGATTCACCGGACCAAACAGATCCATATGAAGTAACTCTAACGGGACTGCAATTAAATGGTATTTCTTCAGTGGATGGGGTTTTCTTTTCTGTTTTCCCTTCTTACACCTCACACACACATCATTGAAGACAAACTGTTGCTTTGGAACCCCTTCGACAAGACCCTTCCGCACAAGTTCGTTCATTTTTCTGTAATGGATGTGCCCCATGCGACGATGCCACATAATGGAATCTCTCTCGGATGCTTTAGACAAGAAACATTGACCTGCGACAGTTGCTTTTGCTGAATTCATGTCGAGCATATACAAGTTTGAGAATCACGGTGCTCGCTTTACCACATACTCATCTGGAATCTTGAATTCATGTTTCAGTATCAAACATTCACTCCCCGTGAAAGCAGTTGTGAATTGCTTGTCATAGATCTGGGAGACGCTCAGAAGATTATACTCCAATTCTTGAACATATTCAACCTTCTCGAATGTAACAGCACCATTTGAAAGTTTACCAATTCCGGTAACTTGACCTCCTTTGTTTCCAGCAAATGTTACTTTACCTCCGTCAAAGTGTTTCACATCATGCAACAAAGAAATATCGTCGGTCATGTGCCGAGATGCTCCGCTATCAACAACCCAAATGTTATTCATCAGTTGTCGCGAAGATCCCTGCAAAAATTACAACAAAAGATTAGTTTCGGGACGTACCCAAGCTTGAAGCTTTGGGTCGACCGTCATCTTCAACAAAGTCATTACCAGCCATGGACGAACCCTTAGGTTTCTGTCCATCAGTTGAAGAACCCGTGGAGCTTGCAGCAGAATTTTTCAAAATTGATTTAGTCTTTGAAAATTCACTTTTTGATTTCTTTTCATTTTTATGAAAATCTGATGATTTATTATTAAAATGAACTCTGCCTTGCTCATCCACAAATCTGACTTTCTTCTTTGTATCAGTCTGATAACCTTCAGACATATCATCCGATTTTTTTACGTCAGATTTGCCGGATTTTGGTTTTTTCAACGGACAAGTCCCATATGTATGACCACAAGCTTTGCACTTAAAACATTTTCTTTTATCTATTACAACTTTTTCGCTCGTGTCATCATCCATTTCGGACTCAACAACCCGTTTTTGGGTCTTGGGTTTCAAACCCTTTCGATTAGGCACATAACGATTTCCAAACTCATCATTATGTCCTGACTCATATCCTGACACGTTTCCTGAAAAATCATCACAATACCCAACATGACCTCTAACATAAGAATTTTCAGAAAAACGATGATCCCTGTAATTCTGAAATCTATTTCTTAGCCCACCAAACCTTGAATCAAATTCATTTTGACCTCCATAATCAACCCATTTTGGACCCCTCCCAAACACCGGTTGATTCGGTCCACACCCAAATTCATCATAAAATCCTTCGTCATTGTAAAATTGAGACTTTTTGAAAAACGGACTCGATTTTCTGAAATTTGGTTGTCTTTGATCATAAAAACCTCTTGGTGGTGTTTGAACGGTTGATTTCGATGATTTTTTGTTTAAAGATTTTTCAACAGAAGTTTTCACTCTGTTAACCATCCCTGAATTAGATTCAGAATGAAATGTGTCCATTACATTAACATTGCTATTACCCCTCTTAATGGGCACATTTCTCATTTTAGGATCATAAGCAGGATCATATTTGCACGCGAAAATTTGATCAATTAAATTCGGATTGACCATATCCAAAGGAAACTCCTTGTCACTATAAATCCGATTAGATCCTTTTAATCGATAGGTCACACATTGTTCAGAATCGTTAAAATTGGTTTTCAAAGTGGGATTGCTAGCTTTGGCTTTTGCAGGTTTTGAATCTTTAGAAGAAGATCCTTTTCAAAAGATTTTGAATTTGCCAAAGGCTCAAATCCGACTCCACCATATTTAACTTTCTTACCTTCAACAGATTTGCTCCGAGCAATCTGTTTTTGTTCGAACACACTCAATTTCGTAAGCTCAGATTTAATCGTTGGAAAATCATGTTTTGAAATCAAATCTTTGTGATCTGGCTTAAAAACTTTAGAAGGAGTGGTTTTGGAACATTCAACACCTGTTTCATAAACTAAATCATCAACTTTATCAAAATCTGAGACATCGTAAAAAAGTTCATCAATCGTCGAATCCAAAATAGATTTTCCGGTTGAATTTTTGTCAGACTTTGAATTAGCTGAGTGATGATTAGTTTGCTTATCATGAGAAGGAACATCCAGTTTCTCTTCAGACGGACCATTTGTGATAATGACCGGAGGCGGAACTTGGCTTAGTGTTGGGCTAGGCTTATTTAAGGCATGAACATTTGTATTTGGGCTAATTGTGATTTGGTTTGGGCTTGTTAGTTTTTGTTTTGGGCTTGTTTAGCTTTTAGTTAGTGGGCTAGTTAGTGATTATGATTGGGCCATGTGGGCTTCTAACTAGGTTTACGATTTTATGTGAGGACTATATAAGCCTCATTTGTTTGTGTTTATGATCAAGCTTTTCAATACAAATTACCATTTACGATTTCTTTGTTCTTGCTAGTGTTTACGATCAGCTTCCAAGTGGTGTTTCTCATTCAAGATTCAATCTTTATCTTAGATTGAATCTATTTCATCTACTTGTTTCTTGAATCAATCGTATTTGAGGATTCCGCACTCATTTACGATCAAATATCGTGTTCTTGGTTTGATTTCGGACCTACAATTGGTATCAGAGCCAAGAATCTTAGATTCGAGGGTCTCACGATATAGATTCGAGTGTTTTCTGGGTTGGTGTTCGTGTTTCTGTTGAAGATTTGAAGTTTCGAGAGTGGTTTTTTGGTGTTTACGACCATTGCTGCTGCTGTTCTTCGCATTTTCTGGGTTTTCGAGGTGTTTACGATTGTTTCTCCTTGAAGATTGTCTGTTTACGACCCGACAAGAAGGTGTTCACGATTGTACTGGTGTTTACGATCTTGCAAAATCGTAAAGGGTGTTTACGATTGGATCTTTATCGAAAACAGGTGTTTACGACTACGGAGTCGTAATCAGAAGTCGTAATCGGTGTTTACGATCATTTGAGGCGGTGTAGTGTGTTTACGATTTGAGGTTGAATCGTGAACGGTGTTTGCGATCGTAATCGGTTTCTCTGGATCGTAATCAGGCTCTTTGGATCGTAATCAGAAGTGCTTGATCGTAATCAGTATTTGTGGACGTTTGGACTTTAGGTTTAAGTTTCCCAAGCTATTGAAATGGATTTTGAGCCGAGCATGTATCAGAAATTGGAGTTCGAGATCGGATCTATAACTCGTCCGCCAAGACTAACTTCAGCGGATAATTTCTTAGAGTGGAAATACAGATTCGAAAATCATTTGAAGAGTGTGGATCTGAGGTTATGGAGGGCTGTTGTGAATGGACCGTTTACACCTACTCACGCAACGGGAACAAATGCAGGGAAAGAGAAGAAAGAAGACGAGTATGATGATGATGACTGGGAGAGGTGCAACAAGGCTGAGAGGGCATTTGCGATAATGACGATGGCCCTAACTCCAGATATTGCTCAAGGGTTCAAACACTGCAAAACAGCAAAGCAACTGTGGAATGCCTTGATTGTTGCTTATGAAGGGAACCCTGATATTAAGGCTAGTCGGAAGCAGATGTTGAAGCAGAAATTTAACTTGTTCAATCATATTCAGGGTGAATCGTTTGAAGCTCAAGTTCAGAGGTATGTGTCACTGATGGCAGAGATGTCAAGTTATGGTGTGGAGCCGGATACTGAAGACAAGAACTTGAAGTTGCTAAACAGTCTGCCTAAGTCTTGGAACACCAATATATCTATCATCAAAGACAACAATAGGCTGAGTGAAGTGACTTTGGATGAATTAATCAACAAGCTGAAATCCAAGATGATAGATGATAAGCAGAGAGAGCTGAACCATATAAGTTCTCTAAGTTTGGCTGGAAAGTTGAATCAGGCTTTGTTGTCAGAAGACGTTGAGGGTAAGCATGAAGGAAAGTTTACAGGGAGTGGATCAAGCTCAGCTCCTATGTCTAGTGCTTTTGTAGCACAGCCTCAAGGTAGTTCAAGCGGAGGTGTCAACTATGGAGATATCAATGATCCTAACTTTGCCCTTGGTATGGGTTTCATGAACAGCTATCATGCCCTTGTGGCCGGGAATCTTGTGCCTACTGATATGGTGGCTGGTGATCTTAATCAGATAAATCCTGAGGACGTGGAGATGCTGGATGTCTCTTGGCAAATGGCCATGGCTGTCTTCAGAGCCAAGAAATTTATGGCCAAAACGGGAAGGAACGTCTGGAAGGATCAGGATAAGATCAGAATGGGGTTTGACAAGTCAAAGCTAAGGTGCTATAATTGTGATGAGTATGGTCACTTTGCCAGGGAATGCACGAAGCCCAAGAAGGAAAGAGCTGAAGAAAAGAAGGTTGCTGAAGTGAAAGGAAAGGGTGATGCCAGGGCTCTGGTGGTTCAGGAAGGTGGTGGTTATGACTGGAGTTCACAGATGAAGGATCTTAGTTTGACACATGCTTTGATTGCTACTGCGGAGAAGGATAATGAAGAAGATCATGCCTTTGTGGTCACTGATGAAGGAAAGCCTGAAGAGACTCAGATAGAAGACAAGGAAGCATTCGTTGCTGATGCTGAAAACCTAAAGGTATGTTCTGATCCCACTTGTGCTCGTATTATTCCTGGTCTTAGACAAATCTGTAAGAATTATCAAATAGAATTGTTTGAGGTCAAGTGTGAGAGGAGCTCATTTAAGGGTAGATGGGTAAAAAATGAGGAAAAGGTTAAGGCACAAAAGCTAGATATAGTGAAGTACCAACAGATAGCAACTGAGAAATCTATCCTGTATGATAATGCCAAGTTAGAAATAGCTGACCTTAGAAAACAGGTAGATGAATTGACTCATAAGACTAATGAGATGCAAGTTCAGTTAGATATGAATCAATTGAGAAACAAGAGAATGCTTCAGGCAGGTAAAGAACTATCTCAGGCAGTTATTTGTGGACAGGTAGGAAAACACACACCAGGATTTGGGTCAGAAAAGTCTGACAAGTCCGTGGCCGCAAATGTTATAATTCCCCCACCTATCCCTAGAGATATCATAGGAATGCTCTATGAGGAGGACCAAGTAGATAGAACTAGCTCAGGATATCATGAAGCAGGTCCTCCTATAGATAGCTTGATGGTTGGTGTGACCCCTATGACAGAAGTAGAGAAAGAACAGGAGAAACTTGGTTTATATGGGACGGGTAGTCAGAACAATGTAGTTGACCTCACAACTGAACCAGGTTCTTCCCAGGAATCTTTAAACAATAATGTTAGTTCTTCTAATGTTTTTGTTGCATGTGCAGATGTTGTAGGCATTGAAGATGTATCTGGGGAGGATGCTGAATGCTTGAGGGTCAATGAGTGTCATGAGTCTAGTTGTTCTGTTTTTAGTTTACCTAAGGATGACATTCTGGCATCTGTGTCAGAACTTGAATCATCCAAGTCCAATCAAATTGTCTTGTTAAAACATGTTTCTAATCCTAATGAAGTCGTTAGTTCATTTAAAATGCGTGTTCCTAACACAAAGATTGGCCGTAAGTCTAAGCCCAACGACTTTGTTCCGTATCCCCAGGTTGTGTCAACTTATAATAGAACTGACAAATCAAAATCTGAACAATTTTGTTTAATAACACAACCTGAAAAACATTCAAAACGTGTGATACACAAATGGGATGATCAACCGGAATGGAAGTCGTCTTACCCAAGACGCTCATATTTGTGTAGCAACGTCAATGGGCCTAGACAAATGAATTATTTTCAATGTGGTCAACCAGGTCATTTTGCTGCTAATTGTATGAACAGACCCTATGAGCCATATTATCCGCAGAACAAGCGGACAACTATGCTTGAGAAAATGATGAGGGGTGAGAACAGAACTCAAAAGCAGCAAGCATCGTCACAGGGGAAGCAAAGTTCTGAACCAATGAAGACTCAACAGTCTAAGGTTCTAAACACAAAGGCCCCAGTGACGAAGCCTGTCAATGAAAGGAGAGATGTGGGCCAAACTTCCAAACCTGCTTATGCAGCTAAAGGAGTTTTCAACAAACCAAATAAAATGAAAACAAAACCTTTTGAGAAACAAGTACCTAAAGTCAATCAGGCTGCTAAACCTAAGGGTAAAGCAGTTATAGAACAACCAAAAGTTGTCACTCAACCAAAACAAATGGTTTATGCCAAATTAAAACTTGAGTGGACACCGATCATCAAAACAAAAGGTAAAAAGGCCACATCTCCTCCAAGGAATGTTTCACCCACAAAGAACTCTGCTAGTAGCTCTAACTCCCAAAAACAACCAAATTGGAAACCAAAAGTTCATGCTAAAGTTCTAAATGAATCCGAATCAAAAGCAGGAATGTCTTTCAAGATGGTTAATTACATTGACTCCAAGGGAGTGCCCAGATCTGTTATGACCTGGGTACCTGACTCTAACTGATTTACGATTTGTGTAGGGACAGCCAAGAAGATCTGTCAACAATCTCTGGTATGTTGATAGTGGTTGTACCCGACATATGACCGGAGATCTGTCTCTGTTAGATGAGGTGGAAGACTTCAATGGAGGAAGTGTTTCTTTTGCTGGAGGTGTGGGTGGAAGAATTACAAAGAAAGGAGTTGTGAAGAATGGGAGTCTGACTTTTTCAGATGTGCATTATGTAGAGGAGCTGTCCCACAGCTTGCTAAGTGTGTCACAGATATGTGATCGAGAATACTCTGTGATGTTCAACAGAAAGGAATGCATCATTCTTATGCCTGGTGTAGAAATTCCTGAAGAATGTATCTTAATGCGTACACCAAGGCACGGGAATTCTTATCAATTGAACATGGGAAAGCCTCCAACATCTGAAGCAGCTTGTCTAATTTCAAAGCAGACTGAGAATCTTGCATTGTTGTGGCATCGTCGTCTGGGACATGCAAACATGAAGAATCTATCCAAGCTGGCTAAAGGAGAGCATGTCAGAAATCTTCCGATCAAAGACTTCTCTTCAGTGGAGAAGTGTGTGGCTTGTGCTAAGGGGAAGCAGCACAAACTGCCACATCGTCCAAAGGTTACAAATTCTGTCTCTTCTGTGCTTCAACTCTTACATATGGATTTGTTTGGTCCCATGCAGGTACAAAGTGTCAGCAAGTTTTCATACTGCCTCGTGATAGTGGACGACTACTCGCGGTTTACTTGGGTTTTTTTCTTGTCAAACAAGTACGAAACTCCAGCCCTAGTAAAGCAGTTTGTGACTCTTATTGAAAACCAGCTGGATAAAAGAGTGAAGGCAATCAGATCTGACAATGGGACGGAATTCAAAAATGCTGAGCTAAATATGTTTTGTGGTGAAAAGGGGATTGAAAGGCAGTTCAGTGCTCCTTACACTCCTCAGCAGAATGGAGTTGCCGAAAGAAGAAATAGGACACTCATTGAAGCGGCTAGAACAATGATGTGTGAAGCAAAATTACCAATCTTCTTTTGGGCAGAAGCTGTGAATACTGCTTGTTATGTACAAAACAGAGTTCTTCTGAACAAGCGTCACGAGCAAACTCCATATCAGATCATCTATGGGGAGAAACCGAAGGTGGGTTATTTCAAGACATTTGGGTGTCCGTGCACGGTGCTGATTCAGTCCGATGTGGGGAAATTCGAAGCAAAGGCCGATGAGTGCTATTTTGTGGGTTATTCAGCAAATAGTGCTTATCGTGTGTACAACAAAACCACCCAGGTTATTATTGAGGCATTCAATGTAGATTGGATGGAGGACAATCCTACGGATGCGGGAACTGGACCTGATTGGATCTTTGACTATGGATCATTGTTTGAGGGATTTAATTTCTCGAATGTTTTCCACAATTTGGGCGAAGAAGAAGACATTGTAGCTCCTAGTGCAGATGTAAGACCTCATGTGGATAGAGCATCAGCTGAATCTTCTCGGAATGCAACTGCTGATATTCCAGAATGTTCAGGAACACGTGATGCTCCAGTGGATTCTCAAGGCTCAGGTATGTCTGAAAATGTTGTTAATGCTAATCTGCCTGTTAAGGTTTCAGTGCCTGATGTCCAAGAGAGCAGAATCAACAAGGATCATCCACTGAGTAATGTTGTTGGGCCAGTGACAGCGGGTGTCACCACAAGAAGCCGCACGGGACACATCAACTTTTGTATGTTTTCCTGCTTCATCTCCCAGATTGAACCTCCCAATGTGATGGTTGCTCTCAAAGATCCAAGCTGGATGGAGGCCATGCACAATGAACTCAATCAGTTCTCAAAGCTGGGAGTGTGGCGACTTGTGAAGCGGCCAGAGGACAAGAAGGTGATTCCCACGAGATGGTTGTACAAGAACAAAAAGGATGAATCGGGGATCATAGTAAGAAACAAAGCAAGGTTGATAGTACAAGGGCACAGGCAAGTCCACGGTATCGACTATGATGAGGTTTACGCTCCGGTGGCAAGATTGGAAGCAATTCGGATCTTTCTGGCTGTGGCTTCGTATCTCAATTTTACCGTACATCAGATGGATGTGAAGACTGCCTTCCTGTATGCAGAGATGAACGAGGAAGTTTATGTTGCTCAACCACCAGGGTTCATAGATGAAGAAAATCCAGATCACGTTTATCTGCTGGATAAGGCTTTGTACGGTTTGCATCAAGCTCCTAGAACCTGGTATGAAACGTTTTCCAATCACCTGGTGGAGAATGGATATACAAGAGGAGTCGTTGATCAAACATTGTTTAGGAAAAGGGTGGAAGAAGACATAATCATGGTGCAGGTGTACGTAGATGACATTATCTACGGTTCAACAAACGAGGAATTGTGCACCGAATTTGAGGAGATTATGAAGAAGAAGTTTGAGATGAGTGATCAGGGCGAGATGAGTTTCTTTCTTGCACTTCAAGTCAAACAGGATGACTCTGGGATACTTATTCATCAAGCAAAGTACGTGAATGAGATTCTGGAGAAGTTCAAAATGCAGGATTGCAAGCCCATCGCAACTCCCATGGCATCCAGGCCACTCTTGTCAGCAGATCTCAATGGGGAGTCAGTGAGTGAATTCCATTATCGGTTGATGATTGGATCACTAATGTATTTGACAGCAAGCAGGCCAGACATCATGCATGCAGTTTGCGTGTGTGCTCGTTATCAGGCTAATCCTAAACTTTCTCATCTTTCTGCTGTTAAACGTATCTTCAGGTATCTGAAGGGCAGGCCTAGGCTTGGTCTTTGGTACCCGAAGAACACTGATTTTCAATTATATGCTTTTACTGACAGTGATTATGGAGGTAGTGACCTTGACAGGAAATCTACTACTGGAGGATGTCAGTACCTGGGAGATAGGCTCATCTCTTGGCAGAGCAAGAAGCAGCATACCGTATCCAAATCAACTGCCGAAGCTGAGTACGTAGCCGCATCTGCCGGTACTTCACAGGTAGTGTGGATCCAAAACCAGCTCACGGATTACGGTATGGAATTCGTTAACACTCCCATATTTTGTGATAACGCTGCTGCTCTTGAGATTGTGAAAAACCCTGTCCAACATTCCAAAACCAAGCATATTGATATCAAGGTACATTTTATTCGTGATTGCTTTGATCGTGAGCTAATTCAGCTTCAAAAGGTAAGCTCCGATCAGAATGTTTCGGACATCTTTACAAAACCCCTTCCTCGTCCTAATTTTGAATCTTGTGTTGAAGGCCTGAAGATGATTGCCTTCGAGGAATGATCTGATTATCTATGTTTTTGTACAAAGTTTTTGGTATTTAAATTTTTTTTTTTTAAAAAAAAAATGGAAATTGACTGAAAAATTGAGTCTTATTTCAAAAGCCTCACAAAAACAGGGGAAGAAATGGTGCTGGTTAATCTGAAAAGTTTTTATGATGTCTTTTGATAGGACTTGCAAAAAATTGTTCAATGACGGTCGGAGACTGACACGTGTAAGGCTGATGTGAAAGACTGCTCAAAGATGATTTGTCGGTAAGCTCAACCAAAACAATGATCATCTATGTAAGTGCAGTAATCTTAAACTCTATACATGTTTAGTTTCCCATCCTAGTCTACATGGTTTAAAAAACTGAGTCCCGACAAAAACGGGTTGAGAGTGGTATTTACCTAGTATTCACTCTCTCACACGCCATGCTTATACTGTATAAGACAACACCACAAGGAAAAGAAAAAGTATGCAAAAATGAAAATTCTGAAAAAGAAAAAGTAAAGAAAATAAAATTTTTCAGTTGGTCTTCTCTGCGTGCTTATGCGGCCGACCTGATCATCAACTGATAATGTATAAAAAATAGAAATAAGTGGTAGTCAAAGCGGTGTTGCATGGTTCCTCAAGTTGGGGGTTTGTGAATCCTCAATAAACTCTGAGGTTGGGTAGGTTTTGCTATGGAAAATTGGGTGTGGGGACGGTTAAACATATCGGTAAATCTGTATTATATTTAAGCACTTTACTGGATGTGAGTTTATGTGTTCAAACCACCTGACAATTGTCTAGAGTGTCTAGTAACGAAAGCTGAAAAGGGTTCCTCAGTCAAAGACTTGTCTGAAATTATCTGTGAAAATTACCAGCACCAGGTAAGTAAATATTTAAATTTCTGAGGTAAGTTTGTATATATTTAAATTTGGATGTTTATATCTGTTTTAATTTTTAAATTTTTAATCTTTCATGATCAGATACTCGGGTATGATTCTGAGGGGAAGTTTTGTAAAATTCTGAAAGTGTCAAAAATTTCAAATGATTATGAGAATTATCAAGTTTGGGGTGAACTTGAAAGCTTTTGAAAGTGTGAGGGGGTTAAATGAAAATTCTTTTAATGTTTACGTTTTAGAGGGGTCAATGTGTAATTTTGGGGGGTTAAGTGTAAATTGTACATATAAATATCGTGTTTACGATTTCTCTTTCTCTCCACCGTTTACGATCCCTCCAACGAAACCCTAGAACCGCCGTCCTCCAACGCTCCTCTCACCGGAAAATCTTCTACTGTCTGATTCCGACCTCCTCCATTCAATCCGAGCACATAATCACAGTCATCTCTCTTTTCCGACCAAAAACCCTCACACAAATCTCTATATCTGTGAGATTTCACCATCATTTTTAGGGATTTTTCAGTTTTAGCCCTAGAACGTGTCGTTCTTCAAGATTTTACCTGTGTCGAGACGATTCTCGAAGATTTAGTGTCGGATTTGTGTTTAGAAGTGATTAAAGGTAGTTATTTGTGGTATTCTTGAATATTACTGTGTTTAATTGAGTTTACAAGAAAGTTGCAGGTTGTATCCATGGAGTTTTCGGTGTTTACGACAAATCTCGGTGAAGAAGACAATGAAGGAGTTTACGATTTCTGTTCACGATTGATTGTTTACGACCAGGGAAAACGACAAAAGGAGATTACGATCGTAATTGGACGGTTTAAATTATTTACGATCGGGCCTGGGTTAATCTTAAGTGTTTACGACTGGATCTAATAGATTACGATTGGGCCAACTTTAAACTGATCGTAAACCCATTTGATTAATCGTAAACTCGATTAATGTATCGTAATCTCATAATTTATATCGTAAACTCTAATAAAATGAGAATTAAAATCTGAAATACTCAACAAATTTGAGAATCTCATTAAAATTGAACGTTTTTGACATAAAGTTTGACGGTGTTTGTGAGCATGTGTTTAATTCAATTATTTTCCCTAAAATGTTCAAATTGAAAATGTGTGACTTTCAAAATTAAAATGTAATCTTCAATTGAACAACGTTAAGGGTTAATAATCATAATTGCTTATTAATGATCAAATCTGATGCATATGTCTTGTTTGTCTCAGATGGCAGGCAACGTTATTGATGAAGATATCAAATTTGATCACGACCATTGTATTCCAGCTTACTTGGAAGATCCACCAGAGCATCACATGGACTTATTTTACTCTCTGGTGGCGGGGATGAACGTTTGTAAGATAAACCATGCCCTGAGAACAAGCGTATTGATTGATGAGATGCTGGTTAGAGAGTTCTGGGGTACTGCACGGGCGAGTGCAGATAAGACAAGAATCACTGCTACCGTCCAGAACCGTCAGATCGTCATTCTGGAGCAAGACATTAGAAGAGGTCTAAATATCAACGATCGTACTACCGATCCGGTTGAATACCCCAAGGAAGTCGTTCTGGAAGGAGCCCAATCTCTGGGATATGAAGGCAAATTTCCGCCTATCCTCAAGAAACAGCTGCCGCATTACTGGAGATGCCTTGCCCATTTCATGCAGAAATCTTTTCCGGGCAAGAGAACGAGCTTCGACCAGCTGAACAAGATACACGGCACAACATTTGTCGCATTGGCCCTTGACTGGGACTACAACTTTTCAAAGATGATGCTGCTAGACTGGATTGGCAATGCTGACCTGAGTGCGCGTGAGCAGTTTCTAATGACACCGAGATTCGTGCAGATGGTGGTGATGATGAAATACCCCATGATTCAAGAGAGGGTTGAGAAGTTGGACGTGAAGGTGATGGATGCTGGAGTATTTGGACTCCAGACCCAAGACAGGAGGGGCAAAAACATGTTTGAGGGTAGATTGGAATGGGCTAAAAGAGGTGCCTTTCCAGAGGTAGCCCGTCAGCAAGTTTTGGAAGATGAAGAGCCAGTGGCCGATGAGCCAGCTGTGAATGCAATGGTTGCTGAAGACCAAGACGATACAGCTACTCTAGCTGTGAACGTGGTTGAGGATCCCGAAGTCATTCCTTCTGACGAAGAAAACGTCATGGATGACATTTTTGCCAATCCTGAAGATGACGATATATATGGAGACTTGGGACCTCTGAGTCACAAAAGATCAAGAGATGTGATGAATGCCTCTTCCTCAGGAGATTCTATGCCTCTCGACATTGATACTCATTTTGAGTTAGATGAGGTAGCTGAAGAACCTGCTCCTGCAAGAGAACCTTCTCCGAGGAAGAGGACTGACCCAAGGAGTATTAGATTTAGCTTCAAGAAAACTAGCTCCAGTGTGCTACTTGTCCAACAAGAAGTGGGTCAGAGTTCTCAAGGCCAAGCTTCTGAAGAAGCTGAAGCAACAACAACAACAACAACCGGTGAAGATCAACCTGCCGTAGAAGAGAAGTTCAAATGATTCATGCCTAGGGGAAGATTGTTGGGCTAGGCTTATTTAAGGCATGAACATTTGTATTTGGGCTAATTGTGATTTGGTTTGGGCTTGTTAGTTTTTGTTTTGGGCTTGTTTAGCTTTTAGTTAGTGGGCTAGTTAGTGATTATGATTGGGCCATGTGGGCTTCTAACTAGGTTTACGATTTTATGTGAGGACTATATAAGCCTCATTTGTTTGTGTTTATGATCAAGCTTTTCAATACAAATTACCATTTACGATTTCTTTGTTCTTGCTAGTGTTTACGATCAGCTTCCAAGTGGTGTTTCTCATTCAAGATTCAATCTTTATCTTAGATTGAATCTATTTCATCTACTTGTTTCTTGAATCAATCGTATTTGAGGATTCCGCACTCATTTACGATCAAATATCGTGTTCTTGGTTTGATTTCGGACCTACACTTAGTTTACCAAAAACATTTTCCTTTTCAGTTTTATAAAGATAATTGGCAAAGGAAGATGAAACTTGTACAGAATCCATTTTTTGTTTTAATTCAAAAATTTCAACTTTGAGATCAGCGAAAAAATTTTGACTGGCAGCCAAATCCTTTTGAACGGACACGAGCAGTTCAGACTGAGTTGAAAAATCGAATTTTTGTAATCGTAACTGCTCATGTTCGGACAATAGCTCCTTGGTGGTTCTCTCCCATCTTTCTTTGTATATATTCTTATCTGCTTTTGCTACTGACAAAAGATTACTAAGTTTTGTCTTCTCATCTAAGAGTGTACTCTTAGCAGTAGCAAAATCATCACAAGACTTACACATTAAAGGATATGAAACTACCTTTGAGGTATCGGCCATTAGAACCACAGATTCTGTGAGATTGCTTCTTTTCAATGTGCCAACCTCCTGTTTCAAACTTGTGTTCTCATCCGATAATTTCTGCATTTCTTTCTGAAGTACAAGCATCTTGTCAGTAATTTCGACAGCGTTTTGCTGAGCTTTCTCATATCGCTCCTTCAGTGGAAGACTCTTCTGATAGAAGTTTTTGAACTCATTTGCTATGTCAAGCGCTTCAGCTTTTCCTGCTTCATAATCACGAATCAACGCTTCCTTCTCCTCAGTTAGAAGTTGAATTTGTTTTTCTAACAAGAGAATAGCATCAGACTCGACCTTCTCATCAGACAAATCAGCCATGAAAGCAAATTTTCCTTCAGACACAGAATTATGATCAATCCTTGAATCCGAGACTTCTTCTTCAGCATTGATTCCAACAAAAGTTTCACCATTCGCTTCACCATGAACTTCACCTTCATCTTCAGTGGATTCAGTCATAGTGTCTTCATCCTGCACATGTGTAACCATCAAAGCAGATGAATCAGCGAATTGGTTACCCCAATTATAAGTTTTATCAGCTTGAGATACAAGAGCTTTTGTGGATTCAGGATTAGATTTTGAGTTAGAAGTACTCCCTGAACTCGAAGGATTGTTGGATCCAGAAACAGTTGATTTGGGAACAAATTTTTGATATTCCTGCTTTTTCGGCTGAGAGCATTCACGAGCGAAGTGACCAAAATTAGAACAATTATAGCATATCACTTTTGATTTATCAAAACCAATTCTGCCACTAGAGTTCAAATCTTTTCTACCTGTCTTCTTTAAGAATCTTTTCACTCTCCTAGCCAGCATGGCAAATTGCCAATTGATATCCATTAACTCCAAATCATCAAGATCCACCTGATCATAGTCTTCTTCCGTCAATTCAGCATTGCTAACATTCCCAGTTATTAAAACCGTAATAAGATGACACTAAAGCAGAAACAACGGCCATATAATCTTCAGTTGTAGACACAGACATAGCCATCTTTCCCGTGTTCACCAAATTACTAGCTGGAATTGATGCACTACTCCCTCCAGAATTGTAATTATATTCATAACCATGTGAGCCCATTCCGGTTCCTGGATTTGAAACATGTCCAGGTAGACCTCCAGCTACAAACGCTGTTGCTGGTGCAGAACTTGTTACTTTAGCCGTCATACCTGAAATTGTTGCTGCATTTGATCCGTAGTAAACATCAGGATTCTGAACCGCTGCTGGAGTAGTATTCACATTTTTCATTTCCAAATCTCTAGATTGCAATTTTCCCAACAGTTTCACAAATGTCAAATCAGAATAATCCTTGTCATTCATGATCATCAGCACATAAGATTCCCATTTTGATGGCCGACCTTCTGGCAATTTCTCCTTAAGCTCTTCATCATCTTTCTTGATTTGGACATTGTCCATTTCAGACAACAAGTGACAATATCTTGAAATTAACTCTGGAACGCCCTCACCATCAAAATGCTTAAAGTTGTCAAATTCCTTGTTTAGCACTTTCTTCTTACTTTTCTTATATTGTTCGTTGCCTTCACATCTTTCTTTCAGTGTCGTCCATAATTCATTAGAGTGTTTGCAACTTTTAAATTGATGTAACAATTCTTTAGGTAAAGCTTGAGTCATCAAACCATATGCTTTTTGTTCTCTAATAAAATCAACATTTTGTTCAAGATCCAGATTCCTTTGCATAATAGGAACGTTATTCACACCAACAGGATACACATATGGTGTATCCATAGCAATCCATAGGTCTGGATCCGTTGTGCCGATATAAGCTTCAAATCTCTTTTTCCAATTAGCATAATCCTCAAACTTAAGAAGTTTGGGAACTATCTGAGTCGTCCATATTTCATTATCGTAATTCAGTAATGTTTGCATATGCGATTGGATAGCAGCAAACGCGTTATAATCCGACATTTTGAAAACTTCAAGATTCTGATGTCACCGAACTTGCTCCGAACTTAAGATAAGCTCCGAACTTGCTCCTAACCTTCACCGAACTTGAAAACAAGGTTCGAACTCCCTAAGAACTTGTCACCGAACACAGAAACTCCGAACTCTCTCTGATCCTAGTCTGAACTATCTCCGAGACAAAATTCTCACTGAACTCTCTCTGATAGTCCTCCGAACTCTCACCGAATCGAAAAGAAGACCGAACTTCACTCCGAACTCAAGACTCGGAGCGGTTACACCGAACTTCAGGTTCGGCCGAACGCAAAATTTCGGAAATTTTTCAGATCTCACCAGAAAACACTCACAAATGAACTCTAAGCACTCAGATGACCAAAAGCAACCAGAAACAAGAAATTTTGACACAAAACATGATGTTTTTCACGTAAATTTCCAGAGAGCATCTTGAAAACTAACTTCGAATACACGAATTGAAACAAATCGAGTCAAACAGCACCAGATAGCTCTGATACCACTTGAAAGTGACTGAGCGTAGGATCGGTTTGGTCGATAACAATCATATATATGTGAGAATGCAAACACGACAATGTAAATAAACTCAATCTCTCATTAAAACGTGATAACAAGAGAATCAGAGTACACACACAATCTCACATACAAAAGTTCGCTCACTCTCAAAACAGCATACAAAGACACAAGCAAAATCTATTTATAGTCTATCGGATGTCCGAACTCCTAGGCTTGTCCGAACCTGAGGTTCGGCCAAGGCTCGGCCAAGGTTCGGACGGAGTTCGGCCACAAGACCCAAAACATGAAATCTTCGTGTCTTTGTCTGATCCAGCTCATTGCCATATTGTGTATCAACATTTTTCCTTTCTCAGGGCCTCCTTCTCGGCATCCCGGATTCTATCGGGTAGTCCCACATGAATCGTTAATTGTAGAGCTCGAACCCTTCTAGGTTTAACATGTTCCTTTCTGCTCAAGGCATCGGCCACCACATTAGCCTTGCCTGAATGATACTTTATCGCTTCGTAGTTGTTTTTAAATTTGACCCACCTACGCTGCCTCATGTTGAGATTCTTCTATTCTAATATATGTTGGAGGCTTTTGTGATCAGTGTATATTGTGCACTTTGTACCATATAGATAGTGCCTCCAAAATTTCAAGGCAAATACGACTGCACCTAACTCCAGATCGTGAGTTGTGTAATTATTTTCATGAGACTTTAGTTTCCTTGATCCGTATGCGATAACTTTACCTCTTTGCATTAATACACATCCAAGTCCCTGGATTGACGCGTCACAATAGACCTCGAAGTCGTCAACTCCATCAGGTACAGATAATATAGGTGCGGTACAGAGCTTTTCTTTCAAATTTTGGAAGGCTGCCTCTTCCTTGTCACCTCATCGGTACTGGACGCCTTTATGCGTGAGAGCAGTTAACGGTTTAGCTATCTGAGAGAATCTCTTTATGAAAAGATGATAGTAACCCGCTAAACCTAAGAATTAGCTCATTTCTGTTGGTGCTCATGGCGTAGACCAGTTTTTGATTGCCTCTATCTTGGTTGGGTCAACGTGGATACCTTTCTCGTTGATGATATGACCCAGAAATTGAACCTCTCGGATCCAAAAGTCGCATTTGGAAAAATTTGCGTAGATTTGCTCCTTTCTTAAAAGTTCCAGAATTATTTCGAGATGTTCGTCATGTTCCTCTTTAGTCCTTGAATAAACAAGTATGTCGTCGATGAAAAGAATAACGAAGGTAGGGTTTGCAAACACGATTCATGAGGTCCATGAATACTGCTGGTGCGTTCGTTAAGCCGAAAGGCATGACTAAAAACTCATAGTGACCATAGAGTGTTCTGAAAGCTGTCTTAGATATGTCCTCCTCGTGGACTCTAAGTTGGTGATATGCGGACCTTAAGTTGATTTTTGAATAGTAGCTGGATCCTTGGAATTGATCGAAGAGATCGTCGATCTGAGGAAGTGGATACCGGTTCTTAATAGTAACCTTGTTGAGCTCATGGTAATCTATACACATTCTGAACGTCCCATCTTTCTTCTCAATGAATAATACAGGCGCACCCCATGGTGATGAACTAGGTCTAATGAAACATTTATCATATAATTCTTGTAGTTGAGTGGAAAACTCGTGTAGTTCATTTACAGCCAAACGATATGGAGTTCGAGCAACAGGAGCTGCTCCAGGAATAAGGTTGATTCCGAATTCCACTTGTGGATGTGGAGGTAGGCCTGGTAACTCTTCCTGGAATACGTCGGGGTAGTCGCGAACTATTGAAAATCCTCGATTTTTCTTTCCACCATGGTACGGTTCTGTAACCGTTGCCAGGATGGCTATGTGTCCCTTCCGAAGATACTTCTGTGCTTTGAGGTGCGATATGATTCTGGAGACAGTGCCTCCCCTTTCGCCCTAAATTGATAATACTTCTCCGCTTGTGGTTGGTATACGTACAACTTTTTCTTGGCGAACGCTTTCTGCCTGGTGCGCAGACAGCCAGTCCATACCGAGTATCACGTCAAAACTACCAATTGTGAAAGGCATTAAGTCTATGCTGAATTTGTGACCTAATAACTCTAGGGTACAATCCTTGACTACATGTGTTGCATCGAAAAGTTTACCATTTTCTAATTTAATTATGTACCTAGCTTCTAGAGGGTTCATATTAGCCTTTATCAACTTACAAAATTTTGTTGAAATGAAACTTTTCTCAGCACCAGAATTAATTAACGCATTAGCAAATAAGTTGGTGAGAAGAAATTTACCGGCTATCACGTTGGCATCATTCTTGGCTTCACCTAAACCCATGACAAACGCACGTCCTCTGGCACCATTTCCCCGTTTCCACCACCACCTCCACCATTGTTGTTGTTTTTGTTGTTGTTTTTATTGTGGTGATTGTTGTTATTTCCATTCTTCTTGAGCTGAGGGAAATCTTTCTCCATGTGTCATGGTTTCCCACATTCATAACACCCTCTGGGCCATCATTGTTTTGCCTAGGTCGGTTCAACAGTTCACCACAGCAATTCTTGGTAATATGCCCCTTTTTCCCACAATGTTCACATGGGGGTTTGTTGCAGTAACCAGAGTGGTGTGTGTTACACATGTTGTAGTAGGGTGCCTTCCCCTTGTACCTACTCGAATTTTGACCGCTGCTACCTTGACGGTTTTGGTTACCACTTCCACTGTTGTTGTTACTGTAACCACCTTTGGAGTTGTCAAACTTTAGGTTTTGGTTTTGGGAGCCTGGAAACCTTCCCGAGTTGTTACCGGTGTTGTTGTTGCTAGGTTCCTCATCCCTTTTCCTTATCCCAGCCAGAGCAGTGTTTGGAGATTTCTTTGGTGGTAGGGTTCCTTGCACATTAACTGGATTCGAGGAGGTTACCATGCCCTGAATTTGTGGAACCAGTCCCTCCACATACCTTTCAATTCTTTTATATTCGGCGTCAACCATTATTGAACATAGTATTGCATACTCATGGTAGAGGGCAGTATACTCTTTTACCTCTGAGCCCATCATCTTTGAATTCATGAATTCACCCTCTAACCTTTTTACTTGATCACGAGGACAGTACTCCTCCATGATCGCATCCTTAGATTCTTGCCACGTCATGGCTTTAGCAGCATCAATTCCCAACATTTGGATTTATGCATTCCACTAGGTAAGGGTGGAATCCTCCAGAGTACCTGTAGCATACTTCACCCGATCTCCCACTGGGCAGTTACACATTGCAAAAACTTTTTTAGACTTCTCGAGTCACTGAGTAGGCCCACAGCACCTCCATCACCCTTAAATACCAAAGGCTTACAATCCATGAACGCTTTAAATGAGCATTGGGGTTGGTGGTTTCCTTGAAACTGAAGCTGAGCCGCTGCCAAAGCTACAGCTACCTCCTGGTTAATCATTTCCTCAACCTGAGCGGCAGAGAAATTTCCCGGGTTGGGTCCAGTGTTTATCCGAGGCGGCATGATTTCTATAAATCCATGCAAACCTTCCATTAGTTAGTATACCCGATACTAAAAGTCGTTAAATGCCAAGAGATGTCTCACACAAGCACAAGTTACATGAAAACATTCATTTATGTAAACAAAATATTCCAGGTTTGCAACAAAGCAGTTATAATGCTAGAAGTACTTAAACAAATAGTACAAATAATTGTTACATCAAAAAACTAAACCAGCAATAATGTTTTATCAGTCACTCAAGTTTGCTAAGAACAACGAAGTGAAGTTCGCTAAGCACATGCAAGTCCGATAAGAAGAACTGTGTAATGCGCTATGTGAAACTTGAAGTTCTCTATGAACAACTTGAAGTACTCCAGATTTTTTTACTAGTCCGCTAAGAAGAAAAAAATCAAGTCCGCTAAGAACAAATCAAGTCAAGTCCGCTAAGAAGAAAAAAAATCAAGTCCACTAAGAACAAATCAAGTCAAGTCTGCTAAGAAGAACAAATCAAGTTAAGTCCGCTAAGAACAAACCAAGTCCAGTCCACTAAGAAGAAAAAATCAAGTCCGCTATGAAAAATCAAGTCAAGTCCGCTAAGAAGAAAACGTCAAGTCCGCTAAGAACAAATCAAGTACGCTAAGAGCAAAAAGGCAAGTTCGCTAACTTTGCTCTTAGAGGACTTCTGACTCAAAATCATCAAAATTTCAAGTCTTATGAAAGAAAAATATTTTGACCAATATCCAAATCCTATACAGACATAAAACAAGAGATTCTAAGTGAGGATTGACTTCGGCACGCGGGGCAATACTTTTGGGAATAAGTTGTAACCAAAGCTTTCGAAAACAGTTATAATTCAGAAAATACTTTTTAAAAGTTCTGGTTCGCTATAACCAAGGGCTCTAATACCAATCTATCACACCCCCAATTTCCACTAACGGAGTCTAAATGCGTGGTGTGTGATCCAGACCAGGATCCAAGTCTTTAGTTACAACCAAGCCATCTAAATAACATAATTAGTTACAAATCATCTTGCAGGTAGAGTTTAGATAATATTTCAGCGGAAGCATTTTAAAGGATTACAAAAATTTATGTTTTTGCTAAATGTAGAACATAAGTGTTGGAAATACATCTCCCAAAAGAGTTTTCAAAAAAAGAGGTATTTCCAACGCCTGTACCTCCACGCGATCCTCCTAGGGACCTGAAAAGCATGCAATAATCAAGTCTCAGTCAAGGCTGGTGAGTTCACTAAAGCAGCCTACACTTCACCGTGTAGACCAATAATGCATACGAATAATGAAAGACAAATTCGTAAGTTAAATGTGTAATTTACAAGTAATATCTATATCAGTAGGTAGCTAACCTATGCTTATGTTCACCTGAAAGTTCGTAATTGAAGCCGACTATGCGACACAGGTATTAGCCTGTACGATTTGCCTTCCCTGTGTCATTCCTGATCACGGTAGTTTTAGGCTAACATTGTTCTCAGTCCGACCGCCAGTCAGGAGGGTGCATCTTGTGCACCGCTAAGTAGGGGTGTCAATCTCCAGTAGTACTACTCAATATTACCTCGCTATTCATTATTAACGACCCGATAAAGTAACGACCATTTGTAGACATGCATAATTTGCTCCAAACTTGGAGTTAGGTTCTAAAGTTTTGCAGGCATGTACTTCCCAATATTATAAACATGTTGCAAAAATAATCAACTCAAAAGGTTAAGTATTGAGTGAGTTATGGGCGTCCGAAGTTGGCTAAAAATCATCCATGTTGCTGTTTTATAAAACAGTGAAAGTAGACTTATATAATGCATAACTCGGCCAAAACTTGAGTTTTGCTTACCAAAACTTCCAGATATTAATATTAATATATAACCATCATTTTCATTAAAAAATCCGTTCATTAATACCCAAGAATCATGTCCAACAAAATTGCTTAAGTTGACACATAGCTAAATTTTGACAACCCTACATACTTAACTTGCAGCGGCTTTTTCAGTAACCAAATGGAGGTCTTAGCATACGTATGACTAGAAAAATTAAAGCTTAGACATAGAAAGTTACTATGGAAAAAGAATCACTTTATTTCGATGAAAATTGAGCAAGTTATGACCTATACAAGATGACGCAAATGTTTTGGCACAATCTGTCCAAAAACGGGTAATTGCAAAAATAGTGTTTCAAGCGTTTTGGTTAACAATTTGATTTTCAAATTTTTCTTGTAAAGATTAGTAATACCATAACCAACATTTTACCTTACGTTTACAGCCTTCATAACACACATATGATCATCATAGAAAATCCAAAACATGAAACTTGCTAATAATAACACATACACCTAAAATTCATGTTCATCTACACAAGCTTTTAACAAGAATACCACATAGCAGATTTTTCACCTAAATGACAGCCCTAATATCCGCCCATGTTCCTCCCCAAATCAAATTTTAACTTATCTTAACCTAAAACATGATTCATGAGCATACATACACACCAAATTGTACATAATCACAAGATTAACACGTGCATTAAACAAATTTCAAGTTGGGGATTTCTAGGGCTTACAAGAAGAGGAGAAAAAATGGTGGATGATGAAGATGAGATGGAAAGTAAGCTTCCCGTAGTCTTCTTGGAGCTTACACAAGCTTGGGAACTCAATTTCTTACTTGTTTGATGATTGACTTCAAGAAAATTGCAAGAGTATGTGTGTGTGTGTGTTTGAACCATGAAGAAGAAGAAGAGAGGGAGGTGAATGCGTGAATGAGGGAGGAGGAGGGCTTTTGAGCACATTTTTTAAGTTTAGGAATTACACATTTAGTCCCTCTAGTTCCCTTTTAAGAGCAAATAACCGAAAACAACTAATAAGTGGGGTTTATACCCAAAACTAGGAAATTAAAATACTAGAAATGTTTCCAAGTTTTAATATTTATTTAACATGTAACTCATAGTCGGGAAAAGTCTAGTTATCGTGTACACACGTAAAATTTAGTTCACGTACAAAAGCATGATTTTTTTTCAAGAAACGACAATTTAAAGTAACACATAAAGTCACAAAATAAATTATTTAAATTAATTATTAATTAAATATCTATAATACTTTAATATAGAGATAAGAGAGAGAGTGTTAAAATGTTGAAATTTAAGAGTTGTACAAGATTTATAGCATATTGTACAAGTGTCTTGGAGCTTTAATAAACTAAACAACCCAATCTTTGTGATCATAAATCGGCTGTTGAAAACCAGTTATTCTATCTTGAACAGACTATCCTCTCTTTGTGGAAAACATGTTTGCTTTTCTCCGATAATCACACTAAAATCATAGTAGAATCAGAAGAGAAAATAGGCGACCCTCCTTTTATTTGGTACGACTGCAGAGGAGAATCAGATTGAAACACACGTTGCTCTCTCTTTTCTGGTCCTATCGGAAAGAAAACCAAAATCCGGTAAGAGTATAGAGTTCTTTCTTTCTCTTTCTTTCACATAGACGCTAATCCATACCATGAGGGTGAAGAAAACACAAATCCGACGGTTCCTTTGACATTATTTCACACGGATTGCTCTTTGATTTGAATTCTTTTGACGAGGATGGAGCAAGTTGAAGTGTATAAAGTCATATCAGATCAATCTATTTTCCACATCCATCGCTTTCAATTTCAATCTTAATCCGGTAATTTGATTTTGAATTCTTATATTTTTTTTTATGCATAAACTCACGATTTATCCAAACCATTCAAAATCTGATTTATGCTAATTAACAGTGGTAAAAATTGAAGATGGTGAATTTACACCAAAAACAGCTATCAAGAGGGATGTGGTGAGTATGATCGAGGGTTGAAGGGAGAAGGGATTTTTTTTTGAACGGCATTAAGATTAAATAAAACGCTCACAAAGGAGCAGACATTACAAAAAGTTACATGAAAAGAAGGGGATTTCGCATCCAGTTCTTCCAAAGAATATTAACCTTATGATTTCTAGCATTGAACCACAAATATGAGTTGTAAACAATCGTATCAAATAAACCGTCGTTCCGAACTTTACTTGATTGGAAGATGTGCACGTTTCGAGTCTTCCAAACTGACCACCATGTAGTGTACATGATCGCATGAACCGCATCTTTCTTGATCCTAGATAACCTTGTGTCTTCTATGGCGTCATAAGTCCTGTGAGGATTAAAAGGGCCAAGCCAATCCACTTCTAACCATTGTTTGATCCGATCCAACACTTTGACAAAAAGAGCACATTCACCAAAAATATGAGAAGATGATTCAACAAAAGCATTGCATATGGGGCATAAAATATTCTCTATCTCAATCCCTCGTTTAGAAAGATTCAAACGAGTTGGTAAACGATCTAAAAATAACCTCCATACTAATATATTAATTTTCTTTGGAACGTACCTCAACCATCTAGTAGGAATATCCCCAATCGGAAGATGTATATGATCGATACGAGAGCGAACAGCTTTTACCGAAAACTCGGTATCCCCATCCAAATACCATTCCCACTTGTCATTGTTATTGATGAGGTTAACGCTACCAATAAGACTCGAAAGAGACGTAAGCTGTTCAGTTTCTACACCCCCTCTAATATTTCTGCGCCATTGCCATTTCCAAGTATCACCATCGCGAAACTCCATTATGTAACCATCCTTATTGAGACATAATGCAAAAAGACGTGGAAACCGATCTTTAAGAGAACAATCACCGATCCACACTTCCTTCCAAAATTTCGTTGTATTACCCGATCCAACCTTCTTACGCAACGAGTTGGGAGGGATGAATTTTTCATTATGGCACACTTCCCAAGACCTCGCGATTCTTTTCCAAGTACTAGGATACTTGACTTTGGTCATCGTGTTTCCCAAATATATTTTATGAAACCAAAAGAAAAACCATCGGGTCCCGGGGCTTTTTCAGAACCACAATCTCAAACAGCAGCCTTAACTTCGATGAGAGACGGAGTAGATTCTATTAATAGCCGAGAGTTTTCACTGATTGATCTGAAACGATTACTACGATTGACCAACACAGATTCATTGCCCCGTTTAAATTTGCTCGAAAAATATCCCACGAAAGCGTTCTTGATATCGACTGGGTTATCAATCCAATTTCCATCAACCTTAACTCCATGGATAGCCGTTTGACGTCTTTTATAATTGATGATACCATGATAAAATTTAGAATTTTCATCTCCGACCGCACCCCATTTAACTACAAGTTTGTTACAACAACTTATCATGGCTTTGAACTAAATGCAGAGTTGTGGAATTCTTAATATGTAAGTTCCAGTTTTATTTATGTAGGTAGAGGATCATTTGAGAACCAATTGGGTTTGAGAACTAAAAAGAACTAATCTTAGCCACTAGTTTATATATATGGAACCCCCCCCCCCCCATGAATTATAGTGGTCCCCACCTAAAATTAGTGGTTGAGATTTAGTTCTCAAAAGTTCTCAAAATAAAAAGTTCTCATTTAAACCTAACCCTATTTTTGTATATGATTGTAGTATTTTGTTTGTGACAGGCTCCTAGGCTATCTTTCTTACTGCCTACACAATATATAAACTATCCTAGGTAGATTTTCACATGGATTTTAGTTTTCTTAATCTTAATTTTTCAAATGTGTTTATATATTTTAGGCTCGCGGGGAGAGCGGTTGTGGAATTAGAGATTGAAAAAGGAGATGGATGGACGAATTGTTTTTTGTAACATCACATATATCACGTCAATATATGTTGTTTGCCAAGATTTTGTGTCTTTTTGTTTTATTATAGTTTTGATTGTAGGTACGAATCTTGAAAATTGAACTTTCATTCATACACACGGGGTATCTTAGCTATATTGAACAGTTAATCACTCGACATAGGTTCACTCTTTTGTTTTTCAATTGCATCTGGAATTATTATTAAATCCATATCTTCAATGTTTGTGGTTTAGTTTTAATAGGATTGGAGCGTTTGAGTCTTTATTTTTATATCTTGGATAATTTTAGTAATTTATTAGTTTTCTTATATTCATTATTCTTTTTTTTTGATAAAACTCCATCTCAATTTTCATTAAGAACCAAAAGAAACATGCACGACTTAAGTCAATACGCAGGGGAGGCGGGCAACAAGCTGCGCCGCCAAACCCTTTTGAATAGCAAACCCTAGCCGTATAAAAACAACATTCTTTAATCTAGAGGTCGCACTATTCCCACGCATGACTTTCTGGATCCGGTTCAACATGGCCACCGCCTCTGTCTCAAGATGACCGAAAGTATCGAAAGCGAAAGGAACAAACACATGTTGATTCTCAATGCACGCTTTCTCATGTTTGTTAACCTTTCCAGCAGCAGCCCTGGACGCCGCCTGACCCGCTGTGAAGTTGCTGGCCCTTAGCCCCACAAGAGGGGAAACCCCCGTCAGATCGACACAAGCGTGTTTCCCATTCTGCCACCCAAAAACAAGTATGTCGGCCGGCCGGAGAGTGGAACGCCCATCCATGGGGTCAGACAGGAAGCTAACAGGAGCCTCCTTCCTGGCCGAGATCCCAGCCCGCCTGAAAATGTCAAACAGAGCGTCCCGAACTACATCATGACGATATTTAAACCCTGGGAGCTCTTTGCAGTGCACGGCGTGCTCCCCGAACGAATCCAAACATGCCTTGTTGCAGACGGGGCATTTTCCATCCACGGGGAACAGGGGAACCATGAGGCGGTACTTGAGGATGGCCCGGTATTCGACAGGCGACATGTGTTGCCCCAACCCATCAATAGGGAGAGCATGGAGGAAATCCTGCGCATGTGGCTGTCGGAGGCATTCCCAAACGGCCTTTTGCCTAACTGTCATTTCATTATTCTGTTTAAAACATTTTATTAATAAAAAGTTTTCAATTTTAGTGTGATCAAATATTCTCATTTGAATTTACTGGTTTCGTGAATGAAAAAGTTTCAATATTTGGCTCATTCTTTTAATAATTCACCAGACTTCAGTTAAGATCATGCTTAATACATGTTAAGAAGCCAAATCTATATAGACTCTTCAAACAGCTTTTATTATTTCTAGCTTAAATTAGTCAATCAGAACAACACACCTTATGAAGGGATGCATCTTAAGAACTTGTGTCTCTTTAAAAGTAATAATTCCCATGTATGGGTTTCAAAATAGGTTTTTACTCATCAATAATGATTGTGGTCCACATTTATAATCATTATCATATTTGAAACTGTCTTTTGATACTTAAATTGGTGATTTTTTTTTCACAGTTTGGGTAACCATTAAATTATTTACTAGACATATATATCCTAGAACTGGTACTCTTCTTATGGCGTGGGGTCCCTCCATTCTACCATCGGTAGCCATCGGTAGGTTTATGTTCCTTGCAAATTTTGTGTTTCTATAACTGACCCGGTTACGAATGGTACTGTTCTTGAAGCATCTTTGTGAAGATTTGAGTTTAATTTTTATCTTAAGCTTACCTAAAAGAGGCCATTAACCACTTTGGTTGCTTATTTAAATTTTGAAATAATGTGTTCTATTTTTAGGAGATACTTGTCAATTTTATTTTAAGAAATAGTACAATAGAGTTAAACTCAAGTATAGTGAATGATTTGTTTACACATTATTCTTATTTTCTCTTATATATGATTCTTTTTTTATCGTTTGTGTATTTATAGCTATTCTTGGATTTTGACCCACTTTGATGATGACAAAAGGGGAATGGGTGTTTCCCAACCACCATACACACCTAAGAAGACTGGTGTTCCTTATCACAAATGAGATTTAAATGGTATTATCAAACCTGCTCCTTATCATGGTTTAATTGTTTTTTAGAATGGGGTTTTACCACACGTGCTCCTTATCCTTGGTTAAATGGTTTTTATAATAGTTTTATCACAAATGAACCTGCTCCTTATGACAAATGAGATGGTTTTATCAAACAGCTTATGTTAAGTATTTTTCTTTGGCTTTTAATAGGTTTATGTTTTTCTTTAGTTGTAGATGTATTGTGTATTTTCTGAATCACATCTTAAAACGAAAGTGAACTTGTAAGATAAGCAACAATGCTATTAATGAAGTTTAATTATATAGCAAAGTTAATTGTATTCCATGGTTAGATTTTTTTTTTCTTATATATCTAATATCATATTTATTCGTTTTTTTCCAGGTTTTCGCGGTACTTTTTCGAGGTTCGAAGGTTAGTTGACTTTTTTCTCTTTTACTATTAATGTATGCTAAATTATTCCTTGAAACCGCAAGATAAAAGCAATTATAAATGTCTTCTTGTTCAGGGGGTAACCTTTATGTAATTGGATGTTAAATTTGGTTAAGAGTATCCGACTCTACTGCTTTGACTGTTGTATAAATTTATAGCATAAACTATCAAGAGTTGTTAAAAAAAAAAACTCTTGCATTTGTTTTGTAATATCCACTTTTATTGATAGCAACAACCTTTCAGTTTTCTTTGAAACACCAACATACTTTCAAACATTGGTGCAATTTGATTTAATGCATGCTGATCAGATGTTCTGTTTTTTTATAATTTTTTCATGGATGGTGTGTTTTATAATGCTATAGGCGTTGGAGCTTTTTACTTAAGATTATGAATTTTTATAATAGTGATTGCAGGTGGTCATGAGTGTAGTTTAGGGGTTTGCAGATTCATTTGAGTTTTGGGTTTAGTGTAATTTATCCCGTGTAATTTGAACTTCTTTGGTCTTGATTTTTTATTATGACCACTGAAAGAAATCAAATGGAAATAGTTTGCTGAGTTCTACTTGTTGGCTAGCAATTATTGAACTTGTGAAGATATGTTTATAGAATTGTGACTTTCATTATGTTTTCTGTACATAATTCTTGTAGTTCCATCAAGTCCGTAGTAAGCAGTTAAGCAATGATAGGAAAGTCTCAAGCTTTTCTCTGCTGATTAATCTTTATATATAAACATAAATTCAATAAATACTAATGGGTTACTGATCCATACCTTGACATGCATACATGATTCAGTTGCGTTAAGCCTTTAGTGAGTTATTGCATAGGATAATTGGTTCCAAATATTAATTCAGTTGCCACTGGTTGCTTTCAGATCTGGAACTCGGGAGGGTGTGGTTGTTCTTGGAGGCATCAATTGATGATTTCGTGATGATGTGTTCGACCACCCATAATTTCTCTATTTCTTTTTTTCACAAACTTTCTTCTTCAGATAATGGTCCACGACTTTGAATTTGAGTTCTTGATTTTATTAATTAGGTTTTTTTGGATGAAGAAAGATGGATTCCATAGGTTAGGCTTCTCATCCAGGTGTTTTTTCTTATTTGTTGTATCAGTCTCTGTTACTAAGTTTTACTTTCATATTTTCTTATACACGATTCATATGCATTCTCTTTTGTGTTCCAGATCGAGTCAGGAGTAAGCAGAAGCATGAAAAATATTAGTTGTTGAATCCTTTGTGAAGGTAACATATCTTTGTTATTTATATAAAAACCTAAATTTGGTTCTTAATCCCAGACATGCAGCTTTGGTGGTGGAACTCGATAGGCTTCTTGAAAAAATTCATGTCCTTTCAAAGGTAAGTCAGTTTTAGCTATTATTTATTTTTTTTCTAAATACTTTGGTCATTATTATGTATGATTGTATGCATTATAGATTTTAAATTGTCTAAGTGAGGGCTCATTTGATGAGTCATCCCTATATGAGAAGTGCTTTTTGTGTTGTTTTTATGCTTTGCTTCCCAGATATACAACTAGAGTAGTATATTCATTCATCTTTTATATATATTTATATCTTATTATCTTTTTATCATTTTTTATGAGCTTGGAAGTCCATTACAGGAGGAGCTCAATTCTAGGAAATCAACTAGTTTCATGGCAATGCAAGAAGCAGACGACCGTATCCACGTCAACTGCCAAAGCGGAGTACATTACTACTGCCTCTTGTTGTTCACAAGTTCTCTGGATCGAGAATCAACTTCTGGACTACGGTTTGAATTTCATGTCCACCCCTATTCATATTGATAATACTGCTGCGATATTTATCGTTAAAAATCTTGTACAGCACTTCAAGACTAAACACATAGAGATTAGGTATCACTTCATTAGGGACTCTCATGAGAAAAAGCTTATCTCTTTAGTTGATATTTCTTCTGAAAATCAGTTTGCAGATCTCTTTACTAAGGGATTTAATGTTTCTAGGTTTAACTTCCTAGTTCCATTACTAGGGATGATCAACTTTGATTAAGCTTATCTTTATGTTCTTTATAGGTTAGTGCCTTAGTCTTAGGTTGTGTAGTTTAGAGGTATCGTCTATGTCCGTATTCTTCCATTCAATAGTCATTTCCCGAATAACCAAAAAGATTTCTCTCTTAATTTTTCCATACCTCTCTTGAAAAGCCAAAAAGATTTTACCTTTAAAACTTTTCCAGAAAACACAAAGATTTTAATTTAAGTCTCCCCAAGTCTTATTGGGTAATTGGTTAACCTTTCTTGACCAAAAATAAAATGTTTCATTATGTTTCAAACAAAATTTCTAGAATATATCAAAATATTTTATTTTAGGTCTTTAATTAAGTCGGCCATGCCTAAACCGACTGATGGTTGAAAAATAAAATAAATTGCAAAAATTTGAAAAATTAAATAAAAATCACTAAAAATAGAATCGTGTGATTTCCAATAACTTCTATGAAGGAACTTGTTGGGTACTTGATGATAAGCACAAAAATTTTGAACATTAGTGAAGTTTCAATAAACTTTGAAAAATCTGATAATTTTTGGTTTTTTTGGTTGGGTAAACTATGTGGAAAATGAAATAATTCTGGTCTTGTGATCTGACCATAGGAAATGATCCAATCGATCGATGATTCTATCATTCCATGTGTTGGTAGGCTCAGCAAACTGAGAAGCAGGCAAATCCTGTGATTACACATTTAATAGCATGAAAATGTGTACCTTAAGTCAGAACAGTTGCTAAATCCTGATTTTTTTCCTAAGTCTGAGCTAAGTAAGACGACCAACACACTCGAGTATTTCTTTAGCGGAAAGTGATGATTTTGAATCCATCAATAAGTGTGAAACATCACACATCCAATAATAAGTGAGACATTTCTCACATCCATCCACTGACCGTGACACATTTGGTGAGGTAACTCTAACCTTGTGTTCACGCATCTCATCATTACCATCATAATTATTCCGTGACACATCTGCTGAGGAAACTCTGACCTTGTGTTAACGCGAATTCATCCGCCTTGAAAACAGCACTTACATCTAAAGAAATAGGGGGAAGTGATTATGTATGTGTGTTGGATAAGTCTGAAGTGCAAATATGACCTAAGGCAGGATAATTGTTGACTTAGTGGAATAAAAGGTCAACACATCTTTCATTAAACCGGAATAAAACATGATAACTTACATCACAGTGATTCTGCTGAAAATTGCCTTGCTAGAGCTTAAGTGGATAAACAATACCAACAATCTGACTTAGGTTACTGAATCTGTGAGGTGATTTGAATTGTAAGTGTCTATGATCACGTAATTGACCGTTTTGATTCCTATCATAGTCCAACCATTACCGAGCAAAAAAATATACAAATTATGCAAATAACTGGAAATTGCCAGAAAAATAAGGCATTAATTGTGAAAATGAAAGCACTACGCCTAGACATAACCAAATAGGTAATAAAATGTGAAATTTGGTGCTTTTTGCTTGAAAACATCAAGTTTGTGAAAAACAAGTCAAAATTGAGATCCATTTGTAGAATTAAGTCAAAATCAACCGTTTGGCAAGTTTTGGGCGGGCCTGACTCAATTTAAACTGATTTAATAAGGTTCTTAGTCAAATGAGAGTTTTTGAGATTTTTAAGTGTTTCGGATGTCAATGTGTCGGTTTTGACAATTTCAGGCACTTAGAAAATTTTAAATTCCAAAATTGACCATTTCACTGAAATCTCAGCAATACACTATACTAGTGCTTATGTTTTCAGTATAATGGCTATTAGTGATCCCGGCTCGGTCTGTCTTTTGACTTAAAACAAATCTGCTATTAATAAATATTTTTAACCTTTTTCCTTGTTGTTGGCGATCTCGAGGTTATCACTTAGCGATTTGGTGGTCTATAAAATTTCCCTTAGCGATCTCGGGTCCAACAAAGTTATACTTAGCGATTTCGAGAAAAGGGAAACATAACTTAGCGATTTCAAATTGCCCTTTGCGACCTCGCCATAATTCACTCTTAGCGATTTCAAGGTAAACTGAATTTGTGCTTAGCGATTTCGCCAACATTGGCTCTTATCGATTTTATAAAGAGGAGAATTACCCTTAGCGATCTCGTTTTAGGCTAGGTTTCTTCTTAGTGATTTCGTCCAACACTTAGAATTTTGTTTTTTGGTCAAGTGGGGTATATAGGCAACTCTACACTCCTTTTCTACTCACTTTTTCAAAACCGATCCTAACACCCTCCTCTAGGCGATTCTACGAACCGGCGGCTCTTTCTTCTCTTTCTTCTTCACTTCACAATTTTTTCACTAGATCGAAGCTTCATATCAAGTGTGGTTGATTCGCACACCACTCTTGATCCTCTAAGTATGTTTTGATCTGAGAATTTCATAAGCTTGGTTCGGTTCTTCATCTCTGTACCGTACCCCCCCCCCCCATTGCGATCATGAAACCTTCAATTTTTCACATACGTTTTGATCTTTACACAGATTGAAGCCTAATTTAGTGCTCAGAACCTTCGTGAGCACCCTATAAGGTATTAATTTTTTTTTTGGTTATGGCATTTGGATGTGAAAAATCCGGTTCATTAACCCGCCATTGTTCATAAAAATTTGAGAATTAGGATTCATTGTTTGTGATGTTTGGATTCTAAAAGTTTGAGTATGATAACAGTGATACGAACTTGATGAATGATTGAAAATTTGTTAGTTTTATGTTACTTATTTGAGATTGGTCATTTTGCTTCAGTTTATAATAACTCACTGTTCCATTCTCTGGTTTGGTGAATCTTAATATATGGAAAGGATGAATTGGACAATAAGACTCTAAACTCCTAAGTGTTACATCTAAGTGAGTCTAACTACATTCTGGTTCTTAAACACTTCAAAATTTTGAATTTAAATAGGACTTGTTCACATTTTGACCCGTTTGGAAATTTTTGGACTTTTGGAGTTAACTTGGTAAAGACCTCAAATAAGCAAAAGAAACAAAATAAATATGTTTAGTGATTGGTTAAGTCCTGAATGAGATAAAATTGAGTTTTCATCTCATCACTTGGCTCAAATAGTAGGATTTTTGACAAAATTTGACCAATTAGGACTTTACATTGACTAAACTCAGTCCAATAAGAGTCAAATGACTCAAATAAGTACATGGGTGGAATTCTTGACACTGAGTGGTAAATTTGTTATGCATTTATGTTGTTTTAAGAATAAATTGACCAAATCAACAACTTAGAAGCAACTGTGACCATTTTTGGCTAATTCCACCTTGTAATTGAATTTCACTTGATATGCTAAGTCAAGTCTTGTACCTTAGCTTATCTAGCATAGGTTAAACCCAATGTAGGTTAAAACTGAAATGTTTGACTCATCTAAACTTGATATTTGGCAATTGCATGCTTATTTGACTTTTTAGGTTAAATTTATGAAATTCACTCATGTTTGATGAATTTGACCCTTTTGGGCTGTGTGTGGTTTCTATTTGATATTTTAACGTAATTTGCTTGATAATAACAGATATCGTTCCATAAGCTTGTTCAAGACACACTTGTCTTCTATTTGATCTTAACTCAAATTTAGATCATCAAAGAGGTATGATTTCTTGAATTTACTTGGCAAATTGTTGAAATGCAAAATTAAGTTGCACAGTGGCTTCTCGTTGAACTAAATTAATATGTTTGACACTTTTTTGTCAAATTCTGATTATTTTATGATTGATCACAAACAGAGTTTGCATTGAATTTGTTGTTTTTCACCTCACCTCTTATTAAGATCTTAGGAAATTTTAGATCTTCATTGAGGTATTTTTTCCGTTTATGAATAAATAATTGGAGGATTGGCTTCTAATCAATCAAATGGTTATGTTAATTGCATGTTTTGCAATGATTAAATAAATTTCATGAGATGTGACTTATCGTGCTAATTTCTGCAATTCTGAGTTAGGATTATATCTACTTACTCTGATAAAATAATGTGCATGTCTGTCATTATTTTATGAAACTTTTATCCTTTATCCTGCATGTTTAGTCAAGTTTTGGAAATTCTTAAGCCTATATCAGAATATTGTGAGAATTGATGAAGCTAGGTTAGAATTTCTAGGACAGCTTGTACCTAAGTGACTCTGACCTTGATGATAGTACTCATATCTGATGTTATATGCTTCTTGCTCCCTTACTAGACTCTGTTTAACTTTGGTTATGTGTTTTGATCATTTTAGAACTTCACACATGTCTTCTGATTCATCATTTAATACCTTGTATGTGATTAAGTGAACACCTTTTCAAGTTAGTCACTTATGAGTGATTAAATAGAATATATGTGTTTGTAAGAGTCTCAAATTGCTCAAGTTATGCTGAACTGATGAATCCTTGTGTCTAGAATCCTGTTTGACTCCAAATTCAATCATTCCAAATTTTGAAAAGCACAAGATTTGGGGAATCACTTCTTGATTCTTTTTTGAGCCCATTGGGACATTTGGGTCAAAATGTTGACTTTTTGCTAAAGTCCACTCATTTGAGTAATATTTACCCAAATTGCTCAAACTTTGTCACAATTTTCCATCACTTAAGTTTTTCATGAGGATGGTAAAAGTAATAACCAGTATTACCATAGTATCCGATGAAAATCACTTTTTCACCACGAGGATCAAGCTTGTTGTCAGAATCGCTAGTGATATAAGCTTCGCATCCCCATACCCTGAGGTAAGAAAGATTAGGAGAAGAATTGTGCCATATCTCATATGGGGTTTTATCCACTTTCTTAGTCGGTGCCAGGTTTATTAGGCGAGCGACGGTCAAGATAGCATAACCCCAAAAGGATTGGGACAAGTTAGTCCTACACATTATCGATCGAACCATGTTTAGCAAGGTTCGATTCCTCCTTTCACTAACACCATTCAACTGTTGTGTACCGGGAGGAGCGGGTTCTGAAATAATTCCACAAGTCTTGAGATGATCGAGGAATTCATTGCTAAGATATACACCACCTCTATCTGATCGAAGTATTTTAATAGTTCGATTTAGTTGATTTTCTACTTCGTTTTGAAACTCTTTGAACTAGTCAAAAGTTTCGTGCTTATGTTTCATCAGATAGACATAAGCATATCTGCTATAGTCATCTATGAAAGATAGGACATTAAAAGAATATATTCCGGTAGCTAATACCGAGACTTTTTTCCCATCACCAACGATGAGTTCCATGCCGCCTTGTTCTATCTTTTTCCACTTCTCAGGTTCCTGCAAAACATTAACAACGTGGAAACCACATCTAGTATCAAATACCCATGTATTGGAGGAAACAGTGAAAAGTTCAATAACATTTATTGACATACCTGATGAGGAACCCTTGTTGGAGTTTCTAGTCATCTTGATATTAGCCAGCTAGATGGGGCAGTTACGTTTCCAGTGGCCCATCCGATTGCATTCAAAGCATTGGCATTCCTGAGGAGGAGGCGCCAATGGTTTCTTCCCCTTGGTCTCTTTGACCTTGTTCTTGGTCTTGGTAATACCTGTATCAGCAACTCTAAGCACAGCCGGTGTGGTCCTGATCTTGACATTTAGAAATAATGTCAGAAACCTCATCTAATGTCTGAGCCGAGCAGTTTACCGCATGTATGCGATAATTCTCGGGTAAAGATCCGAGGACTACATCCAAAGCCATCCCCTCAGGAATGGAGTAGCCGAGGTCGATCCGTCTGTCACGATATCCCTTCATCATCATGACATGATCATAGGCAGAGGAATTAGGCGACATATAGCAGCTCACAAAATGCTGAAGTGCTTTACATCGTTCACCTCTCTAGATCAACTCAAATAAAGTTCTGAGTTTTCTCATGATCTCATACGCTCCCATATTGGTAAAGTTATACCAAAAATCTGGTGTCATGCTAGATAACATAAGCTCAGTGACTTCCCGAGAGTCATCACTGTGCTTCTAGATGGATCGGTCAAAAACATACAGCTTTCCAAAAATCCTCAAGATGTTCCTCAGGAGGGTTTTCCATGACAAGAAGTTCGTCTCAGTGAATGGGTCGAGAGATACCATTGAACTTAGAGGAACTGTGTTTTCAATAGCCTTATGAAATAATGCAAAGTAATTTTAAATTAGTATTTTTGGTGTATAATATTTTCTTATATATAAATTGGTAAGATTTATTTAATAAGAAAATTGAGAATTCGATTAGACGATTTTACTTGAGACCGCCAAATGAGCCTCAGGAGCAAACTCGTGTAACGAAACTGATAACGGTTGTCAATTGCGAAGTCTCGGTCGCGACTCTTGTTTATGAGGCCCCATAATATAATAGATTATATTTTGAGATACGTTTAGCCTCATCCATCACCACTTTGTCTATATACGTTCATAGTGCGATGTTGAAATACTCTAACACTACAAACATACATAAAGAAAGTGATAGTAATCCCAAATGGTCAATGTGGCTGGCACGGTGTTGAAATACTCCAATGTCCCCACCCTGGAAGGTACCCTCGGCATCAAGTGCGGTGTTGAAATACTCCAACACTGATGCTCCGGTCAATACGTTCCAAGTTAGACTTGATTTTGGATGACATGAACTATCATTTTTATTTTACCGGATAGGGATATTAAAACCAATTTTAATATTTAGTGATCTTTAGACACAAATGATAAACCCTATCATCACTCGGGACAATTATTTTAAATCACCTATTTAAAATATCTAAGTGTCGCGAATGGACAATTGTGTGTTCTAACGGCATAATGGCATGGTCTTGCTAGAGCCATTTAGCAAGACCATTAGGGACACGACAATAAAAGTGAACAACCACAAGGAAGGCAAATCTGTGCGTCCGTGGTTCCGGTTCAGCTCCCACTAGCCTTCAGACTCCTTTTGGCGAGTGTCCGATCTTCGATCTTGGTTATTACAAAATTAAAAATTTACTAACAACTTAGTAAAGCTAGCTCTATTTTACAGTTTTGAAACCCGAAAATAGCGGGTCCACCAAAACCAAATAAAGATACAATTGGGCCAACAATTGGGCCAACAATTGGGCCAATCAGAGAAAAATAAAACGCGCCAAAACATACAATCATGTATTTAAATTTAAAGGGTTCGGCCGTAACACACAATTAACTTAAAAGAATTAAACAAGTAATTCCATTCACAATTTGGAAACGAATCGAAATTGCGAACCACCGGTTACGAAAAGACCAGTACAGATTTACGCGCGATGATCGTGGCTTTGATACCACTGTTGGGTTTTACAATGGGTATCCAGGTCGCCCGTTTTAATTATTTACCGACTAAATATACAGGTTAATTAATCAGAAATAATTACGCAGCGGAAAATGTTTTACAAACGTGAATTTTAGTAAAACTGTAGACAGGATCTGATCACCGTGTACGCGTAAATATAGAAATAAATTTAATAAATGAATTTGATTATCTAAACAATTTAGATATACATTGGCGGAGTCCGAACAACCTTTCGAGACACTAGGATTCGGCGAACTGGTGGACCATCACTGTTGTTGCTCCATATAGTGTTGCATTTTTTTCAAATATGGTGAGGAATTCATCATTAGAGACCATAACCGGAGGTTCCACGCCGCGTCCTGATCCCATAACACCATAGTTGAGTGATTGGTCGGTGTTGTGATTCACGGTATCCCCTGATGATGTGTTGAACCATGGTGGTGGTGGAGGAAGGACAATGTTGGTCGATGATGAAGTGTTTGCAAGAGCCGATGCATTTGAGGAATTCAGTTGTGTTGACATTTTTTGATGAATTTTTGTGAAATTCAAGTTCAAAACAAATCTAACAGGAGTTTAAAAGAACATTGACACCAATTGCCCCACGGTGGGTGCCAAATTTTTTTGGCTAAAAATTACAAAGCCAATTTAGTAACCAAGTTCGTTTGTGCGGTATGGTGCCTCGGATGCAAATTTGAGTAAACCGATAAGGTAATGAAATTCAAAGAGAAAACAGATCAAAAGTAAACACAACCAGCGAATTCCCAGGATGCAAGTACGAACACCAGGATTTATATGAGGAAAAATCCCTTAATCTTTGGATGTCTCCAAGGATCTCCGACATAAAAAACCTCGAGCAACGATAACACACGTTGCTGATTATTATTTCACTGAAAAATGCTTAGTACAGAGAGTTGGTTGCTTTTCTAAGTGAGTGAGTGAGTACATGTGTGAGTTCGAGAGCAAAAATCCCCTCAAATGAGCCTAAGCCACTGTATTTATAGTACAAATGGGCTAACTAACTGTCTGGATTTTCAGGGATTGAGTCTTCAACTGATTATGACCGTTATTTAGGCATTTTTCCTTCTCTACACGTTTTCCAACTAATTCAACTTGTTCTCCAAGCTTGACTTGGTTTTTTTGGCTAAAAATTACTTAAGCAAAGTTAGTAAAACTTGAACCAAATAAGATTGTGAGTTTTGGTGCCTAGGATTAAGATACGAAAACTGTTTGTAAAAATCCTGGGACAACAACTGAATTCCAGGGACAAAAGCCGGAATCCTGGGTTAAAATATAAGTTTAGTTATGAAATCGATAGAAAGATAATAACACAAATGAAGCCTTGAATGTAAGTAGGAACACCGAGAATTTTACTAGGGAAAAGCCCTTAGCCCTTAGATGTCTCTAAGGCGCCGCCGGCATAAAAACCCCGGGTAGCAATAACACATGCTACCAATTTATTGATCACGTAAATGTTTGAGTACAATGAGTATGCAGAAGAATTAGTACGAGAATACAATGAGTAAAGCTCGAATGAGCTGAATAAATGACTAAGTGTCCTATATATATACCCAGAATGCAGGTGAAACCCTAAGGAATTACGTCAGCAGGTTTAGCAGAGAAGCCTTGGAAATCCCAAACATGGACATAGCGACTGCAGTCCAGGCTTTCAAGATGGGACTTAGTAAAGACTCACCATTCTATGAAGACCGGGTCATGAACCCGTGCAACAAGATGGATGAAGTTCGTCATAGGGCTCTACGCTTCATCAGGCTGGAAGAAGACAAGCAAATCCTGGGAAAGGGTGAATCCTCCCCAGGATTCAACAACTCCAACAGGAAATCAGAGTCCTCACATCCTAGGTCATAGCGATCTAAGACATACTCAAGGCCCGACGAACGTCGAGTGAACAGTGTGGACCAGGATGAGGAGGAAGAAGAATATCCTCCCCTTAATGATTATTGCTTTACTACTGATATTTCTGGTGTAATGTTTGCTATGCAGGACCTTGGAGACAAAGCAAGGTGGCCCAAGAAGAACGATAGACCTTCTACTTGGAAGGACAAGTCCAAGTGGTGTGCCTACCATGAAGACTTTGGTCACCAGACCGAGGATTGCATGGCCCTGAGTAGAGAAATCAGCTATCTACTTAGCAAAGGTTACTTAAAGGAGCTCCTAGGGAAGAGGAAGGATAAATCCAAGGAGCAGAACCCAAAATCCAGGGACAATGGTGCAAGGCCCCAGGATTCTGGACACGTCGACAGCCGCCTTGAGAGAGCATCCTCACCACCCCCAGATGCAAAGGTAATCCACTTCATTTCTGGTGGTTCTGATATTTGTGGTACCTCTTATTCTGCAGCGAAAAGACATGCCAAAGAATCCAAGTTAGATAGAGAGGGAAGGCCCAGAAAGAGTTCCGTTCAACCTGATGTCAAAGAAATTACGTTCGGCGAAGATGATAGACGCGATATCATAGACCCTCATCATGATGGATTGGTGATAACACTTCACATCGCCAACAACATTGTGAAGAGGATCTTGATCGATGGAGGAAGTTCAGTAAATATAATCCAGTTGGAGGCTTTGCAGAAAATGTGGATTCTACATTCAGAGATCATTTCAAAATCCACGGTACTCGTGGGTTTCAGTGGCGAAACGAAGAATACCCTGGGTGAAATCAAGCTTCCGGTCTATGTAGAAGGGCTCAACTCGGTTCAACGTTTCTGTGTGATGGACGCACCATCAGGGTACAAGATTAAGGATATGGGCGGCA
>JBCNJP010000027.1:99760521-99909236 GCA_039602395.1 Deinandra increscens subsp. villosa
ATCAAAAGTGGCCAATTTACATTCTATTATCAATACTAAATCATGCGTTTAAATCACTTTGCACATAATGACAATAAATAAATAAATAAACACATAACACATATGGACGGGTTCGGTGATCAACCAAAGGTCGTGGACGTATTCGGCCTAGTTAAGCATTAGTTACTAAGTTAACACTTATAACGTAACTAACGGGGATTGTCTAACGGAAGTTAACCTTGGAATTCTCGGATGTCACATCATCCCCTTGTAAGTGGAATTTTCGTCCCGAAAATTATTCTTGCGTCGTAGCGTTCGCAGCTTCAGCTGTCGTCGTTGCTGTTGTTGCTGGGGAAAGAAAGCAAAAGTTTTAGGGTCGCCACAAAATAAGTTGCAAACTTCAAATTTGGATATTCAGAAAAGAAATGAAGATAAGTTGACGAAGGAATTGTGGGCTGGATTAGATGAGTTGAGGTTGTAAAAGTATGAAACTCATAAAGTGGCTAAGAAGTTGATTGCTACGGAAACAGAATTGGCTAAGGCTCAACAACAGATTTCTGAACTAAAGATTGAAGTCATTGATTCAAAACGTCTTTTAAACAATGTTACTAACTCACAATCTTTTACAAGTTTTCTAGCCAAAGATGAGAATTTTGAGAAGATGTTTAACAAAACCGTGTCACCACCAGGAAGTCTTAAAGAAGGCGTTCATGATTTGAAATAAAAGGATGAGACTGGTGATTATTCTAAATTTGTTGGTTCCAAATCTGTTGAAGAAAGGAAAGAGCACAAAGACAAGAGTGTTGCAGCTTCTGAAGTTCCAAAGGAGTCTAGTTCTTCATTTGATGACAAAGAGAAATCTGCAAGTTCAACTAGTGACATTGATAAAACAATAGTTCATGCTCCAAACGATATCAACAAGGTTAAAGCAGAGTTTTCTCGTCTTGCAAAGAACGGGCATAAACTGTCTGATTCAGAAGAGAAGGTTTCTGGAAAACATACAGGTTTGGGATTTCAAAAGAAGCAGGTTAAAGTGAATGTTTCAAAGGTACAACAGCAACAACATTTGAAGAAAGTCAATCTGAAGCAAGTCGAGAAGGATGTGTTTGAAGCTGACAAAGTTCAACCTGAGAGATTATATACACTCAAAGGTTCAGATCAAATATTCTCTGATAAGGAATTTCCACTTCACTGTGTGGATTCTTAGAAAGTTGCTAAGGTCTTTATCAAAACTGATGCTGCTCCAAAGACCAAGAAGAAACAAACAGCCAAGTATTCTTCTGAAAATTCAAATTCTACTCCAAAGAGCCTGACTTCGAAATGGGTTCATGATCATCGATATCAGGTATTCGATTCCTTTTATGATCATTTTGGAGATGAATATTTTTGTGAAGCTTTGCAGATTCCAAAACGCCAAAATGTCAATAATCGCTTGTGTTACAATTGCCGACTAAAAGGGCATATGGCACAAGATTGTCCGGTTTCTGCTGCTTCTACATCAAAAAGAGGAAAGGTTCCACATGTTGGTAAATCTGCCAAACAACGATTCATTGATGAATATGGCAGAGTATTTGATGAATACCCACAATCTACATTTTTCAAAACCCAAGGAAGATTTATTTCACGTTTTCAAAATGTTCCATATGTAGGTTGTTCGTCCCATTCAACTGTGACAGGTTCATCAAATACTGATTTACCAAAACAACAACACTGGAAACCTAAAGTGGTTTCGAAAGGAAATCAGGACACTGGTCGACCAGAAGCGATTCGCTTTGGGTCATTTATAAACTGATGTGTTTGACCAGTGTGCAGGTACTTTTAGAAGACCTATTGGTGATTGAAAAGTTGCTGATGGAGGAGTATTCTGCTGATTTAACTTATAATTACATGAGATATCAATTTCAAAATAGATTTTTTTCTGAAAGCTAAACCTGACAGGTATCCATGTCGAAAGGTCAATTTTCTTTCTTTTACATTTCATATGTGTATGTCGTTTAGGGGGAGAAAATTGAAAATACCAAAAATAGTGTCTCTGTGTTTTTGTTTGTGTTAAAATGAAAATCCAAAAATAGAGTTTTTATTTTAAGGGGGAGAAAAACAGAAAATACAAAAACATTGAAAAATGAGAAATTGATCCGACATGATTGGGAAATGATGGTACATTGGCTTACGTGTCTGGCTTATGGATAAATTAGATGAAAACGCCATAAGATCATTGTTCGATGTGCTTGGTAGGATCGGCATTAAATTAGAAAGTATTCAGATGTGATAAACACATTAAATAATAATGCTTGACCAAGTGGACAACATCTTGATGCATATCTCATGATATATCAAGAAAAAGATATGTGAAAAAGAAAATGAGAAGTCACTGTGTATACATGTGTTCATTTTGCAAAGATTTAAACTTGTTTGATTTTCTTTATTTTGTCAAACGATTGGACTTTCTCTGCGTATCGAAAGATCGACTTGATTGTTGTTCGTTTGACGTTCTGCTTTATTTTCTTTGGTGTTTCGTATAACTCATCGGACTTTCTCTGTGTGTACGAGAGTACCGACCTGATTGTTGTTGAGTTATACAATTTCAACTTGTTTTTATTTTCTAATTTTGTTAAATCCGAGGCCTTATCTGCATATCGAAAGATCGACCTTAAGGGAGACGATTTAACGTTCTTATTTCTTTTTGCATGGAACGTAGTTGACTAAATCATAAATACAATCATTATGTGATTAAATCACAAATGAAATCACAAAGTGTGATATAAAAGAAAATACATATCTGAGTATGTCTGATAGTGTGGGGTACACTGGTCAAAGCAAACTTAATCAATACAATAACATATCCAGATGTTATGAGTATGATTTTGCCTGAGTTTAAGATGGACAAATTATACCAGCAATCGACATGACTTATGTGCTGAAGTAATTGAAATTGAAGTGTAGTTCAGCATGTCATGTTCAATCTAATCCCAAGTTGTGATCTTTCTCGTAAAAGACAAAAATAGTGTCTGATTCTGTATTGCATTTATGTTTCATATCTGAAAAGTTCAAAAAGATTTTAGGTGTGTTTTAGCATAAACTTGGAAAAATCAAAAAGATTTTCAGTGTGTTGATTTAAAGTTTCAAAAAGCCAAAAAGATTTTGCTTCTTATTTGTTTTCGACCGATCGACATGTGATACAAAATCAAAATTTCAAAAACCTATCTTGGATTCTCAAAGAGAAGTTTTGCACCAAGATTAAATTAATTTTCAAAAGAAAAAGGAAGTCGCGTTTCTGTCTTCTGAAACTGCAGGTTATGTGTGTCAAGACTCAAGCATGGTAAAAGGGGAGTTTGTTATATCATTCACAAGTGGATCTTGAAGTTTGAAGATAATTCAAGAGTGATCCAGCCATGCAAGCTCTATTTCTGACAAGATTTCAAGTCAAAGATCGGATGCAGCAATATTGAAGATTGAAGACTGAAGTTTAGTTAGAGAATAGATACACTACACGTTAAGGGGGAGTTTGTTAGAGCATATACCTATGCTATGATGTGTCTCGTGTATTGTATCTATGTGAGCGTGTCTTAGAATGTGTGTAGTGACTATATCATAGGTGGCGTACCACGTGGTACGCTGAGTTGTCAGTCACTTGGTATAAATAGGTTGAGTTAGAATGATAGCAAAGAACACTCTGAGTCATTCTACACTTTCTGTGTGTGTTTTCTAGAGAGAGAAACCAGAGAGAGCTTTCATTGTATCTTTAAGTGATTCAATACAAGATCTCTTATTTACATCCGTGTTTACTATGATTGATTGATACATTCAGTAGTAAGATCGTATCTCGGTTTTACAGTGGCGACCTCCTTCCAGGCCAAGGATTCAGCATCCTGGGCACGCCTCTCAGCGGCCTGGACCAGCTCAAAGAATCGCCCAGCAATCTGCATGCAAAGGTAAGTTAATTAACAATTTAAACTCTGAATAGACTAACTATGCAGAAAAATTCAGGGGTACCCAGGATTCACTTACTTGGCGAGAGGAAGCCTCAGCGTGTGAGAGTAGCCCAGCAGCATCCATGTTCTCCAGGGGCTGCAGTGATATGGCAGAGCTGGTGGCTCTGGTTTTGCGCTTGGTGCCCGAGGCCTTGGAGGGAAGAGCTTTGGGAACCGACGGAGGCTTGGATTTTACCGTGGCCAGGATTTGGAAGTCATCATCACCTAGCAGATAGGCGTCCAGATCCACCTCTTCAAGGTTCACAGGAGCAGCAGTAGCTAAGAAACAAAAAGCATAAAAAGTTAGCAGAATCCAGGGAAAATCCTAGGTCTAAAAGGCGGGGTCCCAGGATACTTACAACTCGACATGCTATGGGAGCAGGAAGAAGCAACTTGATCAGGGTCAACCTTGAACTCGCGATCCTCTTCAGTGATGGTCAAGAAGGAATCGAACCTCTCGAACGTCCTTGGATTCACAGGGCCGATAGAACTCAAGCTAGGCACTGCAAAACAGAAAAATTCAAGGTCAGTTTTCATTAAACATGTATATTAAAAATTGAAACCCTAATTCCTAATGCCGGTGAGGACCTACCCTCTACTCTCCACCTAATCGGAAGATCCATTCCTCCCGGGATGGTCGACCTCTTCACAAAGAAGAACTTTCCCTTCCACTCTTCATGGTACGAAGCCCGAGGAACCATCTGAGTACCCTTGTTCAGAGCCTTGAACAAGTATCGGTTGCTGCCATGGGACTTTAGTTCATAGCCCAGGGACAGCTCAGGCAACCCAACCAGGGAATCAAACTCCTTGTTCAGGCGGTCAAGGGTACCCAGAATTCTCCATGCGATGGGAAGAGTCTGGGCGTAGGCAAGGCCGGTAGCTTTGAAGAATTTAGCCACTAATCCAGTAAAAGGATATGAAAGCTCCATGGAGAAAGGAGTGAAAGGAAAGCAGACCCAGGTTGCGGAACAGAAATCCGACCTAAGTCTCCTGTCAAAGGGCCTAACCTCGGCACCATCAAGAAGAAGACCGGACGCCAACAAACAGGTGATGTCGGCGTTGGAGAAGCTGCAGGTTTCCATTTCCGGAGCTTGCAGATACTTCTGATCGAGGAAATCCTCGATCCCGTTCTGTATGGCCGGCGTTTCTGACCGGATTTTCTTACAAGTCATAGCAACGTAAGAAGAAAAGAAAGAAATCAGGGGAAAAATTACCTGATCGGAAAGGACTGAAGGCCGGAGGTGTCGATGGAAAGCTTTGCTCTCGAAGAAACTGATGTGAGAAAAAAGAAAGGTTAATGGCGCATTTAAAGGAGGGTAGAAGTTGCAGAGGTGATGGGAAGTTACTCTCGACGTGGCATCGTGGATACTAAATCAACGGACATGATCGAAACAGGCGTGGATTAGACCTCAATTTGAAATTTTCACAGCTGTAATCTCTATCTACAACTTGCGAAAATATGGGGGCAATTGTTATACCCTAAATCTTCGGCTGGTAATCCAGGGTACAGGTATGACCCAGGAATCGTATGACCCTGAATTTGGCAGGTAATGTTCGGTGACCCTGAATGTGTCAATAGTAAAGTGATGACCCAGGATGTCGACTTCATTCAGGGAAGTTTACATTCATTTTATTCTATATTAATATGATATAAAATGTGCATAATCCAGGGTTACCCTTATTTTATTGATGACCCAGCATGTGAAAATGACCCTGCATGCTAGGGAATTGTCACTAACGGGTTGTGTGTCTATATCTGTTCAAGGGCAGGTTGACGAAGTCTACAAACAGTTGCATAAAACAAGCTAAAGACTTATTTCGCACGTGGTCAAAGTCAGTTAGCTGGAAATTCGGTCAACTAACTGAAAAAGACGTTGGAGAAGAGATCCCTGGAATATCGGAGAAGTTGTTGAAGACCTAGGAGTATAAATAGGACTTTTAGACTTAGTTTTCAGCTCATCCGAGCTTTACTCATTGTATACTCGTACTGATTTCTCTTCATACTCATTGTACTCAAACATTTACGTGATCAATAAATTGGTAGCGTGTGTTATCGCTACCCGGGGTTTTTATGTCGGCGGCGCCTTAGAGACATCTAAGGGCTAAGGGCTTTTCCCTAGTAAAATTCTCGGTGTTCCTACTTGCATTCAAGGCTTCATTTGTGTTATATACTTTCTAAATCGATTTCGCAACTAAACTTACATTTTGACCCAGGATTCCGGCTTTTGTCCCTGGAATTAAGTTATTATCCCAGGATTTTTACAAACAGTTTTCGTATCTTAATCCTAGGCACCAAACCTCACAATCTTATTTGGTTCAAGTTTTACTAATTTTGCTTAAGTAATTTTTAGCCAAAACATCAGCAACATCCTGTTTATTACGTAAGTAAAAGCTTACTTGATGCTAAATCCAGGTACTCACACCTTGAAAAACTTATATTAGCCCTAAGTATGGCATCTGCTAAACTTAGACACTATTTCGAAACTCATACAATTCATGTTAGAACTAATTAACCTATAAAGTCTGTTTTGAGAAAACCAGAAATGTCGGGACGAATGGCTAAGTGGTCAGTGAAGCTGAGTGCATATGATCTGATCTACGAGGCCAGAACAGCTATAAAATCCCAGGCTCTAGCTGATTTTGTGGCTGATTTCAGTACTGACATACAACAAGAGGCGGACCATGAATTCCAGTAGCTTCAACAGGAAGAAATTTCAGGGTGCTGGATATTGTTCACTGACGGAACATCAAATATCAGGGGGACAGGCCTAGGAATCATACTGAAATCGCCACAGGGGGACATGATACCCCAGGCTGTTAGGTGTGGATTTCAAGCAACTAACAATGAAGCTGAGTATGAGGCCCTAATTGCTGGGTTACACCTAGCATTACACTTGGGAATTCAGCACATCCTGGTATATGTTGACTCTCTTCTTTTGGCTAACCATTTTAACGGATCCTACGCAGCTAAAGGAGAGAAACTAATCAAATACTTGGAAGTGGTAAAAAGAATGTCCCAGGAATTTAAAAATTTTAATATTCAACAAGTACCAAGGGAGGAGAATGCTGAGGCAGACGCATTAGCAAACTTAGGCTCAGCATTCAAGGCACTTTAAGACACTCATATTCCTATAATTCATATACTAACACCAGCCATAGACCAAGTTACAGATACCCAGGATTCTGTTACAACAGATAAAATCCTGGTATCTAGTACCTAGGATTCTTCGACCCAGAAGGAATCCTAGACCAGACCAATTATTCAATATTTGCAGGATGGTACTATTCCAGGGAACGAGAAGGATGCCCGTGCATTCAGAGTAAGAGTAGCCAGGTACGTGATTATTAAGAACATATTGTATAGAAAATCTTTTGCAGGTGCATATCTGAGGTGCTTGGAGAAGGATGAGGCCCAAGAAGTGCTCAAGGATATCCACGAGGGTGATTGTGGAAATCATGCAGGGGGCAGGTCCTTGATGTCCAAGATTTTGAGAACAGGGTATTATTGGCCCACCATGAGGAAGGATTCCCAGGATTTCTCTCAGAAATGTGACGCCTATCAAAGACATGCCAACGTCCCTCACCAGCCTGCAGAACCGTTGTACCCTATTCCAGCGTCCTGGCCCTTCATGAAGTGGGGGATGGATATCGTTGGAAAATTACCCCAGGCCCCTGGAGGAAAGGTATTCATGTTAGCTATGACAGATTATTTCTCAAAATGGATTGAAGCCGAAGCATACGTTCAAGTCAGGGGGAAAGAACTCATATCTGCTATACCCTGAATTTTTTCGGCTCGTAATCCAGGGTACATGTATAGGCTTAGGGCAGGTTTGACCCAGGAATAGTGTGACCCAGAATTTAATAGGTAACGCTTAGTAACCCTGAATGCGCCAGAATTGAGGTAATGTCCCAGGATGTCGTTGTAATCTAGGGAAGTTTACATTTATTTTATTTTTTTCGTACATTACAGGATGAGTATAATCCAGGGTCACTGTTATAGTACAAATGACCCAGCATATGGAGATGACCCTGCATGCTAGGACGTTGTTACTAACGAATTTTTGTGCCTATATCTGATCATGGACAGGTTGACGAAGTCTATCAACGGTCGAATGGAATGAGCTGAAGACTTATTTCGCACGTGGTCTAAGAGTGTTAGCTGAAAACTCGGTCAACTAACTGAAAAAGACGTTGAAGAGAAGATCCCTGGAATATCAGACAAGTTGTTGAAGAGTTAGGAGTATAAATAGGACATTTAGTCATTTCTTTCAGCTCACTCGAGCTTTACTCATTGTATTCTCGTATTTGATTCTCTGCTTATTCACTGTACTCAAACATTTACGTGATCAATAAATTGGTAGCGTGTGTTATCGCTAACCGGGGTTTTTATGCCGGCGGCGCCTTAGAGACATCTAAGGGCTAAGGGCTTTTCCCTAGTAAAATTCTCGGTGTTGCTACTTGCATTCAAGGTTTCATTTGTGTTATTAAATTTTATAACCGATTTCGCAATTATACCTACATTTTAACCCAGGATTTTGGTTGTCATCCCTAGAATTCAGTTGTTGTCCCAGAATCTTTACAAACCGTTTCCGTATCTTAATCCTAGGCACCAAACCTCAGAATCTAATTTGGTTCAAATCTTGCTAAATCAACTTAAGTAATTTTTAGCCAAAACAATTTGGCGCCCACCGTGGGGCAATTGGTGTCAATTTATTGTCAAACTCGTTTCAGATTTGTCCTAAACTTGATTTTTACCAAAATCCATCAAAAAATGTCGACACAAATGAACACCTCAAATGTTTCGGTTTCTGCTGTTACTACTTCAACAACTGGAGTTACCCAACCGGGTCCAAGGACCACTATTTCGACAAGTAGAGTCACCTCATCGGCTCCAAGGTTCAGCATTTCAACTTCAACTACGCACAGCGACGGACTGACAGTCAACCATGAAGTAATCGAGACTGAAAACATCCCAGATGACCCTGTCTTGATATCTAATACTGATATCCTAGCCACATTCGGTAAGATGGAGCGCCACATGGAACTCCAACAAAAGGTGAACCAGGAATTCATGGCCCAATTGACGAGCATAAGGTCAGAGCTACCCAGGGCTACGTCGGTTCAACCTTCTCCACTCTACCCCAGAATTCTGAATTTCAGCACCCCCGGAAGCAATTCCAGGGTACATGAAGGCGTCACCCCAATGGATAGGAGATCAACATCCTATGTCGCTTAGATGACCCAAGCTGATTTACACAGGATGTCCACCATCAGGGAACCATTCGTTAATCCTGGGATAAATTCGACCCGGGATGTCGGTAACACTCCTCAAACTTTCTTCCATTATGCTAATACTAACAGTTCAGTGCAAGATCCAGGGATCAGCCCATTAATGGAACGAGAAATCTAAAAGCTCAAGCAGATGATCTTGAGTGTCCAAGGAGTTGTGCAACCTATCCCTGAAGTTGGACCATCGAGTCATAGATTGTCCAGGTTTGCTCCACCAATCTGTGACGTGGAGATACCCAAAAGGTTCCAAACACCCAGCATGAAACCTTATGACGGCACGACAGACCCTGAAGAACATGTGGCGCAGTACCGTGAAATAATGGAGGTTATCTAGATACCCCCTGAAATTAAGGAGGCATGCTTGTGTAAAGGATTCGGGTCTACCCTGACAGGGGCAGCCTTGAAATGGCTCCTGAATGTTCCCCCTTACTCTATTACTTCATTTTCACACTTAATTAATTTGTTTAACAACCAGTTCTCTTGCAGTCGTAGCTTTGAAAAACTAACAAGTGATTTGTATAGGGTAACCCAGAATGCAGGTGAAACCCTATGGAATTACGTCAGCAGGTTCAGCAGAGAAGCCTTGGAAATCCCAAACATGGACATGGCGACTACAGTCCAGGCTTTCAAGATGGGACTTAGCAAAGACTCACCATTCAATGAAGACCTGGTCATGAACCCGTGCAACAGGATGGATGAAGTTCGTTATAGGGCTCTACGCTTCATCAGGCTAGAAGAAGACAAGCAAATCCTAGGGAAAGGGTGAATCCTCCTCAGGATTCAACAGCTCCAACAGGAAATCAAAGTCCTCACATCCTAGGTCACAGCGATCTAAGCCATACTCAAGGCCCGACGAACGTCGAGTGAACATTATGGACCAGGATGAGGAAGAAGAAGAATATCCTTCCCTTAATGATTATTGCTTTACTACTGATATTTCTGGTGTAATGTTTGCTATGCAGGACCTTGGAGACAAAGCAAGGTGGCCCAAGAAGAACGATAGGCCTTCTACTTGGAAGGACAAGTCCAAGTGGTGTGCCTACCATGAAGACTTTGGTCACCAGACCGAGGATTGCATGGCCCTGAGGAGAGAAATCAGCTATCTACTTAGCAAAGGTTACTTAAAGGAGCTCCGAGGAAAGAAGAAGGATAAATCCAGGGAGCAGAACCCAAAATCCAGGGACAATGGTGCAAGGCCCCAGGATTCTGGACACGTCGATGGCCGCCTTGAGAGAGCATCCTCACCACCCTCAGATGCTAAGGTAATCCACTTCATTTCTAGTGGTTCTAATATTTGTGGTACCTCTTATTCTGCAGCGAAAAGACATGCCAAAGAGTCCAAGTCGGATAGAGAGGGAAGGCCCAGAAAGAGTTCCGTTCAGCCTGATGTCAAGGAAATTACGTTCAGCGAAGATGATAGACGCGATATCATAGACCCTCATCATGATGGATTAGTGATAACACTTCACATCGCCAACAACATTGTGAAGAGGATCTTGATCGATGGAGGAAGTTCAGTAAACATAATCCAGTTGGAGGCTTTGCAGAAAATGGGGATTCCACATTCAGAGATCATATCAAAATCCACGGTACTCGTGGGTTTCAGTGGCAAAACGAAGAATACCCTTGGTGAAATCAAGCTTCCAGTCTATAAAGAAGGGCTCAACTCGGTTCAACGTTTCTGTGTGATGGACGCACCATCAGGGTACAATGTAATCCTGGGTAGACCCTGGATTCATGACAACAGGGCTGTACCCTCAACGTACCATCAATGTGTGAAGCTACCAACGCCCTGGGGTGTGATCACAGTCCACAGCGACCAGCAAGAGGCCAAAGAATGTTACACTACATCAATGAAAATATCCTCCAAACAAAACAAGGATAGCAATTAAAGAAAAAGGCCCAGGGAACCCTGGAAGCGAGGGAGCAAGACGTCAAAGCTATTGAGTTAGATCCTTTAAATCCAGGGAAGAAAGTGTATATTGGAACAAATATTCCAGGGCCGATAAAGGAAAAATTAGTACACCTACTCAGGACCAGGATGTCAACCTTTGCTTGGTCCCATGATAACATGATAGGTATTTCTAAATCCGTAATTACACATAAACTTGGAATTGATAACTCTTTCAGGCCCATACACCAAAAGAGGAGAAAGTTTGCACCAGAAAAGAATGTCATAATCCAGGACAAGGTGAACAGACTACTGAAAGCAAGGATGATCAGAGAAGTAAAGTTTCCCAGGTGGTTAGCCAACGTAGTGGTAGTAGGAAAGAAAAATGGTAAATGGAGGGTATGCGTTGATTACACGGACCTGAACCGTGCATGCTCGAAAGATTCGTTCCCACTACCACACATAGATTCCATGGCCGACACAACGGCAGGCCATGAAATGCTGACTTTCATGGACGCCACCTCAGGATTTCAGCAGATTCAGATGGAACCCCAGGATCAAGAGGATACAGCATTCATAACACCAACAGGTATATATTGCTATATAGTTATGCCCTTTGGACTAAAAAAATGCAGGGGCAATGTACTAGAGATTGGTTAATATGATGTTCAAAGAAAAACTGGGGGACACGATGGAAGTGTATATCGATGACATGGTGGTGAAATCCAGGGTCATCAGCGACCATGTCCAGGATGTTAAGGATTCCTTTGACATCCTGGATAGATACAACATGATGCTAAATCCAGAAATATGCTATTTCAAGCTTGGAGCAGGCAAATTCCTGGGATACATGGTAACCAAAAGAGGTATAGAGGCAAGTCCAGAGCAGATCAGGGCAATTGCCAACCTACAATCACCATCCAGCACCAAGGATGTTCTAAGGCTTACAGGTAGAATTGCTGCCCTGAATAGATTTATATCAAAATCCTAGGAAAGATGAATGGAATTCTATGACATCTTGAAGAAGAACAAGAAATTCGAGTGGAAAGAAGAGCATGAGAAAGCGTTCCAGGATTTGAAGGTATACTTATCCACAGCGCCCTTGTTGATGAAGCCTAATCAGGGGAGCCCTTGTCCCTATACTTTGCAGTCTCCAGGAATACGGTAAGCGCAGTCCTGACCAAGGATGCAGAAGGTCAGCAACATCCTGTTTATTACGTAAGTAAAAGCTTACTTGATGCTAAATCCAGGTACTCACACCTTGAAAAACTTATATTATCCCTAAGTATGGCATCTGCTAAACTTAGACACTATTTCGAAACTCATACAATTCATGTTAGAACTAATTAACCTATAAAGTCTGTATTGAGAAAACCAGAAATGTCGGGACGAATGGCTAAGTGGTCAGTGAAGCTAAGTGTATATGATCTGGTCTATGAGGTCAGAACAGCTATAAAATCCTAGGCTCTAGCTGATTTTGTGGCTGATTTCAGTACTGACATACAATAAGAGGTAGACCATAAATTCCAGCAGCTTCAACAGGAAGAAATTTCAGGGTGCTGGACCTTGTTCACTGACGGAGCATCAAATATCAGGGGGACATGCCTAGGAATCGTACTGAAATCGCCACAGGGGGACATGATACCCTAGGCTGTTAGGTGTGGATTTCAAGCAACTAACAATGAAGCTGAGTATGAGGCTCTAATTGCTGGGTTACACCTATCATTACACTTGGGAATTCAGCACATCCTGGTACATGTTGACCCTCTTCTTTTAGCTAACCATTTTAACGGATCCTACGCAGCTAAAGGAGAGAAACTAATCAAATACTTGGAAGTGGTAAAAAGAATGTCCCAAGATTTTAAAAATTTTAATATTCAACAAGTACTAAGGGAGGAGAATGCTGAGGCAGACGCATTGGCAAACTTAGGCTCAGCATTCAAGGCACTTTAAGACAATCATATTCCTATAATTCATATACTAACACCAGCCATAGACCAAGGTACAGATACCCAGGATTCTGTTACAACAAATAAAATCCTGGTATCCAGTACCCAGGATTCTTCGACCCAGAAGGAATCCTGGACCAGACCAATTATTCAATATTTGCAGGATGGTACTATTCCAGGGAACGAGAAGGATGCCCGTGAATTTAGAGTAAGAGTAGCCAGGTAAGTGATTATTAAGAACATATTGTATAGAAAATCTTTTGCATGTGCATATCTGAGGTGCTTCGAGAAGGATGAGGCCCAAGAAGTGCTCAAGGATATCCACGAGGGTGATTGTGGAAACCATACAGGGGGCAGGTCCTTAATGTCCAAGATTCTTAGAACAGGGTATTATTGGCCCACCATGAGGAAAGACTCCCAGGATTTCTCCCAGAAATGTGACGCTTGTCAAAGACACACCAATGTCCCTCATCAGCCTGCAGAACCATTGTACCCTATTCCAGCATCCTGGCCCTTCACGAAATGGGGAATGGATATTGTTGGAAAACTACCCAAGGCCCCTGGAGGAAAGGTATTCATGCTGGCTATGATGGATTACTTCTCAAAATGGATTAAAGCCGAGGCATACGTTCAAGTCAGTGAGAAAGAAGTTATATCCTTTATTAAAAGAAACATTTTAACAAGATTTGGGGTACCGTCAGAGATTGTTTGTGATAACGGGTCCCAATTTATCGGAAGCAGAACCACGGGATTCTGTGAATCCTGGGGCATAAAGATGATAACATCCACACCAGTGCATCCTCAAGCTAATGGCCAGGCTGAATCAAGCAACAAGATTTTAATAAATAACTTGAAGAAGAGATTGAAAGAGAAGAATTTAAGATGGGCAGAAGTGCTACCCTTGGCATTATGGGCAGACAGGACCACATCCAAGAACGCCACAGGCCAAACCTCATTTTCCTTGGTCTTTGGTACTGAAGCGGTTATCCCAACAGAAATGGTGGTCCCAACATTCAGGGTCAGTGGTCAGACCCAGGATTCGAATGATTAGTCCCTGGTTGAAGACTTAGATACCCTGGATGAACTAAGAGACCAAGCGGCTTGGAGGATGGCAGATGTTATACCCTAAATCTTCGGCTGGTAATCCAGGGTACAGGTATGACCCAGGAATCGTATGACCCTGAATTTGGCAGGTAATGTTCGGTGACCCTGAATGTGTCCATAGTAAAGTGATGACCCATGATGTCGACTTTATACAGGGAAGTTTACATTCATTTTATTCTATGTTAATATGATCTAAAATGTGCATAATCCAGGGCTACCCTTATTTTATAGATGACCCAACATGTGGAAATGACTCTGCATGCTAGCGCATTGTTACTAACGGTTTGTGTGTCTATATCTGATCAAGGACAGGTTGACGAAGTCTACTAACGGTCGTATACAACAAGTTAAAGACTTATTTCGCACGTGGTCAAAGTCAGTTAGCTGGAAACTCGGTCAACCAACTGAAAGAGACGTTGAAGAGGAGATCCCTGGAATATCGGACAAGTTGTTGAAGATCTAGGAGTATATATAGGACACTTAGTCGTTTATTCAGCTCATTCGAGCTTTACTCATTGTAATCTCGTACTTATTTCTCTGCTTACTCATTGTACTCAAACATTTACGTGATCAATAAATTGGTAGCGTGTGTTATCGCTACCCGGGGTTTTTATGCCGGCGGCGCCTTAGAGACATCTAAGGGCTAAGGGCTTTTCCCTAGCAAAATTCTCGGTGTTCCTACTTGCATTCAAGGCTTCATTTGTGTTATTAACTTTCTAAATCGATTTCATAACTAAACTTACATTTTAACCTAGGATTCCTGCTTTTGTCCCTGGAATTCAGTTGTTGTCCCAGGATTTTTACAAACAGTTTTCGTATCTTAATCCTAGGCACCAAACCTCACAATCTTATTTGGTTCAAGTTTTACTAATTTTGCTTAAGTAATTTTTAGCCAAAACAATTTGGCGCCCACCGTGGGGAAATTGGTGTCAATTTTTTGTCAAACTCTTTTCAGATTTGTCCTAAACCTGATTTTTACCAAAATCTACCAGAAAATGTCGACAAAAATGAACACCTCGAATGTCTCGGTTTCTGCTGTAACTGCTTCAACAACTGGAGTTGCCCAACCAGGTCCAAGGACCAGTATTTCGACAAGTGGAGTCACTTCATCGGCTCCAGGGTTTAATGCCTCAACTTCAGCTATGCGCAGCGACGGACCGATAGTCAACCATGAAGTGATCGACACTGAAAACATCCCAGATGACCCTGTCTTAATATTTGACACTGATATCCTAGCCACATTCGGTAAATTGGAGCGCGACATGGAACTCCAACAGAAGGTGAACCAGGAATTCATGGCTCAATTGACCAGCTTGAGATCAGAGTTACCCAGGGCCACGACGGCTCAGCCGTCTCCACTCGACCCCAGAATTCTGAATTTCAGTACCCCCGGAAGCAATTCCAGGGTACACGAAGGTGTCACCTCACTGAACTGGAGATCAATATTCTTCCTACTCAAACGGCCCATGCTGATTTATCCAGAATGACTACCATCAGAGAACCAGTAATTAATCCTGGGATAAACATACCCCAGGATATCGGTAACACTCCTCAAACTTTCACTCATTATGCTAATACGAATAATTCAGTGCAGGATTCAGGGATCAGCCCATCAGTGGAGCGAGAAATCCAAAAACTCAAGAGAATGATTTCAAGCGTCCCAGGAGTTGTGCAGCCTATCCCTAAAGTTGGACCAGCAAGTCATAGAGTGTCCAGGTTTGCTCCACCAATTTGTGACGTGGAGATACCCAAAAGGTTTCAAACTCCCAGCATGAAACCTTACGATGGCACAACAGACCCTGAAGAACATGTGGCACAGTATCGTGAAAGAATGGACGTTATTTATATGCCCCCTGAAATTAAGGAGGCTTGCCTATGCAAAGGATTCGGGTCTACCTTGACAGGAGCAGCCTTGAAATGGCTCTTGAATGTTCCTCCTTACTCTATTACCTCATTTTCGCATTTAATCAATTTATTTAACAATCAGTTCTCTTGCAGCCGCAGCTTTGAAAAACTAACAAGTGATTTGTATAGGGTGACCCAGAATGCAGGTGAAACCCTAAGGAATTTCGTTAGCAGGTTTAGCAGAGAAGCCTTGGAGATACCAAACATGGACATGGCGACTGCAGTTCATGCCTTCAAGATGGGACTTAACAAAGATTCACCATTCTATCAAGATCTAGTCATGAACCCATGTCACAACATGGACGAAGTCCGTCACAGGGCCATACGCTTCATCAGCCTGGAGGAGGACAAGCAAATCCTGGGAAAGGGCGAATCCTCCCCAGGAATCAACAGCCAAAATCCTCACATCCTAGGTCACAGCGATCTAAGCCATACTCAAGGCCCGATAAACGACGAGTGAATAGTGTGGACCAGGATGAAGAGGAAGAAGAATATCCTTCCCTTAATGATTATTGCTTTACTACTGATATTTCTGGTGTTATGTTTGCTATGCAGGACCTTGGAGACAAAGCAAGATGGCCCAAGAAGAACGATAAACCGTCTACTTGGAAGGATAAGTCCAAATGGTGTGCCTACCATGAAGACTTTGGTCACCAGACCGAGGATTGCATGGCCTTGAGAAGAGAAATAAGCTATCTACTTAGCAAAGGCTACTTGAAGGAGCTTCTGGGAAAGAAGAAGGATAAGTCCAGGGAACAGAACCCAAAATCCAGGGATAGTGGTGCAAGGTCCCAGGATTTTGGACATTCTGATAGCCATCTTGAAAGAGCATCCTCACCGCCTCCAGATGCTAAGGTAATACACTTTGTTTCTGGTGGTTCTGACATTTGTGGTACCTCCAATTCTGCAGCAAAAATACATGCCAAGGAATCCAAGTCAGAGAGAGAGGGAAGACCCAAGAAGAGCTCTGTTCAACCTGATGTCAAGGAAATCACGTTCGGCGAAGACGACAGACGCGATATCATAGACCCTCATCATGATGGGTTGGTGATAACGCTTCACATCGCCAACAACATTGTGAAAATAATCTTGATAGATGGAGGCAGTTCAGTAAATATAATCCAGTTGGAGGCCTTGCAAAAAATGGGAATTCCACATTCAGAGATCATCTCGAAATCCACGGTACTCGTGGGTTTCAGTGGTGAAACGAAGAATACCCTGGGTGAAATCAAGCTTCCGGTCTACATAGAAGGACTCAATTCAGTTCAGCGTTTCTGTGTGATGGATGCACCATAAGGGTACAATGTAATCATGGGTAGACCCTGGATTCACGACAACAGGGCTGTACCCTCGACATACCATCAATGCGTGAAGCTGCCAACACCCTGGGGTGTGATCACAGTCCACAGCGACCAGCAAGAAGCCAAGGAATGTTACACTACATCAATGAAAATATCCTCCAAACAAAGACAAGCATAGCAATTAAATAAAAAGGCCCGGTAAACCCTGGAAGCGAGGGAGCAAGACATCAAAGCTATTTGTTAGGGGTCAATTTCAGGATGCTTACAGAGAAGCTGCGTAATACTAGGGATCTCACTACGGTTTGGGGATCCCGTCCAGTCAGGTATCCTGAAATTTAATTATCGACTAACCCTTATTCTTGCCATGTGCTTTATTCGTTTTCAGGGACGTTAAGGGACCTAACCAACTCCTGAAGACTCGGTCCATAACTAACTGGCACGTGGAGAAGTGGGTCGCGTCTCCCTCAACGGTCAAGAGAAGTGGAGAAAGAGGATCCCGGGAATCCCGGATAGTTAGTTAGTTGTTATTTGTTATATAAATCGAGGATTCGATCAGTAGGAACACACGACACGACACAACACATTCTCTCTAGCTTACTTGCAAACACGAATCACTGTAACACTTAGCTCTGATCGATCAAACCTCCAACCCATTGTAACGAATTGCTTGATCATTAATAACATTGACTTGGTGGCGGTTTTTCAGCCGGCACCCGAGGTTTTTATCCAGGATTCTCAGAGGCAACTCGAAGGATTTTGGAGTTTCCTCGCTAAAATCCTTGTGTTATCATCCCAATTTGGAATACTTGCTCACTTGATAGTTAAGCACGCTACCTCACAATCTAAGTTTGGAATACAGGATTCCTAAGTGAATTTTTGACCAAAACAGTTTGGCGCCCACCGTGGGGCAAGTGGTGCTTAATCCTACCAAAATCCCATATATCATTCACTTCATTTGATCTCCAATCCCAAAAATGTCAAACCCGCAAAAAGCTGTCTCGGCCTCTACATCGTCCTCCGTTCCTCCTATTCCTTCCCTTTCAGGAAGCCAGAAGAAGACCAGTGACCGTCAGAAGAAAGTAGACGAGCAGCCGAGAAAAACTGATTATCCTGTCTTCACAGGATCCCAGGTCCAATCTGTTGATCCTGTTATTACTAACAATGATTTGTTCTCCTTGATTAAGCAGGTAAAGAATCAAATGGATCAGCAAGAAAAAACCAACTTAACGGTGATGAAGGAGATTGAAGAGCTAAAGAAATCTAGGAAGCCCATGGAAGAACAGAGTCCTCTGTTCCCTAGGCATCTTGATTTCAATGCTTCGGGATCCTCAGATCCGTCTCGCTACAACTACAAATCAGCATCAGGCTTTACTACAGCCCCTATAATGACTTCTCAAGCCGCCGGATATGCGGGAAGTACTGCTGGATTCTCAGGAGCTGTCCCACCAGAATCCTCACAGTCATGCTACAAGGGTCCTTGGATTCCACCATTGTTGGGATCCTCAGCCTTGCCGTCTCAAGGATATCCTTTTTCTGTTGGAAATCCAAGCCAGAACCCTCAAGGATATTAATACTCTAACCCTTCTGTTTCTGCAGGAATCTTTAAGACTAGCTCCTCAGAAGTGCATGACGGAGACGTTATCCCCATGCAAACAGCGACCACCACAGAGCCGAGCTTCCCAGTGGGCTATGGATATGGTTCCGGGATTCCAGTCCAGATTCCTGACCCAGGTAACATGTCCAATTCAATTCCTATTGTTTCTAACCAGGGTGCTCCTTATGATGCAGGTATTCATCCAAGTATCGCTAGGGAGCTCCAGAAGTTGAAAGAAATGATATCAAATGTTCCAGGGATCCTGAAACCTATCCCTGAAGTTCCTTTGGAAAGCCACAAGATCTCCAGATTTGCCTGGCCAATATCTCAGGTGGAGATCCCGAAGCGTTTCCAGACTCCAAGCATGAAGCTCTACGATGGAACCACAGATCCTGAAGAACACGTGGCACATTACCGGGAGCGTATGGAGATCAATCCCATTCCGGCAGGAATTAAAGAAGCCTGTCTATGCAAAGGCTTTGGTTCAACCTTAACAGGACCAGCCATGAAATGGCTACTGAGCATTCCTCCTAACACTATTACATCATTTTCTCACTTAGTTAACTTGTTTAACAATCAATTTTCTTGCAGCAGGACCTTTGAGAAGCTCACAGGTGACCTGTACCGAATAATTCAGAAGCCAGATGAGCCTCTCAGGGATTACATTGCCAGATTTGGACAAGAATCTCTTGTGATTCCTAATCTGGATATGGCAGCAGCCGTGGAAGCCTTTAAAATGGGGCTCTCCAAAGATTCACGTTTTTATGATGACCTTGTCATGGCTCCTTGCAGGAACCTCGACGAAGTCCGCAGTAGAGCCTTGAGATTCATCCGTTTGGAAGATGACAAAAGGATCCACCAAAGATTGGAGGTTCCTAAATATGATCCTAACAGCAAGAAATCGGAATCCCCCCGGAAGCCGTATAGATCTCGTCCATACTCCAAACCGGAAAATCACAAAGTCAATGCCGTCGACCAAGATGATGATGAGGAGGAGTATCCTAAGGTATCTGAATACTGTTTTTCCGTTGACATTGGTGGTTTGATGTATGCTATGCAGGATCTAGGTGAAAAAGCAAGATGGCCCAGGAAGGATACCAAGCAAGGATCCTGGAAAGACAAGACCAAGTGGTGCGCCTTCCATGAAGATTTTGGCCACCTAACAGACGAATGTATAGCACTCCGAAAGGAAATCAGCTACCTACTCAGTAAGGGGCATTTTAAAGAACTGATTGGCAGAAAGAAGATCAAGACTCAGGAAGCCGACAAGGTGCCTCAGAGAGCAGCTTCTCCACCCCAGGATGCCCAGATAATCAACTTCATCTCAGGAGGCTCAGACATCTGCGGCACTTCGTATTCCTCAGCCAAGAAGCATGCTAAGGAGTCCAAATCTGAACAGGGTGACAGACCTGTCCGGACGTCCACCCTAACTCAGGACAAACTTATATCTTTTGATGAGAGTGACCGTTCTCATGTTCAGGATCCCCATCATGATAGTCTTGTGGTTACTTTGTACATTGCTAACCATTTTGTTCGCAGGATCCTGATTGATAATGGAAGTTCAGTAAACATAATCCGTCTTGATGTACTAAAAAAGATGGGGATCCCGGAAACTGAAATAATTGCAAGATCCTCAGTTTTAGTTGGCTTCAGCGGTGAAACTAAAAGCACCGTTGGGGATATCAGGCTGCCGGTATGTTCATATGCTATGTTAATTCTAATTGCTATGTTCATATGATAGGAGACAACAATCTGCGAGACAAGGTAATTTAATTAACTATTTTAGACCCTGGATGGCCTAACTATGCAGAAAATTCAGGGGTACCCAGGATTTACTTACTTGGCGAGAAGAAGCTTCAGCATGTGTGAGCAGCTCGGCAGCATCCATGTTCTCCAGGGGCAGCAGGGAAGGAGCAGAAGAAGCAGCCCTGGTCTTACGTTTTGTGCCAGAGGCCCTCGTAGAAGGAGCCTTAGGGCAGACATGGGCTCGGCCTTCACACTGGCCAGGACTTGGATGTCCTATTCAGGTCCGCCTAGCAGGAAAGCGTCCAGGTCGACGTCTTCAAGGTTGATGGGAGTAGCGGAAGCTAGAAGACAAAAACATGAAAAATCAACAAAATTTAAGCAACAAAAGGTAGGATTCCTGATGTGCTCGGAACGTACCTAAAAATGCTGTTAAAACCTAGACCAAAACCTAGACCTAGACACACCTAATTTTACCCAAATAACCTAAACTGAACCGAACCCTAAGGCAGTGAACCTGTCGGATTATAGTAAAGCTAAGGCAAGACCGGAATATCGAACCTAGGACACTCTAAAGACAAAGACTTAACCTAGACCTAGAAAATGGAAATACTGAGTAATTTGGGTTTTGATTTGAGATTTGATTTGAATGAAAATTAACTAACGCAACTAACAAACGGACAGCAGGAAACCTAAGAACAACCTTCAGGACAAAGAAAGATACCACCTAGACTCAGAATCCTAATCACTAATGACAACTTCAATCGGTTATGACTAATCTGATGGTGGCTAGTTCACCTTTTTAAGTCCTTCCTAGCATGCAATCCTAACGCTCGAACAGGAGTTCACCTTTCGGGTATATCCAACCTCAACTAGACCTAACCACCCTCGAAACAATCTAAGGCACCTTAAGTTAGCAGGAGCTACCATGAAATACTATGAATGACAAGGATTAGCAAGCTACCTAATTTCTTAAGGGCACCCCTCTTCTGATGGCGATGTGATCCTATTACACTAAGCAACCCAACTAACCTACCTAACTATCACCTTCCGGCTTGTCTAATTAGGGCAGCAAATTGCAATCAAATGAATAAATATTAACCAACGCAATAGTTCAAGACGTCTCCTAAACCACTCTAACGCAACTAACCCTAAAGCTAGCTACTTTAGACAAATTACCTAGACCGAAAGACATTCGAAGGCAAAAAGTGCATTAATTAACAACTATAAACCCAATCAACAATTCACATATGCATTCAATCATAGCAACCATGGAGTTTAATAGGAAAGTACATCAATCAATTAGTCATAAAACCGAACAAAGCAATCAAAAGATCAAAATCATCAATACGAGTCTAGGTGGCTCAAAGAGTTTAGCCTACAATCATATTCAATGCAGAAAAATAAATAAAGTTTGAGTCTTTCACAGTGAACATGATGTAAACGAACAATGAACTAGAAAATCAAAAGGTAAACGAAGAACCCGAATGTCGAATTGTAAGTCAATGCTTGGTTCTATGGCTTCTCCCTTGATCCTAGCTCTTCTCTGCTCCTAAAATCGTCTCTGAATCGCCCTCTGCCGTCTGGAAGTCGTGTTATGCCGAATTAACCCTAAAAGTCGAATTTAAATCGCGAAACCTCCTTTTGCGGGTTTTGAGGCTGCAAGCGTATCGCTTGCTAATGTATTACCACCAGGCGATACGCCTGGAGCTCATTACACGACAATTTAGTCGGGCGGAACCCACTTTGACTTTTGTTGACCAGCCACTCCGCGCGTATCGCGTAGAAACCATCCAGTCCCAGGCGATACGCCTGGGACATCTTGTTCAGCACTTGTCCTCTTCTTTTCTTCACTTCTTTCCAACTTTCTCTCGTGGCCTCGGGACTTTATTAAAAACCTACAAAACTCATAAAAACATAAACAAGACCCCAAAGACACTAGCTTAGCTAAACACTACCAAGACAAATAGAAACCGACTCAAATTGACTCAAATACATAATAAAAGGCATATGAAAACAGGATGTGTTTGCAACACATCAAATATCCCCACACTGACTCTTTTTTCGTCCTCGAAAAATACTGCAATGGAATCATAACCAAGAAATTGATTACTAAACATTCAACATTTAAAATTAACAGTCCACCAAAACAATTCCACATTCCATAATGTACTAGCACACTAACTACAATTGCCGATATTTCTATCCGACTAAACCCAACCACCAACCTTTTCTTTCGCCCCCATGTGTTTATGAAATTACCAGATATAAGTTCAGTCTACCTATGGATCCCACTAAAGAAAGGTCTAGTTCAACCTACTACCGAATCTTATTCAGTCAAAGCAAAGGGTAATAATGATTTAAATTTTATATTTTCTCCAACCCCCCCCCCCCCCCTTAAACCAGATACTAAGATGTCCAAAGAATAAGTATTTATTTATATGCAAATTCTTGAGCATTTATTCTCTAAACTAAAATTCTCTTTTTTTTTTTTTCAGTTGGTTACTTTTACCTAAAATTACCAACGGACATCACCAGAGGTATTCTTTCACAAGGTCTTACCCCCGAAATCATACGTGAGTATTTTGCCCGCGAGATCCAGAACATCATCAGAGGCACTTACCACGGGATGCTATCCTTAGTTCGTACATGAGTATTCTGCCCCTTCACTCTAATTCATTAGCAAAATTATTAACTACATGCTCATTGAAATTCTAAGGACATAGGAGTATCTAGCCTAAAGCGGTCTCTTTCCTCCTAATCATCAGATTCAGAATCCCTATCACTCCTAAAATGGGAACCCACTAGCAGACTGATTAGCATATTTATACAACAATAAACACACAGGCAATTTAAGCTACTCCTAGGTCAGCTGGGCCTACCGACACATCATAGATTAGTAATGCTTTCCATTCTCACCATACTTATCCACTTTACCCAAATTTATTCACTTTCATTCATTACTTTAACATTCAAGCACAAATTAGAAAATCAATTCCCAGTTTCCTATCATTTTCCATTTAAAATGCAGCCAGAATCTCGGACATTTTTAAACAATTTTTTCCAAATTTTTTTTTTCAAAATTTTATGACTCAATAACACACCAAAAATAAAAGACTCAAGACGCAAGTCTCTCATCCCCACACTTGAATCACACATTGCCCTCAATGTGGAATGGAATAAAACAAGCAGAAATAAAAACACGAAAAAGAAAAATAAATAAAACTAAAAATAAAACTAGATAAGTTGAAACGTGTTCACCTGAAACTCCAGAGACTCAGCACAGCAACCAACAACGATCCATCGCAAATCCGGTAAACAGAAATAAAATAAAAATTGAAAATTTAGAAGATTTCTGAAATACCTCCTCCAGGCGTATCGCCTACAACCATGCATTTCCCAGGCGATACGCCTGGAACTGCACAAATCCGGCCCGCATGAGACTTCCACGCGTATCGCCTATAACCTACCAACCTCCAGGCGTATCGCTTGGAACGTGATTTCCAGAGAATTTTTGGAATTTGACCCCAAAAATTTTCTATCTCCTTTCCTCTTCAGCAGGCCTATGGTCGAAAATCTCAGCAACAACCTGCATTTTTGCCTGCACAACTCACATTTCCCAAAGCTTGAATCTCCAGAATCACCTGCCAACACCAAAAACACAAAAACCAAAGGACGCAAAATGCACAAAAACAAAAAAAAATTGCAAAAATTGAAAGACACAAATACAAAACTATACAACCCCCCGGGCACTTATCAATTAGCTAAAATCAAAGACACAACCTCCCAAACATCCGGAGGCTTAGACTTCACATCTTTGACCACCAAACTACCGGTTTCCACCCGGTTTCTATCCGAACGACCTCTAGCTAACTTCCTACCCCATAAAGCACTGAACTTTACCACTCTCAACAACATCCTAACCTTCCAATGCTTATACCTACCCGGGAAAAAATCGACATTCACTAAGAAAACTCAATTCCGGGTCATGGGTAACAACAACATGCAACCTCCCCACACTTGGTCTAAACTCAACCTCATCATTCAAAATACCTAAATCACCAAGTGTGGCTCTTCTATCTACCTCTTCAACCACCAATTCACTTTCCACACTTACCAACTCCTCGGGTTCTCCTAACGGGTCAAAATGATCACTCTTATCAACTAAAATCTCTAACCCTCCTAGATCTTCCCCACACTTATCCACTATCACCACTTCATCCTCAACTACCTCACCTACCTTCTCAACTACCTCACTGGGTTCTCCTAATGGGTCAAAAATTTCAGTTAAATCAACTACTTCAACTAACCCCCCGGTGTCCTCCCCACACTCATCCTCTTCAAATTCATCATCATCCAACCGATTACCTACAACCACCAAATCTATGAAGGACAAAAAAGTACCTATCAAACAAACCGATTCGGCGCCCCTATCCTCACGTCTGCCCACTTCAAACACTACGCTCTCATGGTCAACCCTCAAAGTAATCGTGCCCGCAAAAACATCAACTAGCGCCCGGGCGGTCCTAAGGAAAGGCCTACCTAAAATCAAAGGGCAACTAGCATCATATGCACTGTCAACTACCACAAAGTCTACAGGGAACAAAAATTTGTCAATTTGAACTAGCACATTTTCCACTATTCCTTTGGGTCTAACAACCGACCTATCTGCTAAAGAAATGGTCATCCTAGTCGGTTCTAACTCGCCTAATCCTAGGTGCATGAAAACAGAATATGGCATAACATTAATAGAGGCACCAAGATCAGCTAAAGCACAAGTAACAGATGAATCACCAAAAGAGCACGGAATTGTAAATGTACCAGGATCAGTCAATTTTTCAGGCAATCTATTTTGAACTACAGCAGAACAGTTAGCATCAAGTGTAACATCAGAAAAATTTTCAAGCTTCTTCTTATTTGTTAACATATCTTTTAAAAATTTAGCATACTTAGGCATTTGTTTAATAACATCAGTAAAAGGCAATGTAACCCTAAGTTGCTTAAGAAGCTCTAAGAACTGACTGTACTCACGCGCATTCTTCTGTTGAACCAGACGTTCAGGATACGGCACATGCTTCAGGTCATCAGCTGTGATTGGTTTCGGCGCGAACCTCACTCTCTTCTTCTCTTTAACAGCCTCCCACTTCAGCGGCTTCTCTCTCACTACCTCAGCCTCGACGTTTGGTGCGGTACTTGCTGGCGTAACGCTCTCGTGCACCCTCCCGCCAGGTGTCTCTAACTCAATCTCCTCATCAACCGGCTCTTCATCAACTACCGCTGGTGATGGACTCTCGACGACTCTCCCGCTCCTAGTAGTGATCGCATTGACATTAGCATTGGGGTTCTTATAAGTACTACCAGAAAACTGACCCCCACGGGAATTGAGCTCCTTTAGCTGCTTCGCGATATCACCCACCGACCTCTGCAAATCAAGGAACGACGCTTGTTGATTCCTCAGTAATGTGTAATGCTCCGCCAGCTTCTTCTGTGTGGCCTCATCTCTTGCGTTCATCTGCTGCAAAATCTGCGTTTGGTTCATGACCAGCTCTGTAAGCTCCTTCATAGTCGGCCCCTCGTTTCCTCCACCACTCTGATTATACCTCGGCTGGAAACCAGGTGGATTTCCTCCCTCTCGCCATCCTGAATTTTGGCCACTCCTCCACCCAGACTGGAACGAATTACCGAACTGGTTTCGGTTTCAAATGTAATCCACCTGCTCAGCGGGAGCAAGCGGGCAGTCTCGAGTGTCATGAGCGCCTCTGCACAGCTCACATTTGGCTTTGATGTGGAGTTTGATTTCTTCTAAGGTTTTATAAATGTTTTCTAACTCCCTAGGTGACATGGTTTCTGAGCCAATGTGATTAACACCCCGGGTAGATGTAGATGGTGCGAGTGATCTAGTCTGGGCCAAGGTGGCTCTCCGACCTCCGGGTGCCTGCTGTTCAGCAAGCGTGAAGTGATAACGGTTTGTCAGGCCGTTTCAAATCCCCAACCTAGATTGATTTTGTAGTAGTGGAAGTTAGGGTTATCGAACCAAGGGAATATGTGGAAATTGACTAATTGATTATTAAATTAAACTAAATTACTGATTAACCTAAGAGTATCTAAAATTGCCACTTAGCTGTTTTGGTTTGTTGGGATGATTTAACTAACAAAGTTACTAACTTTAACCTAGAAAATTACTTGAACTATAAAATGAGACAAATCTAACCACTTCTGGATCCTGGTTGGCTACCGATCTAGAAAAACCTAATTCCTTAACCGTGACACATAGACATGCCCCCCAATTGCTTCCTTGACCTAATAACCTAGTTTCCTAATGGGCTGATTAGTCCTGCCGCAAGAAAGTGCTAGATCAATAAACAGTGGACCACTAAAACCCTAGATTACTAGTTAATTTTAACAATTCCGCATGTAGGTATTCAACGGTAGCAAGTATTCCGGAATAACTAGTTAAGAATAGGTTAATCATAGAACGAATCCACCAACCAATCACCAAAAGCGGTTAGTGGTGGATTAGCCGGACATGGCTAATGAAACAAACATGATTTTATTGAAAGATTGCATTAAACTAACGTACCGAATGATTAGAATGCTTCAAAATCTCCAAAACAATGGTGGAATTCGCAAACCCTAAGCCTCTGGTCGTCTGAAAACAATGAATGAATGACAAAAACTTAAAGAACAAGTTTAAATAGAAAACCCTAATCTAAAACTTCTGCCGGCTGATTCGGGACGTACCGCCCCAAAATGGGGAATTCTGGGCGTACCGCCCGGATTGCAAATCTTCGGCCGCTCTCTAAACTTTAGGGCGTACCGCCCTATTATCTTCACTTCTGGGCGTACCGCCCAGATCTGGATCTCAGGAACTTTCTTCAATTTCTTCTAAGTCTTCACTCGTTCCCGCTCGATTCTCGATCCTTGTACCAGCAGCTTCCAATTCTTCATAAAACTCCATTGTTAGCTACTTAAGCTCGTGGTACCTCACAATACAAAAACCCGTGAAAATGCCATGTAATCCAACCATTATTGTTATTAAATAAGATAATATAAGCATAATAATGACGACACATTGGATTAACATCACATCCCCACACTTGACTTTTTCCGTCTCGGAAAAACTGCCATGGAATCATAATCGGGAAGTCAACTCAAAATCATTTAACATTTAATATTTATCAACCTTTTTCCATTCCACATTCCAAAATGTATTCATATATACTAATTGCAATCACCGGTATTTCTATCCGACTAAACCCAACCACTGATCTTTGAGCCCCCAAGGCGTTTATAAATTACCGATCATTTGTATCAACTTGCTTATGTGTCCCACATTCAGAAAGTCCTAGCTTAGTCTAATCCCGACTCAAATTCGGTCAAAGTAAAGGGTAATAAAGATGTATTATTTATATTTTCCCCACCCTAGTTAAACTAGATACTCATATATCCCAAGAATGATGGATTTAAATGGATAGTGAAGTTGCTTGAGCATTTATTTGACTGCAATTGCTTTCTATTTTTTTTTTCTTTTCTTTTTTTTTCTTTTTTTTTATAATTGGTTAATTTTAACTATACTTACCAACGGACATCATCAGAGGCATTCTTTCACGAGGTCTTACCCCCGAAATCATACGTGAGTGTTTTGCCCGCGAGATCCGGAACATCATCAGAGGTATTCTTTCACAAGGTCTTACCCCCGAAATCATACATGAGTATTCTGCCCCTTCACTCTAATTCATTAACCGCTTATTACCTACTATGCTCAAAAGATGGAAAGATGGGGCGCCGTTATTTCTCGGATTTGCTTTCGCAAAAAGATCATAACGTGCCAGTTTATTCTGAGGATATATAAGTCTCCAATTCAAAAAGGTCTCTTTCCTCCTAATCATCAGTTTCAACCTCACTATTACCTCTAAAATGGGAACCCATTAACAAACTAATTTAATTACATATTTATACACAAATAAACACCAAGGGATAATTAAGCTTTACTAAATCAGTTGGGTCTACCGACACATCACAAATTAGCTATATTTTCCATACTTTCCTTTTCTTACCACTTTTCCCTTTTCTTTCTTTATTTTTATTTTATTCTGAAAATCGACTCCCAATTGTACTATCATTTTCCATGTACCGGCAATTTTCACAAAACAGATTTGACTCAAACACTTAAAACTAAAAATGACTCAAAAATTGAAAAATCTTTTTGGATTTTTGATGTTTTTTACTTTTTTTTTTTTTTTTCAAAATAACACAACTACCTAAAAATTTAAAAACTGACGTCCTGTCCCCCTCCCCACACTTAAGATCGACATTGCCCTCAATGTGATAGGAACACGCACAACGTAAAAACAGACACGACCGATAAAATAAAAATGAAAAATAAAAATAAAATGCAAAAATAAAAAGAGAATAAATAAATAAATAAAAAGAACAAGTTGGAACACACTCCCCTGAAATCATCGTGAAAAGCTCCTCGGAAGTCGTGCCAACACCCTCTCGCAGCAGATCGTGAATTCCAGAAATCGGATGGAAGAAGTAATGTATGGAATGTCACATCTCAACCATGGTGCTACCAAGAAACAAACACATCATACCACATATATATACAACCATAAAGAAAACACAACCACCCCAACCGGTTACCCCGTACAGTACCCCCAGTTATCATATAGTATAATAGCATACAGACCATGATCATGTAAAAACAAAATAACCAAAAAAGTACAAGGGTCAAAGAAACAAAACCGATCGGCAATGGTAGTGAAGTCAGCATGATCAGCACCTACTCCTCGTCCTCATCATCTCCCGCAGCATCATCACCTGTACCACTCAGACCTGCATCGGGATCACCGCCCCCATCTCCACCAGCATCAGCATCATCACCTCCCTCAGGCTCCTGAAAGAAATCAGGGATCGGTATACCCTGATGTGACATCATATGACGCATAGCCCTCTCAACCCTCTCGAACCTCACATCCACATAATCCAGCACAGCATCCTGAACCATATCTAACGTAACCTGATCGGCCCTCGGCGGCCTCTCTGGTCTCTGCCTCAGCGGCCTCTCAACCTGGTGTAATATCCTATGCCGCCTCGCGGCCCTAGCAGCCTCATCACCCTGTACTACCCTATCTCGCACGGCCTCCCACTGCGGGGGATCAGTCATGGTGACCATCTTGGCCAACCTCATGTCACCCAACTCATAATGAGACGTCTCAGCCCCTCTAGTCAAATGGGCCTCCAAATACCTACCCGCATCAAACACACCTAATCCTCTAGCCAATCTCGTCACATAAGGCCCCATACTCAAATGAACACCCGTGCCCGATGTCCTCCTCCGTGCAAATGATGCTACCAAAACCCCAGCAATGTTGAGGTCATGACCTCCAACAATCGAACGTAGCACCACCAGATCCAACTTCGTGCACTTCTCGACGCCAGAACGGCAACCGAGAATAGTACACGCGACGATCCGATGAATATAACGAATAACAGGGTCGCGGATCTGTGACTCAATCACACTGTCCAATTAAGGAACCGCGCCTATCTCATCCCAAAACGCGGCGAGCTGCAAATCAGTAACCCCCTGTGGGTGTGCTCGGCTGAAAACCCCGCGCGGCAGCTCCGCAAACTCCGGCGCATCAGCCTCCTCCTGGGTGTACAACCCTGACAAGACCGCAAACGCTGGAATACTCATGTGATGCGTCCTACGGCCTAAAGCAAATGTCAGGGCGTTCCCGTCACCAAACTTCCCAGGACCCACCTGGAAAGTAGATAAGAACTCCACAGTAAGCTCGACATACTGGTGGTCATCTGGAGTCAACGCCCGCCTCCATCTCTCAGCCACTAACTCTCTAATCCTCTCCAGCTGCCCTAGCTGAGCCAACAAACCCCAGTCGATCGTCCTATGGTGTAGCAACGGCATCGCCACGAATCTCCTCATCTGTCGCTCCTCATGCGACCCGTGCTCGAACCTCAGCAGCGAGTGGTGCTGATGGTTCCTCCTCTCAACCGGCGGTGCTGGAACATCCGCCTCCGGTAATATCTCCGGCCCCCAGTAGCCTATGATCCTCCGTCTAAATGGGGGGACCGGTGTCGGCGCGTCCGGATCGCCTCGTCGTCTCCTCTTGGGCCCACGGGTCCCAGAACTAGACCCCTGCGGGTGTGACATCCTGAAATCAACAAGTTAGCACAAAATAACAATAATCATGTAAAACCGGGCCTTCCTGCAATTGATTGCCACATTCACAAACTATTTTTGCATTTTTCGATTTTTTAATTTTTTTGTTTTTTTTCAAAAATTTTATAAAGAAAAACAAAATTAAACAAAAAAGAAAACAAAATTTAAAACTAAAAATCAAAAACGACAAAAATTGGGATTTTTTTGAAAAATTGAAAATTATGTGAAAATCGATTCCGGGCGTACCGCCCAAAAATGATGCAGTTGGGGCGGTAGGCCGCCCAATTTGGTTCAGAAAACCCTTTGGGGCGTACCGCCCAAAATGTGGGTAACCTAGGCGGTACGCCGCCCAATTCAGATCGCAGAAATTGAAATCGGTGATACCCGAGCAATCTATAACGACATCACGCTCCAACAACCTCATTCTCGCCATAAATCGGTTCCTAATCGGAACAATTAATCGAAAACTAAAACTAACCGAAGACTACTACCCGATCTAATCGACTCAACTTAATAAACCAAAGTAGAAAAGAAACCTGGAATGAGCTCGGAATCGGACAGTGGTAAACCCTACAGTGGTCGCGGCGGTGACAGCGGTTAGTGGACTCGGTGGCGACGGTGGTTGGTGGTGTCGGCGTCGGGTTGAAAGAGAGAGACGGGTGTCGGTATGATTAACGATCGACCCGTCTCAAGGGTTTTATTTATTTTTTCTCGTTCAAATTACGGGCGTACCGCCCAAAGTAAATGCAACTAGGGCGTACCGCCCGGATTTAAAATCTGGAAAATCTTAGAAAATTTTGGGGCGTACCGCCCAGACTAGGATTATCTTGGGCGTACCGCCCATGCCCTATTTTGGCAGAAAGTTTTGAAAATTTGGGACCTCAAAATTTTCTATCTCTGGAAAAACATCACTTTTTACACCACCGAGCATGTGTACTGCAAAATTTTCATTAAAACTTACCTCGAATGCAGCTATCAGCACAAATCCAATCCCGAGCTTCCCGATTTCCTGAAAAACACACCAAAAACGTAAAATCTAACAAAACTACAAAAAAAAACACACGAAAATAAAAATGAAAAACAAACCGCTGGGTTGCCTCCCAGTTAGCGTTAAGTTTTTAAGGTCTTCAGCCAGACCGTACTTCCCTTTCACGGAGGTTCAAAAATGTAATTGTCACCCAACTTGGACTTAGTAGAAGAACGGTGAACACATTCCCCGTTGTCATCGTCACTCCATCCCCATTCCTTAACATGACCTTCCTCCTTCATTTTCACAGCTCCTCGACCATCATCCTTGCCTCGATCATGCTTTGAATTACCATTCGAACTCTTCGTAGCCTTTGAATTTTTCTCATTCTTCTCACAACCTCTTCCAGCCTCCTCATGAGTGAGCGATGCCACCATACCAACCGGGTCTCCCGTATCCCCACACTTGGGATCATGTATCTCCAATTTTTCAAACCTGTCAACCACAACATCACCCTCCATTGTGTCCTCCTCCATTTTACTAGGAGGACACTTGTCAGTAGCAAACAATTTTGGAATAGTATTAATAACCGAATATTTAAAAACATGATTAAATAAATTTAAAGATAATACCCGGCTACCAAACTGCATTGTACATGTGTTTGCCCTGCAATCAATTTGTGTGTTTGCGGTGGACAAAAGTGGTCTTCCAAGTATGATCCTTGGTGGGTGCCCCGTATCCTCATAGTCCACTACCAAGAAGTCCTCGGGGTAGTAAAATTCACCAACTTGAACAACTACACCCCTCAACATACCTCGTGGCTTCTTTGATGATCCATCCGCGAATACCACCTTTGTTTTAACCTCTTGCACGTCACCCAAATGAAATTGCTCACATATGCTACTTGGAAGGACACTCACCGATGCACCAAAATCCAACAATGCCTTGTTGGTTGAAAACTCTCCAATCTTAACCGGGATCAATGGTGTCTTCAATTCTTCGAACTCTTCCTCATCCTCATTTTCGTCACTGTCTACCAACATGTTGATTGCACTAATAGGAACTCCTCGAACATTCTTGACACCTGAAGAAGAAGCTTGGTGAGCTGGATTAATGTTAGTATCACTAGGCAACTTACCTGGCTCTCGTCTTGAATTCTCAGCAGCTAGTTGACCCAACTGTTTCTGAAATGCTCCCATTGTCTTGTCTTGGAGCTCAAATCTCCGGTCAAACCCCTGAACTTTGTCGGTCAACTGTCTGTGGCTGGCGGATAACTGTCTTTGCTCATCGACTATCTGCTTTTGACCATCTGCGAGTGAGTTCATTTTCTCCATTAAGGCGGCAAATTGCGCTTGCATCCCATCTTCCGGTGTCGGTTGAGCTTGTTGGTAGCTTCCTTGGGGAGGATTTCCACCTTGAGTGTAGGTGTTCCGTTGATAGCCCCCTTGGTTGTAACCGGATGCTCGGCCTTGATATTGTGTTGAAGCTCCACCCTGCACATTAGAAGTTTGAAAGTTAGGATTTAACTGATTATTAGCATTGCCATACCTGAAATTTGGGTGGTTGCGAAGGTTGGGATGGTAAGTGTTGGAATTCATCGCTCCCTGGACATAATTGACATCTTCGCTTTGCTGAACCATGGTGGAACATGCATCCACCGAGTGGCCTAATTCGCCACAACCCGTGCACACCGGAATTTGTGCACTAGCCTTCACCTCATCTGGTGCACCCCCCAACTTCATTTGGGCCACCTGCTTCTCCAACAAAAGCGTTTGCTGACGAAGCTTCTCAATGCGTTCCTCTGCCTCATAATCAACCGATTTGACCGCTGCGGATCGCGATCTTCTCCCATTCTGAGCAAGCCTTTTTGATGTGGCACTCAACCTCTCCATGTGCCCCCAATCTACCTCTTCCGTATTGGTTAGGAATGTCCCATTGCTGATGGAGTTCAGATCTCTGATGTCCTCTGGGAGGAGACCATCATAAAATGCCTTGATGAGATCCCAAGTGTCGATTCGATGATGTGGGCACTTGCGCAACAAGTCTTTGAACCGAGTGAACGCCTCATGAAATGGTTCCCCGGTGTGCTGCTGGAAGGACCGGATCTCTTCTTTGACCTCACTGGTTTTGCTCATCGGAAAGTATTCTTCAAGGAACACTTCTTGCAATTGCACCCAAGTATAGATGCTGCTGGGAGTTAGACTCTCGAACCATCTCCTTGCTCGATCCTTGAGGGTATACGGGAAAAGCATTAGCTTGACCTCGTCCTGTGTGAACCCCGTTGCTCCAATAGGTATGCATGTTGACTCGAAGCTATGAATGTGATGATATGGTTCTTCGGTTCTTTTCCCGTAGAATTCTGGTAGATGACTCAAGTATTGAGGTCGAACCTCAAAAGCTCGTCTGTTTGCTCCGATTGGTGTGACTACCGCAGATGCACTCGGTACAACGATTGGCTTAAAGTGACTAGCCACTCCCTGAACTGGCGGATTTTCTACCAATCGTGGGACTCCTCCTTCCATTTGAAGACGAGCTCCCCCATGGTTGAATTGTGGAACTCCTCTTGGGGGGAAGCTCTTCTTCCGTGTGGGGCAACATTAGCCTGTGGAGCTCGTGCCCGATTTCGTGGTAGCTCATGTTGTGGTTCATCTCTATACCCATATCCATCTTCATCTTCATTTGGGTCATACCAATCATGCCCCCACTGCTCCTCATACACGGGATTTTGTCGAAAGTGGTTTTGTGGTGGTGGAGGTTGTTGTGGTGGGGCTCGGCGGAATAAGGGTGGTTGTTGTTGGCGAGGTGGACTTGGCTGTCTAGCCTGGTAGTGGTAACCGTCCTCCTCATGGTATGAAGATTTAGGAGAAAGGGATGGTAAAGAATTGTGCCCGTGCACCCGAAATGGTGGAATATGACCCGGAGGAATATTTTGTGGCATGGCAGGGTCCACTGGTTCATTCTGGCCTTGGTTCTGTGGTTGGTTGGGATTTTGATTGAGGTTCTCATTTGGGTTTGGGTTTTGGTTGGGATTTGGGTTCTGATCTTGGTTTCGGTTTTGGTTTTGTGGTTGGTTGGGAATTGGATTCTGGCCCTCCATCTCTCTTCTGTTTCTTTGTTCTGCTCGGTTCTGCCGAGCTGTCCTCTCAATCTCTGGATTGTATATCAACGGAGAGGTCTTGCGGGAATGCCGCGTATGCATGCACAATCACCTAAAACCTGCAAAATTGGTCACAAAAGAGCAAACCAATTACGTAGCACTGTTCCAGGGGGTGTAAATAATGCAATAGAACAAGAAAAATCGAAACTTGGATGGTCAAAAAATGAAAAAATTTCTGTGAAAAACAGCCCAAGGCGTACCGCCCAGGAAGTTGGATTCTTAGGCGTACCGCCCCAAACTGGAAATCGACAAAAATTAAATTTTCTTTTTTTGTTTTTTTTTTTTTAGATGCAGAAATCAATTACTGGAATAAAAACACTATTTTTGGGTTTTTTGGAATTTTTTGAAAAATTAAATAAAAAAAATGCAAATTAACAAAAATTAACTAAAATCAACGAATCAATAGGCGCACTAATTCCCCGGCAACGGCGCCAATTTGATAACGGTTTGTCAGGCCGTTTCAAATCCCCAACCTAGATTGATTTTGTAGTAGTGGAAGTTAGGGTTATCGAACCAAGGGAATATGTGGAAATTGACTAATTGATTATTAAATTAAACTAAATTACTGATTAACCTAAGAGTATCTAAAATTGCCACTTAGCTGTTTTGGTTTGTTGGGATGATTTAACTAACAAAGTTACTAACTTTAACCTAGAAAATTACTTGAACTATCAAATGAGACAAATCTAACCACTTTTGGATCCTGGTTGGCTACCGATCTAGAAAAACCTAATTCCTTAACCGTGACACATAGACATGCCCCCCAATTGCTTCCTTGACCTAATAACCTAGTTTCCTAATGGGCTGATTAGTCCTGCCGCAAGAAAGTGCTAGATCAATAAACAGTGGACCACTAAAACCCTAGATTACTAGTTAATTTTAACAATTCCGCATGTAGGTATTCAACGGTAGCAAGTATTCCGGAATAACTAGTTAAGAATAGGTTAATCATAGAACGAATCCACCAACCAATCACCAAAAGCGGTTAGTGGTGGATTAGCCGGACATGGCTAATGAAACAAACATGATTTTATTGAAAGATTGCATTAAACTAACGTACCGAATGATTAGAATTCTTCAAAATCTCCAAAACAATGGTGGAATTCGCAAACCCTAAGCCTCTGGTCGTCTGAAAACAATGAATGAATGACAAAAACTTAAAGAACAAGTTTAAATAGAAAACCCTAATCTAAAACTTCTGCCGGCTGATTCGGGGCGTACCGCCCCAAAATGGGGAATTCTGGGCGTACCGCCCGGATTGCAAATCTTCGGCCGCTCTCTAAACTTTAGGGCGTACCGCCCTATTATCTTCACTTCTGGGCGTACCGCCCAGATCTGGATCTCAGGAACTTTCTTCAATTTCTTCTAAGTCTTCACTCGTTCCCGCTCGATTCTCGATCCTTGTACCAGCAGCTTCCAGTTCTTCATAAAACTCCATTGTTAGCTACTTAAGCTCGTAGTACCTCACAATACAAAAACCCGTGAAAATGCCATGTAATCCAACCATTATTGTTATTAAATAAGATAATATAAGCATAATAATGACGACACATTGGATTAACATCATGAAGCTCTCAAATAATGATTTGCATTCGTCAACAGTGAGCTTCTCCATCATAATGATTTGCATTCGTCAACAATGATTTGCATTCGTCAACAGTGATACTTCTTCAGGAATTTCACGGTAAGATCGTCCCAGGTGGCGATCGAATTAGGCGGAAGCGTCTCAAGCCACTCGGCGGCTCGAGACATAAGGGAGAATGGAAACAGACGCAGATAAATGATTTCGTTCGCGACTCCGGTGAGTCCGAACGTGTTGCAGATACGAATGAAACGAGAAATATGCGTCGGTGCATCTTCGTCCTCACGTCCATGAAACTGAATGGAATGCGTCAAAGCGTTGATGACGTGGGACGGAACTTGCCAATTCGCGGTGTTGGCAATAGCAGGCTGTGCAATAGCAAACCGGGCCTCGGTGACTCCGGCGCTAGCCTGCTCGTGGACGGTGCGACGTGCCGCCATAGATGAAAGATCGGGGAATGGAATGGGTTTGGTGTCGCGTGTGGTTTGTGTGGAAGAAGATGGTTTGGATTGAGCGGTGGAAATGATGAATGCCTCTAGCTCGGTGCGTAGAAGGCGAAACCGTTCACGAATATCTGCGTCGGGATCAGAAAGTGGTGACAACTCAGGAGGACCTCGTGAACGGGTGTGTGGCATAAAATGAAGAAACTGACTCAAAGAGAAAGTAAAAGGAAAAAATAAACCTAAAAATCTAGACTCAAAAACGGAAATCCTAAGACTCTAGACACGGAAAAACCAAAAAGACTCAAAATTTCCTAACGACGACCTAAGTTAATCTTGCTATTGCCAAGTGTCCCCGGCAACGGCGCCAAAAACTTGATGTGCTCGGAACGTACCTAAAAATGCTATTAAAACCTAGACCAAAACCTAGACCTAGACACACCTAATTTTACCGAAATAACCTAAACCGAACCGAACCCTAAGGCAGTGAACCTGTCGGATTATAGTAAAGCTAAGGCAAGACCGGAATATCGAACCTAGGACACTCTAAAGACAAAGACTTAACCTAGACCTAGAAAATGGAAATACTGAGTAATTTGGGTTTTGATTTGAGATTTGATTTGAATGAAAATTAACTAACACAACTAACAAACGGACAGCAGGAAACCTAAGAACAACCTTCAGGACAAAGAATGAATACCACCTAGACTCAGAATCCTAATCACTAATGACAACTTCAATCGGTTATGACTAATCTGATGGTGGCTAGTTCACCTTTTTAAGTCCTTCCTAGCATGCAATCCTAACGCTCGAACAGGAGTTCACCTTTCGGGTATATCCAACCTCAACTAGACCTAACCACCCTCGAAACAATCTAAGGCACCTTAAGTTAGCAGGAGCTACCATGAAATACTATGAATGACAAGGATTAGCAAGCTACCTAATTTCTTAAGGGCACCCCTCTTCCGATGGCGATGTGATCCTATTACACTAAGCAACCCAACTAACCTACCTAACTATCACCTTCCGGCTTGTCTAATTAGGGCAGCAAATTGCAATCAAATGAATAAATATTAACCAACGCAATAGTTCAAGACGTCTCCTAAACCACTCTAACGCAACTAACCCTAAAGCTAGCTACTTTAGACAAATTACCTAGACCGAAAGACATTCGAAGGCAAAAAGTGCATTAATTAACAACTATAAACCCAATCAATAATTCACATATGCATTCAATCATAGCAACCATGGAGTTTAATAGGAAAGTACATCAATCAATTAGTCATAAAACCGAACAAAGCAATCAAAAGATCAAAATCATCAATACGAGTCTAGGTGGCTCAAAGAGTTTAGCCTACAATCATATTCAATGCAGAAAAATAAATAAAGTTTGAGTCTTTCACAGTGAACATGATGTAAACGAACAATGAACTAGAAAATCAAAAGGTAAACGAAGAACCCGAATGTCGAATTGTAAGTCAATGCTTGGTTCTATGGCTTCTCCCTTGATCCTAGCTCTTCTCTGCTCCTAAAATCGTCTCTGAATCGCCCTCTGCCGTCTGGAAGTCGTGTTATGCCGAATTGAACCCTAAAAGTCGAATTTAAATCGCGAAACCTCCTTTTGCGGGTTTTGAGGCTGCAAGCGTATCGCTTGCTAATGTATTACCACCAGGCGATACGCCTGGAGCTCATTACACGACAATTTAGTCGGGCGGAACCGACTTTGACTTTTGTTGACCAGCCACTCCGCGCGTATCGCGTAGAAACCATCCAGTCCCAGGCGATACGCCTGGGACATCTTGTTCAGCACTTGTCCTCTTCTTTTCTTCACTTCTTTCCAACTTTCTCTCGTGGCCTCGGGACTTTATTAAAAACCTACAAAACTCATAAAAACATAAACAAGACCCCAAAGACACTAGCTTAGCTAAACACTACCAAGACAAATAGAAACCGACTCAAATTGACTCAAATACATAATAAAAGGCATATGAAAACAGGATGTGTTTGCAACACATCAAATATCCCCACACTGACTCCTTTTTCGTCCTCGAAAAATACTGCAATGGAATCATAACCAAGAAATTGATTACTAAACATTCAACATTTAAAATTAACAGTCCACCAAAACAATTCCACATTCCATAATGTACTAGCACACTAACTACAATTGCCGATATTTCTATCCGACTAAACCCAACCACCAACCTTTTCTTTCGCCCCCATGTGTTTATGAAATTACCAGATATAAGTTCAGTCTACCTATGGATCCCACTAAAGAAAGGTCTAGTTCAACCTACTACCGAATCTTATTCAGTCAAAGCAAAGGGTAATAATGATTTAAATTTTATATTTTCTCCAACCCCCCCCCCCCCCTTAAACCAGATACTAAGATGTCCAAAGAATAAGTATTTATTTATATGCAAATTCTTGGCATTTATTCTCTAAACTAAAATTCTCTTTTTTTTTTTTTTCAGTTGGTTACTTTTACCTAAAATTACCAACGGACATCACCAGAGGTATTCTTTCACAAGGTCTTACCCCCGAAATCATACGTGAGTATTTTGCCCGCGAGATCCAGAACATCATCAGAGGCACTTACCACGGGATGCTATCCTTAGTTCGTACATGAGTATTCTGCCCCTTCACTCTAATTCATTAGCAAAATTATTAACTACATGCTCATTGAAATTCTAAGGACATAGGAGTATCTAGCCTAAAGCGGTCTCTTTCCTCCTAATCATCAGATTCAGAATCCCTATCACTCCTAAAATGGGAACCCACTAGCAGACTGATTAGCATATTTATACAACAATAAACACACAGGCAATTTAAGCTACTCCTAGGTCAGCTGGGCCTACCGACACATCATAGATTAGTAATGCTTTCCATTCTCACCATACTTATCCACTTTACCCAAATTTATTCACTTTCATTCATTACTTTAACATTCAAGCACAAATTAGAAAATCAATTCCCAGTTTCCTATCATTTTCCATTTAAAATGCAGCCAGAATCTCGGACATTTTTAAACAATTTTTTCCAAATTTTTTTTTCAAAATTTTATGACTCAATAACACACCAAAAATAAAAGACTCAAGACGCAAGTCTCTCATCCCCACACTTGAATCACACATTGCCCTCAATGTGGAATGGAATAAAACAAGCAGAAATAAAAACACGAAAAAGAAAAATAAATAAAACTAAAAATAAAACAAGATAAGTTGAAACGTGTTCACCTGAAACTCCAGAGACTCAGCACAGCAACCAACAACGATCCATCGCAAATCCGGTAAACAGAAATAAAATAAAAATTGAAAATTTAGAAGATTTCTGAAATACCTCCTCCAGGCGTATCGCCTACAACCATGCATTTCCCAGGCGATACGCCTGGAACTGCACAAATCCGGCCCGCATGAGACTTCCACGCGTATCGCCTATAACCTACCAACCTCCAGGCGTATCGCTTGGAACGTGATTTCCAGAGAATTTTTGGAATTTGACCCCAAAAATTTTCTATCTCCTTTCCTCTTCAGCAGGCCTATGGTCGAAAATCTCAGCAACAACCTGCATTTTTGCCTGCACAACTCACATTTCCCAAAGCTTGAATCTCCAGAATCACCTGCCAACACCAAAAACACAAAAACCAAAGGACGCAAAATGCACAAAAACAAAAAAAAATTGCAAAAATTGAAAGACACAAATACAAAACTATACAACCCCCCGGGCACTTATCAATTAGCTAAAATCAAAGACACAACCTCCCAAACATCCGGAGGCTTAGACTTCACATCTTTGACCACCAAACTACCGGTTTCCACCCGGTTTCTATCCGAACGACCTCTAGCTAACTTCCTACCCCATAAAGCACTGAACTTTACCACTCTCAACAACATCCTAACCTTCCAATGCTTATACCTACCCGGGAAAAAATCGACATTCACTAAGAAAACTCAATTCCGGGTCATGGGTAACAACAACATGCAACCTCCCCACACTTGGTCTAAACTCAACCTCATCATTCAAAATACCTAAATCACCAAGTGTGGCTCTTCTATCTACCTCTTCAACCACCAATTCACTTTCCACACTTACCAACTCCTCGGGTTCTCCTAACGGGTCAAAATGATCACTCTTATCAACTAAAATCTCTAACCCTCCTAGATCTTCCCCACACTTATCCACTATCACCACTTCATCCTCAACTACCTCACCTACCTTCTCAACTACCTCACTGGGTTCTCCTAATGGGTCAAAAATTTCAGTTAAATCAACTACTTCAACTAACCCCCCGGTGTCCTCCCCACACTCATCCTCTTCAAATTCATCATCATCCAACCGATTACCTACAACCACCAAATCTATGAAGGACAAAAAAGTACCTATCAAACAAACCGATTCGGCGCCCCTATCCTCACGTCTACCCACTTCAAACACTACGCTCTCATGGTCAACCCTCAAAGTAATCGTGCCCGCAAAAACATCAACTAGCGCCCGGGCGGTCCTAAGGAAAGGCCTACCTAAAATCAAAGGGCAACTAGCATCATATGCACTGTCAACTACCACAAAGTCTATAGGGAACAAAAATTTGTCAATTTGAACTAGCACATTTTCCACTATTCCTTTGGGTCTAACAACCGACCTATCTGCTAAAGAAATGGTCATCCTAGTCGGTTCTAACTCGCCTAATCCTAGGTGCATGAAAACAGAATATGGCATAACATTAATAGAGGCACCTAGATCAGCTAAAGCACAAGTAACAGATGAATCACCAAAAGAGCACGGAATTGTAAATGTACCAGGATCAGTCAATTTTTCAGGCAATCTATTTTGAACTACAGCAGAACAATTAGCATCAAGTGTAACATCAGAAAAACTTTCAAGCTTCTTTTTATTTGTTAACATATCTTTTAAAAATTTAGCATACTTAGGCATTTGTTTAATAACATCCGTAAAAGGCAATGTAACCCTAAGTTGCTTAAGAAGCTCTAAGAACTGACTGTACTCACGCGCATTCTTCTGTTGAACCAGACGTTCAGGATACGGCACATGCTTCAGGTCATCAGCTGTGATTGGTTTCGGCGCGAACCTCACTCTCTTCTTCTCTTTAACAGCCTCCCACTTCAGCGGCTTCTCTCTCACTACCTCAGCCTCGACGTTTGGTGCGGTACTTGCTGGCGTAACGCTCTCGTGCACCCTCCCGCCAGGTGTCTCTAACTCGATCTCCTCATCAACCGGCTCTTCATCAACTACCGCTGGTGATGGACTCTCGACGACTCTCCCGCTCCTAGTAGTGATCGCATTGACATTAGCATTGGGGTTCTTATAAGTACTACCAGAAAACTGACCCCCACGGGAATTGAGCTCCTTTAGCTGCTTCGCGATATCACCCACCGACCTCTGCAAATCAAGGAACGACGCTTGTTGATTCCTCAGTAACGTGTCATGCTCCGCCAGCTTCTTCTGTGTGGCCTCATCTCTTGCGTTCATCTGCTGCAAAATCTGCGTTTGGTTCATGACCAGCTCTGTAAGCTCCTTCATAGTCGGCCCCTCGTTTCCTCCACCACTCTGATTATACCTCGGCTGAAAACCAGGTGGATTTCCTCCCTCTCGCCATCCTGAATTTTGGCCACTCCTCCACCCAGACTGGAACGAATTACCGAACTGGTTTCGGTTTCCAATGTAATCCACCTGCTCAGCGGGAGCAAGCGGGCAGTCTCGAGTGTCATGAGCGCCTCTGCACAGCTCACATTTGGCTTTGATGTGGAGTTTGATTTCTTCTAAGGTTTTATAAATGTTTTCTAACTCCCTAGGTGACATGGTTTCTGAGCCAATGTGATTAACACCCCGGGTAGATGTAGATGGTGCGAGTGATCTAGTCGGGGCCAAGGTGGCTCTCCGACCTCCGGGTGCCTGCTGTTCAGCAAGTGCGAAGCTCTCAAATAATGATTTGCATTCGTCAACAGTGAGCTTCTCCATCATATGCCCTCCAGCCGAAATATTGAAATCCTTCTGAACAGAATAAGGAAGTCCATTATAGAACTTTTCTATGATCGCCCAGTCCGTCAACCCGTGTTGCGGACATCTACTCAGAAGGGTGTTGAATCTTTCGTAAGCAACAGAATAAGGCTCATCGGGGTCCATCTTGAAAGAGTGGATTTCCTCCCGAGTACGTGAAGCCTTGGCTGGAGGATGATACTTCTTCAGGAATTTCACGGTAAGATCGTCCCAGGTGGCGATCGAATTAGGCGGAAGCGTCTCAAGCCACTCGGCGGCTCGAGACATAAGGGAGAATGGAAACAGACGCAGATAAATGATTTCGTTCGCGACTCCGGTGAGTCCGAACGTGTTGCAGATACGAATGAAACGAGAAATATGCGTCGGTGCATCTTCGTCCTCACGTCCATGAAACTGAATGGAATGCGTCAAAGCGTTGATGACGTGGGACGGAACTTGCCAATTCGCGGTGTTGGCAATAGCAGGCTGTGCAATAGCAAACCGGGCCTCGGTGACTCCGGCGCTAGCCTGCTCGTGGACGGTGCGACGTGCCGCCATAGATGAAAGATCGGGGAATGGAATGGGTTTGGTGTCGCGTGTGGTTTGTGTGGAAGAAGATGGTTTGGATTGAGCGGTGGAAATGATGAATGCCTCTAGCTCGGTGCGTAGAAGGCGAAACCGTTCACGTATATCTGCGTCGGGATCAGAAAGTGGTGACAACTCAGGAGGACCTCGTGAACGGGTGTGTGGCATAAAATGAAGAAACTGACTCAAAGAGAAAGTAAAAGGAAAAAATAAACCTAAAAATCTAGACTCAAAAACGGAAATCCTAGGACTCTAGACACGGAAAAACCAAAAAGACTCAAAATTTCCTAACGACGACCTAAGTTAATCTTGCTATTGCCAAGTGTCCCCAGCAACGGCGCCAAAAACTTGATGTGCTCGGAACGTACCTAAAAATGCTATTAAAACCTAGACCAAAACCTAGACCTAGACACACCTAATTATACCAAAATAACCTAAACCGAACCGAACCCTAAGGCAGTGAACCTGTCGTATTATAGTAAAGCTAAGGCAAGACCGGAATATCGAACCTAGGACACTCTAAAGACAAAGACTTAACCTAGACCTAGAAAATGGAAATACTGAGTAATTTGGGTTTTGATTTGAGATTTGATTTGAATGAAAATTAACTAACGCAACTAACAAACGGACAACAGGAAACCTTAGAACAACCTTCAGGACAAAGAAAGATACCACCTAGACTCAGAATCCTAATCACTAATGACAACTTCAATCGGTTATGACTAATCTGATGGTGGCTAGTTCACCTTGTTAAGTCCTTCCTAGCATGCAATCCTAACGCTCGAACGGGAGTTCACCTTTCGGGTATATCCAACCTCAACTAGACCTAACCACCCTCGAAACAATCTAAGGCACCTTAAGTTAGCAGGAGCTACCATGAAATACTATGAATGACAAGAATTAGCAAGCTACCTAATTTCCTAGGGCACCCCTCTTCCGATGGCGATGTGATCCTATTCCACTAAGCTACCCAACTAACCTACCTAACTATCACCTTCCGGCTTGTCTAATTAGGGCAGCAAATTGCAATCAAATGAATAAATATTAACCAACGCAATTGATGAAGAATAAAATCCCACCGTCGAGGTAAGACTTGATCCTTCAATGATTAGAGAGAGATTAAGAGAATTGGAGAGGAAAGAGCGAGATCATGTTATATTTCATCCATCGAATCAAGGTTACAAGTGAAAGGGATTAATACAAGAGATCTAAGTAAAAACACCTAGTTAAAGGTGTAAAATCTGGGATCCTCTATTATGAGCCTATAAATGCCTATTTATAGTCTCTTAGCTGTAACTGCCTCTTGACACTTGCGCTTGTGTTCTCGGAGTTGTATCACTTGCACTTCCGTATGGGCTTCGCTCATCAGCATCTGCTGATCCTTTATGTGCACTTCCAAGTCCAAGTGCATCTGATTTTGACCCATCCTCATCAAGTCCCCCTAGTCCATTAATTATTTACACAATGATAATGGACTAGAAATCAAGGATGTGTCACATTTCCGGCTGCCATAAAGGTTTGTTAGCCAACCTTTTAAATCCACATGCGTTTTTGATTTGTTGCCTCATTAAAAACCTTGTCCGGAAAAACCCCGTGGGAAAAAACCAGGACCAAGGGAAAAAGAGTGCAACACGCATCGTGCTTCAATTCGAAGAAACAATTTTTCAAAATTATCTAATAGGCAGGTTATTAGTTTTCAATGACTTTGAAGAACCGGTCATCAAGTCCCCCAGTCCTTATGCTATTTTGGAGAAAAATGGCTAAGGACTAGATCATGTGCATTGGAGAGAAGAGTGCATGTGCGATGAGTTTTGTCGGCTTTGCAAAATCGCATTTGAAAGCGTAGGTCCAAGAGTCATTGCGACAGAAAAAAGGTCGTCTCATCACATAAATTCTTCCCGCCTTTACTAGGTCTTTTATTCGCAGATAATATTCTTCTTAATTTTACTGACAACTTCCATTGTGCATGTGCGCTATTCGGAAGTGTACTGATATGCTTCTTATTTTGGGATCTTTCTGGATATTTAACACTTCCAATATTTACACTCATATTTCGGAAGTACGTATGCATGTCTCTTGGGATGAAATAGAGAGACATTGAAGGTGTTGTTGATGACTCAGTTCCGGAGGCTCAATGAAAATGATCTCGTAAAATCATTGAATCATTAGATCATCGTGGAGATCAAATATAACAAATCATCATACCGATAATCGGTCATTTATCAAGGATTTTTAGTATCGAAAATCAACTTTCACGATCAGAAATTATTATTATATTTTTTTAGTAAATCAATGTTTCCAAAACAATTTATTTCAAGCGAGCACCGGGTAGAGTATTTTGATCAATGTCGTTTCTTCGACAAACTGCCTAGTCCTTTTTGGATTATCGCCCAGGAGGAGCTGCTAATGATCAAGGGAGGTCGCAAGTGGAGACTCGTAATCAAGAAGATATTGTTTTCGGAAGTGTGGGTGAAGAGCCAGAAGTGGAACTTCATGCCTCCAAGGAGGGCTTTTCCTTCAGAACAATCCCTCTTGAAATTTCATTGGTCACTTCCGACACTTCAGAAGTGAAATGTATGTCTCTAACGAGGGCTTGTTTATCACTGACTCTAACTCATCCCCAACGTAGTCTCCCTAGTCCAATAATAATTTATAAAATGATATCGGACTAATACTTCTGTTTTCACAAATGCACAGTTGGAAGTGTAGCTGCCCCTTCTGGTAAGTAAATTTCATTGGTCGATGTCGTGAAGATCTGTGTAACAATGCCAAAAGAGGTTTGACTTGTATTCCTTATTTTATTTTTTCATTTGCATTTCCGATGTGCTATGTCATTTGCGTTTCCGATTTTTCAGAAACCGAAGTTGTAGAATCAGAAATGAAGAAGAAGTTGGAGGAGATCGTGAAGGCTATGACTGAGGAACGTTAGCAGACGTAAGCTGATAATGATCTTTTAAATGAAAAGCTGAGCTTGATACGACTGATCAAGTAGCAAAGAATAAGCTTGTTTGATATGGATCAAATGAAAGAGATGCTAAAGCCAATCCCACTTCCGAAGGCAGCAGCTCCGACTCAAAAGGCGGATGCTCCTTCTACTTCTGGAACAGATGCTCCTGATTAAGCCAGTAGGTAGTTTCTCTTGAAATTATGTTGAAACAATTATAAACAATCTTTCCCAAAAGTCCACTTATGTTGTGGCATTAAACAATTTACTTTTGTTTATGACTGATGATACTTTAACTTTGACTTTGTTGGAGCTGCATATGTTGCAGTCTTGAATATATGAATGCTTATGTATGCTTATGGATGTTTATTTGAACTTCTTCTTTCTTTGCCATGTTTTGATATTATTTTCCTCATGGTTCATATAAGATGAGTCATATCGATATGCCCAAGGTAGATCACTCGCAGTCGAAGTGCACTGTTTTTACACTTGCAGTTGCGAAGCGGTTATACACTACCTTTGCCATGTGGGGCTTTTCATGTTGTGGCTATTGACATTGATCTTTGCTTAACTCTTGCAAATATTCTTTAGAATTTCTGAGAAATTTCATGAGTTCACCTTCACAAGTGCTTTTGATAAGATCCTTAATAAAATTAGCAAAACTTTAAAGAAAGCTGACACATGCGTTTCCCCCTATCAGATGCGTCCACCTTCAAAGGGTTTTAGCTACACGATGTCAATACCACTTTAAGAGTCAAGTTATTTTATCTTGAATTCAAATCTTTTCCTTGTGGTATAAAAAGTCCTTACATCTTTTGGTAAGGCTCAGTTGATCCATTTTCTTGAATGATCAACTCACAAGACCACTTCATAACATTAGCTATTCAGTAGCACTTGCGACCCTTAGAGAGCTTAAGTTGGATTTTTTATTAATAATCATAACATGCCTTTGTCCACTTAAGTTTGGCCATCTCTCTTTTGGGCTTCTGTTAGTAATCATTGTACTAACAAGGTGTCCGGCCTGATCACCTCTTCCCAACATGCACTCTTTAGTTACCAATGAGACAGTTGAGGACAAGAAAAGCTTTTGCTTTATCTTGGGTTACCCTTTACGAATAAAGAAGTAACAGCGATACTGCATCAATGAATCGGCATGTGATCCTTTTTCGATGCACCCGCTAGTGACTCATGAACCATGCTGTAGGAAGCGAACTGTTTCGCATGTGAATTCCTTTAGAAAGGAAATTTTCATTCGTTCGGCATAGATGCTCCCTTAGAAAAGGAGTCTTATCGTTTTTCGTTGCATGTGCATGTGTACACGTGTGTACATTGCTTATTTAAATAAACATTTCTATTCAGCTTTCTCACGGAAAGGATATAAGCACTTGCATTGATCTTAATAGGCAAAGGGAACAAATGCACTTGTTCTTTTATCAAACTTATTGTTGATCATGAATATAAAGATAAGATCACAAAGTTTCATTTTCTATCTCTCCTTGCAATCTTTATTTACAACGTCACATGTAGCACTTGCAGAAATGCACCAGGATTTGGTTAGCTTGCTCAAGTTGCCCATTGGCTTGTAGATGTACTACTGAAGTAAGAATTCAGTTGGCATATATTTTTTAGGAGGGTTTTACTTTGTTGTCCCCGCATGTGCAAATGCTTGCACATGCGGTCTTTCTGACATGTGAATGTTCACATTTTTTAATACATCATCCACCAAGCACATGATATTTTGGCATTGCTGTCATTTGCATTTGCATATTAGAAATGCATATGAATGCCTCTTTTGGTGCTGTTGGTTTATCAACCAGCGCAATTTGTGTATCCGCATCCGTCTTGACAGTTGCTATTTCCCTTGGGAGTTGGAAGTTAGACCAGACCATGTGCGGTTAAGATGATGGCACCTAGAACCTTAAGTCCTGGTCTCCCAATGATTATATTATGAGGAGATAGAGTTGCAATTACTATGAATGTTATTATTTCTTCTCGGAAGAATTTGTCGTCTCCGAGGATCACCGGGAGGATGATTCCTCCAATCGGATATACTATTTCACCGGAAAAGCCTATAAGTGTGGGAATGTGAGGCTTTAATCGTTGTTGCACTTTCGATCCCATGTGTCTGAAACAAGACTCGTACATAATTTTGGGTGTACTTTTGGGTTTCTAAGCATGTTTGCTTGATCACTTGCGAGACGAATGCATGTGTACTTTGTTTGTGTACATACTTTGCATCTTTGACCTTCAACAGATGCATGAGCACATGCAAGTGCTCATACTCTTTTCATATGTGAAGCAAATGCATATACCAATGGTTATAATCACACGGTCTTTTCTTGATATTTTTTCGGTTAGGTTTGGAAAGGTTATTTCTTTCCTTTTTCATAGTTCTTCTTCCACCTTTGTTTTTGCACTTCAATACCAAGTATTAGAACCCCTTTTTATCATGTCAATAACATTCTTTAGATCGCTAGTGGATAGCCTTCTTTGATGTTCTTCACTAGTTGAGGCAATTTGCCTGGTTTTATGGCTCTCTCGATTTTTCCTTCGCAAGTGTCCGCAATCATCAGTGTCATGACTCTTATCTTTGTAGAAGTCACAATATTTGTTCGTGTTAAGGCTTGTTGCTAAACGTGGCGTTTGAGGCTTTGCAAATTGCACATTTTTAGTGACCAAGATTTCACTTGGGGTTTTGGTGAGTGATGTGTATTATTCTGTTCTTGGCTCCTAAGTCTTTTTGTAGCCTCCAAATTTTTCATCCCTTCTTTGATCATAGGGTTAAGATCTGAACCTTCCTCAAGATTGATTCCTGGAGGGAGCGGGATGGACACTTGCATTTGCGCTTCTTGAGTTGGCACCTCCATGAGGCGGCTTCTGGGTGTTAACACCTTGGATATTTTCAAATGCGCTTTTCACTTTGACATACATTCTTACACGGTCCATGAGCACTTTCATGGTTTTCGATAGTTCTTCATGTAATTTTTCAACAAAGTGTGTATTTGAACACCATGGCAGAATCTAGATATTCGCAGCTGGTCTTGAGCTTCAGTTATCTTCATAGTCTCGTTATTAAAGCGTATCACGAAATTTTCAAGGCTTTCATCACATCTTCTTTGGATGCTGTACACTTCCGTCATTTCCATGGTACACTTCCGTTGTTGGCTGAACCATCTCAGAAACTTGGTTCTTAGATCCTCAAAGTTGCTGATTTGTGTGTTCGGAAGTGAACCATACCAGTCTCTGGCAGGTCTGGTAAAATTTTGCACTAGCATGTGGCATCAAGTTTTTTCAGACCATCGGTCCAATCTTGCAGCTTTGAAGATGTGAATATCAGGATCTGATAATCCACAATATGTCTTTACATATGCTGGTATCTTCAACTTTTTCGGAAATGTGGCAGTTGCGATCCGTATGAAATCTCACTTCTGCTTTGTATTGTCCTTGAATTAGGATCAGAAAGTAAGTCACAGACTCGTCCGGTGTTTTTGAAAACACGAGGACCACTTGTTATAATGAGACTTTCTATGCCTTTCCAAGAAAGGGCTTTCACATAATTCATGTAAGGCAAAGGAATTCGTTGTCATGCCTCTAATTAAGAGGGCTTTTCAAAAGCATTAGATTTCTCTTCAATCTTTCATCATAGCACTTCCGATGCACATGTACATTACTCGGAAGTGCATATACTAACCTCTCATGAGGGCTTTAGTAAGTGCATGTGAAGATCTTTTAAACAGATGCATGTGCACATGTATATGCACATACTCGTTTCTCTTCGTCAACAGATGCATGAGCATATGCATATGCTCATACTCTTTCATTTTTTTTTTATTTTTTTTTAGGTATGCACTTGAGAATTCTAGTTCATCCTTCATAAGGATTCTACCTTGATTGGTGATTCAATTTGATAAGCTTTAAATGCTTTTGCATTGATACTGGGAAATAAGGCATAACTACTTCCGAAATACTTGCAGTAGCAAAGATTCTTCTTGTCACAATGAATTTGCATGTCTTTTTAAGGACTTTTTGTTCACAAGCAACGTCTCATTAAGGTCTTAGGCTTGAATTATCACTTCCGGCATTCATTTCCGCCCTTTGGAAGTTGAACTTTCGTACCTCTTTTCGAGGGATTTTTATTCATAAGCAACGTCTCATTGAGACTTGCTGACCACTTCTGGCGTTTGTATCCATCTCTTGGAAGTGAATCATCATACCTCTTGCGAGGGCTTTTTATTCGCAAATGATCTCGTTTGAGATCTCATTTATCACTTCCGACTCTTTGAAAGCGTATCTTCATACCTCTATCGAGGGCTTCTTTCTATAGTAGTAAAAATCCAAAATGGATATGTTGCTTGCACAGGGCAAAGTAATTCATGATCATATGCCTCTTATCAAGAGGGCTTTCTGAAGATTATACTTCATCTAGATCTTTTATCATAGAACTTCTGATGCAAATGCACATTATCCGGAAATGCATATGCGAGGCCTCTTATGTAGGCTTTGGTCGAAGCACTTCCGGGGCAAATGTATGCTACTCGGAAGTGCATATGCATAGGAAGATGTGATCATTTTTAGCTTCGCCAGTAGTTTAGCATTTGCGATCCAGTCTTCAAATTTGGAGTGTTCTCACATGGAGGCAGGAAAGTAGAGCACAAGCGCGTCCGGTGTTCTTGAAAACACGAGGACCATAGATCAAAATGAGATCACCAATGCCTTTTCTGAAGAAAGGTCTTAGATCAAAATGAGATCACCAATGCCTTTTCTGAAGAAAGGTCTTAATAGTGTATTACAGCCGCAGCAAGCATAGCTTACTCGGAAACGATCATATCAGCCTCTTATTTGAGGTATTTATAATGATACTTCCGACGCAAGTGCAACTTGCTCGGAAGTCTTCAATTAGTATCTCTTTTGATAGATCTTGTTGTAACACTTTCGATGCGAGTATAACTCATTTGAAAACCTTCGATCGGTATCATCTTTAAAAGATCTCACAATGACACTTCCAACGCAAGTGTTAACTTACTCGGAAGTCTTCGTCTAGTATGCTTTCTTGAGAGGTCTTATCATGACACTTCCGATGCAAGTGTAACTTACTTGGAAGTGTGTATACGTATCTTTTCTTTAAAACGATCATATGCATAAGCACATTTGAGTGCTGAAACGATCACATGCATAAGCACAATCAGGTGCTGAAACAATCATATGCATGAGCACAATCAGGTGCTGAAGCGATCATATGCATGAGCACAGGTAGGTGTTTATATATTTTATTTACTATGTATATTTTTTTTATCAAACACTCAGCATGTGAGTGAGCCATTGATACTGGCTTGATGCGAGAATATTTTGAAAAGATCACTTTCCCGCTCCAATTTGATACTGGGAATTTCTCCAGATCTAGAAGGCAAAAACTCATAAGAGTTTCTTTGAATGTTCAAGTATTCATCCAATGCATTTTTAAAGGATCTCCAATTATATCTTCATCCGTCAAACTCTGAATAACATTGTTAACAATCTCATTCGAGATTTCGTTTACTACTTCTGACACTTCGGAAGTGGGTCTTTGGGCACCTTACGAGGGCTTTTTATTCTATTCATAGATGATATCATTTGAGATCTCTTTTACCACTTCCGATACTTCAGAAGTGGGTCTCCGTGCATCTTAGGAGGGCTTCGGCAGATGCATGTGAAAGCTTCTTTAAACAAATGCACATCCACTGCCCTCTTTGAGTCAATATTGGCACCCACTGCTCTTTCTAACATCCAAAATTCCACATGCTAACATCCAAAGATCCACATACAGTGCTCTCTTTGGGTTAATGTTGGCACCAACTGCAATTCTTTATAATTCAATTTTTCCTGATACATCTTTCAAAAAATTTCGACCATAAAAGCTAAAGATAACATTAGTGGTAAGGAGAAATATGCAACACATTTAACTATACCATCGTTGCAATCTCTTTTCGAGCGAAAGCGATGAATAAAATTTACATGTAAACCACCATTATCCATAAAATTCCCACCTTTTTTTGTACCTTCCGAGTAGCAAACATACCTGATTTACTTGCATGATAGATGTCTTATATTTTCGCCGTGCATTGTATACTTATGGACGATGCCCCGTCCTTGATGTCAGAATCTGACCACCGTCATCTGCTTTAATTCAAAATCCACCATTAATTGCATAAAAACCTGTTGTAACCCCTTCGGTATCTGAGGATGAAGCATCTGCTGATTCTTCATGTGCACTTCCAAGTCCAAGTGCATCCACTCTAACGCAACTAACCCTAAAGCTACCTACTTTAGACAAATTACCTAGACCGAAAGACATTCGAAGGCAAAAAGTGCATTAATTAACAACTATAAACCCAATCAACAATTCACATATGCATTCAATCATAGCAACCATGGAATTTAATAGGAAAGTACATCAATCAATTAGTCCAAGTGCATCCTCATCAGCAATAGTTCAAGACGTCTCCTAAACCACTCTAACGCAACTAACCCTAAAGCTAGCTACTTTAGACAAATTACCTAGACCGAAAGACATTCGAAGGCAAAAAGTGCATTAATTAACAACTATAAACCCAATCAACAATTCACATATGCATTCAATCATAGCAACCATGGAGTTTAATAGGAAAGTACATCAATCAATTAGTCATAAAACCGAACAAAGCAATCAAAAGATCAAAATCATCAATACGAGTCTAGGTGGCTCAAAGAGTTTAGCCTACAATCATATTCAATGCAGAAAAATAAATAACGTTTGAGTCTTTCACAGTGAACATGATGTAAACGAACAATGAACTAGAAAATCTAAAGGTAAACGAAGAACCCGAATGTCGAATTGTAAGTCAATGCTTGGTTCTATGGCTTCTCCCTTGATCCTAGCTCTTCTCTGCTCCTAAAATCGTCTCTGAATCGCCCTCTGCCGTCTAGAAGTCGTGTTATGCCGAATTGAACCCTAAAAGTCGAATTTAAATCGCGAAACCTCCTTTTGCGGGTTTTGAGGCTGCAAGCGTATCGCTTGCTAATGTATTACCACCAGGCGATACGCCTGGAGCTCATTTCACGACAATTTAGTCGGGCGGAACCAACTTTGACTTTTGTTGACCAGCCACTCCGCGCGTATCGCGTAGAAACCATCCAGTCCCAGGCGACGCCTGGGACATCTTGTTCAGCACTTGTCCTCTTCTTTTCTTCACTTCTTTCCAACTTTCTCTCGTGGCCTCGGGACTTTATTAAAAACCTACAAAACTCATAAAAACATAAACAAGACCCCAAAGACACTAGCTTAGCTAAACACTACCAAAACAAATAGAAACCGACTCAAATTGACTCAATTACATAATAAAAGGCATATGAAAACAGGATGGGTTTGCAACACATCAATTCCAGGAAACTTACAACTGGACATGCTGTGGGAAGTGAAAGACGCAACTTGGTGAGGATCAGCCTAACTCTCGGTCCTCCTCGGTGATGGTCAGGAATGTCTGAAATCTCTCAAATGCCCCTGGATTTGCTAGGCCGATTGAACTCAAGCTAAGCACTGCAAAACAATAAAATCCAAGGTCAATGTTTGAATAATATGTAATCATAAGAAAATCCTAATCCCTAATGTAGGTGAAAACCTACCATCTACTTTCCAACTAATCGGAAGATCCATCCCTCCCGGGATGGTTGATCTCTTGACAAAGAAAAACTTCCCCTTCCACTCCTCATGAAATGAAGCCCGAGGAACCATTTGAACCTCCTTGTTCAGAGCCTTGAAAACCGGTTGCTACCATGGGACTTGAGTTCATAACCCAGGGCTAATTCAGATAACCCAACCAGAGAGTTAAACTCCCTGTTGAGACGGTGAAGAGTGCCGAGGATTCTCCATACGATGGGAAGGGTTTGGGCATAGGCAAGGCCGGTGGCCTCAAAGAACTCGGCCAGAAGGCCGGTGAAAGGAAAAAGACAGGCCCATGGAGAAAGGAGTGAATGGAAAGCAAACCCATGTTTTAGAGCTAAAATCAGACCTAATTCTTCTGTCGAAGGGTCTGATTTCAGCGGTAGGAGGAAGAAGACCCGACAACGACAATGCAGCAATGTCGGCATCGGTGAAGGTGCAGGTTTCTAATTCCCGGCTCTGAAGGTAGTTTTGATCGAAGAAATCCTCGATCCCTGTCTTTTTAGTCTGGGTTTCCGATCGGATTTTCTTGCGAGTCATGATCTAAAAGAAAGAAAAGGAAACGCTAGGAGGAGAAGATTACCTGGTCGGAGAAAAGAAGCAGGAGATCCTAATGCTCTCGAAAAAGTTAATGGTGGAGAGAGGAGAGGTTAAAGCTAGTATTTATGGAAGTTAGAAGTTGTAGAGGTGATCGGATGTTACCCCACGACGTGGCATAGTGGATCCTTATTTAACGGACATCGATCAAAACAAAGGAGGATTAGACCTTAATTTGAAATTTTCACAGCTGTAATACTTATCTACAACTTGCGAAAATTTGGGGGCAATTGTTATACCCTGAATTTTTGGCTCGTAATCCAGGGTACAGGTATAGGCTTAGGGCAGGATTGATCCAGGAATAGTGTGACCCAGAATTTAACAGGTAACGCTTAGTAACCCTGAATGCGCCAGAATTGAGGTAATGTCCCAGGATGTCGTCGTAATCCAGGGAAGTTTACATTTATTTTATTTTTGTCGTACATGGTTATGGCCCAGGATGAGTATAATCCATGGTCATTGTTATAGTACAAATGACCCAGCATGTGGAGATGACCTTGCATGCTAGGACGTTGTTACTAACGAATTTTGTGCCTATATCTGATCAAGGACAGGTTGATGAAGTCTATCAACGGTCGAATGGAATGAGCTGAAGACTTATTTCGCACGTGGTCAAAGAGTGTTAGCTGAAAACTCGGTCAACTAACTGAAAAAGACGTCGAAGAGAAAATCCCTGAAATATCGGACAAGTTGTTGAAGAGTTAGGAGTATAAATAGGACATTTAGTCATTTCTTTCTGCTCACTCGAGCTTTACTCATTGTATTCTCGTATTTGATTCTCTGCTTATTCACTGTACTCAAACATTTACGTGATCAATAAATTGGTAGCGTGTGTTATCGCTACCCGGGGTTTTTATGCCAGCGGCGCCTTAGAGACATCTAAGGGCTAAGGGCTTTTCCCTAGTAAATTCTCGGTGTTGCTACTTGCATTCAAGGTTTCATTTGTGTTAATAAATTCTATAATCGATTTCGCAATTATACCTACATTTTAACCCAGGATTTTGGTTGTCGTCCCTGAAATTCAGTTGTTGTCCCAGAATTTTTACAAACCGTTTTCGTATCTTACTCCTAGGCACCAAACCTCACAATCTAATTTGGTTCAAATCTTGCTAAATCAACTTAAGTAATTTTTAGCCAAAACAATATCCTTTATTAAACGAAACATTCTGACAAGATTTGGGGTACCATCAGAGATTGTTTGTGATAACGGGTCTCAATTTATCGGAAGCAGAACCACAGGATTTTGTGAATCCTGGGGTATAAAGATGATAACATCAACACCAGTGCATCCTCAGGCTAACGGCCAGGCTGACTCAAGCAACAAGATTATAATAAACAACTTGAAAAAGAGACTGAAAGAGAAGAAGGGAAGATGGGCAGAAGAGCTACCCTTGGCATTATGGGCAGATAGGACCACATCCAAGAATGTCACAGGCCAAACCCCGTTTTCCTTGGTCTGTGGTACTGAGGCAGTTATCCCAACTGAAATGGTGGTCCCAACATTCAGGGTCAGTGGTCAGACCCAGGATTCGAATGATCAGTCTCTGGTTGAAGACTTAGATACCCTAGATGAACTGAGAGATCAAGCGGCTTGGAGGATGGCAGCATATCAGCAAAGAATTTCCAAGACTTACGACAAACATGTGAGGATCAGAAGGTTTAAAGTAGGAGATCTAGTCCTTATAAAGGCATTTCAGAACACAACGAATCCAGGAGATGGAAAGTTGGCTCCTAAATGGGAAGGTCCCTACCTGATTGACTCTGAGGCTGGTAAGGGGGCATATTGGCTAGCTAATATGGAAGGAGAACTACAACCACGGCCTTGGAATGCAATACACTTGAAGGCATATTTCATGTAAGGCTTCCTGTCCCGGGATTCAGCTACCCAGGTATGTGTTTGATTTTAAATCAGTGCTGGAAATTCAGGTCAGTTTCTCTCGCTTAATTTATTTCCTTTATTTCTTTATATGTTTACCTTTATTATTTATTTATTAACATCAGTTACATGTTACATTTTATTTGAAATTGTTATTCAATACCCTGAATTCGCTAAGATCTTTGTTTCGTCAAATGGGTTGCTCAGAATCCAGGATATCCTAGGATTCAGGGTACCCAAGATGCAGGATGTTCAGAAATTCAAGGTACATGGAATGAATCATACTCAAAGTACTCCAAGTCAACAACAATCAGCGTATATCTCCTAAGTTTGAGATTGGCCATCTCACTTCCGTATTGGGTAAGGCCCAAACCCACTCTTAAGGTTTGAGGACTAAGCTTCCTCCATCCGAATATTGGCTATCACGCCTCGCCCGGGACGCACGTGGCAATTTTTGCCTCGCCCGAGACGCACGTGATCCAAGTATGGAACCCTGGGATTGTGGGATAAACCGTGTTAATAGCATTGGTGGCAACCTCCCAATCCAGGGACATATGCGGATCCCTTAAGGTTTAAAACGATTAACGTGTTTTCGAGATGGATTGGTGCTGACGTACCAACTTAAGTCTCCGAGGACATGCCCTAGTCAGTCGGTACGACTAAGAGGAAATCCCTAGTTCGCCGGTACGGCACCGGGCATAACCCTAGAAATAACTCAAAGATTACCTAGTGGCCCAAGATTATTGGCTTAATCCAGGGTCATAACGGTTAAAACCTAAGTAAATTAACTACTTGGCTAGTTAATTATAATTGTTATGTTCATATGACAGGGAACATTCGCAAGTCTACTGAAGCTACGAGGATTCCTGAATCCTGGGGGCAACCCAGGAATACTAAGGTAAACCCTAGAATGATTTCTTACATCAGCAAACATATTTCAAACATTTCAAACACAAGAATGTAACTAAAGTTAGTTATATTAAAAGGCCCATCCTGGGTCCGGACACTACTACAAAAATAGCCTTTCTTGACGTTTTTTACGCGTCAAGAAAGGGCCCAGATGACGTGCAAAAAAGCGTCAAGGAAGGCTGGGTCAAGAATCCTCTTGACGCACAAAAAAGCGTCATCTGCTTCTTGACGGCGGCTTTCTTGACGCGCAAAGCGTGTCATAAAAAGCGTGTCAAGGAAGCCCCCGTCATAAATATGCTTATGACACGCATATATGCACGTCATGAATTAAAAACAAATCAAAAAAAAAAATTGTACATTCACTAATTTCCACATTAATGACAATTAACCTCATAATCAAAATAAAATACACTTATAGCAAAATAATACATTTCATATATAGAGCAAACATTACAAGGTTAACATTAGTTTACATTGAACCACTACATGTAACCTTAGCTTCTTCCATCTCAATACTTGCATCATTAAGCCCATCTAGCATCGTGGAGTCCTTGCTGACAAGTGAAACCTTCAAAAGGATGTCAGAGAGATTAAAATGCAATGGTAGTGGACACGAATTATCACTTTGTTCCCAAATTACCTATAAACAATTGTAGTTATGTAATCAAGTGTTGATTGACCTTGAATAAGTAAAAAATAATCAGCAAAAATAAGACCAATCTGACCTATATCGCTGTATTTTTCCATAGCATTGTATCGCGTATTTTACCAGCCTTATACGACTGTATACCAGACCCTGTACAGCCACAAATACAGTTTTAGTTCTTATAAAATCTAGATTAAAAATGTTACTACGGTTCGGTAAAGTTGCAGCAACATTTTCATCTTTTAATAACTAATAAGTCAAACTAGACGGTGTAGGCTGCCTGGCCATGCAGGGAGCACTATGTTGGCCTCTTATGTGTGTATAAACGGGTCATGGAAGCACCTATACTTGCTGGTTTCTTTTTTTTTTTTATACTAAGAGGTTTCTTTTTGGGTATAGAATTTACTTAAATCTGAACTTGGTGTTTGTGGAGAAATAACTTCATAATAATTTACATAAGAGTAGTCGTAGTTCGTTAAGATGTTTATTACCTGGTGACGATGTGCTGTGCTTGCAGGGTGTCTTTGCTGTTGGTGTATGTGGCTGTGTTGGTGCTGGCAGTGGCTGTACGCCAGTTATCTCACTTTCCTTTTTGGGTTAGGAAATGTATTCCACAACTGCATGTATTCCACAACAGCAGAGTTATTGTTTAGCATTCTTAACATGTAGTTTCTTTCAGCTCCTATTAAGGACAGGAATGGGTCAGGTATGACCTTAGAGTCGTTGAAACCACATTTCACTACGAATTCATTGCACGATGCTTCTATTGTTGCTGCCATTGGGTCATTGAAAATTACAAGTGGTAAAATGGCAGTGTCATCCATGCTTATGCATTAACACAGTACCTGTTTTTGTGGTTTTAAGAGGTAAAATTACAACTTAAATGAGTAATGAAAGTTTATTTGCTAGTATGCGAGTAAATAGTTTTGTATTGTTTGTACAAATTACTCTTGTTGGTTGTCTGTTGTAATTACCATTAAAGTGCAGAATAATACCTTGAATTCCCCTACTTGTTTCACCCTCAGGTTAGCAAGTGTACAGCCAGTTTCTGCGTGTGCCTCTGATAGTTGTAGGCCGGAGTTAGCAATGCGTCTTCCTTGCATGCTTCTGATTCTGGAAAATGTACAGTTCCAAAGTTTATTAAAATCTGAGGCTACATCAGAAAGTAATAATCATACATGGCTGTTATTTATACATGGCTGTTATTTAGTAGACAATGTTGGTCTGCTGTATTTGCAAAGGCTAGTGTGTTCACAACTTAGATTTAACATCATGAATCATATAACTTCCGATATAAGCTTTAAACGTGTTTACAAAACAGTTTAATACCAACAACAGATCTGAAACAACTTATGATTGTAGTAACTTTATCATTGATATTTGTATAGTTATTAACAATTAACAAAAACAACAAATAGAAATCTTTCCTAGAAAGGAAAAGTCATTTAGTGATTAACTGAACTAAACATAACCTGAACAATTTACAAAGGAATTTTCAACATATATGAACTTGAATTCAAAATGATCACCAGCCTTGTCAATAAATGCTTATTATGATCTAAGTAAGAAAAGTATGGAAAAGCCATTGAGTTCAACACATTCAAGAATATGAGATACATAAGATACATAGAGTTGCTGGTGTAAGGGTTGCTTTATCCTTACCGAGTTTGGAGGGAACTTCACCAGCAAATCTGCAGCCAATTAAAATCAATAATTTACTTAGGAATGTCTCATCAAGGCACATATGCCTCTACTTCAGCTCCACTAAGCATTATTTGAAATGGAAAAACAAAAAATAAACCACATCTTTACGTTTGAGGCTGTTAAAATCTAAGAACTTTCAAACCAGATTCAAGATTATCAACAATATTTTCTTACTTTATTTCAAACCAGATTCAAGATTATCACCAAAATCTAAGAATTTTCAAACCAGATTCAAGATATACCTCGATCGTCTTTCCGTTTGATTTTTTTTTTAAATGTCACCAGGCCTCATACCGGTATCACTTATCATACAAAAATTTTCTTTGATTTGTTATGTATCCATTTTTTCAACATAACCAGTGTTTCCATTCTTCACCCAAATTATATGCCACCCAAGAGCTTCAAAATGTTGATCAATAGAAAAATGAGGCTTTGGATACCCGTGAATGAAAATCCATGGTTTGGTTTGAAATAACAAAATCACATCTCTCGAAACACTTAGATTAGACCCATGTGAACTTGAGATCGGAAATTGACCTCTTAAAGTCAAAATTTCTAGTTTTTGGCTTTCCCTAGGAAACTTGCTTACACATTACCCTATCCTTCGGTTGCTACTTCCAATGATGGTTGCCAACCATATTGAAAAAAAAATAAAAGTTATACATACCTATGGCTTTCATATCAGAGCAAACTAAAGACCCCATTATCACGTGCTGCCAACTTCATATTGCTACACTTGCACATAACAAAGTCTCACTTCCTACAACGTGTTTAACAAGGATGAAACTGTTTTGAAATCAAGTGTGCAGGTGAACAAAAAATGGTGTCACCCTGGTTCTGTAGTGGTCACTGCTACTAATTTCTGCCCTCCAAACAATGTCGTACCTAACAATGAGGGAGGATGGTGTAACCCTCCACAACATCACTTTGATCTCTCTCAGCCTGTTTTTCAACAATTGGCTCAATATAGAGCTGGAATTGTTCATGTTCAATACAAAAGGTATTATCAATTCAATAATCATAAAGAGGCATAATCTTGATAAAAATATTGAAGTTTTGTGGGTGTGCTTTTTTCTTTTCTCAGGGTACCATGTATGAAGAAAGGGGGGATAAGGTTCACAGTGAATGGACACTCATACTTCAACTTGGTGCTGATAACAAACGTTGGAGGAGCAGAAAAAAATTCTACTGAAAGTGTATTCTAAACATGCGATGAAAGTTTATAAACAGAAAGGGAAAGCGAAAAGTTTTTCAAGTAATGACTATACAGTTGATGTACCTTACAATTCCACGTTGCATTTCCCTGTAGCTATCCATCTAATCCCTCCATCTTGGACATAAAATAGAGAAGAACCCTGGAGATAATGGGAAACTGACGCTAGGAGAACACGGTGGCTGATCTCCAGGTGAAAATCCAACAATTGCAGGTTCAATTAGGGTTTTAGCAGGAGAATGGTAAGTAATCGGACAATCATTTGAATCGGGGATGTAAAGAGACATCAGAAGCGTGCATACATGAGGAAAAATTCGAAGTAATCCGCCAACGCTCTACACTTGCCTACTCCAAGACAGCCTTGATGCGCTCGTGGGTTGTCTCCGGGCGGCATATGCGGGTGAAGAAAAAAACGGCCACCGTTTTTCCATTCTGTTTCATCGCCGGAGATGAAGTTGAAACTGAAGAAGACGAGCGGAACCCTAGGTATGTAGAGAAGACGAGGCGGAGTGATTATGGAGGAATTGGGGGCGAAAAGAATTGAGGGAGACTAGGGTACGCGGTATTTAGGCGGAGATGGAGGGAGTTTTAGCGGATGTGAATTTTTTGGGGAAAATATAAACGGGAAAATAAAATAAAAAACGACACTACGAAGATGACGCGCACTTTATTAGGTGTACTCTGTGTTTTTTTTTCTAATTTATGACAGAATTTTATGACGCCCAAAATTACGCGTCATCTACTCTTAAAATTTTACGATTCTTGACAGTTTTTTTATGACACGCGTTTTTGCGCGTCATTAACAACCGCGTGTAATCGTTTGCGTGTCAAGAAAGGCCCTATTTCTAGTAGTGGGAAAAGCTCCGGCCACCCCAGTATGGGGACATGTCAAAAACCCTCGATTCATAATCCAGGGGTGGGGCATATTGTCTTAAACAAAAAACCGGGAAGCATCAACCGGCATCACATCATAAACAGAAAATTAAAATTGTTTTTAAACAAGAACCACACAAACAAGAAGACGACCCCCATCCTTCAGACTTCATCCTGGGTCGTCTCCTTAGCTTCCTTCACCAGCACCTCCTCTGCTGCCTTGGGCCTCTGGGCTGGCACGTTCCCCTCCTTGGGCTGATCGATGTCCATGGCATGGTCGGCAGAACCCTTGGATGGGGTAACCTTGCTGGTTCCAGGGTCAGCTTCAGGGCCACACCCAGCAGGGATGGTTGCGCCTAGCTCGCGCAGTTTGGTTGCCCATCCAGTCACATCCCATTTGGGGTACTGGAACCCCAGGTCCCTGGCCTCCTTCGCCATCTTCAACCTGCACTGGAGGAGCGAGATGCGGGCTATCAGCCTGCCCTCATCACCCTTTGCAGCCAGAGCAGCCATATGATCAGCCCGTGCATCCGCGGCCTTCTTCTCCAGGTCAGCCCCAGGTTCTTGTTGGCCATCGCCCTGATCATGTTCAGCTCCTTGTTCAGGGCAGCAAGCTCCCTCTTGGCCGAAGACTCAGCATCCTGGGCACGCTTCTCGGCAACCCTGACCAACTCAAAGAAGCGCCTAGCAATCAGCAAGAAAAGGTAATTTAATTAAACATTTGTACTTTGAGTTGTTTAACTGTACAGAAAATTCAGGGGTACCCAGGATTATCTTACTTAGCGAGAGGAGGCTTCAGCGTGTGTGAGCAGCCCAGCAGCGTCCATGTTCTCCAGGGGTTGCAGGGCAGGAGCAGCAGCAGCACTAGCCCTAGTCTTACGCTTTGTGCCGGAGGTCCTTGAAGAAGGAGCCTTGGGGACAGACATGGGTTCAGCCTTCACTGGAGCCAAGACTTGGATGTCCTGTTCAGATCCGCCCAACAGGAAAGCGTCCAGATCAACGTCCTCGAGGTTGATGGGAGTAGCAGCAGCTGAAGAACAGAAACGTGAGAAATAGGCAAAATCCAAGGAACAAAGAGCAGGGTACCAGGAAACTTACAACTAGACATGCTGTGAGAAGAGGAGGAAGTAGCTTGGTGGGGATCAACCTTGAACTCTCGGTCTTGCTCGGTGATGGTCAGGAATGTCTCAAATCTCTCAACTGCCCCTGGATTTGCTAGGCCGATTGAACTCAAGCTAGGCACTGCAAAACAATAAAATCCAAGGTCAGTGTTTGAATAATATGTAATCATAAGAAAATCCTAATCCCTAATGCAGGTGAGAACCTACCGTCTACTTTCCACCTAATCGGAAGATCCATCCCTCCCGGGATGGTTGATCTCTTGACAAAGAAAAACTTCCCCTTCCACTCCTTATGAAATGAAGCCCGAGGAACCATTTGAACCTCCTTGTTCAGAGCCTTGAACAAAAACCGGTTGCTACCATGGGACTTGAATTCGTAACCCAGGGCCAATTCAGACAACCCAACCAGGGAATCAAACTCCCTATTGAGACGGTCAAGGGTGCCCAGGATTCTCCACACGATAGGAAGGGTTTGGGCATAAGCGAGGCCTGTGGCCTTAAAGAACTCGGCCAGAAGACCGGTGAAAGGAAAAGACAGACCCATGGAGAAATGGGTGGATGGAAAGCAAACCCACGTTTCAGATTGAAATCTGACCTAAGCCTTCTAACGAAGGGTCTGATTTCAGCGGTAGGGGGAAGAAGACCCGACAACGACAATGCAGCAATGTCGGCGTCAGTGAAGGTGCAGGTTTCTAATTCCCGACTCTGAAGGTAGTTTTGATCGAAGAAATCCTCGATACCCGTCTTTTTGGCCAAGGTTTCCAATCGAATCTTCTTGCGAGTCATGATCGGAAAGAAGGAAAAGAAAGAATTGGAACGAGAAGTTACCTGATCGGAGAGAGTTGGAAGCCGGAAACGCCGATAGAAACCTTTGCTCTTGGAAAGTTAATGGTGGAGAGAGGAGAGGTTAAAGCTAGTATTTATGGAGGTTAGAAGTTGCAGAGGTGATGGGATGTTACCCCTCGACGTGGCATAGTGGATCCTTATTTAACGGACACGATCAAAACAAATGAGGATTAGACCCTAATTTGAAATTTTCACAGTTGTAATACTTATCTACAACTTGCGAAAATTTGGGGGCAAATGTTATACCCTGAATTTTCAGCTGGTAATCCAGGGTACAGGTATAGGATTAGGGCAGGATTGTCCCAGGAATTGTATGACCCAGAATTTAACAGGTAACGCTTAGTAACCCTGAATGTATCAGAACAGAGGTAATGTCCCAGGATGTCATCGTAATCCAGGGAAGTTCGTATTTATTTTAATTCTGTCATACATTATTATGACCCAGGATGAGTATAATCCAGGGTCACTCATATTATACGAATGACCCAGCATGTGGAAATGACCCTGCATGCTAGGACATTGTTACTAATGCATTTTGTGCCTATATCTGGTCAAGGACAGGTTGACGAAGTCTACCAACGGTCGAATGGAATAAGCTGAAGACTAATTTCGCACGTGGTCAAAGGTTGTTAGCTGAAAACTCGGTCAACCAACTGAAAGAGACGTTGAATAGAAGATCCCTGGAATATCGGACAAGTTGTTGAAGAGTTAGGAGTATAAATAGGACGTTTAGACTTATTATTCAGCTCACTCGAGCTTTACTCATTGTATTCTCGTATTCAATTCTCTGCTTACTCACTGTACTCAAACATTTACGTGATCAATAAATTGGTAGCGTGTGTTATCTACCCGGGGTTTTTATGCCGGCGGCGCCTTAGAGACATCTAAGGGCTAAGGGCTTTTCCCTAGTAAAATTCTCGGGTTTTTATGCTACTTGCATTCTCGTATTCAATTCTCTGCTTACTCACTGTACTCAAACATTTACGTGATCAATAAATTGGTAGCGTGTGTTATCTACCCGGGGTTTTTATGCCGGCGGCGCCTTAGAGACATCTAAGGGCTAAGGGCTTTTCCCTAGTAAAATTCTCGGTGTTGCTACTTGCATTCAAGGTTTCATTTGTGTTATAGGTTTCATTTGTGTTATTAAATTTTATAATCAATTTCGTAATCATACCTACATTTTTACCCAGGATTTTGGTTGTTGTCCTTGGAATTCAGCTGTTGTCCCATGATTTTTACAAACCGTTCTCGTATCTTAATCCTAGGCACCAAACCTCACAATCTAATTTGGTTCAAATCTTGCTAAATCAACTTAAGTAATTTTTAGCCAAAACAGCTAGGATGCTAAGACTACCCAAGATGTTGGACCAGAATTTGGGCCCTAACAATTACTTTGAAACGTTTGTCGGAATTTATCTTTCTACACAAACTGAAGATTAAAAGTTATTTCAAGATTCCATTTCAGGCTACTAGAGATTATCATTTGTTCCTGCGGGGTTGGAATCAGTATTGAATATCTCACTTTTTGAGGGGAGATTGGCCCAAATTTCAAAAGTGAATATTCAATGGCAGGCAATCATTTCAGGAGTATTAACGGTGATTTTCTGATGAAAATTTCAATATCTTCGTGAAAGTGGTTATGCACTACAGTTTTTGTGCAAGCTGATGTGTTCAAGGTTTTCAATTATGGATTTGAACTCTCTGTCATAATATCCTTTGACTGCTGATACATTGTGATAGACTTAACGCTGAGGGGGAATTTCTATGATTGTTAATTTTAGATTTGTTGGTTTTCATGAAGATTTTTTGGTGCATTACTATTCATGAAGATGGATTCAAATATTTACTTTTGTCAGAAGATATGATCTGTTTTTATTGATGCAGTTGATTTTAGTTAGATGTCTTCTAAAAGTATCTAGATGACTGATGAAGTGAACTCTTATCCTATGCCGGTTCTGAAAGGATGGATGTGATTTATCCGAGGGGGAACTTTATTGGTTGTGGTCAGAAGATAACGAAAGGGTTTTTTGTTCCTGAAGTTCAGTCGAGGGGGAATTTTTTGAAAATTGTAAAATCAAGAAGCAACAAATTTGACTGATGGATTGCAAAGTATGAAGATCAACATTCGACAGCAACGTCCAAGGAGGAATTTTTTAGAGCATGTTCCTGGTGTGATCGTTACTCTTCGAATAGATTAGCAAACTTGTGTTTAAATGTATGTATGGTTGTCAACGTTGGGGCTAGCGAACCATTAGTTAGCTAGCTTAATGGTTCATTGGACAACACCTATAAATAGGTTAGTTAGTTGATCAAACTTAAGTTTTCTGTCATTTGCTCTGATCAGTGTGTGTGTGTGTTGAGAGGGAGGTGTTGTCCAACCTCTCCCAGAGTTCTAATCGATGTATACTCATTCGGTTTGTAAACATTCGATAGTAATTTGAATGATAACTTTTCGTCTCTATCTTTCTATGATCTGGAACAATCCGTAACGTGTTTTATCAAATAGACCTAAAGAAGAAATAAAAATAAGAGTAAACTTCTTTTTTAGTCCCCAACGTTTGCACATTTTAACAATTTTAGTCCCAACTTTTCAAAAATCCCAATTTAGTGTCTCACATTTCATTTTCTTTTCAATTTTGGTTACAACATTAACAACCGTTTAAAAAGCCCTTAGACTGCCCTCACATGATCCCCACATGAAGGGGATTTTTATTATTTCCGTTTATTTTAAAGTATGAGTTAAAACAAACGGAGATGACAAAAGTACATCTCATGTAGGGACTACATGAGGGCAGTCTAACGGCTCTTTAAAAAACTGTTAACGTTAAGACCAAAATTGAAAAAAAAATGAAATGTGAGACACTAAATTGAGATTTTTAAAAAAATAGGACTAAAATTGTTAAAATGTGCAAACGTTAGGGATTAAAAAGGAAGTTTACTCTAAAAATAATAATTAAAAATAAAGGTAAGAAATAAAAAAAATCTAAAAGAGGGCTCCGATCCGACCCATAAGGCCAATGTCCGAATTTCTTGATCGTCCACCAGGATTGATCGTATACCTACCACTGTATAAATGTATACTTTGTAATTCGAGAATTTTCATTTTCATTATAAATATAAGAAACTAGACTTAACTAGAGATTATCTTCTTTCAAATTTATACTATTCGCAGAGGCTATCTACAATAGAAGTAGGAGCGTAAACAAATCAAGCCGGAACTTTTGACAAACACAAACTTCACTAGACCCGTGTACATTCATAAAGATTGCCTCGACTTATAAATTTGATCAAGAATCGACACATTCACATCACGATTATTGAAAAATCTAGATTTGACCAATTCAATCTGATATGTGTGGGATCAAAGATGATGTATGTAAATAATAATAATCAAGCTCGACCAAGTAGTGTGATTTAATGCGTGAAGAGCGAGCTGGTTCAACTCAACTCTCACAATATCATCAAGTTTGCTCAAGTTGATTTCATTAAGGTGTCATGAACAAAAACAGAAACCAAGAGCGCAGTATGTAGTAGTAAAATTCTCATCCCAACAACAAAGCTGAAAGTATCTCTCCCATGGTCTTATCTGAAGATTCGCCTTCCTTTTCAAATTCAACACCAGACTCAAGCACAGCAGCATCAAGTACTAGTTTCCTTTTTGCGATCTCGTACACATTCTCGTCAACGGTATCCTTTGTTACCAACCTTGAAGATCATCGTCATCACATATGATTATAACGTTAGCAAATAGAGCTGGCAACTTCAACCCATATCATTGGGGTATCTTATGTCTAACAAGTCAAATTTATGTTGAATGGGCCGTGTTCGCTGGTCACGCCCAACACGAACCGATAGACGGCACTAACCCAAATATCGTGCCGTCACACATGAACCGTAAGTTCCTTTGTAACCCGAAATTTTAGTATATCTTTTTATGGTCCCGGTCAGTTTAAGTTACTTATGATATAAAAACATCTTTTGTTTGTTTTAAATAAGCGGGTCAACACCATGAACCTGGTCGACCCGAACATGACCAGTTCAGCAAAACGTGTTCACGGGTTCAACCAAGAACTGGCCCGAACCCGCTTGAGCTGAACTCAAACACGCAAACTTCGTGAAAGGTTCAAGTTTGTATAAACTTTTCACAACTTCTTCAAATACACTTTTGACATGTTACCCAATTCACCTGACCCACCCATTCTGTCACATATACTATATATAGACAAAGAACTAGAGAGGTAGCAAGAGAGATGAACCTGTAAATAGTAACAGGTTTGGCCTGACCGATGCGATGACAACGGTCTTCGGCTTGACGGTCAATTTGGGGGTTGAAATCCATGTCATGTATGATGACGGTATCAGCCCCAGTCAAATTGAGACCCTGTCCTCCAGCTCTTGTCGAAAGCAAGCATGCATTTATAGAAATATCATTATTGAATGTGTCCACAATTGTTTGCCTTTCTGTTACCTGAGTACTGCCATAAAAAAAACAAAAACAGGTAACATTTAGATTATTATTGCAGGTCAAAAGGATCCTATATAATTATGAATGTGCAAAGTAGGATTATAAAAACAATATTGTAAAAATCATAATCTAACTTAATTAACAAGACTCCAACTGTATTCTCTATAAAATAAACTTGGGGTTTTCAAACTGTATTCTCTGTAAAATAAAATCTCTAGATTAATCCTTTGGTTTAGTAAAAAACAAAAGAAAACTCAAACTGACCCGTTTATAGATAAATGGGCGAAAACTGCAAGGTCTAGAAAATTAGCCCAAAAGGTGGCAATACCTGCCATCAAGGCGTCTGTATGTAACACCAATTACATCTAGAGCCCACTCTAAGATGTCGAGCATTGAAGTCCACTGACTAAAAATAAGAATCCGATGCCCACCATGCACAAGTGTAGGGAGAAGTCCAGCCAAAGCCTGCAAGCATAGCCATTTTAATTTAGTTTATTTTTCTTCTTTTTTATTTTAAGAGGGAAATATTTAGTTTGCATGAATATCTCGTCCTACTATACCCGGCACTTTGCAGAACTCAGAACATGCTCATCTGAAAGATTTTCAGAACTACCATCACCATAATAAAGTAAAAGCTGTAACATAGCAAATGAAAAAAACAATCAGTGCCCCAAACACAAAAGAACTACAATTATCTTACATCTGTTAGAAGTAATGCGAGGGGGTGGGGTAGATAATGTTTGGATGTGCTTTCATCTGTGTGTCTCAAATTCTGATCATTTAATAATTTAATAAAGAAAACAACCAAAGAGAACATTTCATAAAAAAGCGAAGAGGGAGAGAGGGCGGAGGGGGGGGGGGGGATAGAGAAGCGGTACCATGTGTGTAAGCCAAGGAGATGGGGTGGTACCATGTGTATTAATACTTGTACCCAACTCACATGAATATACCCCTCTCTTTTGAGTTCCCACGTGGCGGAACTCACATCCCCAACTCACAACCGGTATACCTCATGCCCTTAAATTAGGTTACGAGACGAGATTGACTCGCTAAAAGCTCAAATCAAGTTGAGCCTAAACACGCTCAAGCCTAAATTGAAGCTCGTTTAAAAACACACTTGAGCCCGAGCCTAAGGTTCATGAAGCTTGATTAGGCTCGCAAACCAGACCAGGCTTGTCATTTAGATCGGCTCGCTAAAAGCTCAAATAAAGTTGAGTTTAAACAACTTCGAGCCTAAATTGGAAATCATTTAATAAACAAGATCGAGCCCGAGCCTAAGGTTCATCGAGCATGATTAGACTCGAAAACCTAAATGAGCTTATTATTTAGATTGGATCGAAGAAAGCTAGAATCGAGCCAAGCTTAAACAAGCTCAAGCCTAAATTAGAGCTCGTTTAATAAACAAACTCAAGCCTGAGGCTAAGGTTCATGATTAGCCTCGCAAACCTAAACGGGCTTACTGTTTATACTATACAAAAACATAAATAATTATAAAAAATATATATATTATTGATTATTTAATGATAACAAAAAATAAATTATATATGTTGTACTTCGGGCATGTGTAGAGGACGACACATGTAAGGAGCATGGAGACCTTTACTATGGAGGGGATGATGAGCCAAGGCTAGCCGAAACTGACATGTAAAGATGTCATTTGTTAGCGACTTCTTAGGTTGCCATAGCCGTATCACTCCCTTAGTTTGGTCTATTGTAGCGTTTTGGACTTGTAAGCCTTAGTGTTCTTCCTATATGCCTATGACACAAAAATGTATGCCTTGTTGTTGCTTCATGATAATTGTTATGTGTGTTTCTTGTATTTTTTCCGTATAATATACATGTAAACCTAGGGATATATATGTTTGTTGCTCTTTGTGTGCTTATGGTTTAGTCTTTTATGTCTTACTTGTTTATTGTATGCATGTTTTTGGTTCTTGATATATGTTGTAGCTTCATCTCACCCTACACTTTGAGTGGAATTTTGGTGGGTATGTTTGTTTAGGTTATGTATATAATTTAAATTCCAAATATACAAAATATATATATATATATATAGGGTGAGGTTCATTGTAGACACTTTCGCATGTGAAATAGCTCTTTTTTACATGTGATTCACATGTGAAAGTTTCTGATTAATGAGAAAAAAAAAGGAAAAAGAAAATTAATCATAACCATTAGATCAAGAGATCTAATGGTGAAAAAAGGTGTCTACGTGTCTACACTTATACGGGTGTCTACAATGAACTTTTCACTATATATATATATATATATATATATATATATATATAGGGAGAGGATCATTTGAGAACCAATTTGGTTTGAGAACTAAAAAGAACTAATTTGAGCCACATGTTTATTACATGTATCCCCCCTCCCATGAATTGAAGTGGTCCCCCCTGAAATTTGTGGTTGAGATCTAGTTCTCAAAAGTTCTTAAAATAAAAAGTTCTCATTTGAACCTAACCCTATATATATATATATATATATATATATATATAGTGAAAAGTTCATTGTAGACACCCTCATAAGTGTAGACAGGTAGACACCTTCTTTCACCATTAGATCTCTTGATCTAATGGTTGTGATTAATTTGTTTTTTTCTTTTTTTCTTTTTTCTCATTTTTCAGAAAATTTCACAAGTGAAAAGGAGCCATTTCACATGCGAAAATGTCTACAATGAACCTCACCCTATATATATATATATATATATATATATATATATATATATATATATATATATATACAGTGTTGTAAAACGCGGAACTAGGCGGCGCTTAGGCGGTAATCGGAACTTTACCGAGGAATTTTGGGCTAGGCGGACCATTAGTCGTTTTGGAGGAAAATTGGATAAAGACGTACCTAGTCGGTCAAGGCGGTGGCTAGGCGGCGTAAAATTTCAGCCGGATTTGTGTATTCCGGCGGCCGGTGACGCCATTTTCGCCGGAAGTCGGGAAGAAGAACCACTGGAGTAGACAAGGAAAAAGGAAAGGAGGCGGGTTCTGTGTTTAGGATTTTTAGGGTTTTATTTAGTTTAGATATTTTAATATTTAGTCCCTCAATCTTTTACTACTTTACAATTCATCCTTAAACTTATTAACTTTTATATTAAAACTATAAAACTAGTTAGGATATTTTAACATTTATCCCCCTCTATATTTACTAGTACACATTTGGTTCTTATATTTATAAATTTATATGAAAAAAGTATAAAAAATAACATTATATGTATATATATTTTTTAAAATCATATATAAAATTACAAACCGATTAATCCCGATTATCTAAATGCTAGGCGGTACTCAACCGCCTAGCACCGCCTAGCGCTTTCTACAACATTGGCTCTGTTTGGTGTTTTTCCCTCTAGCTCCTTGCTAGATGTGGTTTTAATATAATTGTTCCTTTTGCTGTTTAAAAATAATAATAATAATTAAAAGCAAATTATGCAATCATCCAAACATTAAAATCCCGTTGTTGCTATTCCAAGTCGCAAAACTAGATACAAAAAGCGGATCCAAACACAAACAAACAGTAATATTGCATTTTTGGATATTACTTGCATGACAAAAAGAATTTCTATAGATTCTGAGAGTGATTGATTTAAATGACAAAGGTTTACAATGAAGCATGCCAGGAATGTATAGGAAGGCAAAGCTAGCTTTGAACATGTCTCACTGGTTAGCATGGTATTGACTGGTCTGGTTTTCCCTGATGGGATCTTAAGGTTATCAAAAAGAAATAATATTAAATAAAGTATAAAAGCTGAAGGTAATAACTGAAATACGAAATAGTTTTCAGATGTAGTTTAAAGCTCAATTACTCAGTACACAAACCAGACCAGACAGTGAGTAAACATTTCTCAAATGCAGTCTAGTTTGCAGTTTAATGGTAGACAAACCAGTCAGAGAGGAAGCAAATCTAGAAAGGGAACTGCAGTTAGAAATACCTTGTGAATAGAAAAGTCATTGTAACTCTTAAGCTCCTCAATTACTCTGTCCAGAGTACATTCATCACCAAATACACCTTTGGGATGTAACATTTTAGCAAATCGCACCACATCCTTATCTGTGTATGTGCGCCTCACCAGTAAAGGATGATTTGCAATCTGGTAGAGAAATTAGTCTCGTAAAATAAATGTTTGATTAACAATTTCCATCCAAGCAATTTATTTATAAGAAATAATTACAGATGGAGAAACCTTTCTGAACTGAACAAAATAGTTTGAGATCTGACGGCGAGGAAGATGGGCAGACTTTGCCATACGAGCATGTGCAGCTGCACGATAATCCTGAATAGCTTCTTGATAAGCTTCTCTTTGTTCCTTTTCCATGTGTACATATTCAACCTGGCATAAAACATTCCAAACATACAAATACAAAAAAGGAGCATTTTAAAGTTTTTATATGAAGGGAAGGGATTGTAATAATATAATATCATGATAGCAAACGCATTCAAGCATTTTGCACACTGTTTAGGAGTGGCTATTAATTTGTTTCTAGGTAATATAAATCCTATTTGGTCTGCTCTTGGTTAAGAAACACCAAGAGTTTAAAAGCTATAGCATTACAGATAGCTACGGATGCCAACCTCCACCCGTTTACTTATGAATGTCAAACAGGTAAAGCAGTAAAATAGAATGGAAAGCAGCTTAACAGAAATCGTATTAAAAGTAGCTCAAAGGCCTAAACCAGTTCTACTTAGAAACAGATTCTATTATTCGAGTATTATAAGTTCTGTAATCATATTTGACACACTAATAGCATAAAAAGGAAAAAAAATTAGACAAAGTGTTTCAAGGTCAAGCCAACCCGTTTGGACCACACCATACAAAGCTAACCGTTGACCCGGTATTATTCATACAGCTTACTGGAAACTAACTCTGTTGTCCATGATTAAAATTTATCTTCTAATGGATAGAGAACAGAATATAGTTTGCAGAGGGTTTCCCAGTGTAATATATATAGCATACCCTTTGAACCTTTGGAACTAACTGCTGCATAACATCTGATTTTAAGCGCCTTAGAATAAACGGGCCCAAAATTGACTTCATCCGAGTAATCAATTCCGTGTCTTCTGCATTTAACAGCTTTTTCAAGTCAACATCTTCCGTTTCAAATAAATCAGGCATCAGAAACTCCAGCAATGACCATAACTCCTGCAATAAAACAATAAATCAACAAACAAAGAGAGATTAAACTTTATTATTCTCTCAAGTAAAAAGCTGTAGATATAAAACATACATGTAGGTCATTCTGCAAAGGAGTCCCTGTAAGCATTAAACGCTGGTTGGCATTTCTTGCAACGGACATCAAGTTTTTCCATCTGTAGCTGTTTTTATCCTTTAAAGCGTGAGCCTCGTCCATTAAAACACAACTCCATTTCCAACGTTTCAGGACTTTGCGGTCATCTTTCTGTTGTGAGCTGTAAACAAATCTTAAACACGAGACAAAAAGTCTAACCTAGAAATGGGTTGACATTAAATACTCTTTTCAGATATCTCATATCTTTAATCATCTGAAAAAATAAGGCGTGTCGAGTACAAAGGTGAAATTATTTCAATAGCATTCTAGCTTCTTTTTAAAGAGCAGCTATTTTTTTTTTATTTGACCATGACTCACATCGAAACGCGTTTAAGTAAATGGGAAAAAATTGCTAACGCTAGTCTAAACTAAGCTAAAATAAACGCGGAGCTGCTAACCTGTGGCGTTCAAAAAGTGAGTAACATACGAGAATGACATTAAATGGAGGTGGCATTCTACTTTTGGATAAAGAGTTCAAGTGTTTAGAATGAGCTGATCTTCCCGGTCCATGGTATTGAAGAACTGTAAATGAGGGGCACCATTTTTTAAGTTCTCTTTCCCAGTTTTCCAAAACAGAAGCAGGACAAACAATGAGATGAGGTCCTGGGTCATCTTCCAAGTGGTTCAGCAGTGTAAGGTATGTTATTGCCTAATTGCAAATCAAAACGACAGTGAATACAAAAACAGGTCATCTTCACAAAACACAATTCATTCCAAAGAAACACACATACCTGAATAGTCTTACCAAGTCCCATCTCATCTGCCAATATTGCTGCACAACAACATCAAGAAAAGAAAAGGCTTTGCTTACTTACTTGCCTTAAAAAGCAATGGTCTGGAAAGTAATATATAACAACTGAAAGTTATACAAACAAGAACATGATGACACATTGCTATGCTATAGAATGTTGTGATAAGAGTGCTTATTATTATTATTATTATTATTATGAGGAGGAGGAAGAAGAGAAAGGACATGTAGACAAGATAAATGAGACAAAACTAAAAGGAAAATTCAGCAAATACCTCCTGCAACTTTCTTCCTATACATAAGCATGAGGAAATTAACACCAACAAGCTGGTATGGTTTCAGAAGAGGTTGAAACCCGGAATTCCCAGCTCCACATGCTTCACATATATCATCCTGTTATTATTATAACAACAACAACCACCACATTGAATAATTATTAAATGTTGAAAGAAAACCCTAAATTTACAATTATTGGTTTGGTTGGTGAAGAACTGACATGAGTGACGATTCTGACAGAGGAAGCGTCCACCTCAGCATAACGATCACAGGCATGAATAGACGAGGAGGAGGAGGATCCTCCATACAACTCACTCCGTAGTTCAGCTGATATCTTGGCACACTTGTACAACGCTTTTCCAACAACATCATCATCAGTCATCAGCAGCAGCAGCAGCAGCAGCAGCACTGTTGATTCTCTCCGGCGAAAACACCATCTTCGTCTTCTTCGTCGTCAATCACAAACCTCCGTCCGCGGGTAGCAATCGTGGTGGACGGGGCCTCTCCAAAATCATCGTCCTCCAAATTCTCCTCCTCGGGGGGTGCATGCTGGTTGATAATTTCAATACAGTCGGAGGAGGAGTCCGAGGAGTAGTTGAAGTGGGGTTTGGAATTAGACGACGTTCCGGGTCCGAAGGCGAAAGACTCGATTGGCGGTGGCTTGTTGAGTATTCGGGAGGAATCAAAATCGTGGTTTGACCATTCGTCGTCTGATATTTCGATCGACTCCAACCCTCGCTTCATTGGATTGGAAGGAAGAAGAAGAAGCAGCAGTCAGTGTGTGTGTCTGTGAACGTGAATGAATAGTACGGAAATGGCGTTGGATTTGCTCACCAGACCCTTCTTTCTATCCCCAACCCATTCCTCTTCTATACTACACCCGAACAAAGCTCGCATAACATTTGGTCGTTGTTAGAGGTGTGAGTAAAAAATTGAAAAAACCGAACCGGAACCGAAAAAACCATCAAGATCAAACTGAAAAAAACGAACCGAAAATAATGGTTCGGTTTTGATTTCATGTAAATTAAAAACCAAACCGAACCGAAGACCTATATGTAAATTAGTAATTTATAAGGGTTCATTATAAAACTTTAAAACTAATTCTAATGATATTCTAATTTAAAAATTAAAACTCTAGATTTCTTTATACTCGTATCTTTGTTTACTGGCCTCGAGATTTCTTTATTCTCGACTTCTCGTTCAGTTGGACTGAAAATGGATGTGTTGTGCAAGGAAAAATATGAAATTATATACTGGCCTATTTATAAATATTATGGTTCAAATGTTGTTTCTGGGTATTTGAAATGGTATTTTAAGACTTTGTCTTGCTGGGTTATGAGGTGTGTGTTTTAGTTTGACCCGCCGATGCACGTGAGATAGATCATTTACCACGGTATTTGGTTTTTTTTTCTTTTGTAAACATGTTTACTTACACGTATTAACTTACGTGTCTGTTTTACTCGTTTCTAGCCTCAATAGCTCATCCATCTCATCACCAGCGAACTTTATCTTCCTCCGCTTCTATCTTCTTTCAATCTTTCTATCCCCAACCCATTCCTCTTCTATACTACGCGGAACATGTGTCTCTGCTTTAGCATGACCCTCTAAATGTATTAATACAAAGCTCGTCTGTTTTCTTAATATTTGGTCGTTTTCGTACTGGTTATGAGGTGTGTGTATTAGGTTGACCAGCCTATGCACGCGAGTTGGATCCTTTACCACACTATTTTAGGGTTTTTTTTTTCCTTTTAAGCCTTTTTTGCTTACACGTACTAACTTACGTGTCTCTTTTACCCGTTTCTAGTATCTGAAGCTCCTCCGCCTCATCACGAGCGAACTTTATTTCCCTCTGCATCTATCTTCTTTCAATCTTTCTTGCTGCATATTTCTTACCATCTTCAGGTCAGCTCCTCTTTCTTTTCTTCTTTCTTTATCATCTAAATTCAATTCTTGATCTGTTAACCTCTTTAAATGCGTATGTTGTTATTTCCTGCTTTTTTTATTGTCTTTAAGATATTTCTATTTGACCTAGATTACTTTCACGACTTCTTTTGAATCTTCATAGTAAACGGAATTTGGTTTGGGATCTAACTGAACCTCAAATCTTCATGTAATTTGTCATATATTTTCTTATTTAACTGTCACAATTGTTAATTTATACATGGCAATGTGTTTATAATGAATTCGTTTCTCATAAATTATTCTCATGGATTCTTTTAAAAGTTTCAAACAAAGAGGTTTTAACTTCTGATAGAACCTCAGATCTTCATGTATAGGTTATGGGTTTTGTTTTGGCTAAAAATTACAAGACTTAATTTAGTAACCAAATTAGTTTGTGAGGTTTGGTGCCTTGAATGCTAAGTTTATAAAATCAAATTTGCCGGTTAAAATCCAAGGTTTGAATAGAAGAAATGGAAACACAAATGATAACTTCCCTGAATGCAACTAAGAACACCAAGATTTTTTAGGGGAAAAAGCCCTTAACCCTTGGATGTCTCCAAGAGCCGCCGGCATAAAAAACCCTTGGCAACGATAACACACGTTGCCTGTTTATTCCACTAAAAAACAAATTGAGTACAAGTGTTTGCGGCTTGTTTGCTAAGTGATAGTGTGAGTACAGGTGATTGAGTGTGAATAAACTAAGCCCTATGCCGCGTATAAATACATAAGATGCCTAACTAACATCCCAAGATTCTAGGGATCCTCTTTCCAACGACGGGTGGCCGTTATTGACCAAATATAATGGCGAATCTTTAGCTACACGTTTATTCCAAGCTCTGACCTAGTCCTCTTGACTGTTATCTTCAAGCTCGTACCTGACTTATTCAAAACAAAGTCAAGAAAACATTAGTAATGATGCCTTAGCATGCTGGGTATCCGCGCATGCTAGGATCAGTTAGTATAAGCAAATAGTCCCTAGATGTATGACATCCTAGGATATAAATCATTCAAGGGTACCGAGATTATAAAGCGAAATCCAGGGCATAACAATTGCCACCAAATTCACAGCTTGTGGATAAGAATTTACAGCTGTGAATTTTCAAATTGTGATAAGTCATCGTTCTCGTATCAATCATGTCCGCAAATTTCGCTTTTTCAGTTTTGATCTCATCCATCGGCGTCCCATCACCTCTGTAACTTCTTAGCTCATAAATACCCCTCTCCTCTCGAACCTTTTACCTCATCTAAGTCAAGAGTTAGGAGCTTTCATCGTCTTTTTCACCCCTTCCGATCAGGTAACTTCTCCTTTTCGATCTCTTTTTCTTTTCTCGAATCATGACCAAATGACGCATTCGTCGCGAACCCACCGTTTCTCTTGCCGGGGTGGAGGATTTCCTCGACCAAAAGTTCTTTATTCATCCTGAGCAAGAAAAATGCAATTTCATGAACAATGAGATTGCAGCAGTGAAGGATTCTGGTTCCTTCCTCCATCAGCCGTTATCAGGGCTTTCGACCCTAGATTGAGGTCTGATTTTGTCTCTCCAACCTGGGTTTGCTTTTCGTTCACCCCGTTCAGCATGGGTTTGTCCTACCCTTTCTCTGGCCTCTTTGCTGAATTTTTCAGGCCACAGGCCTCTCGTACGCCCAAACTCTTCCCGTGGTGTGGCGCATCTTGGGAACCCTGGATCGTCTGAACCACTCATGTGAACGTTTGATCGGCTTGCCGGAATTAGCCCTGGCCTATGAACTAAAATCCCACGAGTCTAGCCGTTTTCTGTTTAAGTCCCTATTGAAGGACATGCAACTCATCCCCAATGCTACCCAACATGGTGAATGGAAGGGTAAAACTCGAGGGCCTCTGTATGAAGAGAAAAACTCGAGGGTCCAGCACCGCTGCTGGCCAACATCCCCTGGCTGAGCTATCTCCCCAAGAGCTTGTGCAACATGCCGAGGTCGTCACCCATCAGGTAACCCTTGGTTGTTTCTGTATTACATGCTTTTTATGGTTAGATATAAAATAAATTTTAACCTATGTTTACCTTTTCGTAGGCCGACTCCCGTCTCCTGGAGCTACTCGAAGTCGCCGAGAGGCGCACTGTAGAGGCTGAGACCCTCAAATCTAGGGTCACTCAAGCCAACAAAGAGCAGCTAAGGCCAAAGCCCTGCATGACAAGGCCCAAAAGCTGGTGCTTGAAAATGAGAAGAAGGCAGTCGAGGCCCGGCTTCAGCACGGGACGGCTCTGAAGGAGATTGTGGAGACGACCAAGAAATCTGCCATGATTTCGGTGCTGCAGACCAAGCTGAAGATGACCAAGGAGGCAAAGGATGCGGGTTGTTAGGCTATACTTTTTGAGGCATGAACAATAGATTGGGCTTATTTGTTTTTGGGCTTTATATGTTTACGATGTGGGCGTTTTGGGCTTATGTATTTACGATTTCCACTAGGGTTTTTGTAGGGCTTGTATAAATACCCAAGTGTTTATGATTAATGACAAGTTTGCTGATTACGATTTCTGTGTTCTTATTATATTTACGATCGTAAACCCGGTTATCAAAGAAGATTGATTGTTCTTCATTCAAGACTTAATTGTGTTGCTTGTTCTTCATCTTAAATCTTGTCTTTTTCATCATCTTCTTCTCGAATCACTCACAAACAAGGTTTCCGCACTTGTTTGTGTTTACGATATCGTGCTTGGTTGTTGTTTCTGGACCAACAATTGGTGTCAGAGCTAAGAACCACCTGATTTGAGGTTCCACGATATTGGATTCGAGTGTTTAGCTGGAAAAGGTGTTGGCTTGTGATAGTTTTTGGAGTTCACGATCAGTTATGGGCTGCTTGTGAAGTTTACGGTTGGTGTTCTTGGTGTTTATGATCATTTCTGGGCTGGTATTGAAGATTACGATCAGTGTTCTTCATCAAAAGGGTGTTTACGACTTCAAGACTGCATTTTTAAGGGTTTACGATCGCAATTACGATTTCGTACGGTGTTTACGACTTCAAGATACGATTTTTGAGTGTTTACGATCTCGATTACGATCCGGAGGCGATTACGATCGGGATTACGATCCGGAGTTGTTTACGATGACAAGCCAACACCTTTTCCAGCTAAACACTCGAATCCAATATCGTGGAACCTCGAATCAGGTGATTTTTAGCTCTGATACCAATTGTTGGTCCAGAAACAACAACCAAGCACGATATCGTAAACACAAACAAGTGCGGAAACCTTGTTTATGAGTGATTTGAGAAGAAGATGATGAAAAAGACAAGATTTAAGATGAAGAACAAGCAACACAATCAAGTCTTGAATGAAGAACAATCAATCTTCTTTGATAACCGGGTTTGCGATCGTCAATATAATAAGAACACAGAAATCGTAATCAGCAAACTTGTCATTAATCATAAACACTTGGGTATTTATACAAGCCCTACAAAAACCCTAGTGGAAATCGTAAATACATAAGCCCAAAAAGCCCACATCGTAAACATATAAAGCCCAAAAACAAATAAGCCCAATGTAATGTTCATGCCTCATAAAGTATAGCCCAACAATCTTCCCCTAGGCATGAACCATTAGAGCGTCTACGGAAGTAGCAGATCAAATCTGAAGGTATTCGGCTTCGTGCTTGACCACCATTCACGTTCCACGATCCGATTTGTTGTTCCATGAAAGATCCCCACCCTGATAGCATTTTCAAGATCATTCTCATCACCGAGAATAGGTTGGGAGCCGAGGAGCTTGATATCACGTTCGCCAAACCTCAGCAGATCGACCGGATCATAGAAGCGAAACTCTCGCATCTTCTTGCAAACCACCACCACCTCGTGAGTTGTTGGATCATAGAACCAGCTATCAAAATTTCTCACCAATGTACCATCTTCAATTTCGTCCAACATGTTGATTACTCTAGTTCTTTTGGTGGGTGGTCGCCTCACTTCTCCAATAGGCTGTCCTGTTACAGGGTCAGTTCCAGTCTCAACCCACCTGACCTGTTTGAGATCAAAGTTCACAAAGTTTTCTGCCAAATGGCTCAAAAGATTGTCACGAACTTGATCTCCTTGAGCATTCCTCCATCGGTTTATATACGGTGCCCTCAGCAAATTTCTGATCTCTGGCTCTATCCAGGAGTGAAATTGACCCCTTGTTCTGTAATACTCCACTGGACTGTATCCATCTCGGATCACTGCAAACAACTTCTTCTCACCATCGTAGTGTCAGCACAAGATTGGTTCACGGCTCCCCCTTTTGTCGATTTCACTTTCACCGACATCAATCGAGTACAGCGTAGGGGGAGGTCCTTGGAAGAAATCCTTGAACCGGTTTTCATGACTTTCCGGTGCCTTTGAGATGATTCTTCCTCCTTGAACATAGTCAGACATCACTATTGTGTCATCACCTTCATCTTCATGCACTTTATCAGCAGTTTGAGCACTTTGAGAAGAACTCTATCCTGGGGCACCCTGAGCACTTAAGCTATCAGCTCCCTTCAAATCTTCCAACTTTTTTCTCAGTTCAAGGTATCCTGTATACAAGAATCCAATACTGGCTTCATTCTTACTCTCCTTCTCCTTTAACCTCTTGTTTTCTTCCTTAGCTATTTAATCTCTCCCTCTCTTCTTTAATTTTGGGATAAAAGGAAGTTGATCTGAGGACCGGCACTTATCCGTAGATCTACAGGGAGATCACTGGCTTGAGCAAGTTCTTCAACAAGTGCTTTGTACGGTCGAAAGCTTGGAACAACTGGGGGCTGAGTTGAGTCAGTTGAAATGTTTATTCTCACCGGGCTGAGCTCCATAAAGGTACTTTCAACATCAAGAAATTGCCTTTCTTCATGAACTGGGCTTTGTTCATTCAGAATAGGACTTTTAGTTTGCATCGGAGTTGGTTCTTGTACATTAATCTGATCATCAGCCTGAGGTGTGCCTTCTACATTTACAGGTTCAGACACGTCATCATTCTGCACATTTGCACCCGTATGTTCAAACACCATCAGGCTTGAGCTTGTTTTCTGAAACTTGAACTTGATAGTTCTGGGATCAGATCTCTTTCTTGGTGACGGTTCACGCACAGGAATGGGCTCTGCAAGTATGTCATCTTCATCAACATTCAGATTCAACTCTGGAAGGGTTGCATCACTACTTGAGGATGAGACCAAGTCATCTATAGTTCTCTTGTTGCTTATCGGGCCCAAATCTCCATAAATATCATCATTTAAATTCTCGTTCTCGGGGAAAATATCATCAATCACATTTTCTTCATCCGAAGGTATAACCTCTGGTTCCTTCTGAACATTCACTGTAACATCATGATCCTCTGCCAGAGATGCATTGACAGGATGCACTCCAGGTTCGGAATCAGATTCTTCTTGATCTTGTTCCCTTGCAACCTCAGGGAAAGCACCTCTTTTAGACCATTCAAGCCTCCCTTGATAGGTACTCTTTCCCTTTCTATCTTGGGTTTGCAAACCGAACACTCCATTATCCATGAATTTGATGTCCAGCTTCTCAATCCTTTCCTGTATCATAGGATACTTCTTCATTACCACCATGTGCACAAACCTTAGCGTCATAAGAAACTTCTCTCTGGCACTCAAATCAGCATTGCCAACCCAATCCAACAGCATCATCTTTGAAAAATTAAAATCCCAGTCCAATGCTAGTGCAACGAAAATGCTGTGCCATGCACCTTGTTCAGCTGATCAAAGCTTGTTCTCTTGCCCAAGAAGGATTTCTGCATGTAATGTGCCAAACACCTCCAGTAGTGCGGCAGTAGCTTCTTGAAAATATGTGGGAATTTTCCTTCATATCCCAAAGACTGGGCACCTGCTAACACTACGCTCTTTGAATATTCCATTCTGTCTTCAGCTTTATCATTGATGTTCAACCCACTGCGTATATCTTCTTCAAGAATCTCAATCTGTCGGTTTTGAACGGTTGCAGTGATCCTCGTTTTATCTGCACTTGCCCTTGCAGTTCCCCAGATATATCTGACAAATTGCTCATCGATTAGCACGCTTGTCCTAAGAGCGTGATTGATTTTGCACACGTTCAATCCTGCTACTAACGAGTAGAACAACTACATGTGTCTCTCAGGAGGGTCATCAAGATAAGCAGGTATGCAGTGATCCTTCTCAAAGTGAATCTCTTCGTCAATCATATTGTCTGCCAACTGAGAAAACGAGACAAATGCATCAGGTGCAAACTCATCAATGAGCAATTATGTTTGTTAAAATCATCTTGAAGTTCAATTGATTATCAGATTATCCTTTTAATTTCCAAAAACATCAATTGAATCCTTCAAAGGAAAGTATTTGATTTTGAATCGCAATTTTAACAAAAACATGCTCTTAAACTCAACACATTCTATTTTATCTCAAAACAAATAAGTTTGATAAGATAATAAAAAGCATTTTATGTTTACTTAAGTGTTTACGATTTTAATTCCAACTTTTTAATGAGTTTACGATTGAACTTCGGGTTTACGATCAGGGTCAAGTGAACCAGATTTAGCCCAATCATAAACGGTTAGCCCGATCGTATACATCGATCGTAAACATGATCGGAAACACCGATCGTAAACATGAATCGTCGTCTTCTTCAACCCGACGATCGTAATCACCGAGGTCCGCCATTTTTGAACCTGTAACTTCTTGAAAACACATCATAACCCATAAAAAAACAAATGAATCATTATAAACTACCTTTTAAGAGCAACAACCACAAAAACGGCTTCTAATCTCGAGTATTAGACTTGATACACGAAGAAAAAAGAAAACGATCACCGAGTGAAGAAAATCTGTGATTTGGGCTTGTGAATCGAAGAGGAACAGTCGATTGAGTGGTGTTTTGTGGTCGGAAAGTGAATGCGAGGGTGGCGATGTGCTCGGTTTAACCTGTAGATGGTCGGAGGTGGTCGGATTTCGGTTTTCCGACGAGTCGAGGCGGTGGTTAGGGTTTCTGAAGCATAATCGTAAACGGAGAGAGGAAAAGAGAGTGGATCGTAAATGGGGTAGTAAATGGATCGGAATTGGGGTTTTGATGATAAAAACTTTCAAATAAGCCCCTTATGAAATCAAAAACTATCAAATGCACCCCAAACCTCATTTAAATGATAAAACACTAAAACTTGTTAATTTTGAAAGTTTGAGAATTGCAAAACTTCCCCTCAGACTCATACCCCGAGTATCTGATCATGATCATAAGAAAATTTTAATTTTAAGCAATCAAAGACTTTTAAAAAACACAAACCATAAAACAACGATAACCTAAATGTAGAAATTAAATATTCACTTGCCTCGAAGCTGATGTTTTTCATGGATCAAACCAGACTTATCTTTGACTGAGGAACCCTTTTCAGCTTCTGTTACTTGACGCTCTAGACAATTGCCAGAATTTTATACCACATAAACTCACATCAAGTTATTTTGAAGTGCTTAATTATGGTACAATATTACCGTCATGTTTAACCGTCCCCACACCTAATTGTTCATAGCAAAACCTACCCAACCTCAGAGTTTATTGAGGATTCACAAACCCCCAACTTGAGGAACCATGCAACACCGTCATGACAAACACTTATTTCCTTAATTATCAGTTGGTGATCAGGTCGGCCGCATAAGCACGCAGAGAAGACCAAACAAAATAATTATTTTATTATTTTTCTTTTTCTTTTCATTTTTCATTTTTCTTTTTGTTTTCATTTTTCTTTTCTGAGGTGTTGTCATAACAGCAGAACATGACGTGTGAGAGAGTGAATACTAGGTATAATTACCACTCTCAACCCATTTTTGCTGGGACTCAGTTTTTTAAACCATGTAAACTAGGGCGGGAAACTAAACATATATAGAAGTTAAGTTTATTGCACTTACATTGATGATCATAGTTTTGGGTTGAGCTTACCGACATATCATCTTTGAGCAATCTTTCACTTCAGCCTTACACGTGTCAGTCTCCAATTGTCTTGGACATTTATATCACTTCCTACCAACTCAAGACAAACAAAAGACTTCATAAAAACCTTAAACAGATTTTCAGATTTTCTGAAACTATAGCATTTCTAACCTGTTTTTATGAGGCTTTTGAAACAAAAAACATAATTTTTTTTAAATGAAACTTAAACCAAAAGTAAGCAAAAATAAAAGCAAAACTATATGCAAACAGTTTTGATCAGATCATTCCTCGAAGGCAATCATCCTTAGGCCTTCAACACACATTTCAAAATTTTGACGAGGAAGGGGTTTTGTGAAAAGGTCAGAAACATTTTGATCTGAGCTTACCTTTTCCAACTGAATCAACTTCCTATCATAGCAATCACGAATGAAATGTACCTTGATATCTATATGCTTTGTTTTGGAATGTTGAACATGATTCTTGACAATTTGCAGAGCAGCAGCATTATCACAAAAGATTGGAGTATTAAGAAATTCCATACCGTAGTCAGTGAGCTGATTCTGAATCTATACTACCTTTGAGCATCCAGTTGATGCTGCCACATATTCAGCTTCTGCAGTTGACTTGGAAACGGTATGCTGCTTCTTGCTCTGCCATGAGATGAGTCTGTCTCCCAAGTACTGACATCTACCAGTTGTTGATTTCCTGTCAAGATCACTACCTCCATAATCACTGTCAGTAAATGCAAATAATTGGAAATCAGTATTCTTTGGGTACCAAAGTCCAAGCCGAGGCCTGCCCTTCAGATACCTAAAAATACATTTAACAACAGCTAAATGAGAGAGTTTAGGATTAGCCTGGTAACGTGCACACACACAAACTGCATGCATGATATATGGCCTGCTTGTTGTTAGGTACATGAGTGACCCGATCATTGAACGATACATGAATTCACTCACTGATTCTCCATCTGCATCTGCTGTTAGTAGAGGTCTGGATGCCATGGGAGTGGAGATGGTCTTGGAGTCCTGCATCTTGTACTTTTCCAGAATCTCATTCACATATTTTTCTTGATGAATGAGAATTCCAGTTTCATCTTGTTTCACTTGTAATGCCAGGAAAAAATTCATCTCCCCTTGATCACTCATCTCAAACTTCTTTCTCATGATATCCTCAAACTCGATGCATAATTCTTCATTTGTAGACCCGTAGATGATGTCATCCACATACACTTGAACCATAATGATATCATCTTTCACCTTCTTTCTGAACAGAGTTTGATCAACCACTCCCCGTGTATAACCATTTTCTACCAAATGCTTTGACAGAGTCTCATACCACGTGCGGGGAGCTTGATGCAAACCATATACAACTTTATTTAGAAGATACACATGATCTGGATGCTCTTCATCCACAAACCCTGGCGGCTGAGCCACATAAACTTCTTCATTCATTTCAGCATAAAGGAAGGCTATCTTCACATCCATCTGATGCACTGTGAAGTTGAGGTATGTTGCTACAGCAAGGAATATTCGAATTGCTTCCAATCTCGCCACTGGTGCATACACCTCATCATAATCCACCCCGTAAACCTCTATGTGACCTTGGACAATCAATCTGGCTTTGTTTCTTACAATCACTCCCGTATCATCTTTCTTGTTCTTATACAGCCATCTTGTGGGTATAACCTTTTTATCTTCTGGTCTTTCCACTAGACGCCACACTTGCAATTTTGATAATTGATTCAGTTCATTGTGCATAGCCTCCATCCAACTCGGATCTTTAAGTGCTACCATCACGTTTGGAGGCTCTAGTTGGGAGATGAAACATGAGTACATGCAGTGGTTGATGTCACCCGTGCGACTTCTAGTGGTGACCCCTGCTGACACTGGTCCAACCACATTGTTGAGAGGATGATCTCTGTTGATTCTTGTCGTTTGAACATCTGGTACTGAAATAGAAACAGGCAGGTTAGTATCATTAAAATTATTATTCATACCTTGGATTTCTGACTCCTTCTGATCATCATGAGTTCTTGAAGATTCTGGAACATTCACAGCATCATCCTTAGGAGCTGCTACTGATACACTGTCTCTGACATTTTCAACAGATCGCCTTACTTCAGGAGCTGGAGCAATGATGTCTTCTTCTTCTTCTTCCAGACTAGGAAACATGCTTGAGTAGTTGAAACCTTTAAACTATGATCCATAATAAAAAATCCAGTCTGGTCCAGTTCCTGCATCAGTTGGATTGTCTTCCAACCAGTCAACATTGAATGCCTCAATTATCATTTTGGTGATTTTGTTGTAGACTCGATAAGCACTATTTGCAGAATATCTGACAAAGTAGCATTCATCAGCCTTTGCTTCGAACTTCCCCACATCAGACTGAATTAGAACTGTGCAAGGACACCCGAAGGTCTTGAAGTACCCCACCCTTGGTTTTTCTCCATAGATAATCTGATAAGGTGTCTTCTCATGCCACTTGTTCAAGAGTACCCGATTCTGCACATAATAAGCGGTGTTGACTGCTTCAGCCCAAAAGAAAATTGGTAATCTTGCTTCACACAACATAGTTCTGGCAGCTTCAATGAGTGTTCTGTTTCTTCTTTCAGAAACACCATTCTGTTGAGGTGTGTATGGTGCACTGTACTGCCTTTCTATACCTTTCTCTCCACATAATATATTCAATTCAGCATTCTTAAACTCTGTTTCGTTGTCTGATCTTATTGCCTTCACTTTCTTGCTCATCTGATTCTCTATGAGAGTAACAAACTGTTTCACCAGTTCTGGAGTTTCATACTTGTTTGACAAAAAGAACACCCAAGTAAACCGAGAGAAGTCATCCACTATCACCAGACAATATGCAAACTTGCTGATACTTAGTACTTGCATTGGGCCGAAGAGATCCATATGAAGTAGTTGCAACACAGACGAAATAGAGTTTGTCATTTTAGAGCGATGAGGTAACTTGTGCTGCTTCCCCTTAGCGCATGCAACACACTTATCAATTGATGTGAAGTCCTTGATCGGGAGATTTCGAACATGCTCTCCCTTTGCCAGCTTGTTCAGATTCTTTATGTTAGCATGTCCCAAACGACGATGCCATAACAATGCTAGATTTTCATTTTGCTTTGAAATAAGACAGGCCACATCAGATGGCGGAGGATTACCCATGTTGAGCAGATAAGAATTTGCTCGTCTTGGTGTACCCATCAAGATACACTCCTCAGGAATCTTGACTCCAGGCTTGAGGATGATACATTCCTTCTTATTGAACAACACAGAATATTCTCGATCACAAATCTGCGAAACACTGAGCAGCTATGTGATAATTCTTCTACATAATGCACATCTGTGAACGTCAAGCTGCCATTCTTCACCACACCATTCTTGCTGATCCTACCACCTACTCCACCAGCAAAAGATACACCTCCTCCATTGAAATCTTCAACCTCTTCCAAAAGCGATAAATCTCTGGTCATATGTCGGGAGCAACCACTATCAACATACCAGAGACTGTTGACAGTTCTTCTCGACTTTCCCTACATGAATCAAAGATCAGTTAGAGTCAGGTACCCAGGCCATAACTAATCTGGGCACACCCTTGGAATCAATGTAGTTGACTAACTGAAAGGACAATCCTGATTTTGATTCAGTTACACTCAAACTTTGAGCGTTGACTTTTGGTTTTCACAAAGTGTATTTCTGAAGTTTTGACACATTGGTTGAATGTTTAACAGCTGCAGGTTTCTTTTGTGGAGATGTGACCTTTTTATCTGCATGTTTCTTGACAGGTGTCCATTCAAGTTTTAATTTTGTTTGAACAACTTGTTTTGTTTGAGAAACATCTTTTGATTTTGAAATCTGTTTCTTAACCTTTGTTTTACCTTTAGGTTGAGAACACCCCTTTGTTTTGGATACCTGTTTTTCAACAAGTTCAGATTTCATCTTATCTTTTCTTTGATAAACTTCTTTAGGTGTGTAAGTCAGTTTTGGAGTTTTGGCCACATTCCATTTTTCATCAACAGGCTTTGTCACTAGAGTTTTAGTGTTTAAAACCTTAGACTTTAGAGTCTTCATTTGTTTCGAACTTTGCTTCCCCTGAGACAAAGCTTGTTGTTTCTGATTTTTGTTTCCACCTGTCATCATTTTCTGCAACATACTAGTCCGTTGGTTTTGCGGATAGTATGGTTGATAAGGTCTATTTAAACAATTTGCAGCAAAATGCCCTGGTTTTCCACACTGAAAACAATTCATAATTCTTGGCCCATTCACATGACTACAGACATATGAACGCCTCGGGTAAGATGACTCCCATTCAGGCTTATCATCCCATTTGTGTATCAAATGTTTCGGAACTTTCTCAGTTTGCGTAATTAAATAAAATTGTTCTGATTTGGATATGTTGGTTCTGTTAAAGGTAGACACAACCTGGGGATAAGGAACAAATTCCTTGGGTTTGGACTCACGACCAGCTTTAGTATTTGGCACACGAATTTTAAACCCATTAACTACTTCATTAGAATTAGAAACATGTTTTGAAGACATAGACATCATTAATTGTTTTGACTTGGACGCATTAAGTTCAGACAAAGATGCCAAAACATCGTCCTTAGGTAAACCAAAACTTGAACTACTAGACTCATGACACTCTTTAAACCTCAAACATTCAGCATCCTTCTCAGAAACATCTTTGATCCCTACTTCATCTACACAAGAAACAAAAACATCAGAAGAACTAACATTATCGTTTAATGATTCCTGAGATGAACTTGATTCACAAGTGAATGTCAATGATCGATTATGATTACCCGAACCATAGGTCATATGTTTCTCATTTTCTAACTCCTCTTCAGTCATAGGTTTCACACCAATCAAAACACTATCTATGGGAGGTCCTGCTTCATGCATTTCTGATTCAGATCTATCTACCTCATCCTCCTCATAGATCATACCTATTATATCTCTAGGCACAGGTTTAGGAACATTATTCTTATTCTTTTCAGAAAAACTAATTCCTATTCCTCCTTTACCCTTACCAAATCTAACATCGGTTATGCAGTTGGACAAGGCCTTACCAGCTATAAGCATTCTTTTGTTTCTCATTTGATTCACATCTAATTTTACTTGCAACTCATTGTTCTGATGTGTAAGTTCATCTACCTGCTTCCTAAGCTCAGCAATCTCTAACTTAGCATTGTCATACAGGACAGACTTCTCAGAGGCAAGGGCTTGGTATTTCTCTATATCCAATTTCTGAGCTTTAACTTTCTCCTCACTCTTTTCCCATCTACCCTTAAATGAACTTCTAGAACATTGCATATCAAATAATTCTATCTCACTATTCTTCCAAAGTTGTCTAAGGCCAGGAATTAAACGTGCACAAGTGGGATTAGTACATACCTTTGTGTTGTCGACCTCGGCTGCAAAAGCTTCATTGTCTTCAACCAGGTTCTGTTCTTTCTCTTCTGACTTTTCCTCTGTGACCATAAATGCATCCTCCTCCTCATCATTATATTCCATCTGAGCAATCATAGTCCCTGTCAGACTGAGTTCCCTTACCTGCGAAGCCCATTGATACTCCCCACAATCCTGCACAACCAAAGCCTTTGTCTTTGCTTTCCCTTTACCATCTCCAACTTTCTTCTCTTCTGGTTTCTCCCTCTTTGGCTTAGTACACTCTCTTGCAAAGTGCCTGTACTCATCACAATTGAAACATCTAAGCTTGCTCTTATTAAAACCCATCCTTATCTTGTCCTGATCCTTCCATACATTCCTTCCAGTTTTTGCCATAAACTTTTTAGCGCGGAAAACTGCCATTGCCATTTGCCAGGAAACATCAAGCATTTCCACATCTTCAGGATTGATCTGGTTCAGTTCTCCTGACAGCATATCAGTAGGCACCAATGTTCCAGCCATAAGTGCATGGTAACTGTTCATAAATCCCATTCCAAGGGCAAAGTTGGGATCATTGGTAGCATTAGCCTCATCAACGTTGACCATTCCACTTGAACTTGCTTGAGATCGTGCCACGGATGCAGTTAAGTTTCTGTTAGCACTTGAATCATTTCCAGACGAACTTCCAGCTTGCTTTGACCCTACTTCTTCAGACAAGAGAGCCTGATTCAGTTTTCCTGCCATACTGAGTGAACTTAAATGATTCAGCTCTCTCTGTTTATCATCAATCAACTTTGACTTCAGTTTGTTAATAAGCTCATCAACAGTTAACTCATCCAGCTTGTTGTTATCTTTAATGATTGAAATGTTGGTATTCCAGTTCTTGGGTAAACTGTTCAAGAGTTTCAGATTCTTCTCCTCCTGTTCGGGTTCAACGTCGTAGCTTGACATCTCAGTGATTAAGGACACAAATCTTTGAACTTGAGCTTCAAAGGACTCTCCTTGAATGTGATTGAACAAATCAAACTTCTTCTCAGCATTTGTTTACGGCTTCCCTTGATATCGGGATTTCCTTCATATGCAACCACCAGAGCATCCCAGAGCTTCTTTGCAGTCTTGTACTTCTTAAACCCTTAAGTAATCTCCGGAGTCAACGCCATTGTCATGATAACATACGCTCTTTCATCCTTGTTACACTTTTCCCAATCATCATCTGAGTATTCTGCTTCAGTTTTCACCACTCCAACCTTTCCTGCTTCAGTGTGTGTGGGAATGAACGGTCCATTGACAACTGATCTCCAAAGTCTCAAATCAACACTTTTCAAATGGTTCTAAAATCTGTATTTCCACTCAAGAAAGTTATCAGAAGATGTGAGTCTGGGAGGACGAGTAGTTGATCCAATCTCAAAGTCCAGTTTCTGATACATGCTAGGTTCAAAATCCATGACGAAAGTTTAGGAAAACTTAGAACTAATTGTCCAAAAATGAGTTTCTGATCGTAAACACCCGTTTACGATTCAGCAGCTGGATCTTTAACTCAGGTCGTAAACAACTCCGGATCGTAATCCCGATCGTAATCGCCTCCGGATCGTAATCGAGATCGTAAACACTCAAAAATCGTATCTTGAAGTCGTAAACACCGTACAAAATCGTAATTGCGATCGTAAACCCTTAAAAATGCAGTCTTGAAGTCGTAAACACCCTTTTGATGAAGAACACTGATCGTAATCTTCAATACCAGCCCAGAAATGATCATAAACACCAAGAACACCAACCGTAAACTTCACAAGCAGCCCAGAACTGATCGTGAACTCCAAAAACTATCACAAGCCAACACCTTTTCCAGCTAAACACTCGAATCCAATATCGTGGAACCTCGAATCAGGTGGTTCTTAGCTCTGATACCAATTGTTGGTCCAGAAACAACAACCAAGCACGATATTGTAAACACAAACAAGTGCGGAAACCTTGTTTGTGAGTGATTCGAGAAGAAGATGATGAAAAAGACAAGATTTAAGATGAAGAACAAGCAACACAATTAAGTCTTGAATGAAGAACAATCAATCTTCTTTGATAACCGGGTTTGCGATCGTAAATATAATAAGAACACAGAAATCGTAATCAGCAAACTTGTCATTAATCATAAACACTTGGGTATTTATACAAGCCCTACAAAAACCCTAGTGGAAATCGTAAATACATAAGCCCAAAAAGCCCACATCGTAAACATATAAAGCCCAAAAACAAATAAGCCCAATCTAATGTTCATGCCTCAAAAAGTATAGCCCAACAACCCACATCCTTTGCCTCCTTGGCCATCTTCAGCTTGGTCTGCAGCACCGAAATCATGGCAGATTTCTTGGTCGTCTCCACAATCTCCTTCAGAGCCGTCTCGTGCTGAAGCCGGGCCTCGACTGCCTTCTTCTCATTTTCAAGCACCAGCTTTTGGGCCTTGTCATGCAGGGATTTGGCCTTAGCTGCTTCTTTGTTGGCTTGAGTGACCCTAGATTTGAGGGTCTCAGCCTCTACAGTGCGCCTCTCGGCGGCTTCGAGTTGCTCCAGGAGACGGGAGTTGGCCTACGAAAAGGTAAACATAGGTTAAAATTTATTTTATATCTAACCATAAAAAGCATGTAATACAGAAACAACCAAGGGTTACCTGATGGGTGACGACCTCGGCATGTTGCACAAGCTCTTGGGGAGATAACTCAGCCAGGGGATGTTGGCCAGCAGCGGTGCTGGACCCTCGAGTTTTTCTCTTTATACAGAGGCCCTGTATGCTTGTTCTTCATCTTAAATCTTGTCTTTTTCATCATCTTCTTCTCAAATCACTCATAAACAAGGTTTCCGCACTTGTTTGTGTTTACGATATCGTGCTTGGTTGTTGTTTTGGACCAACAATTGGTATCAGAGCTAAAAATCACCTGATTCGAGGTTCCACGATATTGGATTCGATTATTTAGCTGGAAAAGGTGTTGGCTTGTGATAGTTTTTGGAGTTCACGATCAGTTCTGGGCTGCTTGTGAAGTTTACGGTTGGTGTTCTTGGTGTTTACGATCATTTCTGGGCTGGTATTGAAGATTACGACCAGTGTTCTTCATCAAAAGGGTGTTTACGACTTCAAGATTGCATTTTTAAGGTTTACGATCGCAATTACGATTTTTACGGTGTTTACGACTTCAAGATACGATTTTTGAGTGTTTACGATCTCGATTACGATCCGGAGGCGATTACGATCGGGTTTACGATCCGGAGTTGTTTATGACCTGAGTTTACGATCCAGCTGCTGATTCAATCATAAACGGGTGTTTACAATCAGAAACTCATTTTTGGACAATTAGTTTTAAGTTTTCCTAAACTTTCGTCATGGATTTTGAACCTAGCATGTATCAGAAACTGGACTTTGAGATTGGATCAACTACTCGTCCTCCCAGACTCACATCTGCTGATAACTTTCTTGAGTGGAAATACAGATTTTAGAACCATTTGAAAAGTGTTGATTTGAGACTTTGGAGATCAGTTGTCAATGGACCGTTCATTCCCACACACACTGAAGCAGGAAAGGTTGGAGTGGTGAAAACTGAAGCAGAATACTCAGATGATGATTGGGAAAAGTGTAACAAGGATGAAATAGCGTATGCTATCATGACAATGGTGTTGACTCCGGAGATTGCTCAAGGGTTTAAGAAGTACAAGACTGAAAAGAAGCTCTGGGATGCTCTGGTGGTTGCATATGAAGGAAATCCCGATATCAAGGCAAGCCGTAAACAAATGCTGAAGCAAAAGTTTAATTTGTTCAATCACATTCAAGGAGAGTCCTTTGAAGCTCAAGTTCAAAGATTTGTGTCCTTAATCACTGAGATGTCAAGCTACGACGTTGAACCCGAACAGGAGGATAAGAATCTGAAATTCTTGAACAGTTTTCTCAAGAACTGGAATACCAACATTTCAATCATTAAAGATAACAACAAGCTAGATGAGTTAACTGTTGATGAGCTTATTAACAAACTGAAGTGAAAGCTGATTGATGATAAACAGAGAGAGCTGAATCATTTAAGCCCTTAGCCTTTAGATGTCTCTAAGGCACCGCCAGCATAAAAACCCGGGGTAGCGATAACACACGCTACCAATTTATTAATCATGAAATCGTTTGCGTACAGTGAGTAAACAGAGATTTGAATACGAGACTACAATGTGTAAAGCTCGAGAGTCCTGAATGAAATGACTAAGTGTCCTATTTATACTCCTAGCTCTTCAACAACTTGTCCGATATTCCAGGGATCTTCTCTTCAACGCGTCTTTCAGTTGGTTGACCGAGTTTTCAGCTAAAGTCTTTTGACCATGTGTGAAATAAGTCTGTAGCTCATCCCATTCGACCGTTGGTGGACTTCGTCAACCTGTCCTTGATCAGAAATAGACACACAATGCATTAGTAACAATGTCCTAGCATGCAGGGTCATTTCCTCATGCTGGGTTATTCGTACAATAAGGGTGACCCTGGATTATGCTCATCCTGGGTCATAATAACATATAACAAAAATTAAATGAATATGAACTTCCCTGGATTATGGCGATATCCTGGGATATTACCTTACCCCAGATACATTCAGGGTCATTTGAACGTTACCTGTCAAATTCTAGGTCATACAATTCCTGGGTCGATCCTGCCCTAAGGCTATACCTGTACCCTCGTATACAAGCCAAAAATTCAGGGTATAACAATTGCCCCCAAATTTTCGCAAGTTGTAGATAAGTATTGCAGCTGTGAAATTTTTTGAATTAGGATCTAATCCACGTCTATTTCGATCGTGTCCGTTAATTGAGCATTCATAATGCCACGTCGTGGGGTAACATCCCATCACCCCCTGTAACTTCTAATCTCCCTTAAATACTAGCTTTAACCTCTTCCCTCTTTCCCATTATCTTTTTCGAGAGCAAAGTTTTACATTAGGATCTCCGGCTTCCGACCTTCTCCGATCAGGTAATCTTCTCCTTTTACCCCTTTCTTTTCTTTCTTTCCAACCATGGCTCGCAAGAAAATTCGATCGGAAACCATGGACAAAAAGACCGGAATCGAGGACTTCCTCGATCAAAATTACCTGCAAAGCCGGGAACTAGAAACTTGCAACTTTACCGACGCCGACATTGCAGCCTTGTCGTCGTCCGGCCTTCTTCCTCCGTCTGCTGAAATCAGGCTTTTTGATAAGAGTCTTAGGTCGGATTTCTGCTCCGAAACCTGGGTCTGCTTCCCGTCCAACCCTTTTTCCATGGGGCTGTCCTACCCTTTTACAGGTCTTTTGGCCGAGTTCTTCGAAGTTACTGGCCTTGCCTATGCCCAAAGTCTCCCCATCGTATGAAGAATCCTGGGCACCCTAAACCGTCTTAATAGGGAGTCCGATTCCTTGATTGGGTTACCTGAATTAGCCCTAGGCTATGAACTGAAGCCCCATAGTAGCAACCGGTTCTTGTTCAAGGCTCTGAACAAGAACATTCAACTGATTCCTCGAGCTTCCCTTCATAAGGATTGGAAAGGAAAATTCTTTTTTGTCAAGAGATCAACCATCCCAGGAGGAATGGATCTTCCAATTAGGTGGAGAGTAGAGGGTAGGTTTTCACCTGCATTAGGAATTAGGATTTCAGTTTCATTATATGTTAATCAAATACTGACCTTGGATTTTTCTGTTTTGCAGTGCCCAGCTTGAGTTCAATTGGTCCTGCGAATCCAAGGGCATTCGAGAGATTCGAGACCTTCTTGACCATCATTGAGGAAGACCGAGAATTCAAGGCCGATCCCCATCAAGCTGCTTCTTCCACTTCTCACAGTATGTCTAGCTGTAAATATCATAGTACCCTGCCTCTTAACCCTTGGATTTTGTTGATCTCTTATGCTTCTGTCCTTCAGCTGCTGCTACTCCTATCAACCTTGAAGATGTGGACCTGGACGCTTACCTGCTGGGCGGATCTGAGCACGCCATCCAGGACCTGACTACAGTGAAGACTGAGCCCTCGTCTGCCCCCAGGGCTCCCTCCTCAAAAACATCGGGCACGAAACGCAAGACCAGGGCTACTACCGCTGCTCTGACCCCACAACCCTTGGAAAACATGGATGCTGTCGGGCTGCTCACACATGCTGAAGCCTCCTCTCGCCAAGTAAGTAAATCCTGGGTACCCCTGTATTTTCTGCATAGTTGATCCATACAGGGTCTAAAATATTTAATTAAATTACCTTTATTTACAGATTATCGGGCGATTCTTTGAGCTGGTCCGGGCTGCTAAGAAACGTGCCCAGGATACTGAGTCCTCGGCCAAGAGGGAGGTTGCTGCTTTGAATAAGGAGCTAAGCATGACCAAGATGATGGCTAACAAGAACCTGGGCTGGTGCAGGACCTGGAGAAGAAGGCTGTGGAAGAGCGGGCCAACCATGAGGCTGCCCTGGCTGCAAAAGACATTGAGGGCAGACAAATAGTCCTCATCTCTCTCCTCCAATGTAGGTTGAAGATGGCCAAGGAGGCCAGGGACCTAGGGTTCAAAAACCCCAAATGGGATGTGACCGAATGGGCAGGTAAACTGCACAAACTAGGCGTAACCATCCCCGCCGGGTGTAACCCTGAGGCCGACCCAAGAACCAGCAAGGGCACTCCATCCAAGGGTTCTGCTGACCACGCCATGGACATTGACTAGCCCAAGGAAGGAGAGGCGCCAACCTAGGAGACCAAGGCAGCAGAGGAGGTACCGGTGACGGTGGAAGCTAAGGAGATGACCCAGGATGCAGTTTGAAGGTTGGGGGTCGTCTTCTCGTTTTTATGGTCCTTTTGAAAACAATTTTAATTTTATGCTCATGATGTTATGCCGTTGATGTTTCCCGGTTTTATTAAGACAATATGCCCCACCCCTGGATTTGGAATCTAGGGTTTTGACATGCCCCCATCCTGGGGTGGCCGGAGCTTTTCCGGACCCAGGATGGGTCTTTTAATATAACTGCTTTTAGTTACATGATTGTGTTTTTAATATTCGAAAGATATTTTCTAATGCGTGGAATTATTCTAGGGTTTACCTTAGTATTCCTGGGTTGCCCCCAGGATTTAGGACTTCTCGCAGCTTCAGTAGATTTACGAATGTTTCCTGTCATGTGAACATAACAATTAGAATTAACTAGCCAAGTAGTTAATTTACATAGATTTTAACCGTTATGACCCTGGATTAGGAAAATAATCTTGGGCCACTAGGTAGTCCTTAAGCTATTTCTGGGATCATGCCCGGTGCCGTACTAGCGAGCTAGGGATTTCCTCTTAGTCGTACTGACCGACTAGGGCATGTCCTCGGAAGCTTAAGTTGGTACGTTAGCACCAATCCATCTTGAAAACACGTTAATCGTTTTAAACCTTAAGCGACCCGCATATGTCCCTGGATTGGGAGGTTGCCACCAATGCTATTAACACGGATGATCCCACAATCCCAGAGTTTCATACTTGGATCACGTGCGTCCCCAGGCGAGGCAAAAATTGCCACGTGCGTCCCAGGCAAGGCGTGATAGCCCATATTCTGGTGGAGGAAGCTTAGTCCTCAAACCTTAGGATTGGGTTTAGGCCTTACCCGATACGGAAGTGAGATGGCCAGTCTCAAACTTAAGAGATATAGGCTGATTATCCTTGGCTTTGCGCATCATGAGTATGCTGCTTTATTCCATGTATCGTGGATTTTTGAGCAACCTGCACCTTGGCTACCCTGAATCCTGGGATACCCTGGATTCTGAGTAACCATACAGTCAAAACATAGATCTTGGTGTATTCAAGGTAATGAATAACAATCTCAAATATAATGTGTGACTGATGTTAAAAAATAAATAAAGAAGATAAAACATATAAGGGAATAAAAGAAATAAATTAATTAAGAGAAACTGACCTGGATTTCCAGCATGAATTTTAAATTTAAACACATACCTGGGCAGCTGAATCCTGGGACAGGAAGCCTTACATGAAATATACCTTCAAGTGTATCGCTTCCAAGGTCGTGGTACTAGGTCTCCTTCCATATTAGCTAGCCAATACGCCCCCTTACCAGCTTCAGAGTCAATCAGGTAGGGACCTTCCCATTTAGGAGCCAACTTCCCATCCGCTGGATTTGTTGTGTTCTGAAATGCCTTTCTAAGGACTAGATCTCCCACCTTAAACCTTCTGATCCTCGCATGTTTGTTGTAGGTCTTAGAAATTCTTTGTTGATACGCTGCCATCCTCCATGCCGATTGATCTCTTAGTTCATCCAGGGTATCCAAGTCTTCAACCAGGGACTGATCATTCGAATCCTGGGTCTGAACACTGACCCTGAATGTCAGGACCACCATTTCTGTTGGGATAACTACTTCAGTGCCAAAGACTAAGGAAAATGGGGTTTGGCCTGTGGCATTCTTAGATGTAGTCCTTTCTGCCCATAATGCCAAGGGTAGCTCTTCTGCCCATCTTCCCTTCTTTTATTTCAATCTCTTCTTCAAATTGTTTATTATAATCTTGTTGCTTGATTCAACCTGGCCGTTAGCCTGAGGATGCACCGGAGTCGATGTTATCATTTTTACGCCCCAGGATTCACAGAATCCTGTGGTTCTACTTCCGATGAATTGGGACCCGTTATCACAAATAATCTCGGATGGTACTCCAAATCTTGTTAAAATGTTCCTTTTAATAAAGGATATGACTTCTTTCTCCCTGACTTGAACGTATGCCTCTGCTTCAATCCATTTTGAGAAATAATCCGTCATAGCTAGCATGAATACCTTTCCTCTAGGGGCCTTGGGTAATTTTCCAATAATATTTATCCCCCACTTTATGAAGGGCCAGGATGCGGGAATAGGGTACAATGGTTCTGCAGGCTGGTGAGGGACATTGGCGTGTCTTTGACAAGCGTCACATTTCTAGGAGAAATCCTGGGAATCCTTCCTCATGGTAGGCCAATAATACCATGTTCTCAGAATTTTGGACATTAAGGACCTGCCCCCTGTATGGTTTCCACAATCACCTTTGTGGATATCTTTGAGTATTTCTTGGGCCTCATCCTTCTCCAAGCACCTCAGATATGCATCTGCAAAAGATTTTCTATACAATATATTCTTAATAATCACGTACCTGGCTATTCTTACTCTAAATGCATGGGCATCCTTCTCGTTCCCTGGAATAGTACCCTCCTGCAAATACTGGATAATTGGTCTAGTCCAGGACTCCTTCTGGGTTGAAGAATCCTGGGTACTGGATACCAGGATTTTATCTGTTGCATTAGAATCCTGGGTATCCGTACCCTGGTCTATGGCTAGTGTTAATATATGAATTATGGGAATATGAGTGTCTTCAAGTGCCTTGAATGCTGAGCCTAAGTTTGCCAATGCATCTGCCTCAGTATTCTCTTCCCTTGGTACTTGTTAAATATTAATGTTTTGAAAATCCTGGGACATTCTTTTTACCACCTCCAAGTATTTGATCACTTTCTGCCCTTTAGCTGTATAGGACCCATTAAAATGGTTAGCTAAAAGAAGAGAGTCAACATATACCTGGATGTGTTGAATTCCCAAGTGCAATGCTAAGTGTAACCCAGCAATTAGGGCCTCATACTCGGCTTCATTGTTAGTTGCTTGGAATCCACACCTAACAGCCTGGGGTATCATGTGCCCCTGTGGCGATTTCAATACGATTCCTAGGCCAGTCCCCCTGACATTTGATGCTCCATCAGTGAACAAGGTCCAGCACCCTGAAATTTCTTCCTGTTGAAGCTGCTGGAATTCATGGTCCGCCTCTTGTTGTATGTCAGTACTGAAATCTGCCACAAAATCAGCTAGAGCCTGGGATTTTATAGCTGTTCTGGCCTCGTAGATCAGATCATATGCACTCAGCTTCACCGACCACTTAGCTATTCAACCTAACATTTCTGGTTTTCTCAAAACAGACTTTATAGGGTAGTTAGTTCTAACATGAATTGTATGAGTTTCAAAATAGTGTCTAAGTTTAGTAGATGCCATACTTATGGCTAATATAAGCTTTTCAAGGTGTGAGTACCTGGATTCAGCATCAAGTAAACTCTTATTACGTAATATACCGGGTGTTGCTGACCTTCTGCATCCTTGGTCAGGACTGCGCTTACCGTATTCCTGGAAACTGCTAAGTACAGGGATAAGGGCTCCCCTGGATTAGGCTTCATCAACAAGGGTGCCGTGGACAAGTATGCCTTCAAATCCTGGAGTGCCTTCTCGTGCTCCTCTTTCCACTCGAATTTCTTGTTCTTCTTCAGAATATCATAGAATTCCCTGCATCTTTTCGAGGAATTTGATATAAATCTGTTCAGGGCAGAAATTCTACCTGTAAGCCTTTGAACGTCTTTGGTGCTGGATGGTGATCGTAGGTTGGCAATTGCCCTGATCTGCTCTGGACTTGCCTCTATACCTCTCTTGGTTACCATGTATCCCAGGAATTTGCCTGATCCGACCCCGAAATGACACTTCTCTGGATTTAGCTTCATATTGTATTTATCTAGGATGTCAAAGGAATCCTTAACATCCTGGACATGGTCATTGATGACCCTGGATTTCACCACCACGTCGTCAATATACACCTCCATCGTGTCCCCCAGTTTTTCTTTGAACATCATGTTAACCAATCTCTGGTATGTTGCCCCTGCATTTTTTAGTCCAAAGGGCATAACTATATAGCAATATATACCTATTGGTGTTATAAATGCCGTATCTTCTTGATCCTGGGGCTCCATCTGAATCTGCTGAAATCCTGAGGTGGCATCCATGAAAGTTAACATTTCATGGCCTGCCGTTGCGTCAACCATGGAATCTATGTGCGGTAGTGGGAATGGATCTTTTGGGCATTCACGATTCAGGTCCGTGTAATCCACGCATACCCTCCATTTACCGTTTTCTTACTTACTACCACAACGCTAGCTAACCACCTGGGAAACTTCACTTCTCTGATCATCCTTGCTTTTAATAGTTTATCCACCTCGTCCTGGATTATGACGTTCTTTTCTGGTGCAAACTTTCTTCTCTTTTGGTGTATGGGCCTGAAAGAGTTATCAATTCCAAGTTTATGTGTAATAACGGATTTAGAGATACCTGTCATGTCGTCATGGGACCAAGCAAAGGTTGACATCCTGGTCTTGAGTAGGTGTACTAATTGTTCCTCTATTGGCCCTGGAATATTTGTTCCAATATAGACTTTCTTCCCTGGATTTGAGGGATCCAACTCAACAGCTTTGACGTCTTGCTCCCCTGCTTCTAGGGCTTCCCGGGCCTTTTTCTTTAATTGCTATCCTTGTCTTGGTTTAGAGGATATTTTCATCGATGTAGTGTAACATTCTTTTGCCTCTTGCTGGTCGCTATTAACTGTGATTACACCCCAGGGTGTTGGCAGCCTCACACACTGATGGTACGTTGAGGGTACAACCCTGTTGTCATGAATCCAGGGTCTACCCAGAATTACGTTGTACCCTGACGGTGCGTCCATCACACAGAAACGTTGAACTGAGTTGAGCTCTTCTACATAGACCGGAAGCTTGATCTCACCCAGGGTATTCTTAGTTTTGCCACTGAAGCCCACGAGTACCGTGGATTTTGAGATGATCTCTGAGTGTGGAATCCCCATCTTCTACAAGGCCTCCAACTGGAATATATTTACTGAACTGCCTCCATCGATCAGAATCCTCTTCAAAACGTTGTTGGCAATGTGAAGTGTTATCACTAAACCATCGTGATGAGGGTCTATGATATCACGTCTATCGTCTTCCCCGAACGTAATTTCCTTGACATCTGGCTGAACGGAACTCTTCCTGGGTCTTCCCTCTCTATCCGACTTGGATTCCTTGGCATGTCTTTTTGCTGCAGAATAAGAGGTACCACAGATATCAGAACCACCCGAAATGAAATGGATTACCTTAGCATCTAGGGGCGGTGAGGATGCTCTCTCAAGACGGCCATCGGTGTGTCCAGAATCCTGGGACCTTGCACCATTGTCCCTAGATTTTGGGTTCTGCTCCCTGGATTTTTCCTTTTTCCTTCCCAGGAGCTCCTTTAAGTGGCCTTTGCTGAGTAGATAGCTGATTTCTCTTCTCAAGCGATGCAATCCTCGGTCTGGTGACCAAAGTCTTCATGGTAGGCGCACCACTTGGATTTGTCCTTCCAGGTAGAGGGCCCGTCGTTCTTCTTGGGCCACCTTGCCTTGTCTCCAAGGTCCTGCATGGCAAACATAACACTAGAAATATCAGTAGTAAAGCAATAATCGTTAAGGGAAGGATATTCTTCTTCTTCTTCATCCTGGTCCACATTGTTTACTCGCTGTTCATCGGGCCTTGAATATGGCTTAGATCGTTGTGACCTAGGATGTGACGACTCGGATTTCCTGCTGGAGCTATTAAATCCTGAGGAGGATTCACCCTTTCCCAGGATTTGCCTGTCCTCCTCTAGCCTGATGAAGCGTAGAGCCCTATGACGAACTTCATCCATCTTATGACACGGGTTCATGACCAGATCTTCATAGAATGGCGAGTCTTTGTTAAGCCCCATCTTGAAGGCCTGGACTGCAGTCGCCATGTCCATGTTCGGTATTTCTAAGGCTTCTATACTAAACCTGCTAACGTAATTCCTTAGGGCTTCACCTGCATTCTGGGTTACCCTATACAAATCACTAGTTAGTTTTTCAAAACTACGGCTGCAAGAGAATTAGTTGTTAAATAAATTAATCAAGTGTGAAAATGAAGTAATAGAGTAAGGAGGAACATCAGGAGCCATTTCAAGGCTGCCCCTGTTAGAGTGGACCCGAATCCTTTACATAGGCATGCCTCCTTAATTTCAGGGGGCATGTAGATAACCTCCATTCTTTCACGGTACTGCGCCACATGCTCTTCAGGGTCTGTCGTGCCGTCATAAGGTTTCATGCTAGGTGTTTGAAACCTCTTGGGTATCTCCACGTCACAGATCGATGGAGCAAACCTGGACAATCTATGACTTGTTGGTCCAACTTCAGGGATAGGTTGCACAATTCCTGGGACACTTGAAATCATCTGCTTGAGCTTTTGGATTTCTCGTTCCACTGATGGGCTGATCCCTGGATCCTGCACTGAATTGTTAGTATTAGCATAATGAACAAGAGTTTTGGGTGTGTTACCGACATCCTGGGTCATATTTATCCCAAGATTAATGAATGGTTCCCTGATGGTGGACATCCTGGGTAAATCATCCTGGGTCATCTGAGCAGCAAAGGATGTTGATCTCCTGTCCAGTGGGGTGATACCTTCACGTATCCTGGAATCGCTTCCAGGGGTGCTGAAATTCAGAATTCTGGGATCGAGTGGAGAAGGCTGAATCGGTGTGGCCCTGGGTATCTCTGATCTTATGCTCGTCAATGGGGCCATGAATTCCTGGTTCACCTTTTGTTGGTGTTCCATGTGGTGCCCCATCTTACCGAGTATGGTCAGGATATGATTATTGGATATCATGACAGGGTCTTCTGGGATGTTTGTAGTCTCGATCAGTTCATGGTTGACTGTCGGTCCGTCGCTGTGTGTAGTTGAAGTTGAAGTACTGAACCTTGGAGCCGATGGGGTGACTCCGCTTGTTGAAGTAGTCACAACAGAAACCGAAACATTTGAGGTGTTCATTTGTGTCGACATTTTTTGATAGATTTTGGTAAAAATCAAGTTTAAGACGAATCTGAAAAGAGTTTGACAAAAGATTGACACCAATTACCCCACGGTGGGCGCCAAATTGTTTTGGCTAAAAATTACTTAAGCAAAATTAGCAAGATTTGAACCAAATAAGATTGTGAGGTTTGGTGCCTAGGATTAAGATAGGAAAAATGTCTTCAAAAATCCTGGGACAATAGTTGAATTCCGGGGACAAAAGCCGGAATCCTGGGTAAAATTGTTAGTTTATTTATGAAATAGATTAAGTAATTTGATGACACAAATGAAAACTTGAATGCAAATGAGAACACCGAGAATTTTACTAGGGAAAAGCCCTTAGCCCTTAGATGTCTCTAAGGCACCGCCGGCATAAAAACCCCGGATAGCGATAACACACGCTACCAATTTATTAATCACGAAATCGTTTGAGTACAGTGAGTAAACAGAGAATTGAATACGAGAATACAATGTGTAAAGCTCGAGAGTCCTGAATGAAATGACTAAGTGTCCTATTTATACTCCTAGCACTTCAACAACTTGTCCGATATTCCAGGGATCTTCTCTTCAAAGCGTCTTTTTGTTGGTTGACCAAGTTTTCAGCTAAAGTCTCTTGACCACGTGTGAAATAAGTCTCCAGCTCATCCCATTCGACCGTTGGTGTACTTCGTCAACCTGTCCTTGATCAGAAATAGACACACAATGCATTAGTAACAATGTCCTAGCATGCAGGGTCATTTCCTCATGCTGGGTCATTCGTACAATAAGGGTGACCCTGGATTATGCTCATCCTGGGTCATGATAACAAATAACAAAAATAAAATGAATATAAACTTCCCTGGATTATGGCGATATCCTGGGACATTACCTTACTCCAGATACATTCAGGGTCATTGAAACGTTACCTGTCAAATTCTAGGTCATACAATTCCTGGGTTGATTCTGCCCTAAGGCTATACCTGTACCCTGGTTTACAAGCCGAAAATTCAGGGTGTAACATATATATATATATATATATACATATATAAATATATATATATATATATATATATATATATATAGGTGAAAGTTCAAATACAAAAGAACATTTGCGTGCGAAGTGTAGGAAGTAATTTGAGCCATTGATTTTGTAAGATGAATGGTCGAGATCTAGTATATCTAATCCAGATAAGAAGAAGAAGAAAATAAGCGTGAGAAGAATCTGGAGGGGTAGAATTGGTAGAGCCTACAATTGTTGAGTTTTTTCAAGTTCCCCCAGTTTTTTAAACGTCCATAACTTTTTTATACGACATTATTTTTTAAAAGAAGTTTCACCATAAAATCGGGCATTTTATTCTCTTTAATTCGAGTATAGTATTTTTATACTTTTTAAAAGAAAAAAACTTTTTTTTTCAAGTTCATTTATATGCTCTCCTATAACTTGCGTGATTATGAAGTATAACTTGTGTGATTATGAAATATAACTTGCGTGATTATGAAATAAAGCTTGCGTTTTTATTGAATATAGCTTGCGTGATTATCGAATATAGCTTGCATGATTATCAATATAACTTGCGTGATTATCATCAAACGCGTGCGGACAAATTTACCCCCCTTCGTACGGAAATTGCCCTTTCTACAATAACTTTCCCCTATATATATATATATATATATATATATATATATATATATATATATAACTTATTTTCTTCTACATACTCGTGTGATGCTTTTGTCTTTCCTGCACAAATAAATGTACAAGTTTGGTAGACAGGTTAAAGAAAATAAATTGTACCTTCTACACCCTGGGTTGTACCCTGAACGTTGGATCCCTCCAAGTGAAAATAAACGATTTCTTCTATCCTTAGTGCAATTGTGCTTCAGAATGCTTAGTAACAACCTAAGCTGTTACTTAACTGATATCGAAACCCTAGGATTTGGCATTGCCATGCCATCCTAGGTCATAATCACTTAGATAGATCCTGCACATGTTGGGAATACATCTTTAATAACTAAGGCCAAGCCCAAAAATCCTAGGGTTAAACCCGAAAATCCTAGGGTTAGACCCAAAAATCCCGTAGTCAAAATTATCATAAAAATCATCAAATGCTTGAAACCGATTAGCATGCACCCATTTTGAAGTAGGACTTCGAGGAGTAGAATTTGATCCAGATGAATAATATTCTTTGAATTGTTGACCAACTCTGGAAGAACTTTCAGAGGAATTATTCTTCTGTTGTTTACCCTCGAATCCTTTTTTCCATTGTAGATACAAGAACCTGAGCTAAATGATAAATTTGATCCAGATTGGTATCCTTCTTTTCTTTTGGAACCTTCTTTGACATGTTTTTCTTATCTTTCCTTCCAAATTTCTGGGATTGCCCAAACCTGAACGTTTGTAACCTGGTAGCTTTGCCAATTCCACTTGAGAATCAGAAGATCCAACTTGAGCAGTTCGAGTAAATGAAGCTTTAATACCCTTTAAATTATTAGCTTCTACCAACTCAGCTAACTTTATCTTCAGATAATTTCTTTTCATCTTTCTCAACCACTTTTCCAACACAAATTCCATCATCATCTAATACAGTTCCACCAGACACAAATTTAACAGATGTATGATCACCATTTGTCGTATCTTCATATTTCTTATTAGATGACTTTGATTTCTTCTTGTCAGATCTCTTAGTAGTTGTTTTGGTAAAAAAATAATGCAAGTAAATTAAGTAACCAAGTTAGTTTGTGAGGTATGGTGCCCTGGATGTAAGTTTTCGGAAATCAAGTTTGTAAGCAAATATCCAAGGTTAGATGTAAATTTATGGAAACACAAACAACGACTTCCCTGAATGCAACCAAAGACAGTGAGATTTGAAAGGGGGAAAAACCCTTAATCCTTGAATGTCTTCAAGGATTGCCGGCATAAAAAACCCCTTCGACAACGATAACACACGTTGCCTATTTATTGCACAAAAATATGTTCGATTATAGAGGTTTGCAGCTGATTTCTAAGTGAGTGAGTGCGAATACAGGTGAACGTAAGTGAAAAAGTAGACCCTAAGATGTCTTTAAATACAAGATAATCCCTAACTATAACTTTGAGATTCTTAGGATTGCGCTTCCAACGACTTCTGGCCGTTATTTGACCGAACTTGGCGGCGAGTCTTCATTTCCACACGTGTTTCAACTTTGACTGAGTCCATATGATTGTTATGCATTCTTTCGTACCTAACTTGATCACATGGAGTCAAAGAAAAGATCAGTCACTTCGCCCCAACATGCTAGGTACCCGTGCATACTAGGGTCAGATAGTACAAACAAATAAACCCTGGATTCATTACATCCTAGGAAAGTAATTAAATAAAGAATAATATAAATATGAGAACCCTGGGTACCGATAAGTCAAATGCGCAGTCCCTGGATATTCGACATCCAGGGGTCCAGACCTGTAAAAAAGCATTAGCGAAATTAGGGCCGGAATTCAGGGTATAACAATTGCCCCCAAATTCGTAGCTTGTGGATAGAATTTCACAGTTGTGAATTTTCGAATTGCGATGACTCATTGAAAATGCGTGAGCATCAGATCGTCTACTTGATCTAGCTAATCGGACATCGAAACGTAATTAACCGATTGTTTTATTGATCAAAACGAACAATTACAATTAGTGAAACACTTAGAAATGACACAGAGAAAACACTCTCAGAAACACACACTTAAGAAATCTCACACGCTCAGAACGCACTATTACAATGTCCAAACTTCTATATACACCCAGCTGGCCGAGCCTCGTCCGAACCTCAGGTTTGGCCAGTCCGAACTCTAGGTTCGGACCTAGTTCGGCCACTCAAACTTTGGCTTGAACTTGAAACATTACTTAATACTTCACACGACGCACATATCAGGTATCAACAAACTCCCCCTCGTCGTGTGCAGTATTTCTACTCTTCTACATCATCAAATTTGTATCTTCAACCAAGCTCCCCCTCAAGTGTAGAATCTGTTCGTCCGATGAAATAAATCTTCGAACAAACTCCTCCTCAACTTGATCGTAGCTTGATCTTGAATACTTGACAATGACTGGTGTATCTCTGGTCTTTATCAACAGCTTCAGAAGACTTGAAGTTGTGATCACTTGCACCTTAGCATCCTGTATCAATATTTAAATAATCTTGGCGTAAAATGTCTCTTCGAAACTCCAAGATATGATTTTTGAAAAAAAGAATTTTGTATCACGTGTTAATCAGATCGAAAATAAAGCAGAAACAAAATCTTTTTGACTTTTAGAAAATTTATATCAAAACAAACTTAAAATCTTTTTGATTTTTCAAAGTTTACCGAAAATCTTTTTGTTTTTTTTCTGAAATGAAATGAAATCACAATACAAAATCATACACTATTTTTGGTATGAGAAAGATCACTATATGGGATCATATTGATCATAACGCACTGAACTACACTTCAATTTCAATTAATTGAAACACATAAGTCATGCCGATTGCTGGTATAATTTGTCCATCTTAAACTCAGGCAGAATCATACTCATAACATCTGGATATGTTAAGGTATTGATTAGATTTTCTTCGACCAATGTACCCCACACTATCAGACATATTCATACATTTTCTGTTTGACTTTCTTTTTCCTTTTGTGTGATAGCACTTGTGATATTTCACAAAGCATCATATTTTCATGATACAGTCAACTGTGTTCCATGCAAAAAGAAATAATAATGTTAAATCGTCTACCTTAAGGTCGATCTTTCGATACGTAGATAAGGCCTCAGATTTAACAAAATAAGAAAATAAAACAAGTTGAAGTTGTATAACTCAACAACAATCAGGTCGGTACTCCCATACACGCAAAGTAAGTCCGATGAGTTATACGAAACACCAAAGATAATAAAGCAGAACGTCAAACGAACAACGATCAGGTCGATCTTTCGATACGCAGAGAAAGTCCGATCGTTTGACAAAATAAAGAAAATCAAACAAGTTTAAATCTTTGCAAAATAAACACATGTATACACAGTGACTTCTCAGTTTAAATTTCACACTTATTTTTCTTTTTGTGTCATGAAATATGCATCAAGATGTTATCCACATGATCAAGCATTAGTATTTTATGTGAATCACATCTGAATACTTTTTGATTTGCCGAGTCTACCAAACTCATCAAACAATGATCTTATGGCCCTTTCATCTACTCTATCCATGAGTCAGATACGTAAGCCAATGTACCATCATTTCCCAATGATCAATTTCTCACAATATTATATTGTGCATGTATTCACCTTGCTTCTTTATATATTTGGCATGTATTCACCTTCTTCCCATAACATGATTTTTCTCAATTACTCCCCCTTACTTACAATTCTCCCCCTTAAAATGAAAAATCTATGTTTGGATTTTCATTTTACAAGAAAACAAGACTCTATTTTTGGCTTTTTGAGAAAAACATGAAAGCAAAGAAAATTGATCAATCAACACGGATATGGTGCAGTTTTAGACTTTTAGAAAATTCGCAGATTTTGAAAATTATGTCAGGACCTAATTTGAGCCTTTACTCATCCAATACACAGATTCAAGTGCGGAAATCATGAATCCATGATCAAATCATAGTGTTTGCTTGTTGAAATCCTTAGATTTCACCTCTGAAACTCAAGAACTTGAGGGTTTTCACACGCAAGTGCTCTCTATCTTCAAAACAGCCGTCCAAGAGTCCTTCTAGGGTTATTCTAGAGTGGCTATTTATACTAGAGAGAGCACAGGTCGTGAATGTGCTGAAAACAAGAGAATGTTATTGAAGTTAGTGCAAATTATGACATCAGACAGTCGAGATCGCCAAGACAAAGTCTGAAGTCGCCAAGAACACATTGAAGTCACCAAGGCTGTTGGTGAGGTCGGCAACCTTGGTGAGGTCGCCAAGAAAGTCCAGAAATCACCAAGTACGCTCCGGAAACGTCAAATATCATTATTGAACCATCAAGGGTTGTTATTTCAAAGACACAATCAATTATTAACATTTACCAAGTAATTTATCATGAAATGACCTAGATCCTGGATACAGACAATCACACTGCAATTGAAACATACAAAGGCAATTCCTCCAATATCCATAATCAACACAAGTAAAGACATTTAGACATGACATACAAAACATCAAACACTTGAATGATTAATATAAACATTAGGATAATTGTCCAAGTACAAGATACATGCATAAGTGAAAGATATACACATGAGCACAAAAGCAAAGGATGCTATGTTTGAGTTGCCACCAACCCTATAAAGTTCTTACAGAAGCACCTTGTTTGACCGATAGACCAAGTCCTTCCTGCATAGGTACATTACCACGCTTGGAATTCTCCATCTTGAATCGCTTCAAGATCTTATCAATATAAGCACTTTGACTTAGTCCAATCAACCGCTTAGTTCTATCTCTATAGATCTTGATTCCAAGAATGAATGCTGCTTCTCCCAAGTCTTTCATGGCAAAACAATTTCCAAGATGGGATTTTACATCTTGCAACATTGGAATGTGTTTTCCTATTATCAGTATGTCATCTACATATAAGACAAGGAAAGTAACATTACTCCCACTAGCTTTGCGATATACACATGGCTCATCGGGATTCTGAATGAAACCAAACTTTTTGATTTCTTCATCAAACCGTTTATTCCAACTCCTCGATGCTTGCTTTAGTCCATAAATGGACCTTTGAAGCTTGCATACTTGGTTGGGATGCTTTGGATCAATGAACCCTTCAGGTTGATCCATATAGACTTCTTCATCCAAGTAACCATTTAAGAAGGCAGTCTTAACATCCATTTGCCATATCTCAAAGTCATAGTACGCTGCTATGGCTAAGAGAATCCTAATAGCTCTTATGTCTGCTACTGGTGAAAAGGTCTCATCATAGTCAACGCCAAAACGTTGAGTATAACCTTTCGCCACGAGACGAGCTTTATAGGTGTGTACATTTCCATCCATGTCGGTCTTCTTCTTGAAGAGCCATTTACTCCCAACGATTCTTGCGTTAGGAGGAAGATCAACCAGGGTCCAAACGTGGTTATCTTGCATGGATTTCATTTCCACATTCGCAGCTTCAAGCCATTTGTCAGATTCCGGATCTGATAATGCAGCTTTGAAGTTCAGAGGCTCATTGAGATCTCCTGATACGTCATCCTCAGATTCGACTAGACCAATCCATCTATCCGGATTACATACGACCCTTTCGGATCTACGAAGTGGAATCGCAACATCATTGACTTGAGGTTCATCACTTTGAACATTTCCCCCCCCCCCAAGTTGATGATTGCTAGTTGTTTCAGAAGGTGACACATCTTCTAGTAGTTCTACAATTCTCCCACTGTTCTCTTGAGCTATAAAATTCTTTTCAAAGAATTCAGCATATCGAGCAACACGAACAGTGTTTTCGGAAGGATTATAGAAGTAGTAACCCATTGTTTCCTTTGGGTATCCCACGAAGATGCACTTAGTAGTCCTGGGTTGTAGTTTGTCAGGCGTATCACGCTTCACAAGTGCCTCACATCCCCAGACTCTTAAGTAAGACAACACATGGACTTCTCCATGCCATAATTGATATGGTGTCTTTTCAACCTTCTTGGTTGGAACCATGTTTAGAACGCGTACAGCGGTTTCTAGAGCAAAATCCCAAAATGATATTGGGAGAGTTGTAAGGTTCATCATCGACCTCACCATCTCTAGTAAGGTACGATTCCTCCTCTCAGACACTCCATTATGCTGAGGAGTATAAGGAGGAGTAAGCTGTTGAACAATTCCACACGCTTTAAGATAATCCTTAAACTCTTGGCTTAAGTATTCTCCACCACGATCCGATCGAAGGATCTTGATGGTCTTACCGAGTTGATTTTCAACTTCGTTCTTGAACTCTTTGAATGTTTCAAATACCTCATGTTTATGTTTAAGCAAGTAAACATAACCATAACGGCTGAAATCATCCGTGAAAGTCACGAAGTAGCTAGCACCTTTTCTTGACACATGTCTAAATGGGCCAAAAACATCAGTATGAATGAGTCCAAGTAGTTCTTTAGCCCTTTGCGGCTTATTCAGAAAGGGTTTTCTTGTCATCTTTCCTGAGATACAGGAAACGCATTTATCAAATGATTCATCATTTGATTGTAAGATCCCTTCACGTTGAAGTCTTTCAATGCGGTTTTTTCCAACATGGGCAAGACGACAGGGCCATAGATAGGTAGAGTCCAAACTAGTTTTGGCTCGTTTGCTAACAGTGAACATTGAATTATTTGAAACACAACCACGCATATCAATTTCATAAATGCCATCACAAGGAATAGCATCAAAATAATGAACATTATTTTTAGAAACTGAAATACCGATATTATTAAACGCATTAATAAATCCTTGGTTTTTCAACAAAGAAACTGAAATAACACCTCTAGTGATAGAAGGTGCATAATGACAATTGTCTAATACAATTAATTACCCAGAAGGCAGAATTAAATGAAATTCTCCTATAGCTTCCACAGCTGCTGGCAAAACATTTCCAACGAACAGCTGCAAAGCTCCAGGCTTCAGTTTCCTCCTCTTTCTAAGACCCTGTAATGAATTACAGATGTGAGTTCCACAGCCGGTGTCATACACCCATGAATCACTCTTAGAAAAGGAAAATAATTCAATTGTGAAGATACCTGAAGTACTAGTCCCACTAGTATTCTTTCTCTTCTTCATCAACTCAGCTAGATAGGTAGGACAATTCCTCTTCCAGTGTCCAACTTCACCACAATAGTGACAGATCTAGTCTTTAGCCGGATGCTCTTTTGCGGCCGGAGGGGTTTGCTTGGTTTTAGGAACAAGCGCAACTGCCTTGCCTTTTCCTTTACCATCATTCTTGCCCTTCGCCTTTTGCGGTTGTTTAGCCTTTTGGATCTTTCCCCCTTTGATCATTAGAACTTGGGGTGTTTCAATGGCCCTTTTAGGAATCGTTTTTTCATACTCGACAAGCATAGCATGAAGCTCAGGTATAGTCTTAGTCATACTATGCATGTTGTAGTTGCGCACAAAACCCTCAAAATCTTTCGTAAGAGATTTGAGGATCATGCCAACTGCCACAGCCTGATTATACCCATAATTGAGCGATTCCAATTTGTCAAAGTAGCTCTTCATCTTGAGCACATGACTACTGACCGATTTACCAGTTTCAAGCTTCAAGTCGTGGAGTTCCACAACTAGGTCGAATAATTCAACACCAGCTTGTTTTTCATACATCTTCTTTAGCTCTTTGATCATATCACAAGGTGTATGAAATTCGTATTGCTTCTGAAGATCGGGAGTCATACTCGAGATCATCATCCAAGCAACCTCATCGAATCTGCTAAACTCTGCATTGTATAACGCTTTCTCTTGATCAGAAGCATCAGCAGCTGGCTCGGTCGGCCAATGATGTTCAAGGACATCGGTCCTCCGTTCAACTCTAAGGACAATCCTCAGTTGACGGTACCAGTCATTGAAGTTTGATCCATTCAGCTTTTCTCTTTCAAACATTTGACGAAAAGCATGACCAACATTGTTTTGAGGAGGGTTTGTTGCCATCTACAAAACAGATTAAGTTCAAAAATCAGTATTTTCGATAATCTTTTCCTTAATAAATTTAATTACCCAATGTTTAAACATTTTAAACAATTAAGCTTATTAAGGCTAGGATCCAATTGACATGACATCATTTCATCAGATGATCTGCTAGAAAGGATGCATTCAAAAGGTAAGTGACGATCAATAATTGTACTCCAAGTACAATTCCTAGATTTTATGGGACCTACAACTTGCACCAAGTGATTTGTAGTCATGTTTCATCCCATCTTTTGCCACGGGCTAAGGGTCTCACCGCCTAGCTCGCTTTAAGTCGTCCAACCAAGAACGCACAAATTGTCCACCATTGTGTACCAATGAGTGGGAACTTGTCTTGCAGATGCTAATCTACCATTGTGTACCAATGAGTAGAGTAACACCCACAAGTGTCCTTTACGAGTTGGGTGGCAAAGACTTAAGTCTTGATTGGGTCAAATCAATTTTGATGTGTGATCAAAATGTTATGTGTGAAGATTCATGCATATCTTCACTACATAATGTGTTTATAAAATTCTTAGTTTGTCTTCCAAATCAAAAGAGCTCGGTAGCTCCATTTGCAACACACAAAGAAGCGTAGGGGTGAGGTTTGCAACTTTTGCAATTAAAAACCTACCCCTTTAGGGAAGCAGAGCGACCCGACTTATACCTCTCTTAGAGTGTGTTCAAATGGGTGAGCCGGTGTTTCTTTTGAGTTTTAGGACATAAATTTTATTTTATAAACAAAATCATATTTCAATAGATATTTAAGCAAATTTCGATTTTCATAAAACAAACTTGCAATTAAAACCTTTTATTATGTCACAATTATCACAATAATCACATAATCTTAGGGTTTCTAATTATCTAACATAATTTTAATTTTAATCCTCTTTGATCTAAGTAATAACCATGAACGATTTGCATGAAACATCATGGTTTTTACTTTCTTTTTAACATTTAAAATAAAGGTACAACATGTTGATTATCAAATAACAAAAACTTGGGTTCTCAATTTTAGATCACAAAATCAAATTTTAGACCTAAAATTAGGGTTTCCGATTCGGCTAGAGGTTTTCGATCCACAATATATAGTTTTCGATCGGAATCAGGGTTTCCGATCGAGAACATCACTTTTCGATTAGGGTTTCCGATCGGAAAAAGGGTTTACGATCTAAGATAGGGTTTCCGATCGGAAAAAGGGTTTTCGATCGGAACACGAGTTTCCGATCCAACATGGGTTTCCGATCGAAAAACAAGGGTTTTCGATCGGGACAAGGGTTTTCGATCGGAAAACAAGGGTTTCCGATCGGGTCGAGAGTTTCCGATCGGAAAACAAGGGTTTCCGATCGGGTCGAGAAGCGGTTTTCGATCAGGAACTTTTCGATCGGGTCGAAAAGTCGTTTTCCATCGAATTTTTTCGTTTTTACCAATTTTCGAAACCTTTTCCAATTGTAAAACACGATTTTTAATTGGATCGAAAAGCTAGAATCTGATTTGGTTACCCCCCTTCCAAATTTTTATTCCCGGTAATTAATTAAAATCATAGGTGGCTCGTGATACCACTGTTGGGTCATATAACAAATTATCTCACGAGTACGCAGCGGAAAGAAACCTATGAATTAATCTAACTAACCGGATAGAACATGTTTACCTTATGAGCTCGGATTGACTTGATCTCTTGGAGGATTTAAAGCAAATCCCTCTACGATCGCACACACGACACACCAATGCTATGTGCTAGCACTTTGATCACGAACACCTCCACTCAAGTTGGCCTTGGTCGAACCACACAAGAACCGAAACCCCCCTTGGGTTTTCTTGTTGCCGAATTCGAGAGAGAAGAGAAAGAGAATTAGGGTTTGCCTTTTATCAGATAAAAGCAGCAGCTAAACCTTAAACCCAGAGGGTCTATATATAGGTTTAAAAGACTTGATAAACAAGTTAAGGATTGGCATAGGAGCCCTAGATCGAAATAGACTAGAGGCCCTATCCAAAGCCTCTTCTCAATTGTAATCCAATTACAACTCTCTCTAATTACAACTAACACCCTTTGTTAACAATTAACTGTCAGTTTTTAACGAAACCTCGTTAAATAATTCGTGATAAATATTAATTAATATTAATACATTTGGTGTCGAGACGTGTGACCCCATAGGCTTAAATAATTTCCGGACATACGCTTACTATTACATGATCATATCCCTACAGCAACAACACGGTAAAGGTATTTCTTTACTTAAGTAGTTATCCACCATATATCACATGTTTCACTGAATTGCTTTTAATATCAAAAGTCCTTACTTTATCGGGCCATTAATATAGAATAACGAGGTAATGTTGAGTAGATCTACTGGGGATTGATACCCCCGCTCAGCGGTGCACTGGATGCACCCTCCCGACTGGCGGTCGGACTGAAAACAATATTAGCCTAGGACTACCGTGATCGGGAAAGACACGGGGAAGGAAAACTACATAGGGTATACCTGTGATACATTGTCAGCTTTGGTTTCGAACGTTCAGGTGAGCATAAGCATATGCTAGCTACCTAATGATACGGATAATACTTGCATAACTAGATTACGAATTGTTTCCTTACTATTCGTATGCATTTTGGTCTACATGGTGATGTGTAGACTGTTTTAGTGAACTCACCAGCCTTTTAGCTGACACTTGATTGTTGATTACTTTTCAGGTCGTTAGGTGGATTCATGGATGGAACGGATGGCGGCAGTACACTCAACTTGCAAACTTTTGGGAAATTTATATTTCAAAACATTTCAACTTGTGATTTTTGTCAAAACTAAACTTCTAACCTATTTGTTGTGCTTCCGCTGATCTTTAAACTAATTTATGTTTTTGTAAGACATACTTTATCTTATGTCAAATTCGTTTGTGGCTTGGTTGTCACTAAAGTCTTGGATCCTGGTCTGGATCGCACCCCACACGGTTATACTCCGTTAGTGGAAATTGGGGGGTGTGACATCCTGTATCTCAACCGAACACAAGCATGGACTCTGACTAGTGCAACGCTTTTCTGGCTTGCATGAAATCTCAGATGTCCGGAAGTCTTGTGTCTATGACCGTCTGTCAAGAAGACCTTGACCAAGTTTCTGCTGATGATCTCGAAGAGATCGACATCAAATAGCAAATGGGTATGATAGATGTCCGAACTCGAAACTTCATCAAGAAGACTGGAAGAAAGCTTTTTCAAGCTCCCTCAAACACCAACATCGGCGTCGACAAGTCAAAAGTGCAATGTTACAACTGTCAAGAAATGGGTCACTTTGCACGTGAATGTCCTAAGCCAAGGACGTGGAACGGGCAATCCAATTCTGGTGGAAGTAACCAAACTCGTCAAAAGCAGGGTGGTGGTGTTACCCAATCTTATCAGAAACAAGGCAGCTTGTCATTCCAGAAGCCACAGGGCCCTAGCTCAAATGTCTCTCAACGAGGATCGTCATCTTCTCAACAACCACAAAGATCGGATGAAAGCAACAAAGTTTTGGTATCGCTTGAAGACTCTAACTACAACTGGACCTCCTCGTCTCAGAATCCGTCTTCTAGCCAGACCAACTATGCTCTTGTAGTGAAGGAAAATGATGGAGAGATAGATGTGTCTAACACAATTGACCCTCTCTTTCCAACTAACTTCTGCTTAATGGCTGGAATTGATGATCTGACTGAAGACAATGCTCAAGACACTGGAACTGTTACTGAAGTGAGCTCATCTGAAGTTGAATCTGTGTTAGAACTTATTTATGTTGGCAACACAAACTATTTATCTTTTTGGTGATTAATTGTAATTTGACTTTGGTTTGTACTTAACTTTGAGCATGTACTTTGTTATCATTGATTATGTCTATGTATGATGTTTTGACTAAGTGTTAGCGTACTTGTGTTTTTGCTCTTAGCGAACTTCTTGCATGTTGAACTTAGCGGACTTGATTTACTCTTAGCGAACTTGTCATTTGTACTTAGCGTACTTGTTTGTTAAACCGTCCTAGCGAACTTGTTTTTACTCCTAGCGTACTTGATTTGTTCCTAGCGAACTTGTCTTGTTCCTAGCGTACTTGAACTGTTCCTAGCGTACTTAAGTTGTGCTTAGCGTACTTGTTAGCGGACTTGTTTGTGTTTAGCGAACTTGTTAGCGGACTTGTTAATGCTTAGCGGACTTGTTAGCGAACTTGTTTAATTCTTAGCGTACTTCTTATATCCTTAGCGTACTTCATATTCTGTTAGAATATTTTGCTGAAATCTAGGTAATGATTGGTTGTTGTCAAACATTCTATTTGTCCCAGGCTCTCTTGTAGTATAAATACCAAAGTGAAAACCCTAATACGTGTTCCTCCTGGTCTATTCTTCAAGAGAGCCTTTGTGTGTGTGTTCTTGGTGTATTTTGTGTGTGTTCTTGAGCTTTAGAGATCTATGGGGTGAAATCAACCAAGATTGATCATCACACTTGTTTTCCGCACCTGTGTGATGAATCAAATGAGAACATTGTGCTCAAATCAGGTCCTAACAATTGGTATCAGAGCCATGTTCTTCATTTTTGAAGTTTTTCTCAAAAATGGAGAAATCTCATTTGAGTTATCAATTTTGGTTGTTTTTACTAGATCTATGAGTTGATTCTTGGTAGAAATCACTCTAGAAACTCAAAAACATGCTTAGATTTCTGTTTATTTCAAGTTTTGATGGTCAATTTTTGAATTTGGTGAAGTTTTGGTTCGGACCGTATTCTTCACTGTTCTTGAGAAATTTTTTCCAAAATTGTTTTTATGATGTTTCTTTGCTGAAATTGATGATTTTCGAGATTTAGTATAGTAAAACCGAAATCATTGGCACAGATTTCACCTTCTAACATCAAGTATTGAAGATTTTATGAACAAATTTTCGGATTTTTGAGACTTTTTCTTAAAATATCACTGTTTGATTAATTTAAGGTCACTTAGAGTGATTTTTGAGGTTTGTGTTAGTTGTATCAAATGATCCTAACATGATTTCGCATCTATTGATGCCCTCAAACATCATTTTGGTGAAAATTGATTTTTGGTGATTTGAACTTGCTCAAGAACAAGCTGTTCAAAATTTTGACTAAGTCAAAAATTTGAATTTTTCAAATTTTGCTGTTTACACCTAAATATTAGTGTTTAATTATCCCATTGATGTTTATGATTGCAGGATTTGTGTGAATTCAAGCAATCTTCGTGTTTACAAGCAATTTGAAGCTCGTGTTCTTCGTTCGGCCCGTTTTTAGCAACTTTTGCTGAAAATCTGTTTCTGTCTCATCTGAGATGTCTGAAGGAAATCATTTTACTCCGGTCATGCAAGGAAACAACCGCCCTCCAAAACTCATGGGTGCTAGTGACTTTGATGACTGGAAGGGGAAGTTCATACTGTTTCTGGAATATTTGGATTTTGATCTACTTACTTCAGTTCTCAATGGTCCAGCTGTGTTTGAAGTTGAAGAAGCTACAACACCGGCTCCTGGTGTTGCAGTTCCTACTGTTGCTGACCCACCTAACACTAAGAAGAGGATGCTCCCAAAGCCCATGGACAAGTTGACTGTAGGTGAACATGCTCAGTTGAAAATTGATAGGCGTGCCTTGGGTTGTATCAAGATGGCAATAAATGATGATCTGTTGCATCAGTTTCGGGATGCTACTTCTGCACATGAGATTTGGGTTGGCCTTGAGAAGAAGTATGAGGGCAATCCAGCTACAAAGGAGAGAAGGCTTGAGAAACTTAAACTCGCTTTCAATACTTTTGCTCACAGGCCTGGAGAGTCGTTCGAGACACATGTCACACGATTCTGCAGGATTATCACTGAGATGACCACTAAGAAGATTCGTCCAGATACCGGCGACATCATAAGGAAGATTCTGCATTCTTTTCCTCAAGAGTTTGCCTCCTATGTCATCTATCTGATTGACAGCACTGATCTCCTCAATGCTGATTACATGGACATGATTGATAAAGTCCGTGATTATGAGGTTAGAGCAGTTGAACGCACTGGAAGGTCACTCATGGGTAATGTGACCTCTAAAGGTTCGTCATCCAATGCTCCCAATGCTGCATTTGCTGCTGCCATGTATGAGGATAGTCATCAGTTCTCTCAATCTTCTGGTCCCAGTGTACCTGTCCCTGCCTCTACTCCTACTCAGACTCCAGCTCAGCCTGAAGTTCAAGTGTCTCATGCAACTCATCAACCATCAAGCGTGTCATTTGTACAAGCTCCTTCTTCAGGGTATTTTGGTCATTCGTCAGCTCCAGTTTCTTCAAACTCCAACAACATGGATCAAGATCTGTGCAATGCTTTTCTTGCCTGCATGAACTCTCAAATGTCAGGCAACATTGAGACTATGACTGTGTGTCAAGAGGATCTTGACCAGATTTCTGCTGATGATCTTGAAGAGATCGATATTAAGTGGCAGATGGGAATGATTGCTGCCAGGACAAGAAAGTTTTTCAGAAAAACTGGAAGGAAGCTGTTTCAACCTGCCTCAAATGCTAACATAGGCTTTGACAAGTCTAAAGCTCAGTGTTTCAACTGTCAAGAGCTTGGTCACTTCGCCCGTGAATGTCCCAAGCCCAAAACTTGGAATGTTCCTGTCAATTCGGGTGGAAGCAACCACACCTATCAGAAGCAGGGTGGAAACAGTACCCAGTCGTACCAGAAAACTGGCAACTCCTCCTACCAGAAGCCACAGAATACCAATTCAAATGTCTCTCATCAAGGATCGTCTAGCTCTTCGTCTGCACAGAGGGTTGATAGCAATGGAAAAGCCTTAGTATCTCTCGAGGATGGGAACTACAATTGGACGTCTTCTGCACCATCTCATTCTGCAAACCAGCCCGATTATGCTCTTGTGGTGGACTCAGATGGAAAGGAGGATACTGAGTCTGTTGAGTTTGACCCTCTTTTCCCCACCAACTTCTGTCTGATGGCGGGTATTGAAGAAGAGTTTGATGGAACTTCTCCCTCTGCTGGTTCAGCCACTGCTGTAAGTCAAAATGAGGTCGAGTCTGAAGCTGGCAAAAGACTTCTTGAACTCCAACGTGGATCCATTCCCGATGAGGTAAAAGAAAATTTATGTTCTGCAAATTGCCTTGAAACTGTCGCTAGATACCGCACATACAATCTCGAATTGCATGCTAAGGCGGCTGAAAGCGAAAGTCAGGTTGAAATCCTCAAGGCAAATGAGGAAAAATTTCTTGAGAAAATCAAGTCACTTCAGGATGACATTGAAATCATGAAGCACACTGAATCAACATTAAAAATTCAAATTGAGGATCTTTTGAAAAATCAAACCTCTTTGAGAAATGAATATGCTAAAGCTCGTGAAGCTATTGATTTAATGAAACTTAATCCTGGTAACTTGGGTAATGCTGTTGCCAAAGACATTATGGCACGGTTAAGAACTGGTTTGGGTTTCTTAAGGGAAATTTGTGATAGTGCTGCTGAACATCCACTTAATCATAATTACCTAACAATCCCTGAGCTAACTAAAATCAACCCCAAGAGTCACATTAAGTTCATTGATCCAAGCATGATTCCGAGTGCTTCTGATATACAATCGATGGAAGCCCAACTCTCTGCCACTGAAACTGGCTCTGGGCTCCCACCGATTGATGAAACCTTGAAGTTTGGTGACTTTGAGTCCATCTCTGTTAGTTCTGTTGATTCACTTATTTCTGAAGCATGTGTCCTAAAGGCTGCTGAATCTGAGTTTCTAAATGTTTGTACTCAAAATGCCTCAAATGGTCAATCATTTTTGTTTAATGAAAATTTTGATGTTTTCAAAACTAATGAAGCTCCTAAAAGGATAAAAACTGTTCGGAGGCGTAAGCCCAAAGTGAGTGATGAAAATGAGAAACTCGATTCGCAGCAAGTAGTCGATGATGATGCCTTTGCAAAAGCATTCGCAGAAATGGCTTTAAAACATGGTAAGACTGTCATGCACACACAAGCCGGTCTTACAATCACCGATGGTAAGGTGACGTCTGTTCAGAAAAAGCCTACTGCTTCTGTTCCAATCGCAACATCTCCTGCTGCACAAGCTGTTCCTCAACCAACATTTCTCAAGCAAAAAGGATCATCTGCTCTTACTGCTTCCAATGAAGCTGGCTCTTCATCTGTGACTCTTGTGAAGACTGGGAATCCAAAGAACAAAAGACCTCAGAATGATCCAGTTATCACAATTCCACATGAAAATGAAGATCAGTATCAGACGGTTGAGCAAAGTGAGCTTAATTTAAGCATTTCTGAAAATGAGTCTACACCAAAGAAAAAGAAACAGACCAGAAGACGGAAGAAGAAGCCCGTTGCTGAAAAAGAGAAGGGTGAAAGTGTCACTTCAAGTGAGCCTCAACAGTTGGCTCCTCAGTCTGTTGAACAAACTGCTGCAATTTCAGCTAGTGGTACTGTCGAGAATGTAGGGTGTTCTGTCTGTGGAAACCCGCATCATGATGCCAGGGTTTGTGTTTACAATACAGGATACTCTGAATTTAACAATGCTCCAGTGCCTCCAGCCCATTTCTACCAACCGCAGCAAGTAGGTCCTCAAGGAAACCAATTGGCTCCAATGTATTATGGGAATTATGGGGAAGAATACGTGGATCAGCGCCTTGACACCATGTTTCAACAGTCTTACCCAAATCAGCCCTACGTTCCAAATCAGGCCCCGTATGTGCCACGTGGTCTCGGTAGGGGTGTGAATACATTCAGGCCAACTGTTCAACAACAAATGAGAATGTCGGCACCAAACACTTTTCCTGTTAGGTCCTGGACGCCTCGACCAAGGCCAGGATTCATTCCAAGGCCTCTCGCGGTTCAACAACCTGTCGTAGCTCCTCGACCATCTGCTACATTTAAGGCTGCTTCATCTGTCTCTCCTGCTGTTGTGAACGCACCAACTGCTCCCTCCACCTCGAAAGCACCAAAGAAGAAGGCTCCTGGTCAATTTGGCCAGGGTCCATCCTTGAACTAATCACTTTCTTTTTCATGTGCAGGGAACGGCCCGGAGTGCTAAGAACATATGGTACTTGGACAGTGGCTGCTCTAGGCACATGACAGGGAACAAGGACCTGCTGTCTGATGTCAAGACGATAACTCATGGCGGTTCTGTTGCCTTTGGGGGTGATATTCGTGGTGGTAGAATAATAGGAAACGGTCTTTTAACTAATGGAGAAATTTCATTTGACAAAGTGAATTTGGTCTCTAATTTGAAGTTCAACTTGCTCAGTGTATCGCAGATCTGCGACAACAAAATGCCGATGTTATTCGATGATAAGGAGTGTTATATCCTGAAGCCGGGTTTCAAGGTTCCCGAAGATCAAATTCTATTTCGCGCAAAACGAAACGGGAATATGTACGCCTTAGATATGTCTGCTGCAAGGCCGACTGGTTCAGTGGCGTGTTTCTTGGCAAAGGCTTCGGAAGATGACTCAACTTTATGGCATAGGCGAATGGGACATGTGAACTTTCGAAACATGAACCGCCTTGTAAGAGGAAAACACGTGGTCGGTGTGCCGGAGAAGGAATTCATCCACATCGATAACTGTGTGGCGTGTTTGAAAGGTAAACAGCGCAAGACGTCTCACAAACCAAAGCCACCTGGAAGGACAACGGCAATTCTTCAACAACTCCATCTCGACCTTTTCGGGCCAGTGAACGTCTACAGTTTAGGGGGAAAGTCTTACTGCTTGGTTATTACTGACGATTACTCCAGATACTCGTGGGTGTTCTTCCTGAGAGAGAAGTCTGAGACAGCTGAGACCTTGAAGGATTTTGTCACGCGGATCGAGAATCGGTGCAGAGAGCGAGTTAAAGTCATCAGATCAGATAATGGGTCAGAGTTCAAGAATCAGACTTTTGATGCTTTTTGCAATGAAAAGGGCATATTTCGACAGTTCAGTTCACCGTACACGCCTCAACAAAATGGCGTCGCAGAACGGAAGAATAGAACAATCATTGAGTGTGCCAGAACTCTGCTTGCTGATTCCAACCTTAAATTGTCATTTTGGGCAGAAGCTGTGAATACAGCCTGCTATGTTCTAAATAGAACTCTCTTGGTTAAACATGCTAACAAGACGCCTTTCGAGCTGTTTTCAAAAGAAAAACCAAACTTAAAACGATTAAAACCGTTTGGATGCGCTTGTACTGTGTTAATCCAGTCGGAACAGTTAGCTAAATTTGCCCCTCGGGCGGATGAAGGCTATTTTGTTGGATACTCGATGAGCTCTCCAGCATTTCGAGTATTTAACAGAAGAACTCGAGTTATTCTTGAATCATGCAACGTTACTTTTAACGAGCATGCTCAGAATACTAGAGATCCTGCTCCTGATAGCATGTATGACCTTGAGACTTTTTCTTCAACTTTTAACTTGTTTGAGTCTGATGTTGCAGGAAATTTGTTAAATCAAGCTGAACAAGTAAATGAAGAAGTCTTTCCTTCTGTTGATATGTTTGCTCCAATTACTTCGTCTATCCTGGATTCCATCTATTCGGTTGATACAACGACGATTTCAAGGGGAGAACAGTCAACACCATCAACTGATGTCACTGAAGCGACTACAACAACTTCTTTACCTGATCAGCCTTCTGTTCAGACTCTCGAGCCAGTAATTGTGGAGATAGAACCAGCTCAAGCAACAACTGAGGCAGAAAACCTTGTTGGAAATGAAGCTGAAACTCATGAGTCAGATTCAGATGACATATCTGAGATTGAAACTGGAGAGACCCCAGGCGACGATCTTCAAATTGGGAATCTAGAATCGTCTATCCCAGCACCTGCTGTTGAAGAGACTCGGATTCATAAGAATCATCCCACTAGTCAGATCATTGGTCCCGTTGATGTGCGTCTCACTAGGAGTAAAACTAAGGATCTGCACACATGTCTGTTTTCTTGTTTCATATCACAAGAAGAGCCTACTTCTGTTGCTGCTGCCCTTCTTGATGAAAATTGGATTGATGCAATGCAAACAGAGCTTCTTCAGTTCAAACTGCTCAAGGTCTGGCATTTGGTGGACCCGCCAGAAGGTTTGGAACCCATTCCTGTCAAATGGATTTTCAAAAACAAAAGAGATGACCGTGGAATCATTATAAGGAATAAGGCCCGTTTAGTTGTAAAAGGGTATAAGCAAATCGATGGCATTGATTATGATGATGTCTATGCTCCAGTCGCTCGTCTAGAGGCAATCCGGATTTTCTTGGCGTATGCTGCGTCAATGAACATCACCGTCTATCAATTGGACGTGAAAACCGCCTTTCTCTATGGTGAGCTCGACGAAGACGTGTACGTAGACCAACCTCCGGGGTTTGTGAACAAATCTTTTCCCAAGAAATGTTACAAATTGGATAAGGCTCTTTATGGTCTACACCAAGCCCCGAGAAAATGGTACGAGACATTATCAACTTATCTGCTGTCAAATGGTTACAAAAGGGGTGTCATTGATCAGACTCTTTTCATTCGTCATGTGGGTAAAGACAAGCTGTTAGTACAAGTTTACGTCGACGACATTATTTTTGCCTCAACAGATATTGCTCTCTGTCACGAATTTGAGGATCTGATGAAAAAGAAGTTTGAGATGAGTGCTATGGGTGAACTGACATTCTTTCTGGGAATTCAAGTGAAGCAAACACCGGATGGTATTTTAATCAGCCAAGGGAAGTATGTCAAAGAAATCCTGAAGAAATTTGGTTTCAATGATTCTAAGGGTTTCTCTACACCCGTCGTTACGCGTCATAGACTCAATCTGGATCCGGAAGGTATTTGTGTGGATGAGCATCTCTACAGGTCAATGATAGGTTCTCTTATGTATCTGACAGCCAGCCGTCCCGACATCATGTATGGAGTGTGTCTATGTTCCCGATTTCAATGCAAGCCAAAAGAATCGCACTTACTAGCTGTGAAGAGGATTTTTCGATACTTGAGGTCCAATTCGAACAGAGGACTTTGGTATCCTAAAGACCCATCCTTCGATCTTCGAGCCTTCTCAGATAGTGACTATGCTGGTTGTGAACTCAATCGTAAGTCGACAACGGGAGGAGCTCAGTTCTTGGGAAACCGGTTAGTTTCATGGCAATGCAAGAAGCAGACAACAGTGTCAGTCTCAACGGCTGAAGCGGAATACATTGCTGCCGCATCGTGCTGCTCTCAAGTGCTTTGGATTCAGAATCAGCTTCTGGATTACGGTTTGAACTTCATGGGTACCCCTATTCATATAGATAATACTGCTGCTGTTTCTATTGTTAAAAATCCTATTCAGCATTCTAAAACTAAGCACATAGAGATTAGGTATCATTTCATTAGGGATTGTGCCGAGAAGAAGCTAGTCACTTTAGTTCATGTTAGCTCCGATGACCAGTTAGCAGACCTTTTCACAAAACCCTTTGATATGTCTAGGTTTAATTTTCTGGTTAGTGCAGTAGGCATGATAAACTATGACTGAGCTCTCTCCATTCTCTAGTATGTTAGTATCTTAACTTTATAGGTTTAGCTGCTTAGAAGTGTTATCTCTGATTTCTTTAGTTTCAAATTTTTCTTTTATCTGATTATCAAGTTATTTTATTTTCTGACCCTGATTTGACCTAAACTTTTGTTTGTGGTTGTCAAGTGTCAATTTTGTCTGTCTCTAAAGATCAAATTTTTTTTTTCTATGTTTTTGTGTCTGTCTACCGTGCCTGCATTTGTGGAAGATAAAACCAAAAATAGTGTCATTTCGATAATTTTAAATCAAGTGTCTATACACATGTGCAGTGAAAAATAGCAGAAAATTACCAAAAACATTGAAAAAGCAAAAACCTTTTGGTCTGTGGTCGGACAAGATGTTAGGAACGTGATATAATTCTGGTCTTGTTGATCTAACCGTAGGATATGATCCAATCGACCGGTAATTCTATCATTTGATGTGTCGGTAGGCTCGACATACTTAGAAGTAGACTATTTCTGTGATTACACATTAATTTGCATGAAAATGTGAACCTTGAAGTCTACCAGAGCAAAATTCTTTAAATTTGCCTAAGTCTGAGCTAAGTACGATATGCCAACACACACGAATATTTCTTTAGCATTAAGTCCCTGATTTCACTCATCAGCACACCATCTGTTTTGCTTACGCAAAGACCTTGGTGTCGCTTCATCCATCAATAAATCCGTGGCACATCTGCTTTGCGAAAGCGATGACCTTGTGACCACGCGATACCATCATCACAATCATCATTTATCCGTGACACATCTGCTTTGCGAAAGCAATGACCTTGTGTTCACGCGATCCATCAAAATATCCATTCATGAAATCAGCTACTTAACACTAAAGAAATAGGGGGAAATAAAATATGTTGTCATATGTTGAAGAAATTCCATATGTACATTTTGAAATTCTTATGTGTGTGGGTTGTATCCGAAGTGCAAAAATGGCCCATGGTAGAATTCTGGTGACTTATGTTGAATATAAGGTTAATCACATCTTTCACTAATTGGACAAAACATGATAACAATACATCACAGAAATTGGTTGAAAATTAACTTGTCTGAGCTTAAGTGGAAAAACAATACCGACAATCTGACTTAGGGTACCGGATCCGAAAGGTGATTTGAATTATAAGTGTTATTGATCACGTAAATGATCGGTATGATTCTAAACATGTCTGACCACGACCATCCAAAAATATGTGAATATTCAAAAGCCATATGTGCTTAAAATTTCCAAGTTTGGTGAAAAATTGACCAACTTGTGCTTGAATGAATCTTGGTTTTGGTTTGAAATAAACCAACTCGAATGAAAATGAAATCTTGAGTTCGGGTGGAAAATTGACCCAACTCGGTTGAAAATGTAACTTTTTGAGTTTGGATGTGTTTTGAACCAATAAGAGTCAATTGTAGGTACTAGGTGTGTCTCTATCAAATTTGTTGAAATTATCAAGAACTTGTCTTATAAATTAAAAGTTTATCTTCCTGGTAGGTCACTGGTGACAGACATGCATTTATGAACTTTTGTTTTGATGTAATTTAAGATTTAAAACTTTTTAAAAGACTTAGAATTTTTTCTTATGTTTTTACATAATTCTGATCTTTAGCGGACTTGTTTTTTGCCTTAGCGAACTTAATCCTAAGGCAAGTCCGCTAAGAACAATCCACAAGGTTAATAACAAGTTTGCTCTTAGCGAACTTGTTTGGAAGTCTTGAAAAATTGTCTTTAAATTTTTTCTTTAAGTCCGCTAAGAACAAAGTGTTCTTAGCGAACTTGTTTCCTTAAAGCTTTTCTCTTTTGAGAAAGAAGTACGCTAAGTTGATTTTATCCTTAGCGAACTTCACATGATTTACTTTAAAATTTCTGTTAAGTGTTGATGAAGTACGCTAAGTTGATTTTAGCCTTAGCGAACTTCTCCACTTTCATAATTTGTCCACTTAGGCTAAACTGTTCTTAGCGAACTTGTTTAAGCCTTAGCGGACTTGTTTTTACTTAGAATATTTTTGGTGTCTCAAGTTCATATTGGCCTTAGCGTACTTGTTTAGCCTTAGCGAACTTCCTAGCTTAGCGAACTTCTTTAGGCTTAGCGTACTTGTTTAGCCTTAGCGAACTTCCTGGCTTAGCGAACTTCTTTAGGCTTAGCGTACTTATTTTAGGCCTTAGCGAACTTGTTTCCCCTTAGCGTACTTGTTTCCCTTTAGCGTACTTGTTTAAGTCTGCTTATACTTAGCGGACTTAGAGATACTTTTAGCGAACTTGTTTAAATGTTTAGATATTTTCAAGTCCGCTAAACCTAATACTATATAAAGGGGAACTCGGTCATTATTCCTGTTCACACTTTCAAAACCCACTCACCCGCTCTCACATAGCAAACCAGCGACTCTCACCCTTCACTGTTCGATCGATTTACCTGGCTCCTCGTTCAAATCTGTAAACACTCTTGCAATTAGGGTTGATTCGCACACTCTCTTTGCTTTCACAGGTTCGATTTCTCATTTGCTTGGAGCGATTTTTGATCTCGGTGAATATTTTGAGCCGTAGGACCGATTCACAAATTTTAGGGTTCTAATGCTTTATTTTGCTGTTAATTTCAGATTCATTATCATCTTACTTGATTATAGTACACTAGTGATCAAGAAAAGGTATGTGACTTAAAACACTCAATCTTGTATTATGAATCCGAGAGTTTGTGAACAGGGGTATGTTTGAAGGTGTATGAAATTGAAATCCTTTAAGTGTGTCATAACAGTTGGTTACTAATGTATGATGGTTAATTAGTTTGAACCTATGCAAGTGTTTAGATTGATATAATTTGGAAGTAGTAATCCTCTGTTGTATGTATACTTAAGATTTTACTTAAAATTGTCTATTTTTTATTTTAATTGGCCTGATAGAACTCAATGTGGCTACTGTCAATTCAATTTAGTTAACTCAAATTTGATTGTGTAGGTATGCCTGTGAGTTTACTTTTGGTTATTTAGAAGTTTCAATTTTTTTTATGAATTCCACTTGGTGTTGAAATTATATAGTCTCCAATCAATTGTTGTTACTCTTTACTGTTTAGGCTTACTTTGATGAGACCTAAACTTATCCTGAATATCTACTGATTATTGTTGACTAGCCTAGTCACACTTCAGCATGATAGTTTAAGTTTAAATTTCTCAATTAAGTTTTTTTTTAAATTCTGGTTACTTATATTATTCTCTGTTTAACTAAGATTTTGAGGTTTAACTTAGCTTGTCTGATCTCATAAACAGAAACAGTTATTGTTGTGATTGATCAAGATCATCACATTCTCTTCATTGTGATCTTGGCAAAAAATTAGATCCTACAAGAGGTATGTTGTTCTAAATTCAAGCTTTGTTGAGTCAAGCTCAATCTTCAGCTACACAGGGGCAATCTTTTATTTTAATTTAAGTTAATATAAAGCCAACTTGATTTCTAAAGTTATTCTGCTTGATCCTAGCAGATTGCTCACTGAGTCATTGAGATATACACTGCGTCTTATATTAGATCTTAATCTACATTAGATCTTCAGAAAGGTATGTGTTTTTCAAGTTATGTACTCAGGTTAATTAATCAGGTAGTGCATCATCATGATTCAATTTGTTTATGTTCATGTATATCTTTCTAAGTGTAGAACTGACATCCAATTGAGCCTAACACTGGTGGTTTAGACTGGTTGAGATCCTCACAGGTCTGAGACTAGGCAATAACTCAGGTGAAAGGATCTTGGATCAAGTTGACACTTAAATAGATTAATGTGAATGAACTGACCTATCTAAGTTGATTTGACCACCTTTGTGATTAATTGTGAGCATATCTACATGGGATGTGATCTATGACACCAATAGGTTTCATGTGAACTATCCTAGGCAGTTAAGCTCTAAGTCAACACTTACTTGGTCATTTTGACTTCAATAAGTCAAATTTTGCATAAAATTGTTTTAAGTGACTTATGTGACTGTTTTGATTGAATGTGTGTTTGATGATTTGAGCATGTGTTGTTTGGTCCATATATGCTTATATTAGTATGTTAGGATTGAATTTGACATATAATAGCTCCATCTAACCTGTCAAACTTAAATAATCACATCTATGTCCTTTAAATGTTAAAATTCTGAAATCATGACCCATTAAGACATTCTACTTGCTTTTAAGTGTAAAGTTTAAATCTTGTTGAATCTAGACAAATCTTGTTGATGTTGATATTTGATCTATACATCTTGTGTTCAACTCTAAGTGATGAAAGTCTGCAAATTAGATCAATCTGGTGTTAGCGGACTTGTTTCAGTCTTAGCGTACTTCTTGGTCTGCTTAGCGAACTTGTTAGTTCTTAGCGAACTTGTGCATATGTTTAGCGAACTTGTTAGTTCCTAGCGTACTTGTTCTGATCTTAGCGAACTTGTGCATATGTTTAGCGAACTTGTTAGTTCCTAGCGTACTTGTTCTGATCTTAGCGAACTTGTTATGCTTTAGCGGACTTGTTGTTGTACTTAGGAAACTTGGAGTTAATACACATCAACTGTAGGTCATGTAAATTTAATTTCATCACACTTGAATTGTTTTGCTTGCTTGACATGACTAAAATACACTTAGTTGCATGTATAGTCTTTAACTGAGTTGTTTCCTGTCTTTAAGTTTCATTTCAAGGAATTCACAATCTCGGGTGGAATCATGTCCTATATGACATTCCCTGATTTGACTTGACAAACTGGGATCACAAAACTACACATTTTTTGATCCCAGATTGCCAAAATTTTCCTTGATATCTTTAACTGTTTTTGAATACCCTGTTGTAGAATTCTAAAAGAATTTCTCCTGGTTCCTTCAACAGTCTAGATCTTAATTTACTTAGACTAAAACTCTGGGTCATTTTTCATTTAAACATGTTAATGGAGATTTAGATCTGGCTCCTTATCTTCCAGATCCTTTACACACACATGTTTTTCTTTAATATTTAAGGTCACCTGATACTTATCATTGTTAACATAATTTCATGTCGTATCTATCCATTATGGGGCAAATGCACTGTGTGATTCATCTTTGTAACTTTGATATTCAAATGAAACGCTCAGTCACTATCACGAGTCTAGTGTGACATGACATTCATTAAGTGTCAAATTGATATAATCCTGTTGATCTATATGTGCAGATGCCTCCCAGACAGGAGTTAACATATGGTAGATTGCACAATGGAATATGTGTTTTCAACAAGTCTTGGGAAGATGCTGATGTGCAAGCGATTGATCTTATCTTGCGATCCTCTTGGGCTACAGCAATGAGGATCAACCCTTCTATTTACAAGAGACACATTGAAGAATTCTGGCAAACTGCTCAGTCTGCTGAGCTTGCTGATGGATCCAGTGTGATAAGGGCCCGGATCTTGAACACTGATGTTGAGATAACTGAAGAGAAAATTAGAACTGCTCTAGTGTTGCAAGATGCTGATAAACCAAAATCCTTTCCCAAGGAGGTATGGGAAACAACCATTACAAACATGGGGTATACCGGCGTCTTACTCCCCAACGTCAGCAACAAGATCAAGAAAACCCTGTTTCCTGCTAACTGGAGGCTGTTGATCAACTTCTTTACTGCTGCCTTCTCTCACAGAAAGGCTGCTCCTGATGACTTCGTAGAAGAAACTGCATGGGCTCTACACGGATTTATATCAGGAGAAGGTTTCAATCTTTCCCATCAACTCCTGAAGTGGATGATTGCTAACCTACACCCTACTGGAAGGGCAGTCAAGTTCTATCAGTACCCGAGGTTCTTACAGACTATTCTGAATAGATTTTATCCGAATTTGTCTAAGCAAGGTGAGACGATCAAGACCAGCTCAATGAACTCCGGTTCTTACAGCAAATATCAGCAAGGTAAGTATCAAGGTGCACCTGTACCTTTCTTTCCTGAGATGATAGCTCGATTAGCACCCGTTAATGCCGAAGGAGATGTCCACATGGGTGAAGCTGTAGCGGAAGCACAACCAGAATCTTCTGAAGCGGCTCAAGTTCATTCTTCATTGGACTTGAATGCCCCAGTCATACCTGACCCTGTTGCTGCTACTGAAGACCTTGGGAATCTCCAGGGTGATAATGTTGATGCATCTGAGCATGCTGAACCGCTCAGTCCAGTGAATGTGATATCTTCAGAAGCTGAGGAAGGCAATGACACAGATAAAGATGCATCCGACTCCTCAAGCTCAGATGACACTCCTGATCTAGCTGAAGCCATTCATCCAAGGAAAAGACAGAGGACTGGAGAATCTTCCAGGGCCTCTATGACACAACCATCATCATCTGATGACAGCTATAAACCTTCAGAGGACGACTTTGATGAAGATGAAACTTCAGTATCTCTTGATCAAGCAGATCTATCTTATGATCTACAAGATGAACCTGAAAGCCCTCCAAAGTCTCCTCCTACTTTTCTATCTAATCAGATGACAAGAATTGCTGATGAAGGAAATCAATCTGCTGAATTAATTACAATTAGAGCTAAGAGAAGCAAGTCCTGCACTGAAAAACTACAAGTTAGACGAAAGCTAGGTTCCTCAGACGAGTATGAAGTTGTTGGTTCATCTGGAGCCCAACCTGAATCGACCTTTGCAACTGCTTCTGTCTCTCCATCTTCTATGATTCAATCTGACAGGGTTAATTTGGAACAGAGATCTCTAGAAGTTATTGCAGAAGCCACTGTCGCCACTGCTGAAGCTACTGTTACCGTCTCCTCAAGCACGACATCTTCTGAATCTGAAAAGGTTTTGGAACTCCAAGCTGAAGTGTCAAATCTACAGAGTCAGAATGATCATCTCAACTGTTCTCTACAAGTGGCAAATCAGAAAATCTCTGAGCAGTCACATGTAATTGCTGAACAAGCTGCTGAGATTCAAAGGCTAAAGGAGCTGCTGGCTAAATCAAAAGAAGTAACCCAGCTCAGTGACAAGCCTGACAGTGGTGATGCTGATAATCAAGGTTCTGAGCAACCAGAAGAACAACCGTCAACTCTTCAAGGAACTGATAGCGCTAATTTTCCATCGGGGAAAGAATCTAAAGGAGATCTTGACTCCACAAGTTCCTTAAACGATAGTGATTTTGATGTTGATGATGATACAGTATTTGAAGGAAATGAGCCAAGCATGACTGATGATGAAGAATTTTTTGTAAACAGTCTACTTCATGATGAGCCAGTTGATGAAATCCTGGACTCACTCAAGAAACTGGCTCCATTGCCAGAAAACTTGAAGCTGCCAAGGTTTGCACCAGCTCTTAAAGCCATTGAAGGTTCATCCAGTTCGGAACCAGTAGAATCGGAGTTAGACAATCCTCTTCAACTTGCAATCGTACCTTCTGGGCAAGATATCACTAATTCATCATCTGCTATTGTCCCTGTAAGTGAAGGTGTCCGTAGATTTCACGTCGACTCGACCTTCTTGGACTTTTCCATGGCAGATTTTCGTGAGTATTATGCTGAAAAGTTATACACGAGAAGAAATTCATGTGGAATACTCATTGAAACCATTGAGGATGATAGTGAAACAACCTATGAAGAGTTTCCTTATACGGTTGATTTCAGTAATGTGGAAGATATGAATGAGTTGGAACAAAGGCTAAATGTTCTAGTCAATCAAGCTAATCCACTGAACTACATCGATCTGGATATGATTGAAAGTGAAGATGAAGAAGATGAAGTTCCTATTCCTACTCCAATCCAAGTGAAAATGGAGGTAGATGATGGAGTGTTTGTAAATGTCACTCTGCCAACTGGTATGACAACTGATGAGGTCCCTGCTCTTGACTCTACTCCTCATGTTACTAGCTCTATTCCTGAAGATGCTGAAGTTATTAATCTTGAAGAAGCTGCGACTCCAACCCTCTCTCAAGCTAATCCTGAGGTTTCTGCTGAGCAAGCTCCATCTGTTCAAATCTATTTAGCTCCTTTCCATCATGCCTTCCTTCCCATGTTTCCTGATGAAGACGTGACCACGGTAACTCAGGAACCTTCTATTTCTGAACAACCTGGTCCCTCAGCCACAGACAAGGGAAAAAGGATTCTTACTCAAGAAGAAATTGAAGCTGAGATGTTAAGAAAGGAAGCTGAAAAAGACAGATCACGTAGAGCTCTTATTGCAGAAGCACTTGAAGAAGAAAATAGGGTGGCCAGAGAAAGAGAAGAAGCTTTAAAGAGATATGAATCTGATCATCCTCCAGCTGTTGTTTACGGAAAGGGTTCAAGTTCTTTACCTGAAAAATCAGCACCTTCCAACGACAAAGAACCGACCATCCGCATCGTCACTAATCTGGAAGGAACAGACGTTGATGAGGATGATGTGTCAGAAACTGCTCAGATGGTGAGGACTCTTATGAAAGACAGGATTCCTCTGGAATACCTTCTTAAACTTACCGATCTTGAGCTAACCAAGTTGTATACTGACGAAGAGAGATTGAATGCTAATCTCCCTCGTACTGATGAAGCTGGAAATTATTCCTGAATCTCTGGTTGATCCTATGTCAGATCCATTTGCTGACTCCGACAGGACATTTGTTTTTGCACCAGTCAGAGATCATCTTTCCGATCTTGTTCTTGATATGGGAAAGTCTTTCATTCCTGAAGATCCCGCTGATAATCTGCTTGAACCAGACTCCGTTGAGTATATTATTGCTACTACCAACCGGATGAACTTTGAAGCGCTCCGCAACTATCTCAAGTTCAAAAATGTGGAGAGAAAGTCTTGGATTCATAAGAAGACTCCTGGACTTCGCAAATTTGTCATTGAGTATAGGCAGACAGAGAGGCTCGCCAAGTTGGAGCAGATTAGACTTAAGGAGCAGGAGAGAGCTGAAGCGATTGAAAGGAACAAAAATCCACCTATTTATGATGACTGGGTGAGGATGGCTCCAAATTCTAAATCAATGCTGAGATTCACTGCCAAGAATTTGAGAAAAATGCCAGCCAATCCAAATGTTAATCATGGAATGAAAATTCTGGGTTGGAAATTTGATGAAGCTTTCGATGCTTTTATTGTGAAGAGACGGAATGGTTATGTTCAATTCTTCGCTGACTTCAAAGCTCTTACAAGCCTATTCTCATGGGAATTGAAGCAGCTCAAATACCTGGATTTGGTGAATCATACGAAACACAGCAAAGGTATTAGAGCTGAGCATCTGATTAAATCAGCCTATGATGATAAAGTATTCAATCTGAATCCTGAGGAAGAAAGAAGAGCTCAGATAGCTGAAGAGAAGAAGAGACTCCGTGCTCCACATAAAGGTATTTTCAAGAACATTGGTGATAAGATAAATGTCAAATGGATCCCAGGGAATCAGAAGAAATTTCCCATTATCAGCTGGTATTACAATGGGATGACACATGAGTTAGTGATTGAAAGGGAAGGTGCGGAGGCCATCAGATTGTTTGCAGCCATTGAATTACGATTATTGTCAAGATCTTACATCAAAATCATCTATTACCAGAAAATGCGTACCATTCCTTCTCAGCTGAAACTATACGAGTGCTATGATGCCAACTACTTCCTGATGTTTCTAAATTGGTGGCGTCATCAGCTTGCCGTTAAAGGTTGGTTCAAGCTTGATGAAGAGATGTTGAGGAATGCTAACTGTTGGTTGATGGAAGACAATGGTTCAAGTGTGGCTCTTGACAAGGCAAAAAGATTAGTCGAGTTTAACAACTACAATGACTTGAAGAAGCTAGTATGGCAAGACCTCTGGAGACTCTATGATCTGGGGATTCATGTCCTTTCAGACAAACACAAAGAAGCGGCCAGAGAAAACTGGAGGTTCCTGCTCAAGTTGATTGGTCAAGATGGTTAAAGCTCAAGAGGTTTGCATTGCCAACATGGGTGGAAATTGTTAGAACTTATTTATGTTGGCAACACAAACTATTTATTTTTTTGGTGATTAATTGTAATTTGACTTTGGTTTGTACTTAACTTTGAGCATGTACTTTGTTATCATTGATTATGTCTATGTATGATGTTTTGACTAAGTGTTAGCGTACTTGTGTTTTTGCTCTTAGCGAACTTCTTGCATGTTGAACTTAGCGGACTTGATTTCCTCTTAGCGAACTTGTCATTTGTACTTAGCGTACTTGTTTGTTAAACCGTCCTAGCGAACTTGTTTTTACTCCTAGCGTACTTGATTTGTTCCTAGCGAACTTGTCTTGTTCCTAGCGTACTTGAACTGTTCCTAGCGTACTTAAGTTGTGCTTAGCGTACTTGTTAGCGGACTTGTTTGTGTTTAGCGAACTTGTTAGCGGACTTGTTAATGCTTAGCGGACTTGTTAGCGAACTTGTTTAATTCTTAGCGTACTTCTTATATCCTTAGCGTACTTCATATTCTGTTAGAATATTTTGCTGAAATCTAGGTAATGATTGGTTGTTGTCAAACATTCTATTTGTCCCAGGCTCTCTTGTAGTATAAATACCAAAGTGAAAACCCTAATACGTGTTCCTCCTGGTCTATTCTTCAAGAGAGCCTTTGTGTGTGTGTTCTTGGTGTATTTTGTGTGTGTTCTTGAGCTTTAGAGATCTATGGGGTGAAATCAACCAAGATTGATCATCACACTTGTTTTCCGCACCTGTGTGATGAATCAAATGAGAACATTGTGCTCAAATCAGGTCCTAACAATCTGAGGCAAGTAAGAGGCTTATAGAACTCCAACGCGAAACCATCCCTGATGAGGTAAAATCTGCTTTATGTTCTGATAAATGTATTGAGGCTGTAGCTCGCTATTGCGCTTACAACCTTGAGTTGGTCGGTAAGGCGAAAGAGATTGAGAGCCAAGTTGAGAAATTAAAAGAAAATGAGAAAGACTTTTTGATTAAGATCAAGTCTTTACAAGATGACATTGAGGTCATGAAGCATACGGAAACAACTCTAACTATTCAAATAACACATCTTTTGGAAAAACTAACTTCTCTGAGGACGAGCTATGCTCAGGCTCGAGAAACCATTGATTTGTTAAAACTCAATCCGACAACACTTGGCAATACTGTTGGCCGTGATATTTTTGCTAGACTTAAAAATGGACTTGGCTTGACAAGGGAAATTGATGATAGTGCGGCACAGCATCCGCTTAACCATAACTATTATAGAGTTCCCGAGTTAACCAAGATTAATTCAAAGAGTCACTTAAAATTCATTAATCCTGAGTTGGTTCCAAGTGCTTCCAAAATCCAAAAGATGGAAGATCAGCTCTCTACCCACACGAGTGGATCTGATCTCCCACTAACCGATGTCGCACTTCACTTTGAGGAAGTCAATCCTGATATTTTAAAAGGTGTTGATACTAGTTTTTTTGAGACTCCAACTAAAGAGGCAGCTGAACATGAATTCCTTGATTTGTTGAAAACATCTGCCGTGGATGGTCAATCGTTTTTGTTTGATGACAACTACAAGATTTTAAAACCCACTGTTGCTCCAAAACGAGCTAAGACCACACGAAGGAGAAAGCCTAGGCAGAATTCCAACAAGGGATTCACTGATCAGCCTGATGTGAATGAGGATGAGTTCAATCGTGCATTTGCTGAGATGTGTTGGAACAAAAATCTTGGTGACTGACGCCATCAAATCTGTTTACCGAAGCATTCGACTGAAGAATCCATGTGAATCGATTTAGAGACTAAGTTGTGATGCTCGAGGCTTGCGAGATTGGACCGAAGACCGTTTTCCGGAAAAGTCAACCGTTCGGGTCAACGGTCAACGTAAAAGTCAACGGAAGATCGGTTCGAGCGAGTCAAGCTTCGGATAACTTTGATTTAATTATTATTTATGTTTATCTCATTTACTTGTAATTTTGTTCATTCAGTCATGTTTTTCTGTTGTTAGTCACCCTCACTATATATAGTGAGGGTGCCCATTACAAGTAAAGGAGTCTCCGAATGTGGAGATGATGAATTTCTTGTAGAGTGTGAGATTTCCATTCTAGAGAGAGAGTGAGTCATGGATTCTAGAGAGAGAGTGTTCTTCATAATTCATTGATTGTAATCTTTCGATTAATGAATTCATTCGAGTTGTTCATCATCTTTCTTGTTTATGATTTCATGATTCATCATCATCATCTTCTTCATTTGTTTTGAGTTTTCGAATCCGAACTCGTTCTTGCTCAAGATCGAGATTCTCGTAGTGAAAATCGGTCCTAACAAATGGTATCAGAGCGGGTACCGATCAGATTCATCTCACCGTGAATCTGGTCACTCGAATCTGAGATTTTGAGCTTGAATGGTGAAGATAAGAAAACTCAATTTTTAGAGACTTTTTTCTATTTTTTTCTTCATTTCTGGATGATTCTGGATAGATTTGATGTTTTGGATGTCAGATCTGGGTTTACTGACTTCATCTTGATGATTCTTTATCTTCGATTTGGTCAAATCTGTTGGAAAAATGGAGATCAGGAGCTGTTTTTCGTAACTTTTGGGGTTTTCCCGTATTTGGGTTTTTTGAAGATTTTGGAGCTTGATTCTTCATTTTCTGGGCGTTTCTTCATGTTTTCGGATGATATGAGGTATGATTCTCAGTGGAAAACGCATTCCGGATCCATTGGAAGCATCCGTTTCGTCTGATTCTCAACGGTTTGGGCAGATCTGGAAAAACACACACTGACGGTGTAAGTGTGTGTTCTTCGTGTTCTTGAAGATTTGCAGAATTTTGGAGCTGATTTGATCCGAGTTGCTGCTGTTTATGTGTTGTTGGTGGCCACAACAATGTCGTGAATGGTTTATTATCACATCTCGTGCATCATATCGAGATTTCCGATTGTTTCTGGGCAGTTTCAAGTTCATGAAGTAAGTTTCTGCACTGTTCATCGTTTTTCCAGAATTGTTCATCAGTCTTGAAGATATGCAGATTGCCTTAGCGAACTTGTACCTGTTCTTGAAGATATGAAGATGTTCTTAGCGGACTTGTTCTCCTCTTAGCGGACTTCATCAGTTTTTAGCGAACTTGAAGCTTGTCTTAGCGTACTTGTTCTGTGCTTAGCGAACTTGAGTCCTTAGCGGACTTCAGAGGTGCCTTAGCGGACTTCTGGAAAGCTTAGCGGACTTGTTTTTCTTAGCGGACTTGTTTCTGGGTTTTTGTTCGAGATCGTTTCAGAAGTTTTTGAACGTCCAGGTTGGTAGAGGATGATCATACGAGTCCAGCGGTATAAAATTCATGATTTTTGGTTAAGTATTATGGGAGTTATAGCCATTTTACGCTTTTCCGGCGAGGGGTATTTTCTCCGGCAACTTTTGAATTAGGGTTTCGGTCGAGGGAGGTTGAAGACGCAATGATGGAGACTCGATGACGTGGCTGCTATTCATTGGCGCAGACGGAATGAGTCTCTCTCCAATTGTCGGTTTCTCCACCATTCCCTTAATTGTTGTCGCTTGCGGATTGGCTAAGGAGGAAGGCACGTGGGCCCCGCCCGGAAAGTTGACTTTAAAAGAACCGTTGGTAGCTTTTTGCTGTCCAAACGTGAGTGGCTGAATTCAGTCACGTGGGCCCTTGCTGTTCCCAAAAGAGCCGTTGAAAAGCATTTTGCTGTTGCCATCTGATTGGCCAGCTGACCTTTAAGCGGATCCAGCTTGTGAGCCCTTAATCTCCTTTAATATCAGCCGTTGGATGGCCTGTGAAACTCATTTCTGATTGGCCCAAGCCAAATGACGCGGATTGTGGTCTTCTTGAGCTCAAATCTGATTGGTTGATTATTATTTTCAAGGATTAAGGTTTTTCTTGAGGAATTTAATTACACTAATTAAATTTTCAACATTTTCGTCAACCGCGGGCATTTTTCTTATCGGTTTTTTTTTTCGAGACTTACGAGATAACGCCCGAACGGAATTGCGGAATTTTTTATTAGTCTCGGATTTATTCTATTTTATTGAGGTTCTCGTTTATTGACGTCGCGCGTAACGTTTGCTATCGATCACTGACGGGTTAGCTTTATTATCCGGTTAATTACTCGGCTTTCTCGTTATATCTCACGGTTTATTTTTAGTGGATGCAGCGCTGTCGTCAACTAACCGGATTAACTGGAATCTCAGTTAATATTGGAATTTATCCGATTAAATCTCTTGGATGACCGTTTATTGAAGAAATTTGGCAGTTTATTTTATTTTCGCATCCAACCTCAGTCACACAAATTATTCACAACTGTCAGCATCCGACTTCCGGTTTTTCGCGAGATTGTCCGATTTCAAGATTTTTTATCCGGTTTCTCTAGGCAACCGATCGCGACGGTTCGACTCTCCGCATCAGATTTTTACGCTTCCGACTTGATGTTTTTGGAGGGATTTAGAGAAATAAGAGGAATTATTATGGATTTGGATATCGGGTCGATTATCCGGAGTTAGAGCATGTTCGGTGTCAAACTGGTTTATCTGATTCGGTCTGTTGCGGTTTGGACTCCGAGATGTAGCATTTTCTAAGTATTGTACCCGACCGTGTGAACCGAGTGAGTCAGAGCACTTGGATCTCGAACTGGTGCAACAAGAAAAGAAGAAGCTTATTCAGAGGGGGAATTTCTACACCAGATTGTCTCCGGTTTATTAGTTTCTCATTGAAGATGTACGGCAGAGCGATTCTTCAGCAGTTGAACAGATTTGAAAGCATCAGTCAAGGGGGAAATTGTTGGAACAAAAATCTTGGTGACTGACGCCATCAAATCTGTTTACCGAAGCATTCGACTGAAGAATCCATGTGAATCGATTTAGAGACTAAGTTGTGATGCTCGAGGCTTGCGAGATTGGACCGAAGACCGTTTTCCGGAAAAGTCAACCGTTCGGGTCAACGGTCAACGTAAAAGTCAACGGAAGATCGGTTCGAGCGAGTCAAGCTTCGGATAACTTTGATTTAATTATTATTTATGTTTATCTCATTTACTTGTAATTTTGTTCATTCAGTCATGTTTTTCTGTTGTTAGTCACCCTCACTATATATAGTGAGGGTGCCCATTACAAGTAAAGGAGTCTCCGAATGTGGACATGATGAATTTCTTGTAGAGTGTGAGATTTCCATTCTAGAGAGAGAGTGAGTCATGGATTCTAGAGAGAGAAAGTGTTCTTCATGATTTCTTGTAACTAATCATTCGGTTATATGAAATCATTCGATATGTTCTTCATCTTTCTTGTTTATGATTATCCATTGATTCATCATCATCATCTTCTTACATTTGTTTTGAGTTTTTCTCATCCGAACGTGTTCTTGCTCAAGATCGAGATTCTTGTAGTGAAAATCGGTCCTAACAAGATGGCACTCAAACATGGTAAGACTGTCATGCACACACAAGCTGGTCTTGTGATCACCGATGGTAAGGTGAAGTCTATACCAAGTGCCTCAACTGGAACTCACTCTACATCAACACCACATGCTGGGAAATCTCCTCATTCAAGCAAATCAAAAGCTGTTGTTGAAAGTTCTGCTCCCACTGGAGCTATTGACTCTAAACTTGAAATGGTAAAGAATGTCAAACCAAAGATCAAGAGTGTTGCAAAAGTAACTGGTACAACCTCCTCACCAACTGTTGAGTCTGCATTGATCGTGGTAGAGCCTTCTGCTCCAATGACAGAAAGTGCTGAAGCTGTTGTTGTGGAAAAGAAGAAAAGAACAAGAAGAAGATAGAAGAAGGTTGTTACTGATGATGAGAAGACTTCCGCTGCTTCATCTATTGAACCATCATCTATGGTTCCTGTTAATGAAAATGTTGCTTTTGTTGTTCCAAATGCACCATCTGTGCAAAATGGTTGTGCTATCGGTGGCAATCATCATCACGATGCAATGGTGTGTATCTACAACCAAGGTTACAACACCTATGGCAACGCACCAATGCCACCTGTACACTATTATGAGCAACAAGCATCTGCTGGTCAGCGTACACACCTCCACTCGAGAAATTACGGTAATTGCAGTGAAGACTTCATGGAATTGCGGGATGATTCTATGTTCCAACAATCTTATCCCAACCAACCATACATTCCGAGTCAAGCCCCGTATCTACCACAAGGCTTAGGGGGAAGTCTGTATTCAAGTCAGCCACACATCAGACAATCACTATAAGGATGAATGCACCAAGTCTGACTCCATTCAGGTCATGGAACCCAAGGCCAAGACCCGTCTTTATACCAAGGCCATTTCCGTCTCAAAGGCCAATGAGAGCTCCAAGGCTATCTTCAGTTATTCCATCAGCTCCATCATCTTCATCCACACCATCTTCGTCAACTTTGAAGAAACCGGTTATCAAGAAGACCCAAGGTCAAAATGACAGGGGTCCCTCCTTAAACTAATCAATTTCTTTACTTGTGCAGGGACATACCCGGAAAGCTGTAAACACATGGTACATGGACAGCGGGTGCTCCAGGCACATGACAGGGAACAAGGACTTGCTGTATGATGTCAAAACCATATCTAACGGTAGTTCTATTGCCTTTGGGGGAGATGTGTATGGCGGAAGGATAATAGGAAACGGTCTCTTAACAAACGGAGAAATTTCATTTGATAAGGTTAACCTGGTATCGAATCTGAAGTTCAACCTACTTAGTGTGTCGCAAATCTGCGATAACCAAATGCCAATGGTGTTCAACGATCGTGAGTGTCTAATTCTGAAGCCTGGTCTCAAGATACCTGAAGATCAGATCTTATTTCGAGCACATCGAAGAGGAAACTTGTATGCTTTGGATATGGTGGAAGCAAACCACAAATTGAATCGCTTGTTTTCTAGTAAAGGCATCGGAAGAAGACTCAACCATATGGCACCGGCGAATGGGTCACGTCAACTTTAGGAACATGAATCGACTCGTAAGAGGAAAACACGTTATTGGGCTACCGGAGAAATAATTTGTCCATGTCGATAACTGTGTTGCGTGTTCCAAAGGAAAACAACACAAGACGTCTCACAAGCCGAAGCCACCTGGTAGAACGAAGACAATTCTTCAACAACTCCATCTTGATCTTTTCGGACCAGTGAACATCATGAGCTTAGGGGGAAAGTCTTATTGCCTCGTTGTTACTGACGACTACTCCAGATACTCGTGGGTGTTTTTCCTGAGAGAAAAATCTGAGACAGCTGAGATATTGAAGAATTTTGTTAGTCGCATTAAAAATTCTAGCAGAGAGCGGGTCAGGATAATCAGATCACATAACGGGACGGAGTTCAAGAATCAAACATTTGACGCTTTTTGCAATTTGAAAGGCATCACACGACAGTTCAGTTCACCGTACACGCCACAACAAAATGGTGTAGCGGAATGGAAGAATAGAACCATCATCGAGTCTGCCAGAACCATGCTTGCTGATTCTAACCTTAAACTCTCTTTTTGGGCAGAAGCAGTGAACACTGCATGCTACGTTCTGAACAGAACGCTCTTGGTCAAACATGCTAACAAGACGCCGTTCGAACTGTTTTCTAAACAAAAACCTGTTTTAACAAGACTAAAACCATTCGGATGTCCTTGCACTGTTCTTATACAGTTTGATCAGTTAGCCAAGTTTGCCCCTCGGGCAGATGAAGTATATTTTGTTGGATATTCTATGTCCTCAGCGGCGTATCGAGTATACAACAAAAGAACTCAAGTGATCATGGAGTCGTGTAATGTTAATTTTTAACGAGCACACACGGATCACTCGAGAACCTGATTCAGATAGCATGTATGACCTTGACTCTCTTTCTTCTACATTTAATATTGTTGATTCTGGTGTTTCAGGAAATACTATCTCAGATGATGATGCTCGTGAGGAAGACTTTCCGACTTTTGACACTTTTGCTCCGGTTTCTTCATCAATTTTGGGAACTATCTATTCAGCAGACCCTCCTGATCAAACATGGAGAAATCAGACGAGTGAATCAGTAAATCGATCCGGAGAATCATCTTCATCAGTAACTCCTGATGAAACAGTAATTCCAGTGCCAGATCCAGTTATTATAGAAACAGAACCAGCACCTGCAGCAGTTCAGGGGGAAACCAACGTGGAAACTGCTCCTGAAGATCATGATTCTGATTCAGAAGTTGAAGCTGAAATTAAAACCGGTGAGGTCCCAGGAAATGATCTGCAAATTGGGAACCTTGAATCTACCATCGAAGACACCATTGTTGAAGAGTCAAGGGTTCACAAAATTCATCCAACAAGCCAGATTATAGGCCCCGTAGACAAAAGGATCACCCGAAGTCAAATAGAACATGTTAACTCGTGTCTATTTTCATGCTTCATATCTCAAGAAGAACCAACTTCATATCTCAAGAAGAACCAACATGGAAACTGCTCCTGAAGATCATGATTCTGATTCAGAAGTTGAAGCTGAAATTGAAACCGGTGAGGTCCCGGGAAATGATCTGCAAATTGGGAACCTTGAATCTACCATTGAAGACACCATTGTTGAAGAGTCAAGGGTTCATAAAATTCATCCAACAAGCCAGATTATAGGCCCCGTAGACAAAAGGATCACCCAAAGTCAAATAGAACATGTTAACGTGTATCTATTTTCATGCTTCATATCTCAAGAAGAAACAACTTCAGTTCAAGCTGCTCTCAAAGATGACAACTGGATTGAAGCCATGCAAGCAGAATTACTTTAGTTCAAGCTGCTCAATGTTTGGCATCTTGTTGAAGCTCCAAAGGGTGTTGAACCCATATCGGTCAAGTGGATTTTCAAGAACAAACGAGACGACCGTGGAATTATCATTAGAAACAAATCTCGATTAGTAGTGAAAGGGTACATGCAAGAAGATGGCATTGATTATGACGAAGTCTATGCACCAGTCGCTCGTCTAGAGGCCATTCGGATTTTCTTAGCTTATGCTGCGTCCATGGACATCACAGTTTACCAACTAGATGTTAAGACCACATTTCTTTATGGCGAACTGGATGAGGACGTGTACGTATATCATTTTCGGGTCAACATTGCTTATGCTGCGTCCTCCCGGGTTTGTGAACAAGTCATTTCCAAAAAAATGTTACAAACTTGACAGGGCCCTTTATGGTCTGCACCAAGCCCCGAGGAAGTGGTACGAGACATTGTCTACATATCTGCTGGAAAATGGATATAAGAGGGGTATTATTGATCATACTCTTTTCATTCGGCACGTCGGTAAGGATATGATTTTGGTTCAAGTATACGTTAACGATATCATTTTCGGGTCAACGAACGTGAATTTGTGTCATGCATTCGAGGACTTGATGAAGAAAAAGTTCGAGATGAGTGCCATGGGTGAATTGACATTTTTCCTAGGAATTCAAGTGAAACAGTCGCCAGCCGGCATACTGATCAGCCAAGGGAAATACGTTAAAGAAATTCTGAAGAAGTGCGGTTTTCACGACTCTAAAGGATTCTCTACAGCAGTGGAAACTCGTCACAGACTGAATACTAATGCTCATGGTATCTCGGTGGATGAACACTTATACCGTTTGATGATCGGGTCGTTGATGTATTTGACGGCAAGTCGTCCCGATATCATGTTTGGAGTCTGTCTCTGTTCAAGATTTCAGAGCAAACCAAAGGAATCACATTTGACTACGATTAAGAGAATTTTTTGATACTTGAAGTTGAATCCCAACCGAGGGCTTTGGTATCCAAAAGATTCAGCCTTCGATCTTAGAGGCTACTCAGATAGTGACTATGCTGGTTGTCAACTCGATCGGAAGTCTACAACGGGTGGAGCTCAGTTTTTGGGAAACCGACTCGTGTCGTGGAAATGCAAGAAGCAGACTACGGTGTCCATTTCAACTGCCGAGGCGGAATACATCGCTGCTACATCATGCTGCTCTCAAGTTCTCTGGATCCAAAATCAATTCCTGGACTACGGTTTGAATTTCATGAGTACTCCTATTCATATTGATAATTATGTTGCTGTATGTATTGTTAAAAATCCGATTCAGCATTCTAAGACTAATCATATAGAGATTAGACACCATTTCATTAGGGACTGTGCTGAGAAGAAACTAGTCACCTTAGTTCAGATTGATTCAGAAAATCAGTTAGCTGACCTTTTCACTAAGTCATTTGACATGTCTAGATTCAACTTTCTGGTTACCTCTCTAGGTATGATTAACTTTGACTAGGACTAGAACTCCTTGCTCTCTGATACGTTAGTGTCTTGCTCTCTAGGTTGCTTTCTTTTGTGAATTTTCTGTGAATATATCCTAAGTCTTGCATTCCTCTCACTAAAATCACCAAAAAGGTTTTACACTTCTTGCTTGTTTTGCAATTCATCTAATTATTGATGTCTGACTTACTTCATCTTATGTTATTGCTTTTGTTACTCTTTTGACTCACTTAAGTCTGTTCCTACGTTGTTTGACTTGTTTTGGCTGAGAAAAATATTTCAGTATGTTTGTGTCTCGAGTCAAAATGATTTATGACCTAAGGAAATTCTGTTTATTCAAATTGCTAGTTTTTGAGTCTGTCTGTCGTGCCTGCATCTGTGGAAGATAAAACCAAAAAAATTGGTGTCAATTCTGTAAGTGTTTAGTATTTGTCTATACTCATGTGTAGTAAAAATAGCAGAAAATACCAAAAACATTGATAAAGCTAAAACCTTTTGTCTGTGGTCGGACAATATGTAAGGAACATGATATGATTCTGGTCTTGTTGATCTAACCGTAGGATATGATCCAATCGACCGGTAATTCTATCATTTGATGTATCGGTAGGCTCGACATACTTAGAAGTAGACTATTTCTGTGATTACACATTAATTTGCTTGAAAATGTGAACCTTTAAGTCTAGCAGTGCAAAATTCTTTAAATTTGCCTAAGTCTGAGCTAAGTACGATATGCCAACACACACGAATATTTCTTTAGCATTAAGTCTCTGATTTCACTCATCAGCACACCATCTGTTTTGCTTACGCAAAGACCTTGGTGTCGCTTCATCCATCAATAAATCTGTGGCACATCTGCTTTGCGAAAGCGATGACCTTGTGACCACGCGATCCCATCATCACATTCATCATTTATCCGTGACACATCTGCTTTGCGAAAGCAATGACCTTGTGTTCACGTGATCCATCATAGTATACATTCATGAAATCAGCTACTTAACACTAAAGAAATAGGGGGACATAATATAAGTTGTCATATGTTGAAGAAATTCCATATGTACCAATTTTAAATTCTTATGTGTGTGGGCTGTATCCGAAGTGCAAAAATGGCACATGGTAGAATTCTGGTGACTTAAGTTGTATAAAAGGTTAATCACATCTTTCACTAATCGGACAAAACATGATAAATATGTCACAGAAATTTGTTGAAAATTACTTTGTCTGAGCTTAAGTGGATAAACAATACCAACAATCTAATTTAGGGTACCGGATCTGAAAGGTGATTTGAACTATAAGTGTTATTGATCACGTAATTGATCGGTATGATTCTAAACATGTCTGACAACGACCATACAAAAATATGTGAATTCTCAAAGTCAATGTGCTTGAATTTCCAAGTTTGGTGAAAACTTGACCAACTTGTACTAAAATTAATCTTGGTATTGGTTTGAAATTAACCAACTTGAAAGAAAATGAAATCTTGAGTTCGGGTGGAAAATTGACCCAATTCGGATAAAATTGGAAATTTTGAGTTCGGGTGGAATTTTGACCGATAAAAGTCAAATTTAGGTACTAGGTGTGTCATCATCAAATTTGTTGAAATTAACTGGTACATGTGTTATAAACTCAAAATTTATCATCCGGGTAGGTTACTGGTGGCAGGCATGCATTTTTTGTTCTCTTTTTTGGTTTTGTAGTTAAATAGTAAATTTTTTACATTTTGGTAAATTTTTGGACTTAGATAATTTTTCGTGTTTTTCATGAAGTCCGCTAAGAACAAATTGTTCTTAGCGAACTTGTTTTTTGTGTGAGTCTTTTGCATATGTTGAGAAGTCCGCTAAGTTGAACTTGTCCTTAGCGAACTTCTCCTATGTTTTGATTAATTTTGGTTAAGTGTTTGAGAAGTCCGTAAGAAGGATTTTGCCTTAGCGAACTTCTTCACTTGCATTTTATGTCTACTAAGGTTAAAACTGTTCTTAGCGAACTTGTTGATACCTTAGCTGACTTCTTCTTTTTTACTTAGAAATTTTTCTGTATCAAGTTCAGATTTGGCCTTAGCATACTTGTTATGCCTTAGCGAACTTCTCTCAAGCTTAGCGTACTTGTCCTTAGCCTTAGCGAACTTCATTAAACTTAGCGAACTTCTCTTAGGCTTAGCGTACTTGATTTAGCCTTAGCGAACTTCCTGGGTCAGCGAACTTCATTTAGGCTTAGCGTACTTCTCTGAGGCCTTAGCGAACTGTTTCTCCTTTAGCGTACTTGTTTCGGTCTGCTAATACTTAGCGGACTTGGAGACAGTTAGCGAACTTCTTTAATTATAGATATTTTTAAGTTCGCTAAACCCTACACTATATAAAGGAGACTTAGTCTTTTTTTTTACTCACGCATTCAAAAACACACTTCCGCTCTCAAAAACAAACCGAGGACTCTCTACCTCCTCACTGTTCGATCGAAATTCCTCGTATTTCTCTCGAATCTGTTGTTCTCATTGCGATTAGGATTGATTCGCACACTCTCATTGAAATCACAGGTTCGGTTTTATATATCTGAGTAGATTTTGGGTTCGGTAATGTTGATGAGCCGTGGGTTCGGTTCTCAAATCTTTTAGGGTTCTAATGCTTTAATTTGATGTAAATTACAGATTTCTTTCATCTTTACTTGATCTAAATTCACTTGTGCTCAAGTTAAAGGTATGTGAATCTAAACTCACTTTTATCATTTTGAATCCGAGAACTTTGTGTTCTGGGTAGTGTTTGAATGTGTTTTGAGCATAGTATTTCTTTGAGTGTTTCACAATAGTTGGTTGCTATTATGTTATTATTAATCAATTTGAACCCTAATGGTTGTTTAGATTGATAAAAATTAGAAGTAGTAATCCTCTGTTATATGAATACTTAGGAATCTTTAAATAAATTATC
>JBCNJP010000027.1:99909736-99933001 GCA_039602395.1 Deinandra increscens subsp. villosa
TATTTGTTTTCGACCAATCGACAGGTGATACGAAATCAAATTTCCAAAATATATCTTGGATTCTCAAAGAAAAGTTTTGCGCCAAGATTAAATTAATTTTCATAAAAGAAAAGAAAGACGCGTTTCTTTCTTCTAAAATTGTAGGTTTTGTGCTGTCAAGACTCAAGCATGGTGAAATGAGGAGTTTGAAGTATCTTTCACAAATGGATTTTGAAGTTAAAAGATTATTCAAGAGTGATCCAACCATGCAAGCTCTATAGCTGACAAGAAATTTCAAGTTGAATATCAGATGCAGCGATTCTAAAGATTAAATACTGAAGTTTAGTTAGCATAGATACACTACACGTTAAGGGAGAGTTTGTTAGAGTATATTCCTATGCTACAGTGTGTCTCGTGTATTGTATCTAGATGGGAGCGTATGTGTGAGTCTTATGGGCAACGTACCATGCTCCATACCAAATGGTACGTTGACCAACGTACCAAATGGTATGCTGGTTAGTAAGTGTTACCTATAAATAGGTTGACTCTTTTATAGAGTAGGAGCTGGTCATTTTCAGTCTTCCCTAAGTGTGTGTGTCTGTGTCTGTGTTCTAGAGAGAGAAACCAGAGAGTCTTTATTGTAATCTTCAAGTGATTCAATACGAAAACCCTTATTTACTTTCTCGTGTACTAGATCGATTGGTTCTACCAACAGTAAGATCATTCTGTGTACTTACAGAAAAGTCCTCACTTGAAATTTACTCCTAGTAATTATATTAAGCGGGAAGTTATTAAGTAGTGGTACTGGGTCTGGCAAGCCCCACCCGAGTCACTCGTGGCGACTCGATTGGATATCGAACGGGTGTTATAATGGTCCTTAGTCTTATCCAGACAAAACTTGACGATCAAGCTTCGGTAACTATGAACGTGTCTAGATTCTTGAAAATAGCCTACCTAGCTATTGTATATGTTTTATCATGATCTTAAACTGAACATAAAATTTTGTTGAACAGTTGAACTGAACTTGAACTGTTTTTGAACTGATAAACCTGTGAACTCACCAACCTTTGTGTTGACATTTTTTAGTACGTCAACACAAAGTTTGGTGAGTTAATATACATTATTTTAGGATTACCTACAAAAACTTAGGGCTTTCCTAATATACATTACTTTAGGATTACCTACAAAAATTCAGACCCTAGTTCCCACCCGATCATTCAATTTTGGCAAAACAAGCTCAAGAACCCTAATTTAACATATTTTTAGAAATCATACGTAGACACAATATTATCAAAAACTGAGATAGGTTATTGTTAAGCATACCTAATAGAGTAGAACTACAAAATTTGAGCTTCTAGATCCTCTTTGTTTGGTCGAATTTGCTCCAAGAAGATTTTGGGTCGGGTTAGGGTTTTTAAGAAGAAGATTTGATGAATTTGTGATGAAAAACGGATGTTAGATCGAGTATTTATAGTCCCTGGATTCGTCTCAGCCCCTCCAAGTGCCCATGGTGATTAGCTGGCCAGATATGACGCGTAGCAGTCGAAATTTTGGGCAACAAGTTAGCAAACGTGGCTAAAAAACGAGCCAAGAATGATTCTGGTGTAGACAAGCTCTACGCGTATCATGTAGATCTTATGTATAGTTTGCGCGATACGAGAGATATGCAGGTTCCATCCAAGTTTTGATATTTTTCATTTTTAGCCCCTAAACTTCTGTTATGTGCATTTTAACCCCCCCCCCCCAAACTTCTATAATTTTGTTATTTTATGCCCTAAAACATTATGGGACATGTTTCTAACATTTTCTAAGGCTCGGGATACCTTTGATAATATATATACATATAAATTTATTTATTTACATATTCGTTATTTTTCATTTACGTAATTTATCAATTTGTGTTCGTAACTATGTTATACACGTATAGACATGTATTTCTTTGTTCTCTATCTTCTTAAACATATAGGCCTTAGCATTCTAATCATAACGATTAGTTAAGTACGTATATATTCAATTAAAATACCTATACGAGACGTAATCATTCATGTCTCACCATTTCTAAATGCGTTCATCCTTTTTATCATATAAACACGCGTTTATTCATTTATTGCCATTTCTACCCGTATTTATAATAAAACACATAGGTAAACACATTAAGATACGTGCTTAGCTAGACGGAACTAGCGGGGTGTTATAATATGCGTTTTTGCTAAGGTTCAGTGTAGGTTTACTGTGGGCAAAAAAATCTAATCATGTGTTCCATAGAAAAGGATCGGGGCTATCATCTTAGTGAATGCCTGAGAGTTTGTAAAAACAAAGCAGTATACCGAAAAGTAGTGTCCATTAAACGAAATTTGATCTACTTCTTAACACATGCTTCTAAAAGTTGGAGTTGTTCATTCTGATACCAATCTGTCAAACCCTAAAAAATCCACGCGTGGAATACCATCGCAGGGAGCGTGACAAACCAGGATCGCCGTCCATTTGTTACACCAAACGATCAATAATTAATAAAAAAGTTTTATATTTCATTAAAATATAATTACAGATTTTTACAAATGCGGAGGCGTAAGTACAATAAAAATATTCAAGTAAAACATCGTCACTCAAGGTGACATGACTTGACCAAGACACTAAAAATGTTTCAAAGACTCATGCATGCGTACTCCTGATGCTCGACCATCTGCAACCTGATATATAACATACTAAAATAATGTCAACACAAAGGTTGGTGAGTTCACAGGTTTATCAGTTCAAAAATAGTTCAGTTCAAGGTTGACTGTACAACAAAAGTTCAAGTTCAGTTAGATCATGATAAAACATATACAATAGCTAGCTAGGCTATTTTCAAGAATCTAGGCACGTTCATAGTTACTTAAGCTTGACCTTCAAGTTTTGCCTCGTTAAGACTAAGGACCATTATAACACCTGTTCGATATCCAATCGAGTCGCCACGAGTGACCCGGGTGGGGCTTGCCAGACCCAGTACCACTACTCAATAACTTCCCGCTAAATATAATTACTAAGAGTAACTTTCAAGTGGGGACTTTTCTGTAAGTACACGAAATGATCTTACTGCTGATAGAACCAATCGATCTAGTACACGAGAAGGTAAATAAGAGTTTTCGTATTGAATCACTTATAGATTACAATGAAGACTCTCTGGTTTCTCTCTTTAAAACACACACACAGGAACATATACTTAGGGAAGACTTCAAATGACCAACTCCTATTCTATAAAAGAGTCAACCTATTTATAGGTAACACTCACTAACCAAGGTACCATCCAATGTACCATTTGGTACGTTGGTCAGTGTACCATTTGATATGGAGCACGGTACGCGGCCCCTAAGACTCACGCATACGCTCTAATCTAGATACAATACACGAGACACACTGTAACATAGGAATATGCTCTAATAAACCCCCCTTAACGTATAGTGTATCTATGCTAACTAAACTTCAGTCTTCAATCTTCAACATCACTACATCTGATCTTTAACTTGAAATTTCTTGTCAACTATAGAGCTTGCATGGCTGGATCACTCTTGAATAATCTTTTAACTTCAAAATCCATTTGTGAAAGATACTTCAAATTCCTCCTTTCACCATGCTTGAGTCTTGACAGCACAAAACCTACAATTTCAGAAGACAGAAATGCGGCTTTCTTTTCTTTTATGAAAATTAATTTAATCTTGGCGCAAAACTTCTCTTCGAGAATCCAAGATATATTTTTGAACTTTGATTTCGTATCACATGTCGATTGGTCGAAAACAAATAAGATACAAATCTTTTTGGCTTTCTAAAACTTTATGCAAAAAACACACCGAAAATCCTTTTGATTTTTCTAAATTTTTGCTAAAACACAACTAAAATCTTTTTGAAATTTTTCAGATATGAAACATAAATGCATTACAGAATCAGACACTATTTTTGTCTTTTGCGAGAAAGATCACAACTTGGGATCATATTGGTCATATCATATTGAACTACACTTCAATTTCAATTACTTCAGCACACAAGTCATGTCGATTACTGGTATAATTTGTCCATCTTAAACTCAGGCACAATCATCCTCATAACATAATGATATGTTAAGATATTGATTAGATTTGCTTTGACCAGTGTACCCCACGCTATCAGACATACTCAGATATGCATTTCTATCACACTTTATGATTTCACTCATTTAACACATAGTGATTGTATTCATGATCTAGTCAACTGTGTTCCATGCAAAAAAGAAATATGAACGTTAAATCATCTACCTTAAGTTTGATCTTTCGATACACTGAATAAGGCCCCGGATTTAACATAATAAGAAAGATAAAACGAGTTGAAATTGTATAATTCAACAACAATTAGGTCGGTCGTGTGGCTACGCAGAGAAAGTCCGATGAGTTATACGAAACACCAAAGAAAATAAAGCAGATCCTTAAATGAACAACTATTAGGTCGATCTTGTGGATTCGTAGAGATAGACCGGTCATTTAAGAAAATAAAGAAAATCAAACAAGTTTAAATCTTTGCAAAATGAACACATGTTTACACAGTGACTTCTCATTTTTATTTTTCACATATCTATTCAATATCTTGTGGTACGATTCAAGATGTTGTCCACTTGGTGAAGCATTAGTATATAATGAATATCACATCTGAATACTTTCTGATTTAATGTTGAGCCTACGAAGCACATCGAACAATGATCTTATGGCCTTTTCATCTAATTTATCCATGAGTCAGACATGTAAGCCAATTTACCATTATTTCCCAATTATGTCGGATATAATCTCTCATTTTTTAAATGTTTTTGTATTTTTCTGTTTTTCTCCCCCGTAAAATAAAAACTCTATTTTTGAATTTTTCATTTTAAACAAAACACAAAGACACTTTTTTGGTATTTTCAATTTTCTCCCCTAAACTACAAACAAAAAGCATTAAAGAAAGAAAATTGACCTTTCGACATGAATACCTTTCAGTTTTAGCTTTCAGAAAAATTTCAGTTTTGAAATTTGATATCACTTGTAATTTAAATTAAATCAGTAGAATACTCCTCCATCAGCAACTTTTCAATCACCGATAGGTCTTCTAGAAGTACATGTACACTTGTCAAACACGTCAGTTTATAAATGACCGGAAGTGAATTGCTTCTGGTCGACCAGTATCCTGAATACCCTTTGAAACCACTTTAGGTTTCCAGATTTGATGTGTTGCTAAATCAGTTATGAGGAACTAGTCACAGTTGATTGTGACGAACAACCGACAGATGAATCATTTTGAAATTTAGGTAAAAACCTTCCTTGACGTTTAAAAAATGTCGGTTGAAATTCATCAAATAATCTGCCATATTCATCAATAAAATTGTATTTGGCAGATTTACCAACAAAAGAAACCTTTCCTTTTATTTGATTAGAAGCAGCAGTGACATGAAAATCTTGTGCCATATGCCCTTTTTGACGGCAATTGTAACACAAACGATTGTTTACATTTTTCCTATTTTGTCTCTACAAAACTTCACAAAACATAGCATCTCCAAAATGATCATAAAATGTATCATATACCTGAAATCGATGATCATGAACCCATTTGGATGTCGGGCTCTTTGGAGTAGAAGTAGATCCTCCAGAATAAAATTTAGCAGTTTGCTTCTTCTTGTTCTTTGGATCACCATTCTTCACAAAAAGTTCTGATATTTTCTGAGCATCCACACAATGAAGCGGGAATTCTTTGTCAGAAAATATTTGTTCCAAACCTTTGAGTTTGTAAAACCTATTAGTTTGAACTTTTTTAGCTTTGAAGACATCCTTTTGATCTTGAGAAGTACCAATATCAGTAACTTTCTTCTTAAAACCCGAACCTGCATGTTTTCCCGAAATCTTTTCTTCCGAAGTTAATGATTGATGCTCGTTCTTCGCAAGACGAGAAAACTCAGCTTTGACTTTGTTAACATATTTTTAAGCATAGAAGATTGTTTCATCAATGTCAGTATTTGAACAAATCTTCTCAGTTGAACTAGCTGATTTCTCTTCTTCAGTGGACGAAGACCCAGACACAAACTTTGAAACCTTAGGAATTTCTGATTTCTGTTCAGCTTTTGAAAAGTCGTGAACATCGGATCGTCTACTCAATCTAGCTATATCGGATACAAAATGAGTAATTAAGAGTTGTTTTATTGATCAAAGAACAATTACAACTCTAGATACTTAGAACACAGACTCAAAGAATCACACCACAGAAACACACACTTAACACTCTCTCAGTCTGTCACTCGTACACAAAACAACCACCAAACTCCTATATATATACTGCTGGCTGAACCCTGTCTGAACTCAAAGTTCGGCAAGTCCGAACTCCAGGTTCGGACCAGGTTCGCCGGGCAGTGAACCTAGCCTTGAACTTGGTCTTGACTTCTCATTACATCGTCTGGTTAGATACATCACACGACGCACAGAGTAGCTATCAACAAACCCCCCCTCGTCGTGTGCTGTATCTCTTCAACATCCTCAACACAGTATCTTCAATCAAACTCCCCCTCAAGTGTAGAATCCTTTTGTCCAATGAAATGAATCTTCGAACAAACTCCTCCTCAACTTGATTGTAGCTTGATCATTGAATACTTGACGACGCCTGGTAAATCTCTGGTCTTTATCAACAGCTTCAGAAGACTTGAAGTTGTGATTTCTTTCATTTTAGCAACCTGCTCGTAATTTAAATAATCTTGATGCAAAACGTCTCTTCGAGACTGTAACACCCCAAAAGTTAAGGTAATAAATGTACATGTGTTTATATATTTATAGGTGTGTGTTTATGTTATAAACATGTTAAAATGTTAAGTATGTGTAATTGAAGTTATAACGATAAACTATGAATTTATCGGGTTAAAATAGTAATAAAATACGTGTGCATGTTATATAAATGTTATATATGAGTTATATTAGTGATACATGTATACACATGATGATATAGGTGAATACGTAGTTGCGAAGATATTTGATAGAAAGAAATATAGGCGAAATCTGAATAACAATTGGATAAATAATTAAGTTTATCTTATCGTTTTGCGCGTCTCGAGGCTTAGATGATTATAAGAAAAAGTATTAGGATATTTAGGAACCTTAGATGCATGTTTTATATAAGTTCGAGGGTTAAAGATGGCATTTGGGAAAGTTCTAGGCTTCTTTGAAAAGCAAAATAGGAGCTCATGACAAGTGTCAATTTTTTTGTTGATTTGGTGTCATATTCACTTGCCATGTGTCATGTTCACGACCCTTAGGTGTCAAAATTGATGCTTAGTCATCATGCCATGTGTAAGCATCGGGTTAGGAGTGTTTGGCTATAAATAGGCCATAAATCCATCCATTTTCCTTGCTAATTCACCTAAAATCAACCTAAAACCTCTAAGAAACCTCAAGAACACCAAGAACACTCTAGCTTGCATTTTTTGAAGATTCAAAGGGAGTTAGGAGCCCATCTTCTGGAATAGATCAACTTAAGGTATGTTTAACATAAGCCTTCAATTAGTTTCATGATTCATAACACTTAGATATGCCTTTTAAGAATAATGCAAGATTAAGGTTCTTGAACATGTTTTGTTGAGATTGGGAGTTCTAGTGGGAATCATGAGTTGAAATTTGGTATGAAGCCTTAGAATAACATGTTTTAAGAAAGCCTTAAGTTAGATCATGTTTAAAGAAGGGTTGGTATGGTTCACCATGTTGGTTTATCAAGAACAAGTAAACCAAGAACAAGAACATAAACATTGGTGTTTTGATCATAGTAATTCCGCCTCCTGGTCGTGATAACACCTATACGGTCGGTCATGATCATAACCAAACTAAAACACAAATATGGGTGATATCTCATAGTAATCCCACCTCCTGGTCGGGATAACACCTATACGGTCGGTCATGAGAATCACTCATCAAGGGAATAAAGGCTTGGGCAAGGGTAATGATATTCAACAAAAGAACATAATTATATATATGTACTAAGTATATATAAGTTAAAACATGGCTTTTGATAAAGTATTGAATGTACCGAGTTACTCGGATATTTAGAAGTTGGTGCGGACTGGAAGGGTGGCGTCTGTACACTGGAGTTTCTGGCATAGTGACGTTGTCGCCTAAATCCCAACTGGGACATGGCATACGCTTCACTGGGCGATCCCGGAGTAAGCGTTTACTTATAGGAATGCACCTCTTCATAAGTATCACTAAAATAATACTTTTTCCCATAAGGGGCAAAACGGTTATTTAGATAAATGGATGTTAAACTAACAAGGGATTGGGTTTAGGATAAAGGGGTTAGCCTTAATGACCGCTTGTAACATCTAGGATGTCTTGCTAGGGACATCACGTTAAAGCAAGTTAGTTTCATGAAGGAATAAGGCAAGAAACTACTTTGCAACCTAAGGTGAGTTCTATGAGCCCTCTTTTAAATTCTTTAAATGCTTTAAACCGTCTTGGGCTGATATACATAACGTTTTGTGAAAATACCCCCAATTGTTATAATTGCTTATTATATGTATTGATTGTATGGTGATGATTAGAGGAAAGATAGATTGCCATTTCGATGTTTCTAGTAGAATAGATTAAGGATGGTAATCGAGAAAAGATTGGTGTGTAAGGGGCTTCTGAAACAAGAAGTTAAACAATGTTGTCCCAATGGTGTCAAAACCAAGCGTCAAAGCTAAGCGGCGTCAAAGCCAGAAAGCGTCAAAGTTATATAGTGTCAAACTAAAGGGACCGTTGCTACACGATGTGCTCGTAAGGAAAATAGAAACACTATTTCCCTAAGATAGCACTTAACATTAGGATACATTCTTAATGTGAGACAAGGATGACAAAGCAATAGAAGGTTAGTCAATTCACAAGATTAGGGTATGTGAATATATGTGCTATATGCTTTATGTTTGATTGTCTAATTGCATAAATATGTTTGACAGACCTAAGTGCCTTCGAAAGATAAAGTTTTCCAAAAACGTAGAACTCACCAGCGTAAGCTGACTTGTTAAGTTATGTATGTCAGATGAGGCTGGACCATCGGATCGAAAAGGGAAGGCTGAGATGTGAGCAGGAACTAGGGGGCGTACACTATCAAGAAAATGTCAAGGTATCAAGATAAGACATTTCTGAAGACTGGCATGGAGATATTTTTCTCTTTTGTATTTGTCTCTCTTACTATGTAATGCTTGGCATATGAGTAAAAGTTTTTATTTCCGCTGCTTTAGTTATCTCTGTTGTACCTTGTGTTCATGAGTAAATCCGATGCGTGACCGCTCCTAGGGTCAAGTCTGGGAGTGGGCGTCACAGAGACTCCAAGATATGATTTTGAAAATTGAATTTGTATCACGTGTTGATCAGATCGAAAATAAAACAGAAACAAAATATTTTTGGCTTTTAGAAAATTTATATCAAAACAAACTTAAAATCTTTTAGATTTTTCAAACTTATGCTAAAACACACCAAAAATCTTTTTGTACTTTTCTTGAAATGAAATGTAAATGCAATACAGAATCAGACATTATTTTTGGTATGAGAAAGATCACTATATGGGATTATATTGAACATGACGCACTGAACTACACTTTAATTTCAACTAATTGAAGCACATAAGTCATGCTGATTGCCGGTATAATTTGTCCATCTTAAACTCAGGCAGAATCAAACTGATAACATCTGGATATGTTAAGGAATTGATTAGGTTTTGCTTTGACAAGTGTATCCCACACTATCAGACATATTCAGACATTTTCTTTGTCTTTTTCTTTTTTATTTTGCTTTTTCTTTTTGTGTGTATACATTTGTGAATTTTCACAAAGTATAATATTTTCATGATATCATCAACTGTGTTCCATGCAAAAAGAAATAAGAACGTTAAATCTTCTACCTTAAGGTCGATCTTTCGATACGCAGATAAGGCCTCAGATTTAACAAAATAAAGAATATAAAACAAGTTGAAATTGTATAACCCAACAACAATCATGTCGGTACTCCCGTACACACAGAGAATGTCCGAAGAGTTATACGAAACACCAAAGAAAATAACACAGAACGTCAAACGGACAACAATCAGGTCGATCTTTCGACACGCAGAGAAAGTCCGATCGTTCGACAAAATAATTTTAAATCTTTGCAAAATGAACACATGTATACACGGTGACTTCTTAATTTATTTTTCACACTTATTTTTCATTTTGTCATGAAATGCGCATCAAGATGTTATCCACATGGTCAAGCATTAGTATTTAGTTTTTATCACATCTGAATACTTTCTGATTTGTCGAGCCTACCAAACATATCAAACAATGATCTTATGCTCTTTCATCTATTCTATCCATGAGTCAGATACGCAAGCCAATGTATCATCATTTCCCAATGATCAATTTCTCACAATTTTCTATATTGTGCATGTATTCACCTTCCTTATATGTTGTATATGTATTCACCTTCTTCCCATAACATGCATTTTCACAATTTCTCCCCCTTACATGCAATTCTCCCCCTTAAAATGAAAACTCTATTTTTGTATTTTCATTTTACAAAAACAAGACTCTATTTTTAGATTTTCATTTTTCTTTCCATTCTTTTCATTCTTCGTGTTCTTCTTTTCTACAGATTTAGAGTCAGAAAACTTTGAGTAATCACATTCTTCAACTGTTTCTCTGACAATGTTGACAGCTTCTTTGATATTTGCAAGAGGTGAAAATGTCTTATCAAATATTTTCTCAAAATTTTCATCATTTGCTAAAATGATTGTGAAAGATTGTGAATTGGTGACATTGTTCAAAAGACGATTTGCATTACTTGAATCTTTAAATTGGAAATCCTTTGTTGAGCTTCAACCAATTCCTTTTCAGTTGCAATCAACCTCTTAGCAACCTTGTGCGTTTCATATTTTTGCAATCTCAAATTATCAAGCTCAGCAAACAACTCTTTCTTCAACTTATCTTCATTTATTTCTGTATATCAAGATTCGCATTTTGCAACTTATTCACCCTCGCTAACTCCCTCTTTTCATCAAGCAACTTTTCCATATCAATCTGATATTGAACAACTTGAGCAGCTTGTTCATCAAAAGTATTGTAGAGTATATCAAGCTTAACTTTTGACTTTTAAAATAAATTATTGAAATCATTGGCAGCATCCTCAGCTTCAGCCTTCCATATTTCAACTTCTTTAACTAATTCTGCATTTTCCTTAGATAATTCTATGAATTTCTGTTCAAAATCCTTTTCAACACATTAAAATTTTAACTCTTTCTCAACAACTTCAGCTTGAAACTCAGAAACCTTTTCCTTATGAGATGACAAATCTTGAATTAAACCTTCCAACCTTTTCTATTCATTACCCAATTCTTCTATCTTCCTTTAATAATCAGCAACCAACAATTCATTCTCTTTTACCAAACTTATAATTCTTTTATCTTTTTGTGAATAAAATTCATAAACTGATTCATAACCACTAGTTTCAGAACCACTTGTTTCAGATTCAGAATCACTGTAAACAATTTTAACCACAAATGCATGTTGACCATGAATATGTTCAAGTTCTGCTAGCTCAGCATTAAATGAATCTGCTGGATTATCATGAATTGTATTCAAAACAATAGGAGTTTCCAATTCTTTCGACCAGTCATATTCTTGACCATATTGTGAAACTAATGCCTTTGACTCTGAATTACTTGTTGAAGACTTTGATGAAGAAGCATTTGACTTTGAACATTCATGAGCAAAATGTCCAAAATTGAAACATTTTACCTATGTTTTGATAATCCAACTTTACCATTTGGATTTAATCATTTGAATCATGTTCTCTTCCCGAACCGTTTAGCTCTTTGGGCTAGCATAGAAAGTTGCCAATTGATACCCATTTGTTCGAGATTATTAGGGTCTATCTGATCAAAATCTTCTACAATCAGATTAGCAGTTGGCAAACCACCATTCAACAATCCATAGTATGAAGATAATAATGCTGAAATCAATGCCAAATGTTCATTAGGTGTTTTTGCAGAAAATGAACTCTGACTGGAATTATTTGGAATAGTGAAACTGCACCCTCTTGATGAAATTTCAGAATTTCCTGATCCATGGCTAGCAACAAAAGCTATTGGAACTGGATTTGATGAATCAAAACTAAATGATTTAGATTTTGCTAATACTTGCAGAATTTTGAACATGATACAACTCAGGATTTTGTAGTTGAGTAGTTGATTTGTGTGAATTCATCATCTCCATTTCCCTAGCATGAAGCTTTCCTGTTAAATCATGAAATGATAATGTTGAATACTCTTTGTCATGAGTAAGCAACAAGACATAATTCTCCCATTTTTCTGGTAGTGCTTCTAACAGTTTCTCTTTTATTTCCTCCTCAGTCTTCTCAATGTTAACCACTTTCATTTCACTAATTAGATGTGACAATCTGGATACAAGAGCAGCGATGTTTTCTTTCTCATAGTGTTGAAATTTTCAAATTCTTTATTCAGCACTTTTCGAGTACTCTTTTTGTATTGATCATTGTCTTCGCATCTTGCAGACAAAGCATCCCGTAACTGTTTTCACAATTTGCAAGTACTAAACTGATGCAACAATTCAGTAGGTAAAGCCATTGTAAGATAACCATACACTTTTTGTTCAAGCTCATAACTTTTTCTTTCAGTAGCATCAAAATTGTGAATTTCTTTATAATCTCCTTGATCAGTTGGATGCATGTAAAGCTTTCGAATTGGAATCCATAAATAGATATCATGCGTGCTAATGTAAGCAGAAAATCTTTGTTTCCAATTGTGATAATCTACCAATTTCACCAACTTAGGAACTTTCTGGCTTGTTCCAATTTCGTTATCAAAGTTAATCATAGCTTGCATCGTGTTTTGCATAACCGTAAACGCTTGAAAATCAGACATCTTATGATAAACTTTCGGTATCAAAAACTTCGGATGCAAAAACGATGTCTTAAAGACGGATTTTGGTGGTCAAACCGGAGCGTACTAGCCGTTAGGCAGTAAAAGTGTAGATCTCATCGAGACGGCCGTTTTGGCTGGTATTAGCTCTCGTAACTCTTAATGGAACTCAAGTTATGTTAGTTTTAGTGCACACCACTTTACTGTCATCGTACCAATCACACTCTCAGCGAACCAAACCTTTGACCAATGTACCAATACTTTGAACGTACCAAGACCTCAACGTACCACAAACCTTAGCGTACCAACCTAGTAGCGTACCAATGAACAGTAGCGGACCAAACTTGTTACGGCGTAACTGCTTCGGATCACCGTTGAAGATTGCCTTGCGTACCAACGAACGTACCAGTCAGTGTAACAACAGTTCATCCAGCGTACCACCGCATTCGACCGCCGTTCCAACACATTTTGGACTATTTTTCGAGAATTTGAACGTTTTGGACTGTAACTTCAGTAGTAGGAAACGAAAAACGCTAGGAACATTTTGAAATTAAGTTTGACATCAGAATCACTCGGAATTGAAGAAAATTGATGAAAAACCAATGAAACCCAAACTTTCTCTCACTAGAAATCTGAAAATGATCAATCTAATCAGTGGAGCAACCTGGAATTGCTCTGATACCACTTGTAAGTACACGGAATGATTCTAATGCTGATAGAACCAATCGATCTAGTACACGAGAAGGTAAATAAGAGTTTTCGTATAGAATCACTTGAAGATTACAATGACGACTCTCTGGTTTCTATCTCTAGAACACACACACAGAAACACACATTTAGGGAAGACTAAAAATGACCAGCTCCTAATCTATACAAGAGTCAACCTATTTATAGGTAACACTCACTAACCAGCGTACCATCCAACGTACCATTTGGTACGTTGGTCAGCGTACCATTTGGTATGGAGCATGGTACGCTGCCCCTAAGACTCACACATACGCTCTGATCTAGATACAATACACGAGACACATTGTAGCATATGAATATGCTCTAACATTTTCAATATCCATGTGCTCGAGTATTCACGTGATATGATTATCAAAACACTTAAAGTTCATGCATGTCAATCTCCCCTAACAGGATTGGAGATACATAAAAGGGGTCGTGAAACTCACCTTCGGGTGCACAAAAAGTCTAGATAAATAATAACAGCAAGTAGCAACTAGCAGGTCTTGTGTACTCTACCAAACACCTAACGAGTATATATGCATAAGTGTATGTTCAATCGAAAAATGACTAAGTCTAGACCAATGGTGAAAGGTAACTAATGTCAAACTTTGACATGACGAGGGTTTAATTGTCCAAAACGAGTCGAAGGTGGCACATTGCCAAAGATCATGATGAATACGAAGATCGACGCAAAATAAATTATTAAACAATATTTGTCCATGAAATCGATTAATAAAATAGGTATATATGTACATAAGTGTATATATATACATAACCAAATATGTAACTATATCAATAACATGTACTCAAATGTACTTATATGTTTATACATATTTTTATATATTTCTATAGTTATATAATTCTAACGTTTAGAGGGTTTATATCACACGATTCAACAAAATACATGATTCGTATACATAGATTTTATATAAGTATGAGGGTTATTAAAATGTTCATTTTATATTTTCTGAATACATATATTTATATTTGTGTATTCATTTATAAATCACCGTCAAATAACCAATATTATATATTTATACATATGCGAGAAATTTAATAAGTTTATAAATCCAAAATACAATCTACGGGTTTTAACATTCCTACGAACCATTTTATACAAGTTTTTAATAAAAAAAAGTCCAAAATAACAAAATAAAAAAAACATAAAAAAGAGGAAGTCGTCCGGATTCGAACCCGTGACCTCTCGTTCATAAGGTCAAAGCCTGAAAAACCGTACGACGGATCTTACTATAGGTTTGCTTGATTATAAAGTGAACACGAGACGCAAATAATAGTTTAATTTATTGAAATCAACAAAGACTCAATTACAAACTCTCTCTTAAGCTATCTAGAGAAACACTCTAAAAAACACATAGTTAAGACCTGGTCTCTCTCCCTCGTTCCCACATTCAAAGCACAAGTTCCTATATATATACGTCTGGGCCGATCTCCGTCCGAACTCCAAGTTCGGACCTAGTTCAGCCGGCAACTTGAACTTGTCTTGAATCTTCACATCGTCTCGTTCAGATACTTCACATGACGCACATATTAAGTATCAACAAACTCCCCCTCAACTTGATGGAAGCTTAATCTTTGAATACTTGACGATGCACAGTTTCTTTCATCTTTCTCAACACCTTCAGAAGACTTGAAGTTGTGATACACTCATTCCTTGGAGTACCTGGCCAACATAAATAATCTTGGCGCAAAACTTCTCTTCGAGAATCCAAGATATAGTTTTTGAAAATGTTTTTCATAATATGTGTCGATCAATCGAAAACAGATAAGAAGTAAAATCTTTTTGGCTTTTTAGAAAGTTTATATTAAAACAAACCTAAAATCTTTTTGATTTTTCAAACTTATGCTAAAACACACCAAAAAATTTATACTTTTCTAAAAATGAAATGTAAATGCAATGCAAAAACAAACACTATTTTTGGTATTTTGTGAGAAAGATCACGACGCATCTAGTACATTTCAATTTCGGTCTTAATCAGCATTCAAGTCAAGATAATCGCAAATAGAACATTGATGTTTATTTCAGCATGCACCAATCATATTTATCGTTTTCAGATATGCTTAAGGTAATTTTTATCATGCACTGATAACTCGGCCTCTACTCTATCAGAAATGCTAGCAAATCATCATGTTTATCATATAAAAGTAACATTTATTTGAGATTCAAACATCCTTGATGAGTCATGAAAAAATAATGCAGAACCTCAAATACCTAGCAATCAGGTCGGTCTTGTGGACACGCAGAGAAAGCCCATGTATTTGAGAAAATAAGAAAAAAAACAAGTTGAAGTTGTATAGTCCAACAACAATCAGGTCGATACTTCCGTATACGCAGAGAAAGTCCGATGGATTATACGAAACACAATGAAAATAAAGCAGAACGTCAAAATGAAAACATGCATTCATCAGGATATCTCTTTATTCTATTTTTGTCTCAGAATCATCACATAGCATTCATCAAGAAGCAAACAACCAAAGATTATCAGACAAGCTTTATGTTTATATCTTACTTGCATATATCAGATTAGTCATGCACATTCACAGATTATACAAGAACCTACAGCCTTTAGACTTACTCTATCCATGGCAGATAAAAGTATATGCTGATGTACCATCATTTCTTGCTTTTGTCGGATCAATTTTTCATCATTTTTTTTTATATTTTCCAATTTCTCCACCTAAAATTCAAACAAACACCATTTTTTGAATTTTCAAATTTTCTCCCCCTAAGAATATGAATGAAAGAAAAATGGATAACAAAAAAAAAGAAAATTATCGATCAACACTTGACACAAGTTTTGAAAATGATATTTTTGAAAATCAATTTTTAAAAATAATAACAATGCATTTGAACTTAAAAACACAAGTATCTCACTGTCAGCAACCTCTCGATTACTAACAGGTCATCCTGAAATACCTGCAAACACTGGAAAATAGTAAGTTCTTAAGACTCCGACCCTCATCCCCAACGATGGTAGGTCGTCCAGTGTCTTCAACAAAATCTGTTTTGGCCGTGGAGACAACTTTCGGTCTCCATTCCTGTTTTGATTTTATGATTTCTAGTGAACCATCGTCAACTGATGAGTGACAATCAGAACTACTACCCAATTTTTCCAAAAGAGGCTTCTTTTTCCATGAAAATTTAGTATTGGGCATTGGTTCACTAAAAATAATGCTATCAAGATCAACATACTTTGTATGTTTGGCATTTGATGATGAATTGTTAGTTGTCATAGGACAATTATTTGCATAATGACCCTTCTGACGACAAACATAACAAAGTCTTTTACCAGTTGGATGGATTGAAATTGTTTTTCCAAACTGATCAGTTGAACATTCATCATAAACTTTTGTAAACACAGGTTTAGATTTCTTTGGTTTATGAAATTTTGGAAAATATTTTGGAGAATCATAAAAAACAAATCATCTCCACAACCAAAGAATTTATCGTTACGATAAAACCTGTTAGAATTAGCAGAATAAAATGAGTCTGAATTGTTACCGTCTTGTGGTGTAACATCAGATATACAAGAAGACTCCACAGAAGAAATCTTTTCATCGGCAGATTGTGAAAATTCTTTCTTCTTCCAAAACTGAGACTTCTTATCGGAAAACACCTTCTGCTTCTTTATCTTCTTTGCTTTGAACTCCTTCTTGTTGAAATCCTTAATCGGCATTTCTTTTATTTCAATTCCCAAACCACCATTCTTGTGCTGAAATTTATCTATAACAGAAGTCGGTATCTCATGACCTTGTTTGGCAAGCTTTGTAAATTCAGACTTGATACCTTGCAAATCATTCTTCCCGGAAATCAAAGAATCATCTATCAGGATCTCACAAAACTTTGGCACTTTCACATTTCCTGGATTTCCATAAAACACCTTTTCTTTTTCAAGAAAAGTAGATTTGGAATTAAACGTCAAACCTTTGCGGTAATCAACCTCCTTTTTATTCTTCTTTGATTTGAACTTTATTTTCTTTCCTGAACTGGTATCAGCAAATTTTGAATAATCATGTTGTTCAATACCAGATGGTATAGCTGGAACAAAAAGTTCAATATCCACAGGAGCAGGAACTTGATGAAGATTTGCATCATTACCATTCTCCTGACTCTTCTCCAACTTATACAAATAATTCAGGAAAGTCGGTGAATTGTTGCAATTTTTCAATTTCCTTTTCAAATAAAAAATCTCAATCTTTTGTTCAGCTATTTTCATATTAGCTTCCGAGAACTCTTTCTGCGAAGCAATGTACTTCTCAGACAATTTGTTATAATCACTGATATGACACTGTCTCAAGCGACACTCTTCCCGAACTTCTTTAGTAACTTTCTCTACATGTTTCTTATAATAAATAACATCCTATTTCAAAATGTTATTTCGACTCTGAACCACACCATTTTCATCACGCAACTTTGTAAGTTCCTCTTGAAGTTGAATTACTCTATTGGCAACTTCGACAACAGCTTTACTAACATTTTTATATTTTTTTGAAGAGGATAACATTTTACAAATAAAGCATCAAAATCTTTAACAGCTTCCTTTTCCTTAGCTTGAGCTTTATTGCATTCTCCATCCAACAAATTCTTCTCTTTCAACCATTCTTCCTTAATACTAGCAAATTCCAAACAATTTGCACATGATGCAGACACATCCATTTGAATTTCGGCAGCTAAATCATCACAAACTTTACTTTTCCATTTCTCCACTTCTTTTGTCAAAGAAATATTCTCTTTAGTCAACTTTCGCACATTATTCTCTAACTCTTTAATTTTACCTTTGAACTTCAAATCTTGATCAATTTTTTTTTGAGAAATTTTAGACATATGTTCTTCACACTGTGTCTTTATAAAATCCCATATCATTTTTGCTTTTCGAAACTTCCTGATTGGATTTTTAAGAGTTATAGACAAAGCTAACATAAGAAGTGCAGTAGCCTTTTCATTTTGATCATACGATTTCCTTTCTTCACTTGAAAAATTATGCATCTCCTTCAAAATGACCATCACCATAAGTTGGATACTTATGTTCATCTGTAATTGGTAACCACAAATTTTCATCCAAATCATTAACATAAGCTCTAAAATTTGTTGCCCAACCATGATAATCTTCAAGATTTATCAACTTTGGCACATTCTGACGATGACGCTCAACGAATACTTCAATTTCATACATTTTGGAAATCGTAAAATTCGATCTCAAAATTGCAAACTTGAAAACGAAGGTCTTACAAGCGGATTTTGGGTACCAAAACTGAGGGTACTGGCAGTTAGGCAGTAAAACTGTAGATCTTTCCGAGACGATCGTTTTGGCTGGTATTGAGTTCCGTAACTCTTAACGGTTCTCAAGTTAGGTCAGTTTTCATGAAACAACCCAAAAATCCCAACTTTGTCCAAACTTGATCCGGGCCTGTTCCGAACTTCCTCCGAACCACCTCCGAGCCTACTCCGAACGTTAGCTGAACAAGGCCGAACTCTCACTGAAACAAGAATGGCCAAACTTCGTCCGAACTCTCTCCGAACTAGGAGTTCGAAGCGGTTATTTTTCAGTTACTCCGAACCTCAGACGAATTCGGACACTATCGACATAATTTTTGCGATTTTGAGAGAACTTGGATGAGATTTTTTACAGGAACTCAGGAAAAACCCATAGAAATGTTTTAGTAATGAAAATCATTCGAAAAGCTCAAAGATTTACTCGTTTTTGAATAAAAACCACTCGGTTTTATCAAGAAAATAACTACGATCAAAGCAAACGCAATAGAGCAACCTGGATTTGCTCTGATACCAATTGAAAAACCGTAAGACGGATCTTACTATAGGTTTGCTTGATTGTAAAGTGAACACGAGACGTAAATAATAGTTTGTTTTATTGAAATCAACAAAGACTCAATTACAAACTCTCTCTTAAGCTCTCTAGAGAAACACTCTAAAAAATACATAGTTAAGAACTGGTCTCTCTCCCTCGATCCCACATTCAAAGCAAAAATTCCTATATACGTCTGGGCCGATCTCCGTCTGAACTCTAAGTTCGGCTGGTCCAAACCTCAGGTTCGGACCTAGTTCGGCCGGCAGCTTGAACTTGTCTTGAATCTTCACATCGTCTCGTTCAGATACTTCATATGACGCACAGATTATGTATCAACAAAGCCCTATCCGCTGGGCTGCGAGTCTGCGACTTCCGCTTGGTTAACAACTCAATAGGAATATGTATATTCAGTTGTAGCGCACAGACCCGGATTACAAGGAAAATCAAATGAAAAAAAATGCGGAGACCGGGTTTCGAACCCACGACCTCGACGTTAAAATATGTGCGCATTAACCACTGCGCCAAGCGTTGATGTTGATCTAGAAATAGGAAAATAATTTTTTTATATAAACCCGACTCGGTGTCTTCTTGTTCTCAAACCCTAAACTCCGCTGGACTTATTCCGATCACCAAAAAATTGTAAAAATGAGAAACGGGACAAGGGTAACGTGCGATTAACATAGGGAACCGTTTAACTCGAATCAAAGATGTTATTTTGATGTGATATTATGATGAAAACCAAACACGAACTCGAACTGATGCGAACTCCAATCACGGCTTTAAGCTCCGGTGGTTTAGTGGTGGTTGGCGACTGCTTGTCCGTGATCCATTATTGCAGAACAGTTGATGATGGTGTTGACTAAAGGCCAAACCATTGATTTTGGGTGGTTCTTGTGTCGCCAGTTAAGAAAAACGAGAGAGGGAGAGAGGTGTTTGTTTTTGTCCAATGAATTGAAACAAGGGGGAGGTAGATTGATTTTAGTTTGATGTTTTCAAGGAGGTGTTCGGCTAGAAGATTTTTGTAACTGATATGGCATTAAATCAACTATCACAATATGACAAGACAAGCCCCTCATCATATTATAAAGGTGGCACAAGGTTTCGGAAATGTCAAGGTTAGTCCATGCAAGTTTAGGTTAACTGTGCTAGGTTTAAAAAGTTAGCAAAGCTAATCCCTCAAGTTTAGATTGAGTTTACAAGGCTAACGGAGATAACAAAGGATTACTTTAACGATGATTACGCGTGTGCACGCCCAAACATGTCTAACGTATGACGTTTATAAAAAATCATAAATCTTGTTTTGTCACATAAAATCATAATAATAACTCCATAAATATATATTTTCAAGTACACATAAAATGATATATTTAAATTTATACTTATATATGAAACCCACATGAAATCATAAAACAAAAACAATACGTATAATTTCATGACATGTTGTCACATAAAACCATAGAATAAATTGTTTGATGATTTATATAAAATCATAGAATACCATAGAATAAACCGTCTGATGATTTATATAAAATTATAGAATATCAAACGTCTAGACTAAAGTGCATGCTCATATAGTGATGGTTATATAAAATCCTAAATAATAAAGTCAACACTTGTCCAATTCATAAATGTTCACACAACATTTATATGGTTTATTTGAATCAGGAAAAGACCTGAAAAGACGGATTTTCACAAGTATGGTTCTTATCAATATCGGTTATGACATACTTTGGCCTAATAGATTACGACACTCTCATTAAGGCGTCCCAGGTAAGCATCCAGATCTGATGGTAAGTCCGGATTTATACGCAACACTTGCCTCTGATAGAGACCCCAACTACCAATGTTTTCACCCTTCTAGTTACTACATGCCATATTACTAAGAACCTAACCCTGACGAGAAACTAAAATAAAAAATCAAGATCCTAAATGACACGTAAGGCATACTAAGAAAAGGCTAGGAAGCCTCGAGAGTTAGTGTACGTGTGTCTGTTGAGTGTTAAGATTATGAAAGGTTTTAAAGTAGGTAAGACTAAGATGCACCTAAAGGACATAACATAAAATAAGTAGGCATACAATGCGTGAGGTACTCATGTGGGACACCTAAGGCAATAGTCTAGGTCAATCCACTTCTAATAACCTAGATCCCTATAGCTGGGCTTTGGTACTAATCTGTCACACCCCAATCAATGACGGAAACGTTAGGGAATGATGATTGTCTAGATGCACGCAACACTAATTAAGTTGTTATATAATTAATCAAACCTATTTCATTGCAAGAATATAACCGTTCAATTATAGGAAAAAAAACCTAACAAGTACAATATGATTAAAGTGTTTACTAGGTCCATGTTCCTAAGTGACAGCATCTTGAGTCCTCATATATTCCTACCTGCAACATGTACAAAGTAAACTGTCAACTACAAAGTAGTTGGTGAGCAATCTTGGTTTAACTACATGCATAGTTTAGTTTCAAACAAGCGGATTGTATGATACGATGGATTAAATGCGAGATATAACATACAAAGCACATCAAGAGTTCCTATTCCAAAGTATAGACTTTTTATACAAGGAGTTCCTATCCCCAAAGACTAGGATTTTGAGGTAAGGAGTTCCTATCCCCAAGGGCTAGGATTTAGATATAAGGAGTTCCTATCCCCAAAGGCTAGGCTTTTAATAATAAACATGAGAACCACATAGATAACACACCGAGATACATGCTAGAATATCACATAACACATAAATTCACACATAATCAACATTCGCATAATTTTTGTGATAGATACTGAGAAAACGACACATTAAGATACAATACATGTTGCACCCTAAAAGCTATAAAAGAAAAAAGGGGCAAGATTACTCACTTAGTGAATAATGTGTTCAAGAAATGAGAATGCCACCGAGTACGAGGTATGACTAACTCTGGCAAACACCTTACGAAACGATTAACAAATAAAGTGAACGAGAACCAAGTTGACTGAGGTTTTAGGTTTACAATCAATTAGGGAATATTATAATTAGTGTACCAAAGAGATTAAAACATTTTCTTAAAATAATATATTCTGGACTTAAAACAGATTTAATACAATTACAGCACGGTGCCCATAACAAGTCGTTACCATATAATGAGCCATTACACGGTCCGATTTATAATTTTATAACATCAAAACTTATGCTTTACATATAAGAAATCCTAAGCTACAAGGTTCAATTGGTGTCTCTAAAAATTATAGGGTATAGAACAGAAAATATGATATCTTTAGAAATATTATAATCTTTACCCCAAAGTTTTATTAATTACAAAACTTAACCAAAACCTTGCAAAATTTCACATGTGACTAAAATCATGATTTAAGTCACATACATATAATTAAATGAAAAGTCCATAACAGATTTGTCACACCCCCAAATTAACCACTAACGGAGTTTATACTGTTAAGGGGTGCGACCAGACCAGGACCACAACCATTAGTTACAAATACTAAACGAATCAGAGTAAAGTCCAAACGTTCATGATAAAAACAGTTTTAAAAGTACGCAGCGGAAAATAAACATAAGTATCTTAGCACTAACCACGTGCTTAAATTACAAAACATGAATTGTTATTAAATTCCCGAGTTTGAGTTTAAAATAAGAAATCTTCAAGTGCCATGCCAACCTCCAGCGGATACTCCTTAGCGATCTGCAAAAGTTTAAACCACGCAAGTGTCAACCTAACAGTTGGTGAGTTCACGGTGGGCTTGTCATGCAGTGGCCCGGTCTCATAATCATAATTGTATCGACATGTACTTAAGTAATATTTTTTTGTGAAAAGCAATGCTCGGTAATGTCC
>JBCNJP010000027.1:99933501-99995945 GCA_039602395.1 Deinandra increscens subsp. villosa
AAATTTCGTTCAGGGAATTTCGCTCGGTAGTTTCGTTCGGATAGGTCTGGTTGGTTTACCCGGCGACACTATAGTTTCGCTACATAGTGTCGCTGGATGAAGATATACATAATTTCGCTGGTTAGTTTCGCCCAGAGAACATGGTAGTTTCGCTAGTCGCGAAAAACTTACGGATCAGCCTAAAAATCAATCTAACAGTCCCCATACTTCATGTAATTCAGTATATAGCATGCATAGTCAATTACCAACATCATAGAAGCAGTTTAGACACCTTATTCATGTATTTTCATCATCAAATCACCAAAATACATTTAAAACCCTAAAATGACTAAAATGGCATAAATCTTCATTATGGTTTGGTTTCAAACGTAAAGTTACTGACTTTATGATAGATCTAGCATCCCTAAGCAACATATCAGAAGATCAAGTGATTACATGAAGATTTAAGCATGCTTTTTAAGAAAACACATAGAAAACATAAAAATGGTGGTTTTGGGACTCACGGTTCGATCTCCAAGCTTGATGGATGATGGTTCGGGGCTGAGATCTCGATGGCTCGGTGTGAATCTCGACTGACCAGATTTCCAGGAGAAAGATGGAGTGTGTGTGTGTTTTTGTGTAAAGGAGGCAAATGGAGAAACTAGGGTTTATTAAGATATTATATATCAGAGGCTAGTTTCGCTGGCAGTTTCGCTGGCCAGGCGAAACTGGGTCTGATCTCATGTAATCCGAGTAGCTTGGCTAGCTACCGGGCGAATCTGTAGTTTCGCTGGCTACCAAATTAGGGCAATTTTCACATAATCAAGTTTTTTTACAGTTTGTCATGCTATTAATAATATTAGATCATGCGTTTAAATCACGTTGCACAATGAATAATGAACACATAACACATATGGACGGGTTCGGTGATCAACCAAAGGTCGTGGACGTATTCGGCCTAGTTAAGCATTAGTTACTAAGTTAACTCTTATAACGTAACTAACGGAATTGTCTAACGGAAGTTAAACTTGAAATTCTCGGATGTCACAAGATTTGAATCTCCAAAATCATTGTCAAATTGCTTAACTTAAGATTAGTCACAAAAGGTCTTGATTTATTGGATTTCGAACCAAAGATTCAAACTTTGTCCATAAAACTCAAGTTAACGGTTTTGGAACATCAAGTGCGATTTATCTAATAGTTTAGGATCATGGTAAAACAGATTTATAGAGTTTAATTAGGATTAGATCAATATATGATGAGTGGTGTCCCGATACACTCTATTTAATTATAACTATATTGAAAGTACACCAACACGAGTTCAATAATCAGTTTTAGTAATGAGTAGCATGTATAGAAAATGAGCTTAAATTATTACTTTTAAGTTGAACACGAACTTTAACGATTTAATACTCGGCTTCGAAACATGTTCAGATTACTTATTATCTAACACAATTTAAAATAAAATTGCAGTAAAGGAATAAATAAATAAATAATGAGTTAAAGTAAAATGTGAAACTTTTTTTTGTGTGCAGGTTAAGCTTCGAAAATCAACAAATGATAAATGGACTTAAGCCCAATAACAAGAAGAAGATAAAAAACGTGGTACAGCAAGGAAATAAAAAGGATTTTGACAAATTGGAGGGGAGAATTTACACAAGATGAGAGGTTTTGGAGGGCAGAGACGACAGCAGCCTCGTGGCTGCTTGCTGCGCACATAATTCCAAGACAAATGAGAGATAAACAGTTCCTGAGTAAAGTTTTTATTTTCTTAAGTTCAACTACATTGTATACATATTTAATATTTAGTTTGTTGATATTATTGATGAATCTTTTAGTAACACTAGATGATTTATTCGTTAATATGATTGGCTAAATATTTCGTGATCATGCCTAGGTGTAGGGTTTATTGATTTCTTAATTGTTTCTTGGTTGTCTATGTACCCTAGGATCGGCTTAGTGGGTAAATAGAGTATGGTTTAGTTTATGTAAAAGATTAACACATCACAACCCTTAATTGTGAATGAATCCGATGACTCACACATTATAATAACTTAAGTTAGAATCGTGTTATCTGAGGCTAATCCTTCACATCGTCCCTCTTTTGGACGTCCTAGTTAATCATTTAAGATTAATTATGAACAAGATGCATACTATCCGCGCGTTGCGACGGGTAGTTTATTTTTTAAATTGTATTTTGTTTTTATTTTTATGTAATGATGTTTTCCTGTCATCGCAAATAATTTCATGTTGTCACATAATTATAATAAAAGGATAGTCAAAATGATTCATTAGAGAATCAATCATTCTTACATAAATTATAGTAGTCATTCTTACATAAATTATAGCAAACCAACAAAGTCATAAACAAAAGTCATGGAAACTGAAGTTGTTTCTTACAGCAAACCAACCAAAATCATAAAGTTAAAGTCATAAACACAACATAGTCATACTGAGTTGTTACCTCTGCCACTTCAACATCATTGTTAGTTGGAAATTTCATTCAACGACATCAGATATGAAAAGAGCTTCGAGCTCAAAATCATACCTGAGGCGTATTTTTTTATTAATCTGGAGGCCATGTTGTTTGGTAAAAGATTTCCAATTGTTAATGTTGTACCTGCAATGACCAAACAAAAGTTCAGCAAATGATGAGTATAATTTGTTAACTATACTTAGTAGCAGGTTGTTTGTCTTTTGGTTCTGGGTAATGAAATTATATTTATAGTGGTAAGCAAACTCAGAGGAAGATAGAAATCATGTCGTCAGTATTGAACGTCCTGGACTACAAAATAAACTTAAGGAGGTAAACCCGAGCCAAAGGGCCGACAACATCAATTAAAAAAGGAAGCCAAAAGACGATGACGTGTAGGAAACCTCAATTCAAAATCACTGGACTCTTCGTCTGGAAAATCTCTATAACGATTAAAAAGTAGTGGTGTTGAGCAGCCTCCTCACATGGCTATATCTACTATACCCATATAAGCAAATTTAAGAGGTTGTTATGCTGGATGACGTTAGATATTTACTTTTCACTAACAAAACAATCAACTCCAAAAGTTCAAGATTCAATAAATCAAGGATGTAAAATTGTAAAATTACAAAAGGTTTTATAATAACATTGCTTATATGTTGATGATCACTACTTTTAACCGGTCTTTTAAAAGGCCAGCCTCATTCGCTTTACAATATGACACATTATTCAAAAACCATGAGCATTAGTTATCCAAACACATTTAGGCCAAAACAAAAGGTATATATACAAATACTCATATGCTATCTTTCTTAGTTTTCTTAAGAAGTGATAAACGTATGGCAACAACCTGCAGGTCCTTTAAAATGTTGAGGACATACCAAATTCCTAATAATTCTCTTGATGTTCCATGGAATATTGAACCGATTATTGTATATGTATATATACTTTAGGTCATAATCCTTTACCTCTAGAAGTTCACCCTTAACATTCTCAAGGCCTTTAATGTGTCCTTCTGCCTAGCATTGCAGCCTCAACAACCTGTTTCAGAACAAAAGTGATGATTCAGATCGAAAATCAGGAAAGTAGAATTCCAAATGGCCGAGTCAGGTCAATTCAGTAAGCCAGTTTAGGGGAGGTTCAGGCTAACATGGGCCGATTTAAAAAATAGCCATGTAAAAAAAAGTTAGGAAGATAGTTAACACTATATACAACCTTGAAACATAGGCTGTAATAATTCCGTAACTACATTCGATCTAAATCGAATACACACACCACAATACACTCAATGTGTGCAGAAATATACGGATCAACATCAAGATATGGGCTGGTATAAAAAGTTAATAAAAGAATGGTACCTATAGTCATTACGCTAAATATAGAATTATACCTTCCGCGAAGACGAAAGATTTGTTGATAACTATCATTGGACTAAGTTTGACTCGACCCGTTTCAACTAACTCTGCAGAACAAACAAAACCCAATCCAGCAACAACCATGATGACAAAGCGAGCCAGGGTTTGGTCTTGGATACAGTCAGTGTCTGCAGAAAGATATAAGCCATCATGCAGATATGGGTTAATAGTTAATAAAATAGGATCTATGCTTATCACTCAAAACAAAAACTAACAATAGAATTACAATCATTTTCACACCTTTTACCTCAGATGTTGATTCGCGCTTATGTACTTTAACAAATGATAATACAACATAGCTATTATTTTAGGACTTTGAGTAAGCATAAGGAAAATGATAATTCTCCAAATACTTACTGCTTTGAAAGCCAACGTTACAACAATTGAATAATCAGACACTGAGCCACAATGAATTTTACATGAAGTGTATCTTTGTTAAGGTTGAAAGAAGGTGACGGAGAAATCGCATGCGTTAATTTCTTTACATATGTGAAAAGAATGTATGCACATGTGGATAAACTCCTATTGAAAATTAATCACAGAAAAAAGTCCATGAGGAATTATTTATGATCAGTGCAACTAATGAGATAATTAAGCCATCACCAATATAATTTAATAACTAAAGAAAAGCTCTTTACTAAAACACATTAACTGGTCTTCTATTACCACTGTAATAAATAACTATATAAGTGAATGGAGAGTACACAGTCAATAGCTACATTGAAAAAGAGCATAAAACTCATAAATAAGGCTGTACAAACTTTAGAACTACTTGTATCTTAAATGCTCCAATTTCATTCGGTTACTTCATCTTTAAAATGTTAAGATGAAGAACCCAATGACTACAAACTTCGGATCAATAGCCAGACTATATAAAATACAACCTTACTTGCCAATTGTCTCATAGCAAATACATTATACATGAACCAATAGAGTCATATAGTTTTAGACTTTTTACTATCTTGAAAATGATTTATGACAGAGGGGCCCCAATTCAAAAACACACACAAAAAAACCTAAGAATATTAAGAATAAAGAGACTATTAGCAACGCCTCTGGCGGGATTCTCCGGTGCCGTCCAAGGTGGTAACGACCAACCTCACCACGACCACATACATCGACACTATTCAATTATATAACCAAAATAAAGCCTAACACTTAAATAGATGAAAGAAAATTCAATTAAAAGAAATATAAGAAGAAAACCACACGGAATTACCATAATACTTGAGATTAGGGCATCACAAAGATGCAAATGTTTAGTTACGCTGCGAAAAGAGGAAAAGCAAAAATTTAACGCCATCGTCTTCATCGATCACCACCACCCGCTGCATGTCGCCTCTCTAAGCCAAATCACCCTAATCAAAGCTGTAAACATGTCAAATAAAACCCTATATTCAAACATTAATATAAGTTGCAAATTTACACAAAAATCATACCAAATAAAGCCCTAAATTCAAATACTAATTAAGTAATAAGAAATTCAAACGCTGGTTAACTAAGAATGCATCATAAACATATTAAATCGATTGATTACTACCAAATGGAAGCACTAAGAACTTACCACTAAGAAAGAGATGAGGTTCACTTTTTGATTAATTGAAGTCATGGTATCTACGATATGAAGAAACTTGTAATCGTAGTGACACTGTCTTTGTAGAATCGACATCGGACCTTATTACCGTTGAAACCCCAACTTTTAATCTTCTACCGTGTGTCTATGGTTTCTAAGAATCACCAAAGTAACCAAATCGGCACCTTCCAGATCTGGATGACACCGATGAGAGTTCAGATATAACTAAAAAATATGATGAAGCTGATGTGAGAAAGCAGACTTTTAATCTTCTACCGTGTGTCTATGGTTTCTAAGAATCACTGTAGGTCCGGAAATTTCCCAAACACACGATATACTAATCAAACACGAGTGCGGAATCCTCGTGAGAGATCGATTCAAGAAAATACTAGAAGAAGATATTCAATCTATGAGAAAGATTGAATCTTGAATGAAGAACAACTACTATGAAGCTAACACTTGCTGATCGTAAACCCTCCTTGCTTGAAGAAATCGGAAATAGTAAATGGAAAGCTTGGATTAATCGTGAATATGAGGTGGTATTTATACCACCTCATTACAAGAACATGGCCAATCATAAACATGATTAGGCCCAATCATAAACTAATTAAATGGCCCACATGGCCTATTAAACAAGCTAAACTAAGCCCAAAACTAAGCCCAACACTAATGTTCATGCCTTACATAAATATAGCCCTACAATCTTCCCCTAGGCATGAATCATTAGATCACTTACGGCAGCAGCAGATCAAACCTGAATGTGCTTTGTACGTTGTTGGACCACCATCCGTTCTCTACGATCCGCTTTGCAGTTCCATCAAAGATACCAACCCTTATAGCATTCTCCATGTCGTTTTCATCTCCAAGTATGGGTTGGGTGGCTAGGAGCTTGATGTCTCGCTCTCCAAATCTTAGCAAGTCCACAGGATCGTAGAATCGGAATTGCCTCATCGGCTTGCAGAGCACCACCACTTCATGAGTTGTCGGATCGTAACACCAGCAATCAAAATTTCTGACCAGTGTGCCATCTTCGATCTCGTCCAACATGTTAATGACTCTTGTACGCTTAGTGGGTGGCCTCCTAGCTTCACCAATGGGCTGCCCTGTCACTGGGTCAGTCCCTGTCTCTATCCATCTGTCCTCTTTCAACTCAAACTCTGCAAAGTCGTTTTCTTGATGGCTCAGCAGGTTGTTGCGGATAAGATTTCCTTCAGGTCCATTCCACCTGTTTATGAAGGGAGCTCTCAAAAGGCTTCTGATCTCAGGCTCAGTCCAGGAGTGGAATTGACCACGCGTTTGATAATACTCCACAGGACTGTAGCCGTCACGGATCACGGCAAAGAGTTTCTTCTCGGTGTCATAATGCCAACACAAGATGGTCTCACGACTCCCACGTTTGTCAATTGAGCTCTCACCCACATCAATGGTGTATTGAGTGGGGGCTGGTCCTGGAAGAACTCCCTGAACCAGTTTTCGTGGCATCTTGGTGCCTTGGAGATGATTCTGCCACTGCGGGTGTAATCAGGCATATCAATGTTCTCATCTCCTTCATCTGTCTCCATAACATCTGCAGCTTGCACCCCCTGTGACGAACCTTGACCTGGGACACCTGAGGAGTTGGACCCCACAACATCCTTCAATTCATCGAACTTCTTCCTCAGGTCCACCAGCATGTTGTACAAATATTTCATTCGGTCTTTGTCCGCCACCTCCTTCTCTCTCATATACTTATTTTCTGCTTGAAGAGCCTTGATCTCATTCTCTCTAGTTCTGTTTTGAGAGATCAGGAAATTGATCTGAGGATCAGCACTTATCCTCATATCTATTGGAAGCTCCGCTGCTTGAAATGGTCTAAAACTTGGTGCTGCAAGTGGTTGGCTTGTCACAGTAGAGAGATTCACTCGTACTGGACTTGGAACAACAAATGTGTTCTCAACCTCCAAGAATTGCCTATCTTCCTGAACAGGGCTTTGTTCATTCAGAATAGGGCTGGCATTCTGCGCAGGGGCAGGTTGTTCTTCAGCAGTTGTTGTTGTTGTTGTTGTTGTTTCAGCTTGATTGGCTTGGCCTTGTGAGCTCTGACCCACTTCTGTTTGAACAATCAGCAAACTGGAGCTAGATTTCTTGTAGCTAAATCTAACAGTCCTTGGGTCAGTCCTCTTCCTCGGAGAAGGTTCACGAACAGGCATTGGATCTTCTGATACCTCAGTTAACTCAAATTGAGTGTCAATGTCTTGAGGTACAGAATCACCAGAGGAAGAGGCATTCATCACATCTCTTGATCTTTTCAGACTCAGAGGCCCCAAATCTCCATATATATCATCATCTTCTAGATCAGCAAATATGTCATCCATGACATTTTCTTCGTCTGAAGGGATTGACTCATGATCCTCGACCACATTCACAGCTGGAGTCACTGCAATGTCTTGGTCTTCAGCCACTATAGCATTCATAACTGGCACTTCGGCCGCTGGCTCTTCTTCTTCTATCACTTGCTCTCGGGCTACCTCTGGAAAGGCACCTCTCTTTACCCATTCCAATCTTCCCTCAAAACTGTTTCTGCCCCTCCTGTCTTGGGTCTGGAGTCCAAATACTCCACAGTCCATCACCTTCACATCTAGCTTCTCAATCCTCTCCTCAATCATCAGGTATTTCTCCATGACCACCATTTGCACAAACCTTGGTGTCATGAGAAACTGCTCACGTGCACTTAAGTCGGCATTGCCTATCCAATCCAGCAACATCATTCTTGAGAAGTTGAAATTCCAGTCAAGGGCCAATGCGACAAATGCAGTCCCGTGGATCTTGTTAAGCTGATCGAAGCTCGTTCTCTTGCCCAGAAAGGATTTCTGCATAAAGTGGGCAAGGCATCTCCAGTAATGCGGCAGTTGCTTCTTGTAGATAGGTGGGAATTTGCCTTCATATCCCATGGATTGGGCTCCTGCCAGAACAGCCTCTTTCGGGTAATCAACCGGATCGGTAGCACGATCGTTGATAATAAGCCCTTTTCGAATGTCTTCCTCCAGTGTAACAATCTGCCGATTCTGAATGGTGGCTATAATTCTTGTCTTGTCAGCACTAGCCCGAGCAGTACCCCAGAACTCTCTGACCAGCTGCTCGTCTATCAGAACACTCGTCCTCAGGGCATGATTGATCTTGCACACGTTCATCCCTGCCACCAGAGAATAGAATAGGTCCATGTGATGCTCTGGCGGATCTTCTAAATAGGCTGGAATGCAATGGTCGTGATCAAATTTTATATCCTCATCTATAACATTGCCTGCCATCTGAGACAAACAAGACATATGCATCAGCTTTGATCATTAACGAGCAATTATGATTATTAACCCTTAACTTTGTTCAATTGAAGATAAAATTTTACTTTTGAAAGACACACAATTTCAATTTGAACTTTTAGGGAAAATAATTGAATTAAACACACGCTCACAAACACCGTTAAAAATTTAACTCAAAAACGATCAACTTTAATGAGATTTCAAAAATATTAAGCGTTAAAGATTTTAATTCTCATTTATTAGAGTTCACGATCCACAAAGAGGGTTCACAATCCTTTAATCGGGTTTACGATCCAGCAAACGGGTTCACGATCATTCTAAAAATGGCCCAATCGTAATCTCCGTTATCCAATCGTAAACACTGTAAAACCGTCAAGGCCCAGTCGTAATTGACGTTTGTCGTATACAGGATCGTAAACGATCATTGAAATCAAATGAATCGTAAACACGGATCGTAAACGATCCAAACTTCATCTTCTCCGTCGACAAAGTCGTAAACACCGTTTCAGCCATTTTTACACCTGCAAGTTTTCTCGTAAACTCGATTAAACACAGAAATACACAAGATAATCATCAATCTCTACCTTATAACAGTTTATAGCACAAAATCGACACTAAATCTTCTTGAAATCGGTACACACACAGGAAATTCTTGACCGATTGTGATTTTAGGGTTTGGAACGTGCAACCAAGAAACGAAGGTCAAAACAGTCGATTAACAGAGGGGTAATGGTCGGAAAGTGATGACGATTACAATGATGTGGTTTGTTTGTGAAACGGTGAACGGAATCGGGCTGGAGAGAGGTCTTCGGCGACGGGAGCGGCAGAGCAAGGGTTTTCTACGGAGGGGTCGTAAACGGAAAAGGGGAGAGAGAATCGTAAATGGGTTTAAAAAAAAGAAATGGTGATCATAAACACCAAAAGTTACACATTGCCCCCCCAAGAACCGCAAACATAAAAAAATTCATACAACCCCCTCAATCTTTTAAAAACAAACAAGTTCACCCCAAACTTATATAATTCTCATAAAATTTGAAAATTTAACACTTTGAGAAATTTACAAAACTTCCCCTCAGACTCATACGTCGAGTATCCGATCATGATCATGAAAATTTTAAAAATTAAAACAGTTAAAAACCTAAATTTAAATATTTACAAACTTGCCTCAGAAATTTGAAATATTTACTTACCTGGTGCTGGTAGATTTCACAGATAATTTCAGACAGGTCTTTGACTAAGGAACCCTTTTCAGCTTCCGTTACTTGACGCTCTAGACAATTGCCAGGTGATTTGAACACAGAAACTCACATCCAGTTAAGTGCTTAAATATAGTACAATTTTACCGATATGTTTAACCGTCCCCACACCCAATTTTCCATAGCAAAACCTACCCAACCTCAGAGTTTATTGAGGATTCACAAACCCCCAACTTGAGGAACCATGCAACACTGCTTTGACTACCACTTAATTCTATTTTCATGAATTATCAATTGGTGATCAGGTCGGCCGCATAAGCACGCAGAGAAGACCAATAGAATAATTTTATTTACTTTTTCTTTTCTTTCTTTCTTTTTCAGAATTTTCATTTTTTGAATTTCTTTTCTTTTTCTTTTTCTTTTTCTTTCCAGCGGTGTTGTCATATACAGTATAAGCATGGCGTGTGAGAGAGTGAATACTAGGTAAAATACCACTCTCAACCCGTTTTTGTCGGGACTCAGTTTTTTAAACCATGTAGACTAGGATGGGAAACTAAACATTTATAGAGATTAAGATTACTGCACTTACATAGATGATCATTGTTTTGGTTGAGCTTACCGACATATCATCTTCGAGCAGTCTTTCACATCAGCCTTACACGTGTCAGTCTCCGACCGTCATTGAACAATTTTTGCAAGTCCTATCAAAAGACATCATAAAAACTTTTCAGTTTAACCAACACCATTTCTTCCCCTGTTTTTGTGAGGCTTTTGAAATAAGACTCAATTTTTCAGTCATTTTTTTTTAAATAAATACCAAAAACTTTGTACAAAAACAAAATGATCAGATCATTCCTCGAAGGCAATCATCTTCAGGCCTTCAACACATGATTCAAAATTAGGACGAGTAAGGGGTTTTGTAAAGATGTCCGCAACATTCTGATCCGAGCTTACCTTTTGAAGCTGAATTAGCTCCCGATCATAGCAATCACGAATGAAATGTACCTTTATGTCTATGTGCTTGGTTTTAGAATGCTGGACGGGGTTTTTCACAATCTCAAGAGCAGCAGCGTTATCACAAAATATAGGAGTGTTAACGAATTCCATACCGTAATCTGTGAGCTGGTTTTGGATCCATACTACCTGTGAAGTACCGGCAGATGCTGCCACGTATTCAGCTTCGGCAGTTGATTTTGATACGGTATGCTGCTTTTTTCTCTGCCAAGAAATGAGCCTATCTCCCAGGTACTGACATCCTCCAGTAGTAGATTTCCTGTCAAGGTCACTACCTCCATAATCACTGTCAGTAAAAGCATATAATTGAAAATCAGTGTTCTTCGGGTACCAAAGACCAAGCCTAGGCCTGCCTTTCAGATACCTGAAGATACGCTTAACAACAGAAAGATGAGAAAGTTTAGGGTTAGCCTGATAGCGTGCACACACACAAACTGCATGCATGATGTCTGGCCTGCTTGCTGTTAAGTACATAAGTGATCCAATCATCGACCGATAATGGAATTCACTCACTGACTACCCGTTGAGATCAGCTGACAGGAGTGGTTTGGATGCCATGGGAGTGGAAATGGGCTTGCAATCCTTCATCTTGAACTTCTCCAGAATCTCATTCACGTACTTTTCCTGATGAATAAGAATCCCAGATTCATCCTGTTTGACTTGTAAAGCAAGAAAGAAGCTCATCTCCCCTTGGTCACTCATTTCAAACTTTTTCTTCATAATCTCCTCAAATTCGGTGCATAATTCCTCGTTTGTCGAACCGTAGATAATATCATCTACATACACTTGCACCATGATTATGTCTTCCTCCACCCTCTTTCTGAACAAAGTCTGATCAACAACTCCTCTTGTATATCCATTCTCCACCAGGTGTGTTGATAGCGTCTCATACCACGTTCTTGGAGCTTGATGTAACCCATACAAAGCCTTGTCCAGAAGATACACATAATCTGGATGCTCCTCATCTACAAACCCCGGTGGTTGAGTCACATAAACCTCTTCATTCATCTCAGCATATAAGAATGCCGTCTTGACGTCCATCTGGTGTACCGTGAAATTCAGATAAGATGCAACCGCAAGAAATATACGAATAGCTTCCAGTCTTGCCACAGGTGCATACACCTCATCATAGTCAATTCCATGGATTTGTCGATGACCTTGAACTATTAACCTTGCCTTGTTTTGAACGATTATACCCGTGTCATCCTTTTTGTTCTTATACAACCAACGAGTGGGTATAACCTTCTTGTCGTCTGGCCTCTTGACTAGTCGCCACACTCCCAGCTTTGAGAATTGATTTAATTCATTGTGCATGGCCTCTATCCAATTCGGATCTCTGAGAGCAACCATCACATTCGGAGGCTCAATCTGGGAGATAAAACATGAGTACATGCAGAAATTGATATCCCCTGTGCGGCTTCTAGTTGAAACTCCTGCAGACACTGGTCCAAGTATGTTGCTGACTGGATGATCCTTGTTGATCCTTGATACCTGAACCTCTGGCACAGACACAGAAACAGGCAGATTAGAACTAACAACATTATCATTTATATCATTCATACCTGAACTTTGTGGAATTTCTGAATCATTATCACAAGTTCCTGAAGTTCCCGGAGCATCTGCGTTGACATATGTGGGAATTGGAACTGGTGCTTTCTCACAGACTCTTTCAGTGTGAGGTCTTGATTCAGATGGCTGAGTGATAATCTCTTATTCTTCACCCAAATTGTGAAGCTCATTCGAAAACTTAAATCCTTCAAACAGAGACCCATAGTTAAAAATCCAATCAGGTCCAGTCCCTGCATCCGACGGATTGTCTTCAAGCCAGTCCACATTGAAAGCTTCAATGATCAAACCGGTGGTCTTGTTATAGACACGATAAGCACTATTTCCCGAATAACCAATGAAATAACACTCATCAGCTTTCACCTCGAACTTCCCCACGTCGGACTGAATCAGTACCATGCACGGACATCCAAATGTCTTGAAATATCCCACCGTTGGCTTTTCTTTATAGACAATCTGATACGGAGTTTTCTCATGACGCTTGTTTAACAGAACGCGATTTTGCACGTAGCACGCTGTGTTGACCGCTTCAGCCCAGAAGAAGATTGGTAGTTTAGCTTCACACATCATTGTCCTTACAGCTTCAATGAGTGTCCTATTTCTTCTCTCAGCTACTCCATTTTGTTGAGGAGTGTAGGGCGCACTGAACTGTCTCTCTATTCCCTTAGCCCCACAAAACATATTCAACTCAGCGTTCTTGAATTCCGTTCCGTTATCCAATCTGATAGCTTTGACCTTCTTGTTCAGCTGATTCTCTATGAGTGTGACAAACTGTTTCACTAGGGCTGGAGTTTCATACTTGTTTGACAAGAAGTAGACCCAAGTAAACCGTGAGTAGTCGTCCACAATCACTAGACAATAGGAGAATTTGCTGATGCTCTGAACTTGCATAGGCCCAAATAGATCCATGTGTAGAAGTTGTAGAACTGATGACATAGAGTTTGCTATCTTCGGACGGTGTGGCAACTTGTGCTGCTTCCCCTTCGCACATGCCACACATTTTTCCACAGTTGAGAAGTCTTTGATGGGCAGCTTTCTGACATGCTCTCCCTTTGCGAGCTTGGTCAAGTTCTTCATATTTGCATGCCCCAGACGACGATGCCACAACATAGCCAAATTTTCGTTTTGTTTTGAGATGAGGCATGCTTCTTCTGACGTTGGAGGATTGCCCATGTTGAGAAGATATGAGTTTGAACGTCTTGGAGTACGCATCAGTATGCACTCCTCGGGAATCTTCACGCCGGGCTTCAAAATAATGCATTCCTTCCAATTGAACATCACAGAATAGTCTTTGTCACAGATCTGAGAAACACTCAGCAAACTGTGAGACAGTTCCTCTACATAGTGTACGTCAGAAAAGGACAAATTTCCACTTCTCACAACTCCTTTCTTGCTAATTTTACCACCCACACCACCTGCAAATGAAACTCCTCCACCATCGAAATCCTCTACATCTTCCAAAAGGGACAAATCTCCGGTCATGTGTCGGGAGCAACCGCTATCAACGTACCAGAGATTGTTGATAGATCTTCTTGGCTGTCCCTACAAGAATCAGAAATTAGTGAGATCCAGGTACCCAGGCCATAACAGATCTGGGCACACCTTTAGCATCAATGTAGTTAACTAATTGGAGAATCATTTCAGACTTTGATCCAGACACATTCTCATTTTGAATGTTGACTTTTGGTTTCCAGGTGGTGGTTTTCTCTGGTTTCAACACAGTTGAGGAATTGTTAACTGACACAGGTTTCTTTTGTGGTGAAGTGACCTTTTTACCAGTTGGCTTTTTAACCGGTGTCCACTCAAGTTTCAGTTTTGTATACACAATTTGCTTCGTTTGAGTGACATTGTTTTGTTTCAAAACCTGTTGCTTGGCTTTCGCTTTGCCATTAGGTTGATTAGCTCTTTTTACTTTAGCCACTTGTTTTTCAACAAATTCTGGTTTTATCTTGTGGTAAACTCCTTTAGATACATAAGTTTGTTTTGGAGTTCTGGTCACATTCCACTTATCAACAACAGGCTTTGTCACAGGTGCCTTTGCGTTTGAAACCTTAGACTGTTCAGTCTTCATTGGTTCAAAACACTGCTTCCCCTGAAACACAACTTGTTGTTTCTGCTTTTGTTTTTGCTTCTCTCCGGTCATCATTTTCTCCAACATACTAGTCCGTGGGTTTTGCGGATAGTATGGTTGGTATGGTCTATTCACACAGTTAGCTGCAAAATGTCCTGGCTTTCCACATTGAAAGCAATTCATGAGTCTAGGCCCATTGACATGACTACAGAGGTACGGACGTCTTGGGTAAGACGACTTCCACTCTGGCTTATCATCTCATTTGTGTATAACACGTTGTTTATCCTTATCAGATTGTGTAATTAAACAAAATTGTTCCGATTTAGATTTGTTTGTTCTATTAAAAGCTGACACAACCTGAGGATAAGCAACAAAGTCTTTGGGCTTAGTCTCACGACCTATTTTTGTGTTAGGCACATAAATTTTAAAACCAGACACTTTTTCATTTGATTCAGAAACATTTTTTAACAACGATGCAACTACTTGTTTTGACTTGGATGTTTCTAGTTCTGACACAAGTGCCATTACATCATCCTTAGGTAAACATAAACTAGAGCCTGACTACAGAACTACTAGAACTACTAGACACGTGACTCTCTTCCACTCTCTGACATTCGGCATCCTCCTTCGAAATGTCTTTGATTTCTACTTCATCTGCAAAATAAATAGATACATCAGAAGAACTCACACAGTTATCCAGAGAAGTATTTGATGATCCTGCTTCACACGCGTCTGTCATCACTCTATCCTTATTACCCAACCCATAAGTCATGTGTTTTTCATTTTCCATTTCCTCTTCTGTCAAAGGCTTCACTCCAACCAAGACACTATCTAAAGGAGGTCCTTCCTCATGCATTTCCGATGCAGATCTATCTATCTGATCCTCCTCTAAAATCATTCCTATTACATCTCTAGTTTTATCTTGAGGAACAACGTTCTTGTTTGCAAAGCTAATTCCTATTCCACCTTTGTCCTTACCCATTCTAACCTCAGTAATGCAGGTGTCCAGAGATTTACTAGCCTGTAACATTCTTTTGCTTCTCATAAGATTTATATCAAGCTTAACCTGCAACTCATTGTTTTTATGCTTAAGTTCATCTATCTGCTTAGTACGTTCTGCTATTTCTAACTTAGCATTGTCATACAGATAAGCATTCTCAGTTGCAAGTTTCTTATATTTCACTATATCTAATTTCTGGGCTTTAACCTTTTCTTCGTTCTTTTGCCATCTACCCTTAAATGAGCTTCTTTCACATTTTACCTCAAACAATTCTAATTGAAAATTTTTGCAAAATTGTCTAAGACCAGTAATTATACGATCACAAACAGGGTTAGAACATACCTTGGTGTGATCTGCTACCATAGCTTCATTCTCCTCAGGTTCATCTTCAGTCACGACAAAAGCATGTTCTTCTTCATCATCATCATCCATAGCAGTCATCATAGCATGTGTCAGGCTCAGATCTTTCATTTGAGATGTCCAATCATAGCCTCCTCCTTCCTGCACAATCAATGCACCTGCTTCTGCCTTTGCCTTCCCATCAGCTGGTTTCTTTTCCTCTGCTCTCTCTTTCCTTGGCTTGCTGCATTCTCTTGCAAAATGCCCATATTCATCACAATTGTAGCACCTAAGCTTGGTTTTGTCAAACCCCATTCTAATCTTGTCTTGATCTTTCCAAACATTTCTCCCTGTAGTCGCCATGAACTTCTTAGCCCTGAACACAGCCATAGCCATCTGCCAAGAGACATCCAACATCTCCACATCCTCTGGATTTATCTGATTCAGCTCCCCCGACAGGATCTCAGTTGGGATTAAGGTTCCGGCCATTAAAGCATGATAACTGCTCATGAATCCCATACCAAGTGCAAAATTGGGATCATTAGTTGCTTCAGAGTTGTCACCTCCACTTGAACCAGCTTGAGGTTGTGCCACAAATGCATTTGTTTTAGACACAGAACTTGATCCACTTGCAACAGACTTTCCTTTTGGCTTCACATCTCCTTCTTCTGACAACAAAGCTTGATTCAGTTTCCCAGCCAAACTAAGAGAGCTTATGTGATTCAACTCTCGCTGCTTGTCATCAATAAGCTTGGACTTCAACCTGTTGATCATTTCATCCAGAGATAGCTCACTCAGCTTGTTGTTGTCCTTAATGATAGAGATATTGGTGTTCCATGACTTGGGTAAACTGTTCAGCAACTTCAAATTCTTATCTTCCAATTCTGGCTCCACACCATAGCTTGACATTTCTGCCATCAGAGATACAAACCTTTGCACTTGCGCTTCAAAAGATTCACCTTGGATATGGTTGAACAAATTGAATTTCTGCTTCAACATTTGCTTTCGACTTGCCTTAATGTCCGGATTTCCCTCATAGGCGACAATCAATGCATTCCAGAGTTCCTTCGCCGTCTTGCAATGCTTAAATCCTTGAGCAATGTCAGGTGTTAGTGCCATGGTCATAATTGCAAACGCCCTCTTAGCCTTGTTACACCTTTCCCAGTCCTCATCTTCAAACTCTTCTTCAGTCTTAGCCTTTCCTGCTTTAGCTCCTTCTCCATGAGTAGGTATGTGTGGTCCATTAATTACCGCTCTCCACAATCTCAAGTCAACACTCTTCAAATGGTTTTCAAACCTGTACTTCCACTCCAAAAAGTTATCCGCCGAAGTGAGTCTAGGTGGACGAGTGATAGAGCCAATCTCGAAGTCCAATTCTGATACATACTTGGTTCAAAATCCATTACGTTAGCAAAGGGAACTTAAATCTAAAATCCAAACGTCCAAAAAACTGATTACGATCAAAACAACCTGATTACGATCCAAACAAGCTGATTACTGTTTTGGTCAAAAACTGCCTAAGCAATTAGTTGATCAAATTTCGTAAGTGAGGTAGCGTGTTTGAGGTAAATAAAGCTGAAAATGTAAGTTTGGAGATTAACACGAGGATGTAACGAGGGAAAATCCAAGTATCCTTGAGTATCCTCAAGGAGCCTGGCAAAAAACCTCGGGGGCCGGTTCAAAGTACCTGCCTCCTAAAACTTTTATATGATGAAAGTATTTGATACAAGTGAAATGAGCTCGTATTCTAAGTGTTACAGAGAGTTTTGATAGCGAGTATCGTGTGTTGTGTGTCCTCTCTTGAATGAATGACCTAGAGCTCGTTTAAATAGTCAAAAATACATTAACTAACTAGGCTAAAAACTAGGGATTGAGTCTTCAAGTCTTTGTGAACGTTGGAGTCAGTTACAACACGTCCCATAAAGCCTTGACCGAGTCTTTAGCCATCATTTACACGTCCCTTAATACCTGCAATCAATTAAGACACGTCGACAATTGTAACGGTTGATCGATAACTGTAGTTCAGGATCCTTTGAGCTTCTGGCGAGCATCCTGAAATAATATAACCAACTGTCCTATATATTAGGATTTCTCCCAACTGAGCCAATATGAACGTTGTGGACCACTTAGTCCACGTTCTATATCATTTTTCCGAGTCCTTAGGCTTGTCTACACGTTTCTTTGACCCTGCAATTAATAAGACACATGGGAAAAACAAACGGGTTAGTTGATAACTGTAATTCAGGATGCTCGAACCTGCCAGGATCCTGAACTTGCATAAGGATACCAAACCATTTGAGCTGCCGCCAGGATCCTGGATTATCAGCCCTAACAATTGCCCCTGAATTTTAACAGTTGTCGACCAAGAAGACGGCTGTAAAAATTCAAACTCAACGTCATCTCTTGAAATAATTACGAAGGTGACTCGTTAGCTCCCGATTTGATAGCAACGCAACTTCTCATGTGATTTCCCCATAAATAACTCCAAGTTGTTGTCTTCCCCATACATCAGTCGGAACCCTGTCGATTGCTCTTTTTGTATTTCCTGCAAACAATGTTAGTGTAGCAGATAATGATCGGGGATCCGGGTGGAGGGATCTTGTAGTTTACAAGACGAAACCCCAATTCCTGAATTAACTTTTGACCTCTGAGCTTCCCAAGCAGAGGGATCCTGAAAAGAATTTGTTAATGTGCTGGGGATAATCCCGGGATTCTTGGGACTAAGCCAATTCTAGGGACAAGCCCGATAAACTGGGGACTAAGCCAAACTGGGGACAAGCCCATAAAACTTTCGAGACATGGATATGTCCAAACCTTAGTTAATGTGAAAACATTAAAAACCTTTGTTAAACTGAGGACAAGCTCAAAAATACTTGGGTCTAAGCCAACTGGGGTCAAGCCCAAAAACTCGAGAGACACGAATGTGCCTAAACCTTGGTTGACATGAAAATGCCAAAAACCTTAGAATCTTTTCGAGATGACACGTCTGCCACCCATTTTGAAGTGCACTCTATGGCCAACAGTGATGAAATTATCAGCCACCCTCAGATGGACTGGTCGCACCACCTTGAACCATAGGCCACTACCGTGCGCTCCTGGCGAGGGTCTTGCGCTCCTGGCGATTCCCTTTAGTGAACGAGGAGGTGAAAACCTCCTAAACCTTTGATAGCATTCTGAATGCCTTATACTTAGAAGAGGTGATCAGCCTCTAGCTTGTGACAAGAAGCTTAGAATATCTGCAAAATACTTCAAGGCTTGGTGAGGGGCGGGTGTTAGTTTGACTAACACCCCTCCGATGCCTAAGTTAGTAACCATTTCACAAAGATAATGATTAAGAAATTGAAATGAGAATAAAAATCATACCTGATGTCCTTGGAGTGTACACAAGGATTTTTGGATATACTTAGAGGATCCGGAGAGTACTTACATAAAATACAACTTCAAGTGAATCGCATTCCAAGCTCTTGGGAGCAGCTCACCTTCCATAGTAGCCAGCCTGTACGCTTCCTTTCCAGCTTCTGAATCTATTAGGTAAGGACCTTCCCATTTAGGTGCGAGTTTCCCATGTGCCGGATTGGTAGTGTTTTGAAAAGCTTTCCTGAGTACCAGATCTCCTACTCGAAATCTTCTGACCCTTAGATTCCTATTGTAAGACTTGGCAATCCTTTGCTGGTATGCTGCCATTCTGAACTTTGCGAGGTCTCTAATTTCGTCAACTGTTTCAAGATCTTCAAGGAGCTCCTGCTTACTAGCTTCGAAATCCCGGCAGCTTGTTCTGGCAGTTGGCATCACTATTTCAGTGGGAATTACAGCTTCTGATCCAAACACCAAGGAGAAGGGTGTTCGACCAGTAGCATTCTTGGAAGTTGTTCTATCAGCCCACAATACGAAAGGTAGCTCTTCAGCCCATCTTCCTTTCTTGTCTCCTAGCTTCTTCTTGAGATTATTGATGATGATTTTATTGCTCGATTCCGCTTGGCCATTAGCTTGTGGATGTACGGGAGTCGAAGTTACCATCTTGATGCCCCATGCCTCACAAAAACTTGTCGTCCTTTTTCCAATAAATTGAGATCCATTGTCGCACACTATTTCTGATGGGATTCCAAATCTTGTTAAGATATTCCTTTTGATAAAGGAAATCACTTCCTTTTCTCTAACTTGAACAAAAGCTTCGGCTTCAATCCACTTAGAAAAATAGTCTGTCATAGCCAGCATGAAGACTTTTCCTCCAGGTGCTACAGGCAGCTTACCAACTATATCCATCCCCCATTTCATGAACGGCCACGGAGATGATATTGAATGGAGCGGCTCAACAGGCTGATGGAGGATGTTGCCGTGCCGCTGACATGCATCACACTTCTGAACAAAGGCCACAATCACCTTCATGAATATCCTGGAGTACTTCAAGTGCTTCAGGCTGCTCGAGGCATCTCAAATATGGTCCTGCAAGAGATTTCTTATATAAGATACCGTTTATTATGGAATATGGAATTACCTTTGTTCGGAAGAGTCTAGAGTTCTCGTTTTTGGGGATTTCTCCTTCTTGGATAAATCTCCTGATAGGATAAGTCCAGGATTCTTGAGGATCCTGAAAGTCTGTCATTTCTTGATCTTTATCTGCTGTGACATTATTAACTTCTTGTTCTTCAATTGCTGGTGTCAGGATGTGAGTTATGGGAATCTTGACACCTTCTGGGATCCTTAAAGATGATGCTAAATTTGCCAAAGCATCAGCTTCCGCGTTTTCTTCTCTAGGTACCTGTGATATGCTGCAATTTTCAAAAGATAATTCTAACTGTTTTACAAGGTCTAGATATTTGGTTAGCCTTTCGCCTTTCACTGCATAGGATCCATTAAACTGGTTAGTTAATAACAAGGAGTCAATAAAAACTTGAATGTGTTGGATACCCATATCTTTAGCGAGTTGTAATCCTGCAATTAAAGCTTCATATTCGGCTTCATTATTAGTAGCCTTAAATTCACAATGGATAGATAGAGGAATAATGTCCCCCTGTGGCGATTTCAGTAGCGCACCCAATCCTGTTCCTCTAACGTTAGATGCTCTGTCCGTGTACAAGATCCAACTGCCTGAAGCTTCTTCGAGCTGCTTGACCTCAAGTTCAACCTCTGGCAGTATGTCGCTGCTGAAATCAGCCACAAAATCTGCAAGTGCTTGTGACTTGATTGCTGTTCTTGGCTCGTATATGATGTCATAGGCACTTAATTTAACTGCCCATTTCGCCATTCTTCCAGACATTTCTGGCTTTCTTAAGACACACTTAATAGGATAGTTAGTTTTCACATAAATAACATGAGTTTCAAAGTAGTGTCTTAACTTTTGAGAAGCCATGACAAGGGCTAAAATCAATTTTTCTAAATAAGAATACCTGGTCTCAGCATCTAGCAACGTTTTGCTTACATAGTATACCGGATGCTGTTGTCCCTCATGATCTTTCACAAGCACATCACTTATCGAGCTGCCTGAAACTGCCATATAGAGAGATAGTGGTTCGCCCTTGACTGGTTGCATTAGAAGTGGAGCAGATGATAAATATTCTTTTAAGGAGCTCAGAGCTGCTTCATGCTTTTCGTCCCATTCGAACTTTTTGTTTTTCTTCAATATGTCATAGAACTCTTTGCTCTTTTCAGATGATCTTGATATAAATCTGTTGAGTGCTGCTACTCTGCCCAATTAGTCTTTGAACTTCTTTGACATTCGTTGGAGACTTGAAGTTTATGATTGCTTGGATCTGTTCGGGGCTGGCCTCAATTCCTCTTTCAGTAACCATGAAGCCTAAGAACTTGCCGGCTCTTACTCCGAAATGGCACTTCGAAGGATTCAATTTCATGTTGAACTGGTCCAAGATGTCAAAAGCAGCTTCAAGATCTCTAGGATGATCCTTTGCTTTTTTCGATTTCACCACCATATCATCTATGTATACCTCCATGGTGTCCCCCAGTTTGTCTTTAAACATCATGTTGACTAGCCTTTGGTATGTGGCACCTGCATTTCGTAAACCAAAAGGCATTGCAATATAACAATAAATACCTGTGGGTGTCATGAAGGCTGTGTCTTCCTGATCCGATGGTTCCATTTGAATTTGTTGAAAGCCCGAAGATGCATCCATAAAAGTTAGCATTTCATGCCCAGCAGTTGCATCCACCATAGAGTCAATGTGTGGTAGAGGGAACGGGTCTTTTGGACAGGCCTTGTTTAGATCTGTGTAATCTACACACACCCTCCACTTACCATTTTTCTTCTGGACTACCACCACATTAGCCAGCCATCGAGGATATTTAACCTCTCTAATCATTTTTGACTTGAGTAGCCTGTCAACTTCTTCTTGGATTATGACGTTTCTCTCAGGAGCAAACTTTCTTCTTTTTTGATGTATTGGCCTGAAAGATTCATCTATACCAAGTTTATGAGTAATAATATCTTTAGATATACCTGTCATGTCTTCATGTTTCCATGCAAATTTTGTGACTCGGGACTTCAAGAGGCTCACGAGCTGCTCCTCAGTATCCTCAGGAATATTAGTTCCTACCAGCACTTTGACTTCAGGATCTTTAGGATTGAGTTGAACTTCCTTGATTTCCAGTTCCTTTGTCATCTGAATTCTTCGTGCTGGTTTCTTTAATTGCTATGCTGGCTTGGACTTGATGGTATTCTTCATGGCAGAAGTATAGCAGTCTTTGGCTTCTTGTTGATCACTTAGTATCCTTACAACTCCCCAAGGTGTGGGAAGCTTCACAAATTGATGATAGGTAGACGGAACTGCTTTCATGTCATTGATCCATGGCCTTCCCAAGATTACGTTGCAGCAAGGAAGGGAGTCAATAACGCAGAATTTCTGCATAGAGTTGACTCCTTCAATGTAAACGGGAAGTCTGATGTCTCCAACCGTATGCTTGGTTTCTCCACTGAATCCTACTAATACCGAGGATCTTGGAATTATTTCTTCTTCCGGAATGCTCATCTTTTTAAGCACGTCCAATTGAATGATGTTGACTGAACTGCCGTTGTCTATCAGGATCCTGCGAACATAATGGTTAGCAATACATAACGTAATTACCAGACTGTCGTGGTGAGGATCCTGGATGTCCAGCTTATCAGTTTCATCGAAAGAGATGACTCTGTCTTCAGTCAATATTGCGTTCTTCTTTGGACGACTGCCTTGATCCATCTTGGCCTCCTTAGCATGCCTCTTTGCCGATGAGAAAGAAGTTCCGCATATGTCGGATCCTCCCGAGATGAAGTTGATTACTTTAGCATCTGCTGGTGGCGACTGAGCTCTTTTGGGCTGCTCGGGAGCTTCTTGAGTTTTACTTTTCTTTCTGCCGAATAGTTCTTTGAGATGCCCCTTGCTGAGCAGGTAACTGATTTCTTTCCGAAGTGCTATGCAGTCATCCGTTAAGTGCCCGAAGTCTTCGTGGTAAGCACACCACTTAGACTTATCCTTCCACGATCCTGGTTTTTCTGATTTTCTTGGCCACCTAGCTTTATCACCTAGATCCTGCAAGGCACATAACAAACCACCCATGTCAGTTGAAAAGCAATAATCAGATACCTTTGGGAGGTTTTCTTCGTTGTCTTCCTCTTCAACTTCGTTGACCCTTGGATTATCATTACGATAATAGGGTTTGTTTCTTTGTTGTTTTCCGGGAGAGCTTGTCCTTCTGCCCGACGTTTCTTCACCTCTTTTCTGGATCTTCTTATCGTCTTCCAACCTGATGAACCTTAGTGCCCTTGTTCTGACTTCATCAAGGTTCCTGCAAGGAGTCATAACCAAATCATCATAAAAGCGAGAGTCTCCTCTAATTCCCATTTTGAAAGCTTCTATAGCAGTGGCCATGTCTAGGTTGGGGATATCCAGAGCTTCTCGGCCGAATCTGGCTACATAATCCCTTAAGGACTCGTTAGGCTTCTGAACTATCCTGTATAAGTCACCTGTGAGCTTCTCAAAGCTCCTGCTGCAGGAAAACTGGTTATTAAACAAGTTAACTAGATGGGGAAAAGAAGTAATGGTATTAGGAGGGATACTGAGCAGCCATTTTAAGGCTGGTCCTGTCAACGTCGAGCCGAATCCCTTGCATAGGCAAGCTTCTTTGATGTTTACAGGTATGGGATTGATTTCCATTCGTTCTCTGTATTGTGCCACGTGCTCCTCAGGATCCGTGGTCCCGTCGTAGAGTTTCATGTTGGGGGTCTGGAATCTTTTTGGTATCTCCACGTCACAAATGGGCCAAGCAAATCTAGAGACTCTGTGGCTGCCGGACGGCACTTCAGGAATCGGACGAATGACGCCAGGAACACTTGAGATCATGTCCTTTAATCTCTGAAGTTCCCTAGCAATAGTTGGGTTGATACCTGCATCCTGCACAATTCCTTGGTTAGGGTTAGCATAAAAATTATCAAAGTTGTTACCAGCCCTGGAAGTTTGGAGATGGATCTGAGGTCCATATTCAGCATCTCTAAGGACGGTTGGCTCAGTTGTAGTTCCCACTTGCATGGGGATGAAGTCTCCCTCATGCATCTCTTGAGATGAACCTGGGATTGTGCCTGCAGAGACAGTAGGATAAGAAAATAAGGATCCTTGAGGATCCTGAGCAGCTCGGAAGCGGCTCCGATATTGTTGGAATGGCTGAGATGAAGATCCCTGAAGCATTTGAGGAGTAGGTGCTGCTGACTGCTGGTTCCAAGGCTCATGAAGGTTCGTCGCAGCAAACCGCTGTGGTTGAGATACAGGTTGTTGCATTGATACCGTTGGCATTTGATGGCTTAAAAACCCGGCTGGTCGCTGACTCGAGCATCTCGGCAGCTGCTGACTTCCATATCCACTATAGTAAGATTCTGGGGGTTGCTCGGAGTAGAACCCAGAGTATTCCAGATTTGTCACCCTGGAAGTCTTCTGATGCTGAGAGCTTGAGAATCTTGCAGTAGTAGTTGTTGCAATACTTGGCTTTGGAACAGTAGAGGGATTCGCTTTCTGTTTTGGCTGCTCCGATATTTCCGGAGAGTCAAACCCGAATGATCTTGGCATCAAAGGGCTATTTACCTCTACTGGTTTCTTTGACTTCTTCAATTCCATGATCTCCTTCATCATTTTCTCGTTGGTTTTGGCTTGCTCATCCACATGAGACTTCATTTGCCTAATCAAAACATAGAGATCATTATTAGAAATAGCAGAGTCAGTGGACGTACCTTGAGATCCCTGAAAAGTAGGATATTCCACTCTTTTAGCGTCGGTGCCGGTCACTTTCTTCATCATTGGGGGGAGACCAGTGTCGACAGCCGGTTTAGTGGATGAAACAGATTTCGAAGTAATCTTTTGTTGGCTCGAAATTTTCAAGAATCGATTATGGGAAGAAGATCAAGGCTCTTAGTCGAATTCAAACACCGTTTGCCCCACGGTGGGCGCCAAATTGTTTTGGTCAAAAACTGCCTAAGCAATTAGTTGATCAAATTTCGTAAGTGAGGTAGCGTGTTTGAGGTAAATAAAGCTGAAAATGTAAGTTTGGAGATTAACACGAGGATGTAACGAGGGAAAATCCAAGTATCCTTGAGTATCCTCAAGGAGCCTGGCAAAAAACCTCGGGGGCCGGTTCAAAGTACCTGCCTCCTAAAACTTTTATATGATGAAAGTATTTGATACAAGTGAAATGAGCTCGTATTCTAAGTGTTACAGAGAGTTTTGATAGCGAGTATCGTGTGTTGTGTGTCCTCTCTTGAATGAATGACCTAGAGCTCGTTTAAATAGTCAAAAATACATTAACTAACTAGGCTAAAAACTAGGGATTGAGTCTTCAAGTCTTTGTGAACGTTGGAGTCAGTTACAACACGTCCCATAAAGCCTTGACCGAGTCTTTAGCCATCATTTACACGTCCCTTAATACCTGCAATCAATTAAGACACGTGGACAATTGTAACGGTTGATCGATAACTGTAGTTCAGGATCCTTTGAGCTTCTGGCGAGCATCCTGAAATAATATAACCAACTGTCCTATATTTTAGGATTTCTCCCAACTGAGCCAATATGAACGTTGTGGACCACTTAGTCCACGTTCTATATCATTTGTCCGAGTCCTTAGGCTTGTCTACACGTTTCTTTGACCCTGCAATTAATAAGACACATGGGAAAAACAAACGGGTTAGTTGATAACTGTAATTCAGGATGCTCGAACCTGCCAGGATCCTGAACTTGCATAAGGATACCAAACCATTTGAGCTGCCGCCAGGATCCCGGAAAATCAGCCCTAACAATTACGATCGTAAACACTGTTTCCGATCCAATCCCAAATCGTAAACACCTTAACCGCCTCAAGAAATCGTAAACGTGATTCCGATTCCCGATTACGACCACCGGAGTCGTAAACACCTGTTCCCGATCTGAAAATGTCGTAAACTCCTTTTACGATTCTGCAAAGTTGTAAACACGATTACGACCAACAAGTACAATCGTAAACTGTTTTCTCCGGGTCGTAAACAGTCAATCTTCAACAGCAACCCAGAAAATGCAGTCGTAAACTCCCAAAACTCGAAGAACACAGCAGCAGCTACGATCGGAAACACCAAAAACCTTCAAATCTTCAACAAAACTCGAACAAAAACCCAGCAAAACACTTGAATCTATATCGTGAGAACCTCGAATCTAAGATTCTTGGCTCTGATACCAATTGTAGGTCCGGAAATTTCCCAAACACACGATATACTAATCAAACACGAGTGCGGAATCCTCGTGAGAGATCGATTCAAGAAAATAGTAGAAGAAGAGATTCAATCTATGAGAAAGATTGAATCTTGAATGAAGAACAACTACTATGAAGCTAACACTTGCTGATCGTAAACCCTCCTTGCTTGAAGAAATCGGAAATAGTAAATGGAAAGCTTGGATTAATCGTGAATATGAGGTGGTATTTATACCACCTCATTACAAGAACATGGCCAATCATAAACATGATTAGGCCCAATCATAAACTAATTAAATGGCCCACATGGCCTATTAAACAAGCTAAACTAAGCCCAAAACTAAGCCCAACACTAATGTTCATGCCTTACATAAATATAGCCCTACAATCACCAAAGTAACCAAATCGGCACCTTCCAGATCTGGATGACACCGATGAGAGTTCAGATATAACTAAAAAATATGATGAAGCTGATGTGAGAAAGCAGAGATGAACTGAGAGATAAGAAGACTTGTATAGAGAGAGAATAAAGTGATCGGATTTCTTTGAATTCGCTAGAAAGAAAAGTGGAATTGTGTCAGTGAAAAAAACGTGTATGCATACACCTAAAAACAACGCATAAGAGCCACCGCCCCTTTTAGTCACTAAAATAAGGGAATGTGTATACAAAAAGACAGATGTAAAATAGTAAATGGCTAAAACGTTGTACAGTACTTATGTGAGTATGAGCATGAATTTAAATTGTTATATATATAAATAGGTAAACTTGAGCCCTAGATGCAATCATATTTTTATTTAGAGTTATTCTCATTTTATATTTTCTGTTTAAAAAATTCAAAATTAATTTTTACACTTATTAGTTTTTTAAGTTAATTTAGTTAAATAATAAAATAAATATATAACACTAACCACATGCTCCTCGTGCATATTGTAGCCGACTTTCCCTAGCTACCTAGGTTAATTAGGTTTTTACATGATCGCAATGATAGGTCATTAATATGGCGCCGTTGCCGGGGAGCTAGTGTGCTTAGTATTTTAGTCTTTGTTTGTTTGCTTAAAAAAGAAAAAAATATCTAAAACCATTTTCATTTTGTTTGTCTTTTATTATATGTATATTTTACCTGTTTTCTTTTACACGGGGTATTTTGGTTGCCTGTGCAGGATGTTTTCTTTTGCAGGTAATAGAATCTCAAGTGTCCGACCATGTATAGGGTTTATGAAGATTTCCCTAGTTTTTCCTAAAGAAAGGAGGCTATACGAAGATATCTGCTAGACTACGAAAGGTGGGAGAACACCCATGTGTCATACTATGAAGAACCTGTTCCTCCTCCAAACTTCTAACATTATAAAAAACAAGATAATGTTCCCAACCACGATGATGAGCAGTTTCATTACATTTGGCAAAGTAAAGAAGAAAACATCGCTCGTTTGGAGTTTCTTTTGTCCAAGGCCGATAAGTTGTTATCACAATCCATCCTTTCGGCTCAACTGACTTTCGAATGCTTAAAATCCAACCGTGAGATATAATTGACAAAATTCAAGAAGAAAAATCTATTTCACTATCTGTGGAGGATCTTGAAATGATGTTCCCTTCTCAAGTCGGGGAGGAGGTTGTGGAGGTTAATACCACATTGATGATTCCATTAATTGTTAAAGTGCTGAAGGTGAAGCAGACTGTTGGGGTGATGAAATGGAAGAAGAGGATATAAGTCTTTCTAAATATGAAATTGTTTATTTAAACCTTGATGAAGATGTAGCACCTCTTGAAGACTTTGTGACTAAAGTAATCCAAGTTTACCCAGACTTTTCCCTAGCATCGAATGTTCCAAAAAACAGAGTTAGGGATGAAGGTTTGAGATTAAGGACACAGAGGAAGGTGAGTTTGCAAGACGTCGGGAAGCCTATCACTATATGGACTAGCAATATCTGTTTATCTAACATGCAAATCACCATCAATCTTCTCCGGACACAGCATGTTAAATACTGAGCATACACTGTGAAAAAGACTTCATTTGTCCACTTGGGCTAGGCTACCAAGGGGTTTTAAAGGCTTGATGCATATGCTAAATGCAACCGTGATTCTTACGAAACTGAGTTTTAGGATTATTTATTTATTTATTTATTAATTATTTTTAACTGAATTAGAACTTAAATGTCGTATTAGGGACAATGCAATGCTTTAAGTTGGGAAAGAGGGTTACTAGTTTTTTGTTCAAATTCGTGTTTTTTAAGTCTTGTTTAAATAATGAAAATTGCAAAATTTTAAAACTTTTGTGTCCTAATCGCGTTGAGAATATTGCTTCTACACAAATTTTGCTAAGTTTTAAAGGTTAATGAGAAAGACTTTGAAGATCATCACAACACTCGAAGATCTCGCCAAGACTACTAAATCAGGTAAACCCGTTCCTTTTATGAGTTTGGTAAAAAAAAAACAGGACGGAGTTTAGAAATCAAGTCTTCGACTCGTTCTGCAACGAGAAGGGCATCACTTGCCAATTTAGCTCTCCCTATACTCCTCAACAGAATGGAATTGCTGAAAGAAAGAACCGCACAATAATCGAGTGTGCTCGGACGCTGCTCGCGGATTCTAACCTTAAATTATCTTTTTGGGCAGAAGCAGTCAATACTGCTTGTTATGTCTTGAATAGAACTCTTTTGGTCAAACATGCCAACAAGACATCCTTTGAGTTGTTTTCTAAACAAAAACCTTGGCTAAAACGCTTAAAACCATTTGGATGTCCTTGTACTGTGTTAATCCAGTCTGAGCAGTTAGCTAAGTTTGCCCCTCGGGCAGATGACGGCTATTTTGTTGGATACTCGATGACCTATGCGGCCTATCGAGTGTACAACAGAAGAACTGAGGTGATTATGGAATCATGGAAAGTTAACTTAACGAGGCATACCCATAATCCCAGAGAACCTGACTCAGATGGCATATATGACTTAGAGAATTTCTCTTCTTCTTTTAACTTTGGTGATTCTGTGCTTTCAGGTGATACTGGAAACATGCAAAAAGATACCAATAATGTGGATGCTTCTGTACCTGAGGGTTGTGCTCTAATTACATTATCAATATTGGATACCATCTATTCGGATGATCTTCCTGACTTTACTTGGAGAAATAGTTAGTACCTGATTCCTGATCTTCATGTGAAGTATCGAGTACAAGACAAGATGTGCAAGATTGGTTCTGGCTGAACCTTTGGCGAACCCCAAGTTCGGACTCCGGCGAACCTGGTCCGAACCTGAGGTTCGGCCCATCGGATTTCAGCACTATAAATAGTTGTCTTGTGTATTATTCAGTAGACTTCTTGGTCAAATCTTCTATGTGTCATTCTGTGTAAACTCTCTGTGGTCTAATACAAGCTTCATTGTATTTACATCTTGTGTTCATCTCGTTTTACATTGATTTCAATACGATTGAGTAGACGATCATACGCTCACGCAATTTCAAGTGGTATCAGAGCATTTGGTTCACTCTACTGATCAGAAATCATTGTTTTTCGGAGTTTTGAGTCAAAAAGTGAGGTTTTTGAAAATTCTTCAAGTTTTTGAGCTCATTTGATCATCTCGAATGTATTTTTCCTGAAAAATCTTCTTCTAAATCATTTCTATAGAGTCTATCTGAGTTCCTGTTAAAAATTTTGTCCAAAACCACTAAAAATCGCAAAAATGGAGTTGAGAGTGTTTGAGTTCGTATGAGGTTCGACGTAACTGAATTGTAACCGCTCCGAACTCCAGGTTCGGAAAGGTTTCGGACAGTTGTCTACGAAGTTGAGGTTCGGATAAGGTTCGGCCGACGTTCGTTGGTTCTGAACTTAGGGTTCATACATAGTTCGGCGAAGGTTCGGTGAAAGTTTGTCTATTTCCGAAACTCAAGTTCGGCAAGGGTTTGGCGTTTTTATTTCAGTTTGGCCAGGGTTCGGACGAAGTTCGGTGACACAGTTCAGGTTCGGGACAGGTTCGGGGTGAACAGTAACCAGAATTTACAAAATGTCCGATTTTCAAGCGTTTGCAGCTATTCAAAATTCGGTTCAAGCAACGATGCAAACTATGAACTATGATAACGAAATCGGAACAAGTCAAAAAGTTCCTAAATTGCTCAAATTGGAAGATTATCATAGTTGGGTTAAACAGTTTGAAGCATATGTGGACACAAATGACATTGATATGTGGTTGTCGTTTACTGATCAATATGTTTATCCTAAGGATGAAACCGGGGAACCAGTACTTCAAAGAATATCTGAACAAAAGAAAGCATATCAAGCTTAAAAGAAAGCATATGGTATTTTGACAATTGCTTTGCCTAAAGAGTTACTACATCAATTTCCGGGTAACTACACATCAAAGAGTTTATGGGATGCATTGGAAAAGAGATGTGAAGGCAATGACCAATATAAGAAGAGTCGTCAGAAGGTTTTGAAGAAGGAATTTTATAGTTTCAAGCATTATCAAAACGAATCAATTTCAAATCTGATTGCAAGATTTGCTCACTTAATAAGTGAAATGCATTTGGTAAGTCTTACAAAGGAAGAAGTTGATATGAAAGAAAAGATTTTGGAAGCATTACCTGAGAAATGGGATAACTATGTGATGATGATCACTCATGATAAAGAATATCCGGGGTTATCTTTTAATGATCTAATTCAAAGAATTCAAGCGAGGGATATGGAGTTAATGGTTAACAAATCACTTCCTGCACAAGTTCAAAATCATGATGTGTATTTTGGTGATAATGATTCTACCATGAATGCTGAGAAATCTAATGCTATTAGTTCCGCACATCCTACAACATTTATTGCAGGTAAATCTGAAATTCCTAGTTTTCCTACTGGTTGTAATGTTTCTGTTCCTAGTTCTTCGACTCAGAATGCTTTATCTGTTCAAACTGCTGATGATTATAATGCTTTAATGTCTGAGTTGGTATCTTCATATTTCGGGGTTATTATCAGCGCCATTAGTAATGCTGAATTGATAAATAAAGATTATGATCATTTGGAAGAAATGGATTTGAACTGGAAATATATGTTGGTTCGACGAACGAAGAAATTTTTCAATAGAACTGGCAAGAAGAGATTGAATTAGGATGGGAAAATTGGTCTGGACAAGTCAAAGGTTAAATGTTATAAGTGTTTTGTATATGGACATTTTGCACGAGAATGTCCAAGTTCAACTGAAAACAAACTGAAGTCTGGTCAACATGCTCATTTGGTTATTCATTCACCAAATGCAACTCCCAAGGTTGGAGGGAAATCTGTTTCTTTTGATGAAAAACTGACAGACACGTTTTGGCATCCAGATGAATTTGCCTGGAATGCAGATTCTGAAGCAACAATGAAACATGCTCCATTTAATGTTGCCTTGACTGCTCATCATGATGATGTTGATAGTATTCTGACTGATTCTAATTCCAATTCGACAATATCAATGATCAAAGAAGTTAAAGTCGAAGAATCAAAATGTCTTGAATGTATAAAGTTGGGAAAGAAGAATGCAACTCTTGTGAAAGATTCTGAATTATTGTCTGGAGAAATTGTAGTTCTCAAGAAAGATTTGGAAGACTTCCAGATGAAATATTATGAATTGGTTCATGTTCATGAAGATGTTTTAAAAGAAAAGAGTAAGTTGGCAGAAGAATGTGAGAAAGCCAAAGCTGAAGCATTGGATGCAGCTCAAGATTTTGAAAATTTATTTGAAAAGAGTTATCCGGTTCTGCAAAAATATAAAAAGGCGAATGTTCTTATTGTTGAGTGTGCAGCTACTATTGAGAAACTTCAGAACAAGATCTCTATGCTTCAAGATGAAAATGTTCTTTATCGGGATAAAAATTAAGTTTTGGCAAAAGATGTTGAAATTTATAAGAAGAAAAGAGAAAGTGTTCTTGAAGAATTATTTGCTAAATGTGAGATTCGGAAGTTACAAACATATGAATATGATGATCTCAATACAAAGTTCATCAGAATTAAAGTTGGAAATTTTGGAGTTAAAAAGGCAAGTGAAAAATTGCAATTTGTCACCAACATTGTTGAATTTCTTATACAAATAGGATCGGGGTGTAGATAGTTCTAAGAAAGATGATATTCACATGTTTCCTCAACCAATGGATTTATCTGAGGTTACATCTGCTCCGATTGATCCTAAAGACGAATTGCATGATTATTCGACGTTTGCCACTGAATCCAAGAAGAAGAAGTCAAAGTCTAAGAAAAAGGAAAAGTCTTTGGGTGAAGCTCCGAATTTTAGTTCAAAGTCTATTTTTCTAGAAAATGAAGAAGTTTTTGATAAAAGTGTTTTAAGTGCTTCATCTGCAACTGAAGAAGAAAAAGGTTTGGTTGAAAAGAACAAATTGAAAGATATCAAAGCCAAATTCACTAGAGAAGAAAAAGAAAGAGAAGCTTCTAGTTCATCTTCAAGTTCTTCAAAAACACAAGGTTTCAAGCACAAAGGTTTGGGTTATGAGGTGAAGGAAGCACCGGTTCAAGCTAAAAAGCCAGAAGAGATAAGCAAATTTCAAAAGTTAAAGTTTCAAAGAAATCACCTCCTCTGAAAGGAACATTTTCTTATTCTGGAAGGTCATCATCTTCAAGGAGTTCATCTCCTAGGTATGACTCTTCTGAGGATTTCTTTGATAATTTTGATTCTGAACATTCTTCTGGTTTTCAAAATTCAAAGAATTTTTTAAATGTGCTTAAATTTCGAGAAAGACTTTGTTATGCATGTCGTCAACCTGGACATCTTGCTGCTGATTGTCCGACGACTGCATATATTCACAACACGGCTACGTATGTGGATAACAAAGGTCAGATTTTTTATGAACAATGCTTTCCAAAGATCAAATCAACACGTAAGTCGTCTTGGTCTAAACCGAGCACGCCAGTTGATACTGATTCTGGTTCTGATCAAAAATCAAAATCTTTCAAAATATGGAAACCAAAGATTGTTTCCAAGGCCAACAATGACTATGTGGAAGACACCGGGCGACCCGACGCTATTGACTCGGGTCGATCCCAAAGCAACTAATGTTTTATTTGGTGTCAGCAGGTATTTCAGGAAGACCTTTTACTGATTGAAAAATTACTGATGGTGAAATATATGTGATAACTTAAGTTGAATTTCCAAATCAATCCTGTTTTCAAAATGCTAAACGACAAGTATTCATGTTGGTTGATCAGTTTATGATTTGTCTTTTACTCCGTCTCATTTTGAGGGGGAGTTTGTTTTTGCAAAAATACAAAAATAGTGTGTTGTTTTTCAAATAGTAAAAATGAAAATCTATAAATAAAGTTGTCATTTTTAGGGGGGAAAATTTGAAAAGACAAGAACGTTGAAAATTGAGAAATTGTATTCGGCATGATTGGGAAATGATGGTACATTAGCTTACATCATCTGGCTCAAGGATAAAATAGATGAAAAAGCCATAAGACCATTTGATCGATATGTAAGGTAGGTTTGGCAAATCAGAAAGTATTCAAAGGTGATATACACTAAATTTGAATCTTGACCTAGTGGACAACATCTTGATGCATATGTCACGATATATCAAGAAAAAGATATGTGAATATAAAATGAGAAGTCACTGTCTATACAAGTGTTCATTTTGCAAAGATTTAAACTTGTTTGATTTTCTTGATTTTGTCAAACGATCAGACTTTCTCTGCGTATCAAAAGATCGACCTGATTGTTGTTCGTTTGACGTTCTGCTTTATTTTCTTTGGTGTTTCGTATAACTCATCGGACTTTCTCTGCGTGTCCACAAGACCGACCTGATTGTTGTTGAGTTATACAATTTCAACTTGTTTTATTTTCTTTTTTTGCTAATCCGAGGCCTTATCTGCGTATCGAAAGATCGACCTTAAGGTAGACGATTTAACGTTCTTATTTCTTTTTTCATGGAACACGGTTGACTATATCATTTATACAATCATTATGTGATTAAATCACAAATGAAATCACGAAATGTGATAAGCAAAGCATATCTGAGTATGTCTGATAGTGTGGGGTACACTGGTCAAAGCAAGTCTAATCAATACCTTAACATATCCAGATGTTACGAGTAAGATTCTGCCTGAGTTTAAAGTTGGATTAATTATATCTTCAATTGACATGGCTTATGTGCTACGATAATCGAAATTGAAGTGTAGTTCAGCATGTTATGTTCATTATGATCCCAAGTCGTGATCTTTCATACAAAAGACAAAAATAGTGTCTGGTTCTGTATTGCTTTTACATTTTATATCAGAAAATACTAAAAAGATTTTAGGTGTGTTTTGATGTAAAGTTTCTAAAAATCAAAAAGATTTTATTTCTTATTTCTTTTCGATTGATCAACACGGAATACGAAATCAATTTCAAAATCAAAATATCTAGGAGTCTCGAAGAGAAGTTTTGCGCCAATATTATTTATGTTGGCAGGTTTCTAAGTGGAAAAAGGGCATCACAACTTCAAGTCTTTTGAAGATTGTTGATAAAGAGATTACACACGATGCAATATCAAGTATTCAAGATTGAACTCATCGACTAGTTGAGGGAGAGTTTGATTGAAGATACAAGATACAAGTTTAATGAAGGAATTGATACTGCACATGCCGAGGGGGAGTTTGTTAGTACCTAATTCTTGATCGTCATGTGAAGTATCGAGTACAAGACAAGATGTGCAAGATTGGTTCTGGCCGAACCTTGGGCGAACCCCAAGTTCGTACATCGTCGAACCTGGTCCGAACCTAAGGTTCGGTCCATCGGGTTTCAGCACTATAAATATTTGTCTTGTGTATTATTCAGTAGACTTCTTGGTCAAATCTTCTGTGTGTCATTCTGTGTAAACTCTTTGTGGTCTAACACAAGCTTTATTGTATTTACATCTTGTGTTCATCTCGTTTTACATTGATTTCAATACGATTGAGTAGACGATCATATGCTCAAGCAATTTCGGAAATGAATCAACGGATGCTTCCACCTCATCTACTACTACTCCAGCTGTCACTCCTGATAAAATCCAAATAACAGAAGAAGTCGTTCAAGATGTTGTGCCAAATCAAATTCAAGAAAATCAACAAAATCAAGAAATACTAGAAAATAGATATGAGAATGAACCCATGAATTATGATTCAGACGCAGAACACACTACTGCGATTGACTGTGGTGATACTTCGAATAATGATGTGTCGATGGGAACTCTAGACTCAAATATTCCAGTTCCAGCTGTTGAAGAGACTGGAATTCACAAGAAACACCCCGTCTCTAACATTATTGGTCCACTAAATAAGAGAGTTACCAGAAGTCAATTGGGAACAATAAACACTTGCCTATTTTCCTACTTCATATCTCAAGAAGAACCTGCTTCTGTAGCTGCTGCTATGAAAGACGATAACTGGATAGAGGCTATGCAGGCATAACTGCTTCACTTCAAACTCCTGGATTTCTGGAAACTTGTAGACACTCCTCCTGGTGTGAAGCCTATTCCGGTTAAATGGATCTTCAAGAATAAAAGAGACGACAGAGGAATAATCATAAGAAATAAGACAAGACTTGTGGTCAAAGGATACATGCAGATTGATGGGGACTATGATGAAGTCTATGCCCCGGTAGCTCGTCTTAAAGCCATCAAATTTTTTTTGGCATATGCTGCGTCCAAGAACATAACTATTTATCAGCTTGACATGAAGACTGCCTTCCCAAATAAGGTATACAAACTGAAAAGATGTAGGATCGATATAAGTCAGAGTTAAACTTAAACAATTCCCTTTACTTGCAAATATAACCTTGCGGAATTAAGTTATATTTTACTTTTCTTAGGCAAAGTCGAGTTCTTGTATAATGTAAGTGCTTGATTTGCAGAATAGTAGAAACAACGAAATATCGAATATTCGGCACTATTTGCATTACCTCAAAGCTACACTATTACAAGTGATAACCACGATGTGTACACTAAGAGATACCCAGCTATATATAGTGCAGATGAGATCAATCACAGCCATTGATCTCATATGATCTAATCTAGATCGTACATTACAAAGTCAAATCTAAGCTACCAAAAGAATAAACTTCGACAATTGGAATGACTTGCGTGTTGACAGCAACAATCTACTTTTGGAGAGCGGCTTGGGCAGATGTAGAAGCATACGAGAAGCTTTTGCAGGATGGGACTGCTGAAAAGACTTCTCAGGAAAAGTCAGGTTGAACTCATTATCTGATGGATAATCGAGTTCACCCGGAATATTCACTAAGTGACAAAACTGCTTCTTTCCGCTTGAACTTGTTGTTCCGCTTGAAGTTGTAGTTCCGCTTCAACTTCAGCCGGAATAGTCAAAACTGGAGTTCAGCCGGAAAACTTCAAAATTGAAGTTCCTTACAATCTGCCCCTAAGCCGATGCTGTCAAATTATTCTTCTAAGTCAAAGTTCTTCTTCAAAATTGACTTGTACCCAAAAATCTTCTTCACCTTGTTTTACTTGTCCGTGGTTCTGATGCTGGCATAAAGGTTCTGAGACAGCTCTTTGGTGTTTGTTTTGGTCACATTTACGTGTTTAATTGAATCCGAGTCCATTTCGCTCCATTCTTCTTGAACAGAAATGGACTCATGAATTGTAAAGGTGCCATCAGCTCTATGAACATAAAAGAGTTTCTCCTCCTCTTCCTAAATGATAAATTTTATTTCACTGGAAGGCATTTCATCTTCTTCTTCTGCTGAGTCACCATCTAAACTGCTTCTGTAGAGCATTCCACATTCCAGCACAGTTGGCTCAATGACAAGCCTTAACATGTGCTCTGCTCTTGAAGAATTCATAATTTCTCTGAGTTTTAGTATGATGTCTGTCATTTGCAGCAGAGTGAGTTGAGAAGTTTCCTTGTGAACGTTTACCACTTGAGTTATGTCGCTGGCCATAGTAAAAGTGAAATCAAATGTGGCTTCATCCACTGTCCAACCCACAATTTGTCTTTTACTGGGTGGAGCTCTTCTCTTTTGTTTTTGATTTCTTTTGCTCTTGGCATGCATCAGTTTTCTTTTCTTGACCGATCTTTCTTCATCAGAGTCAACAGTAGATTCTGGAACAATGGGTTTCTTGCCTCTGTCAGATGAAGAAGGGCCAGTTTGAACTTCAGTAGGTTTGGTGATGGTGGTGGAGGGTTCATTTATGGTGAGTGGAGGAAGTGAGGTTTGTGAGGGTGGTTTACTGGCTTCAAGAGTTGGTCTAGAAGGTGGGGTAGGTGGGAAGATATCAGAAAAGTCCATAGTAGGAGGAGGCTTCTTTTTGAAAGGAATGATGGGTGTAAAATTGTCAGCTCTGTATTTGGGATTGGCAAGCTTGGCGGCTACATTCTTGGAGATTTTGGGAGGTTTGTATGGAATGATGGCTAGTGACTATAGAAGGGATGGAACAGATGTAGGCATAGGATTTGGTTCATATATGAAGGAAGGTGGAGAAGGGATATCTGCATCATCAGTGATCTCAGGTTTAACATTTATGTGAGTTGACATACCTGAGGTGAGCTCTGAAGGTGCAAGCATCACAAGCTTTGGGTTGACAGCACCTATATCTCCTTTTAGCTCATGAAAAGTTGAGTCAATCACTTTGCATAGTTCTTTGACTTTCATTTGAGCTACCTCTTCTTCAGTTCTTATGTTTCTGACCACAAATGCCCTTTTTACCCTTTTCAGTAGAAGGTAGTTCTCATCACTCTTAACCAGCTTGGTAGGCAGTTGAGAGGCAATAGAGATTAGCCTCTGCCTATCGGCTTCAGTCACAGCATCCAAGTCATAATCCTTCAGTCTCCAGTTGAAAGACATGGTCTTTGCTTCTTCCAGTAAATTTTCAAATACAGAATTTTGCATGTATAGATCAAATTCCTCTTGAATTTCTTTAGCAAGCCTCTCATCCTCTGCTATTCTCTTAGCATCTTCTACCATCTTCTGTATGGCTTCAGCCTCTGGAGTTTGAACCACCTGTATGAATTGTTTTAGGGAATTCAGTTTGAACAGGTTCCTCCGCTTGAGTTGGTTCTGTGCTCCTTAATGTTATGCGGGTTTCGGCCATTTCTGCTATTTCAGCATTACTCTGTTCTTCCGGTTGAACCACAGTTGGTTCAGCAGACCCATCAGCACCAAAAATTGAGTTGCCAGGGCCAAAAGTTTCCACCTGGGCAGTTGATTGGGTTTCCGGTTGAACAATATTTTCTGCTCCCACAAACACTTCCGCCTAAAGTTCCGCCTGAATTTCCGCTTGAACATCAGATTGATCTTCAGTCACCACCTGAGGTTTGGTGACTTCAGATTCTATGTCAGCAATTTCCAACACCTCTGTCCCTTCATTCTCACCAATAGGATTCTCATCTTCTCCTTCAGAGATTGTAGCAACTACAGTGGTTGCAGTGCTGTCTTCAGTTGCCTTGCTGTGATCACTGGCTTTTTCAGCCGGAAAGATAACATCTTTTAGAAGAGTAGTGATCATGTTGATGTGCTCAGGTAGAGCACCAGCAATGAACATTGAAGATTGAACCAGCTCTGTGAGGTTGGGATCCTCAAAAGGTGAAATGGCAATTAATTGAGTGCTTTTAATGTTGGCCCAACACTCTTCAACATCAAAAGGATTTATGCCAATTCTTTGACAAGCTGTGGCTCTGACTTCAGCCGGTATCCTCTGATCTTCTTCAATCTCTGTAATGACAGGCCTTGAGGGCATCTTCTCCCCCAATTTGACAGTATCAGCTTCTTTAGCTATTACAGCTTCATCAGCATCACTGTGAAGGGTTGAAGGACCTGCTTCAGCATCAGTAGGATTAACTTTCACCAGTTTGGCAACAGTTGCATTTAGAGTATCAACATGTGCTTGGAGAGATAGGTACAAGTTCGTCAATTCAGGTAGTGAAAGACTGTCCTCAACTGGCTTTTTGCCAGCATCCTTGGACGAAACCAAGCTATCAATCCTAGATTGATCAGCAGTGGTACCCATGGCTTCTTGGCACCTGGGATTCTCTTCATCTGTCACAACAACTCTCGGTTCCAATGAAGGAACTTCAAGTGCTGATTCAGAGAAGATTGCTACGAATTGGGTCTTATTGATGTTACTGCTGACACCAGGGTCCAGTGGGGATCCCTGGGCAACAGCAACCCTTTCCGCATGAATCTCATCAGTACTCTCGAGATTCACCTCCGGTGAGGAGTGTGGGTTCAGTGCTGCAGGGTCCTGGCTTATCAGGTTGTTCTCATGTGATGTGGTAGGTGAGTTAATAACACCTTCACTTAAGCCAAGATTGATAGCACTGTCACTCCTGGGTGATTGAGGTTGAAGTGGTGACATATGTCCCGATGGGGATTGTGCATCTGCTTCTAATGACTCCCCCTCAAATGAGGGTTCGTCCCTAAGAGAGAATCCCAATTTGACAAGTTTCCGCTTGGGCTTTTTGCCTGGAGCGGGGTTAGAAGCTTCGGGTTGGGTGGTGGCACTAGGTGGAGGAGACCTAATGACCACTTGACGCTGTCTTTTGAAAGTGACAGGAGGAGTTTCAGTTGAGGAGGTGGCAGTGGTAGATTGATTGTGAGCTTTCCTCTTTCTGGATTGAAAGGTTTTTAGTGTTGAGGAAGCAGGGACAGATGTGGGATCAGTAACTGTTAGGTCTACAGTTCTGTCATCTGGAGCTTGGAGCTCAGTTACTCCTACAGTTTCCGGTTGAACCTCTGCATTAGCAGGTTCATCAGGAAACTGCCTTGGAATCGGTAAGGGGTGGTCAGTGTCCCTTCCAAGAAATGGAGATTTGTTCAAAGCAAGGTTAGAAAAGGTTTTCTCATTTAGAAGTTTTTGATGCAAAATTGTACCGAGCCAAACTATTTGGGGGTACTCTTCTTTGAGAATGTAAGTTAAAAATCTAGGATATAGGTAAATATATTCAGAATGGACATTTGATTTTAGGGCTTGAAAAATGAGTTTGGAAAAATTTAAGTTTTCACCTTTTACCATAGCGTAGAAGGCAGAAGCTTGCTCGCTGGAGAGCTCGTCAAATCCTCCCTTCTTTGGAGACAAACACACCAGAAGTGTGTGTGCAAGGAATCTCCACTTGTATGGTAACTGCCCTTTCTTGATGGTTTTGCTCTGCAGTGAACCACCGTAACCAATATTTCTGAACAAACGGAGATATTTGGTGTGATTAACCGTTTCATATCCTCCTTCATCCTTTAATTTCAACAGACTTCGCACCTTTGCCTCATCGATTTCCACTTCCTTCCCTTGTACAGTTGACAGAATAGCTTCACTACCATTCGCCCTTTCAGTAACCCTAGCGTGTGACCAAAAATCCTCGAGTATTTCTTCAAAAATTTCCGCTTCGACAGTAAGCGCATGATGAAGATGAGAACTTTTTATGAAGTCAATCATTTCATTGTAGATGTCTGTGTTTGCTCGGTGGCTCTAGATACGCCACAAGATTGTGTTCTACAGGAAGCTTGGAGTCACTTATGGGCCTCTTGCCGCTTGCCTTCCCCTTGGGAGCCATTGTTGACGCAGGTTGACGGTTTACGGAGGTTTGATGGAGAGGGTTTGAGAGAAATTTGGAGTAATTTTGGAATGGGAATGATGGAAATGGGGAAACTAACGGTAAATTAGGGCTTTTTACCTTTTTCAGTGCTGACGTGGAGGAGAGAGGTTAAAAAGTCGACGGTTCAGTGACTGATGGGATAGGTGCTTTATGGGTTATACGGTACAACTGGTTAAAGCATGTCCTTATCCAAAAGTTAATTTACTGAAACCTCGGATTTAAAATAGTTAAAAACTTAATGGGTAAATAAATGTATATCCGCTTAGAAAATTGTGCCTTCCGGGTAATTAAATGAAACGTTGACTTTGTTGACCCGGAAGTTCAAGCGGAACCCATTTTCTCCTTTAATTTAAAAACAAAAATTATTCCGTCTGAACATCAAGCGGACAATTTTTCCGCTTGAAAGAATTGTTTTCAAAATTAAATTTCCACATCATTTTAAAACATTTTTCCGGTTGAAGTTCACCCGGTGAATTTCAAAAGTTGTCTTTTCAAGTTGAGCTTGAACTTGAACCGGAAATCCAAAACACATGATTTTTTGAAAATTTGTGTTAATTATTCATAGTATTATCAACAGTTACTGACTATGAACTGAAATGTTGTCTGATTAACACCAAAGATTTTCATTTTCATTTTCTTTTTGTATCAAGAGACGGGCTCTTTGAGCTCATGTCTCCCTTTTATTAGAATTGTGAAAAATAGTTTAAATTAGTCAAAGTTCATCATACCAATGGCACTAACGAGAGAGAAAAATCTAGCTTCATCAAATGCTTTGGTAAACAGATCAGCCAATTGTTGATCTGTATGAACTTTAACCATTCTAATCAAGTGTTTCTCAGCACAATCTCTAATAAAATGGTACCTGATATCAATGTGTTTTGCCTTTGAGTGTTGAACAGGGTTGTTTGTGATTGAAATAGCACTGTTGTTGTCTGCAAGAATAGGAGTCTCCATGAATTTGATGCCATAATCCAACATTTGATTCTGGATCCATAAGACTTGACTGTAGCAACTTGATGCAACAATGTATTCAGCCTTAGCAGTAGAAGTAGACACGCATGTTTGCTTCTTGCATTGCCAAGACACAAGTCTTTCTCCCAAAAATTGACATCCTCCTGAAGTAGACTTCTTGTCTAAGTTGCAGCCAGCATAATCACTATCAGTGTAAGCTTTGAAGGAGAAATCTTAGTTCTTTGGATACCACAACCCAAGCTTAGGTTGTCCTTTAAGGTATCTAAAGATCCTTTTCACAGCTAACATGTGTGATTCCTTTGGTTGACACTGGTATCTAGCACATAAACAGACACTAAACATGATGTCAGGTCTGCTTGCTGTGAGATAGAGCAGTGATCCAATCAATGCCCTGTAGAGGTGAACATCTACTGGTTTCCCACTTAAGACACTGTGTAACTTATGAGAAGTGGAGATAGGAGTTTTTGAGGTTGAAACATACTGCACATCAAATCTTTTTAGCATATCTAGAATGTATTTGGATTGATTCAAGAAAATTCCATTTACAGTTTGCTTCACTTGCAACCCTAAGAAGAAGTTCAGTTCTCCCATTGAACTCATCTCAAACTTAGACTGCATCAAACTCTCAAACTCTTTACACAAGGCAGCACTGGATGAACCAAAGATGATGTCATCAACATAGATTTGTACCATCAAAGTATCTTTGCCATCAGATTTCACAAACAGTGTTTTGTCAATAGCTCCCCTCTTGTAGCCATTCACTAGGAGATAGTTTGAGAGTGTCTCATACCATGTCCTAGGAGCTTGCTTGAGACCATATAAAGATTTAATCAACTTGCACACCCCGTTGGGATAATGAGGGTCTTCAAAGCCTGGAGGTTGCTTGACATACACATCCTGTTCCAAAAGACCATACAGAAAAGCACATTTAACATCCATTTGAAATACCAGAAAGTTTTTGAATGCAGCATAGGCAAGAAATATTCTGATTGCTTCAAGCCTGGCTACAGGAGCAAAAACTTCATCATAGTCAATGCCTTCTTCTTGTTTGTAGCCTTGAGCTACAAGTCTGGCCTTGTTTTTTATTACAATTCCCCTATCATCCTTCTTGTTTCTGAATACCCGTTTAGTTCCAATTGGTTCTTCACCTTCAGGTAAGTCAACCAATTCCCAAACCTTTTGCTTATTGATCTGAAACAGTTCCTCTTGCATTGCCTCTACCCAACTTTCATCTTCCAATGCATCATTGATCTTTGTGGGTACTTCTTGAGACAGATATGCAGCATGAAGGAAAATGTTTGCATCAAAAGACTTGCTTCTTGTCAGCACAGGAGCTGACAAGTCTCCTATAATGTTCTCCCTTGGATGGTTCTTTCCAATTCTTCTATCAGGAAATAGTGGAAATTCGTGGCTTCTTCCATTGTGAGGAATATTGAGTTGAGGTAATAACTCAATATTGTTGGTTTGTGATACAGGATCTGAACTTTCTTCATGAGAAATGGGGACTGAATCTGAAATCAGATGCTCAAAACTATACTCATTTGAACCAGCATCTGTTGAGTCATTAGATTCATTGTTCTCAGAATTTTCTAAAGAATTATTTTCCGGTTGAACTTCAACCGGAGATTCTACTGCTACAGGATCCGCTTGAACTTCAACCGGAAGTTCAACCGGAAAAACTTCTGTATCAGCAGGAACAATTTCAGAGGTTTTCTTTGAGTTGTTGGGTTTCACAGGCTTGGTGCTGATGGATGAAAAGAAGGTAGGTTGCATTTGCAGTTCCTTGACGTTTGTCTTCCAGATATCATCAGCCGATCTTATGTGATTTTGCTTATGTTCCTGTTCCTGCACTATTGAACTCAATGGCTTCTCAATGGTAAAATTGAAAGCAGTGGTTAGTGCATCTATGTCAAATAGCCATTCAGGTTGAGATACAAAATTGTTAAGAGATTTCTCATTAAAAGTCACATTAATGGTTTCCTCAACAATTTTAGTACTTTTATTGTATACTCTGAATGCTTTTGAAACACCAGAATATCCAACAAAATATCCTTCATCTGCCTTTTCAGCAAACTTAGGCAACAACCTATTAGTTATCAAAATAGTAACAGGACAACCGAAAGATTTAAAGAAGTAAATGTTGGGTTTTCTACCTCTCCAAAGCTCATAAGCAGTTTTGTTTTTACCCTTAACAATCAAAGTCCTATTTTGAACATAGCAGGCAGTGTTTACTGCTTCTGCCCAAAATATCACAGGTAACTTGGAATCTGCTAGCATTGCTCTAGCAGCCTCAATTAATGTCCTATTTCTCCTTTCAGCAACACCATTTTGTTTTGGAGTTCTAGGAGCACTGAATTGCCTAAAGATTCCCTTTTCCTCACAAAATGAGTTCAAAACATGATTTTTAAACTCAGTGCCATTGTCACTTCTGATTGTTCTAACTTTCAATTTTGCTTGATTTTCTAAAGATACAATTAGTGTTTTCAACAATTCAGCAGTTTCATCTTTTGTTTTTAAGAAAAACACCCATGTATATCTAGTGAAATCATCAATTATGACAAAACAGTATGACCTTTTTCCTATGCTCATCACTCTAGTTGGACCAAATAGATCCATATGCAAAAGTTCTAGAGGTTGAGTGATAGAAGACTCAGTTTTGGGTTTGAAGGAGGTCTTGTGTTGCTTACCCTTGAGGCAATAAACACAGTGTTCAGAACAGTTGAACTGCTTGTTAGGAAGACCCTTAACCAAGCTGAGAATCACTATTCTGTTTATGTTCTTGAAATTAACATGACATAACATCCTATGCCACAGATCAGACTCATCCACTGAGGCTTTGGATATAAAGCATGCAATTCCACTTGCTGGAGCGGCAACAGACAGATCCAAAATATATAGTCCTTCTCTCCTAGGTGCTCTGAGCAACACAAATTCCTCAGGTATTTTAACACCAGGTTTCAAGACTATGGCTTCTTTCTCAATAAACATCAAATTCAAATTCTTGTCACACATTTGTAAGACACTAAGTAAATTGAAATTTAATGTGTCAACAAAATTTACCTTGTCAAAGGTAAGCATCCCATTACTGACAGCACCTTGTGAAGTAATGTGTCCTTTTGCACTTCCAAAAGCTATAGGACCTCCATTTATGATTTTGGGATTTTCCAATACTTGCTTGTTTCCTGTCATGTGGCAGGTGCATCCACTATCAACTACCCATAGGCTCTGTTGGCCTTTATTATGCACCTACACACAAAGAAAATTGATTAATTTCTAAAGGGAACCCAAGCCTTTGAGGTCTTGGGCTTGCCAGAAGCATCATAATACTTGTACTCTTTAAGTACTAAAGTATTTAGTATTGGATCCTCATTTAACAGGTGATCTTGATCAATGTTCAAGTGTTCAGACTGTTCACTTGATTGACATTGCCTGTTTGTTTTGCTAAGCCTTCTCTCAGCAATCTTCTTCTCTTTGTATTCCCTATACTTCTTTTGTTTGTTGGTCAAGGCCTTTGGCAACTCACTGGGTGAGGTGTAGGTCTGATCAACACTAGTCACTGGTGAGATTCTAGCATTAAGGTTTGAAAATTTGTTTGACTGGCTAGATCTCCCACTGTGAAATGCAACAGAGGCATTTCCGTTTGAACTAGAGGGAATTTCCAGTTGAGAGTTGTGCTTGTTTTTCACAAAATTTTCTCTAGAGGTGGTCTTGCCTCTAGATGGGTTTCTCCTTCCTTGACCTTCAAAATGGTCATAGTCATCAGTGAACTGAACCCTGGGTCGTTGTCTAGGTGCATTAACTGTTTTGAGTGTTTTGGAGTTTTCCGGTTGAACTTCTCTTCCGGTTGAAAATTTTTCCGGTTGAAGTTCAGCCGGAACCCTGTTTGATTTTAAGACTGAAAAACTTCAATTTTTGTTGTTCCCAATTAAAATTTTGTTTGACTCAGTATCAAAATACTTCATTGTGTTACTTCTTATAGGTGAGATTCTACCTGTAGATCTTTTCTGAGTAAAAACAGTTTTGGGTTTCAACAAGTTTTGAGCTTTGCTCAAAGGATTGAATTTGCACATAGCAGCCATGTGACCTTTTTCACCACAGAAGACACATTCAAACATTTTTCTTTGGGAAGAATCTGTGTCTTTGGTTATTTGGTCATTAGTAACCTGATGGTAAATAAGTTTACCCATTCTTTCAGTTGCAGTTGATTTTGACTGCTCAGGTAGTTTACCTCCAACTTTTGAGTCCTTGGGCTCATAAATAGTTGGTGGTGGAAAAGCAACTTTTGGTTTTAAAACCTTGGATAGGTCAACAGATGCTGATGAGCTAGCATCTTTGACTTCACAGTTTGATGTTGATTCAACAGATTTTGATTCAGAAGGTGAAGATGCAGTACTATCAACAATTAGACTAACACTGCACTCCTTCTGAAGTGCTTGGATTGGAGCAATAACAGGTGAGTATTCCTTGGGTGGTTCAACATTGTTGTACCCAATACCTGTTTTCCCATGCATTGCCCCATTCCAAAGTTTCTCAGCTTTCTTGTTAGCTGTTTGGAATTTGTCACAAGTGAACAAGGCATCTTTTAGCTTAATTTCAAGAACATCATTTTCTGCTTTTGCATCTTTTGTTTCTTGTCTTGAAATAGTTAGCTTGTTCAACAAATCCTCTAATTGTGTTTCCAAAATGAAGTTAGTTTGCTTCAAAACATCAAATTCTTTGTTTAAATTTTCAATTTTGGTGATGTATGCAGTTTCAGTTTTCTTAAAGCAATTCTTTAACTCATTCAAGTTGGAAACTTCATCAATCAGATCAGTGTTGTGTTTTCTGTATTTTGCCACTTGTTCTATGCAGGCAGGGCTGCACAAATTTTCCAAAACATTTTCAGGAATTTCATTTACCTGTTCAGTTGAATCTTCTTTAGCCATCAAAGCATGGTTGATTGGCTCAAACTTAGTGACAAAGTCATCCCACTCATAGCATTCAGTCTGGTTAGCTACAGCTGCTACCACATTTTGATTTCCAAGTGGTTTTGGTTGAGTAGGCTGTTGGTTGCTGTTGTTGTTGTTCTGTTGACTGCTGCTGTTGTTGCTTCCATGGTTTGATCTCTGTTGGACATTATTGTTATTGTTCTGTCCATCTCTTCTTGGCTGTTTGCATTCCTTGGCAAAATGACCAAGTTGGTGACAGTTATAACATTTAGCTTTAGATTTATCCAACCCAATTGATGATCCCTTTGACCCTTTATAAGTTCTTCCAGTTCTTTTATAAAATCTTTGGGCCCTTACAGAAACCATAGCCAATTGAGTTAAAATGTCCATCTCTTCTAGATCATCTGCCCCTATGCATTCCAAGTCTTCATGTGTGAAGCCTTGTGATGAGTCAGTTGCCACATAGGCAGAGTGAGAGTTTTCAAACAGTGTTGAAGAATTCTCTGAGCCTCTAGGTGACTCAATGAAACTGACTGAGGGTGATTGATATTGAGATGAATTTGAGATCTTTTGAAAATCAGTTGTAACCAAAGCAGTGGTTTGCAACTGTGGTGATGCTTCAGGAAAGTTGTTCTGCTTGAAATTAAGCTCCATTTCATAAGCACTAAGGATTCCATGGAGTTCACTTAGTTTAGGCTTTTTGAGATCTTTGCACTCCCTTATGCTGACTGTGTAAACAGTCCAAGCTGGAGGTAATGATCTCAGGAACTTTCTGTTGGCATCAGCCTGTACAGTTTTTACTTCTACCTTTTGCAATTCATCAAGAAGTGAAACAAATCTAAGATACTGGTTGGTCATAGATTCACCAGTTTTGTAAGTAAAGTTTTCATATCTTTGTTTCAAAACATCTTTCTTGTTTTCCTTAACTTCACTAGACCCTTCATACATTTCACTGAGAGCAATCCACAAGCCATGTGCTGTCTTATATCCCTTGAACCCTACAAGTATAGAGTTGGGTAATGCAGCCTGGAGTGTCCAGTAGGCCTTGTGATCATATTCTAGTTCAGTGTAATCAGCTTCAACATATTTGTCTAGTGGTTTTGGTATTTGCACTTGGGCATCGTCAGCAAATTGAACAGTTGGATTGTAAGGACCTATAGTCAACCTGTTCCAAATGCATTTGTCTAGGCTTCTAACAAAACCTTCCATCCTGAGTTTCCAAGTATCAAAGTCATCAGGAGTGAAAATTGGTGGTTTGTTAGAGCTACCATTAAGTGAACCAAGAGTTAAATCAGTCATTGTGAAAAACAGTTTTGTAAAACAGAAAAGGCTTAAAGAAATCAAGTATGCAAGTAAAGTATCAACTTTGAAGCACTAGAAGTCTTCAAAGTAGAGAGCCAATGGCTCTGATACCAATTGTAGGATCGATATAAGTCAGAGTTAAACTTAAACAATTCCCTTTACTTGCAAATATAACCTTGCGGAATTAAGTTATATTTTACTTTTCTTAAGCAAAGTCGAGTTCTTGTATAATGTAAGTGCTTGATTTGCAGAATAGTAGAAACAATGAAATATCGAATATTCGGCACTATTTGCATTAACTCAAAGCTACACTATTACAAGTGATAACCACGATGTGTAAACTAAGAGATAACCAGCTATATATAGTGCAGATGAGATCAATCACAGCCATTGATCTCATATGATCTAATCTAGATCGTACATTACAAAGTCAAATCTAAGCTACCAAAAGAATAAACTTCGACAATTGGAATGACTTGCGTGTTGACAGCAACAAGGAGAGCGGCTTGGGCAGATGTAGAAGCATACGAGAAGCTTTTGCAGGATGGGACTACTGAAAAGACTTCTCAGGAAAAGTCAGGTTGAACTCATTATCTGATGGATAATCGAGTTCACCCGGAATATTCACTAAGTGACAAAACTGCTTCTTTCCGCTTGAACTTGTAGTTCCGCTTCAACTTCAGCCGGAATAGTCAAAACAGAGTTCAGCCGGAAAACTTCAAAATTGAAGTTCCTTACAAAAGAGCTCTCTATGGACTCCATCAGGTACCAAGGAAGTGGTATGAGACCCTATCTATCTATCTGTTAGAAAATGGCTATAAGCGAGGGGTGATTAATCAGACACTGTTCATACTGAGTGTGGGTGATGATATGCTACTGGTTCAATTTTAAGTGGATGACATCAACTTTGGATCTACTAATAAGACTCTCTGTCATGAATTCAAGAATCGAATGGAAAAACGTTTTGAAATGAGTTCAACGGGGGGAATTCACATTTTTTCTAGGGATTGAGGTGAAACAGAACCCTGAAGGTATTCTAATCAGTCAGGAAAAGTATGTGAAGGAAATGCAGAAGAAGTTTGGATTTGATGACTCTAAGGGCTTTTCCACTCCTGTCGAGACTCGAGTCAAACTCCATGCAGATCTTGAAGGTGAATGTGTTGATGAACACTTGTATAGATCAATGATCGGGTCACTCATGTACCTAATGGCAAGTCGTCTCGACATTATGTTTGCCGTGTGTCTCTGCTCAAGATTCCAATCCAAACCGAAACAATCACACTTGATGGCCATGAAACGAACTTTCAGATACCTGAATTTTTCTTAATTTTTTTTTTTTGCAATTAAGACCGGAACAACTTGCATCAAAAACAACGGTTACAACTCAACATGAAGTACAAGGGAGGCGGGCAACAAGCTGCGCCGCCACCCCTTTCTGAATAGCAAAGCCTAACCGAGTGAAGACAACATTCAACCCCCCAGGGGTCGCCACATTCCCATTCATGACCTTCTGGACCCGGGACAAAGTATCCACAGCTTCCGGGGCAAGGTAACCGAAGGTGTCAAACGCAAAGGGCACGAACACATGTTGATTCGCCAGACACGCTTCCTCATGTTTGCGCACTTTCCCGGCAGCAGCATTCGTGGCCGCCTGGCCTGCCCGGAAACCAGAACCCTTGAACCCCACGAGAGGGGAAACACCAGTAAGGTCGACACAAGCATGCTTCCCGTGCTTCCACCCAAAGACAAGGACGTCCGCCGGTCGAAGGGAAGAACGCCCGTCCGCAGGGTCCGACAAAAAATTAACCGGAGCTTCCTTCTTGGCGGATATCCCGGCTCTTCTGAAAATGTCAAATAAGACATCCCGGACCAGATCATGCCGGTATTTGAAACCGGGCAACTCTTTGCAGTGGAGCGCGTGTTCCCCATACGCATCCAAGCATGCCTTGCGGCAGACTGGGCATCTCTCATCCCGCGGGTACAGGGGGATCATAAGCCGATATTTAAGAATCGCCCGGTATTCGACTGGCGACATGTGCTGCCCCAGCCCATCAATAGGGAGGGCGAGGAGGAAATCCTGAGCATGTGGTAAGCGGAGGCATTCCCACACCGCTTTATCCCTGGCAGTCATCCCGAAGGCAGCTTCCATTTCTCCCACGGCTTTACCAAAAAGGACATTCGCCAAAACATGTTGGGCTTTGGGTGGGGCGGTGTCCTTGTTAGAGAAACCGCTAAGATCAAAGCCCGGAATAAGGGCACGAAGGCCATCCAACGCGCCAGTGTATGCCGAGTCCATAGGGCACCCCCCACATTCCCGAAGGATGTGGTCCTGGAGCCCCCAGGATTGGGCCCTCGAGGCAACGAAAGCGTATGAGGAGGCCTCGACAGCCGAATAGACCCCAAGCCCACCCAGCTTGATGGGTAAGGAGGCAACCCGCCATTGGAGGTCCCCAAAGAAAGGCCCACCGCTTACGACAATATCTTCAATGGTCGCGCGAAGGTCGTTGTCAAAAGCCACAGCTGCCTGAGCCACATGACCGGGAGAGCAGGTTCGGAGGCCAAAGGAAAGTTTGGCGATACCCATACACGAACGGAGCAGGAGGAGGGCACATTGGGGGTCACCCAGCTTGGGGAGGAGGCGCATAAGATCAGCAGCTGTATTGGCCCTCCTCAAGGCCAACCCTTGGATAAACCCCCCATCGATGCTGACCGCGCCGCCTAAAAGCTTCACCCCTAAGGTCGGCCTGCTGAGGCCAACAGGGAAAAGCCCGGGAAGGGCCTTCCTACCATCGCAACTTGGCCAGAAAAGTTCAGTCTTCTTAATGTTAAGGTCCAGCCCTAACGGAGGACCCATAGCCTTGATAATTTCCAGAGCCCTGGAAACCTCTTCAACATCCCCAATGATCGTGCCATCATCGAGGTACCAAGCTTGAAGAAGGAGGCGACAAGAATCCCGGATGTGGTGGACAAGGGGGTGAAGAACGAGAGCAAACAGGAGTGGGCCCAACGGGTCACCCTGCTGAACCCCGGTAGTGGCCCAAATATGATCGTCCCCCAAGTACAAACGCGCCGGCTGCCCGTAAAGAAAGTCCACCCAGGGCGAAATCGCCGGGCACCTCAGCCGAACCTCACGTAGTAAGGACGAGCGAGGGCTTTGGTATCCAAAGGATGAGCTCTTTGATCTAAGAGAGGGCTTTGGTATCCAAAGGATGAGCTCTTTGATCTAAGAGGTTTCTCCGACAGTGACTACGGGGGTTGCAATACGGATGGAGGTCAACCATCGGAGGAGCTCAATTCTTAGGGAATCGATTGGTTTCGTGGCAATGCAAGAAACAGGTCGACTGTGTCTACCTCACCTGCTGAAGCGGAATACATTGCTGCTACTTCTTGCTGTTCTCAAGTCCTTTGGATCTAGAATCAGTTTCTGGACTATGGTTTGAATTTCATGTCCACCCCTATTAACATTGATAATACTACTGCCATGTTCATTGTTAAGAACCTTGTTCAGCACTCTAAGACCAAAAACATAGAGATTAGACATCACTTTATTAGGGACTGTCACGAGAAAAAGCTTATCACCTTAGTTTATATTTCATTTGAGAATCAACTTGCAGATCTTTCACCAAGGGATTTGATGTTTCTAGGTTTAACTTCCTAGTTCAATCAGTAGGAATGATCAACTTTGAGTAGGCTTATCTTTAGGTTCTTTGTAAGATTGTGCCTTAGTCTTAGGTTATGTAGTTTAGAGGTATAATCTTTGTTCGCTTTCTGGCCTTACAATAATTCGTTATAGAAAACCCAAGAAGATTTCATTTTGTTTTCAATCTTTCTGACCCCAATTGAAAAGCTAAAAAGATTTTACTTTAAATTTTTGTCTAGAAAACTCCCAAAGATATTAATTCAAATCTCTTTGAGTCTTATTGAGAATTTTGGTTAACAATTTCCTGACAATCAATAAAATATTTCATATAGTGTTAATAAAATTTCTAGAAAATACCAAAAATAATTTATTTCAATTTGTTTTATTTTATTTTTATGCCTTTGTGTCAGTCGGCCCTGCCTAAACTGAATCACGGTTGGAAAATTGAAGAAAATTAAAAAAATTTGCAAAATTAAATAAAAATCACTAAAAATAGAATCGGGTCATTTCAAACAACTTTTGTGAAGACACTTGTTGGATACCTGATGAGAAACTCAGATTTTTGAATTTTTAGTGATACTTCAATAAATATTGAAAATTGAAGAAAATTACAAAAAATTTGCAAAATTAAATAAAAATCACCTAAAATAGAATCGAGTAATTCCCAACAACTTTTGTAAAGGCACTTGATGCTAAGAACCAAAATTTTGCAATTTTGCAAAGGTTCAATAAACTTTGAAACATCATAAATTTTTTGGTTTTTGGTTTGGCAAACTATGTGGAAAATGAAATAATTCTGGTCTTGTGATCTGACCATAGGAAATGATCCAATCAATCGGTAACTCTATCATTCGATGTGTCAGTAGGCTCAGCAAACTAAAAAAAATAGGCAAATTATGTGATTACACACTTAAAAACATGAAATTGTGGACCTTAAGTTAAAACAGTTGCTAAAATCCTTTAAATGTGCTTAAGTCTAAGCTAAGTAAGTCAACCAACACACTCGAGTATTTCTTTTGCGGAAAGTGCTGATTTCAAACATCAATAAGTGTGAATCATTACACATTCATCAATAAGTGTGAAATGTCACACATCCATCAATAAGTGAGACAAATCTCACATCCATCCATTAACCGTGACACATCTGCTAAGGAAACTCTGACCTTGTGCCCAGGCGTCCCATTATTATCATCAAAAATATTCCGCGACACATCTGCTGAGGAAACTCTGACCTTGTGTTCACACGAATCAAAAAGTTATAACCAAATTTTGAAATCAGTACTTACCTCTAAAGAAATAGGGGGAAGAAATTCCATATGTGTGTTGTGTATGTCTGAAGTGCTAAATAGACAAAGCTAGGATAACTGTTGACTTAGTGGAATAAAAGGTCAACACAATCTTCATTAAACCGGACAAAAACATGATAACTTACATCACAGTAATTCTGCTGAAAATTGCCTTGCTTGAGATTAAAGTGGATAACAATACCGACAATCTGACTTAGGTTACTGAATCTGTGAGGTGATTTGATTTGTAAGTGTCTGTGATCACGTAATTGACCGGTTTGATTTCTAACATAGTCCAACCATTACCGAGCAAAAATATGCAAATTTATGCAAATAACTGGAAATTACCAGAAAAATAAGGCATTAGCTGTGCAAATGTAAGTAATATGCTTTGACATAACCAAACTTGTGATAAAATGTGAATTTGGATGCTTTGTGCTTAAAAACATCAAGTTTGGGAGAAACAAGTCAAATTTGAGGTACATTTACAGTTTTAAGTCAAAATGAACCGTTTGGTATGTTCTGGGTTAGCCTGACTCAATTTCATATATTTAATAAGGTTTTTAGTCAAATGTGAAGTTTTTGAAATTTTTTAATGTTTTCTGAGTCAATGTGTTGTTATTAAAAATTTCACACATTTAGAACTTTTTCCTTAATTCCAAAACTAACCTTGGTCTTTTCATCACCATCACAAATGCACCATGCTAAGGCTTATGCTTTCAGTATGATTGCTAGTTGTGATTCCGGATAGGTCTGTCATTTGACTTTAATCAAATTTTTTACAGTTTTATAAAATTTTTAAGTTTTATCTTTGCTGTTGGTGATTTGGGGAGATACTCTTGGCGATCTCAAGTTCTGCATCACTTTTAACTTAGCGACTTTATGAGAACAAGTTTTATTCGCGATTTCGCCTAATAAGACTTGGCGATCTCAAGGGTTCCCGTTAGCGATTTCGATTGAGTCTGTACTTCACTTGGCGATCTTAAGGTTTCACTTGGCAATTTCGTCTAAGCCTTGGCGACTTCGCCTAAGAAAGCTTAGCGATCTCGCCTCAAACAAACTTAACCTTGGCGATTTCATTTTAGACTAGGTTTTCGTTGGCGATTTTTCTCTTAGCGATTTCATCAGACTTCTACTTGGCAATTTCGAAAATAAAACCCTTGGTCTTATTCATCTTTCGACCTCGCTAATATAAAAGGGGAGTTCTGTCTTTTTCTCATTCTCACCTTCAAACACAAATACCCGCTCCCTCTCTCTCAAACCAAAACACCAGCGACCAAACCCACTCACCTCCGACTTTGATTTTTCCACCAGTCATCATCTCAAATCTATGATTCATGCAACTAGGGTTGGCGCGCACACCCTTCTCGCAACTACAGGTTTGATTTCATCATTTGTTAGCGTTGTTTTGAGTCTATGTTTCGGTTGTGGTTTTTGAGACCGATGGCTCACTGCAGTCATTTTTAGGGTTCTTAATTCGATATTGGTTGATGATTTCACAGATTAGGAACTATTCCCTGCTCTTTATCACTTCCAAACACCGATTTGAGGTAATTGATTCTATGAAATGTTTGTTTTTAGTTGATCTTGAACAGGGCCGCAACTGCTAATAAAAATTGATAATTAGGGTCTACGATTTGTGTTGTTTGAATTCAATCAGTTGAGAATGATAACGGTGATATAAACTTGATGATTGATTGAAATTAATTGCGAGTTCTATGCTATTTATTTGAAATTGATCATGAAGCTTTGATATTAATAACCCACTGTTACTCTCTAAGTTTATTTGAATTCTCAATTGTGAATGAGATGGTTTGAACAAAAATGTTTCTAAAACTCCAATGTGATGCATTAGAATGATTCTAAATGCATTCCGGGTCTTAATGGCTTCAAAATTTGAAGCTAAACTTGTTGATACATGGTTTCTGATCGTCATGTGAAGTATCAAATACAAGACTAGGACAAGCTAGTTTGCTGTGGTCCGAACTTGTCCGAACCTGAGGTTCGGACCAGCGGGGTTTAGCATGTATAAATATGTGTCTTGTGTTCAGTTTAGATAACTTCTTGTCTCATTCTACACCTTCTGTTTGTGTTTTCTGTGTGGATTCTCTCACAAGTTTAATAATACAAATTTCATTTGTATTTACATTTTGATCTCTTCTACATCTCATAATCACTAGATTAGCAAACGATCCAACGCTCACGCAATTTCAATTGGTATCAGAGCACTTGGTTCCATTTTCTAATCAAATTGAAGTGATTTTTTTTAGTTTTTCTAAAGAAAGGAAGTGGGTTTTTGCATAATTTCATCAAGTTTCCTCAAATTCGAGAGTTTTTGTGTTAAATTTGATTTCAGAACGTTCCTATTGCACTTTCGTTCACTACTGCTGAAAATCTTATTCAAAAACATCCAAAATCGCAAATTTTAGAGAAAATACGATTTCGTTCGTCTGAGTTCGGAGCATGTATTTTGTGTTCTTCTCAAGAACACACAGTTCGGAAAAATAACTGCTCCAAACACACAGTTCGGACAAATAACTGCTCCGAACACACAGTTCGGATACAGTTCGGAAAGAGTTCGGACAAGGTTCGGAGAGAGTTCGGATATGCTTAGTTCGGACGAGGTCGGACGAGTTTTAGAGAAAATACGATAACTGCCCCGCCAGGGGCTGCCGCCCCTTGGACCCCGCTTCTCAGGGGCGCTGCCCCCGAACCCCCGTTACGTGGGGATTTCCAAGAAGCTTTTGGGTTTGAAGTTTTTGGGGTGTTAGCTTTCGGTTTTGATAAAGAGTGATTCTAGCATATTACACTGATTTTTCATAAATTGTTCAACAATGAGTGCATCACAAGTTAGTCCAATGATACCTATACTGATGAAATGGGAAGATTATCATGAATGGAAAGTTGATTTTGAGATTTATATCAACAAACATTTCAGAGATTTTTGGAAGATAATCAATAAACAATTCAAATGGCCTACTGATTCAAGAGGAAAGGTAATAATTCATCGATATCTTTCTCTAGAAGAAAAGGCTTATACAGATAATGAAGACAAAGCCAACGACATTATCAAAACAGCTCTTTCAAAAGAGTTATTTTTTGACATCACAGTATATTGGACTGCGAAAGATAAATGGAATGCATTAAAAGAAAAAGGTGAGATATGTGCACACATTCAGACCATGAAGGTTGGCTCAGATTCTGTTGATTCAAAATCATATGATTCAGCATCGAGTGGCTTAGAATCAGGAAGTGATAAGTTGTCAGACAAAAAGAGTTGTGATACTGATTCTGATTCTGAAACAGGTTCATGTGTGATATATGATAAAGAAGATAATGGTGATAGTGAAGAAGTTCATAATGAAAATGCCTTCATATGTCCAAAGTGTGTTAAACTTGCTAAGATTAATGCTGATTTGTTGAAAGAGAAGAAAGTTTTGAGTGAAGAATGTGAAAAATTTTAAGCTGAAGCTCTAGATGTAGCTCAAGACTTTGAGAATTTATTTCAGAAAAGCTATCATGTTCAGCAGAAGTATGAGAAAGCAAATGCCATTGCTATTGAAGCTGCTGATAGAGTTTTAGGTCTTCAGGAAGAACTTTCTACACTTCGCGATGCGAATGTGCTTCTTCGAGATAAGAATGAAGTTCTAACAAAGGATGTTGGGATCCTTAAGAAGAAGTGGGAAACTGTAACGGAAGAAGTTTTAGCTGAATGTGAGATCAGAAAGCGACAGCATTATGAATATAATGATTTGAATGAAAAGTTCATTAAGTCACAGAAAGATTTGTTTGAAGCTCAGCATAAGATTTCAGAATTAAAGTTGGAGATTTTGGAATTAGAAAGGCAAGTGAAGAATTGCAATCTCTCGCCTACATTTCTGAATTTCTTATATAAACAGGATCGAAGCAATGATAGTTCCAAGAAGGATGATATTCACAAGGTCCCTCACCCAGTGGATTTATCTGAATTTTCATCTACTCCTCTGGATCCAAAGGCAGAATTGCATGATTACTCCAAGTTTGCCACTCTACCAAAGAAGAAAAAAACCAAATCGAAGAAAAAGTCAAAGCCGTTGGGTGAAGCTCCAAAATTTGATTCGAAGTCTACATTTTTGGAAAATGAAAATATATGTGAAAAGGTTGCTTCGAATACTTCCTTTGTAATAGAAGAAGAAAAAGCTTTGATTCAAAAGAATAAATTGAAAGACATTAAAGCCAATTTCACTAAAGAAGCTAAGGGAAGAGAAGCTTCTGGTTCTGCTTCAAGTTCAAATAAGGTTCCTGGATACAAAAACTAAGGTTTGGGTTTTGAGATCAAGGAAGTACCGGTTCAAGTCCAACAACAAAAGAAGAGAGAAAAAGGTCAGAAAGAAAAGGTTCCAAAGAAATCATCTTCTTCGAAGCAACAATCTTATTATTATGGAGGGTCATCATCGTCCAGAAGTCCATCTCCTAGGTATGATTCTTTTGATAATTTCTTTGATTCATTTGCTTCTGATATTGTTTTTGGTTACTATGATTCCCCCTTGGACGTTACTGTCGAATCTAGACATTGATCTTCTAGCAATCTTCATCAGTCAGTCTGCTACATCTTGAATCTTGATTATCAGCAAACTCCCCTTGGACTGAAACTTCAGGTATGCAGGAAACGGTTCGAATCTTGTACAATCTCCACAACCAATAAAATTCCCCCTAGCTTCAAGCACAACCATTCAATTGGAACCGGCATGTATGATAATGGTTCACTTCATAAGTTGTATTCGGAAATTGTAAAGACACACGAACATCACTACATCTTGATAATAATCTTCAATCTTCACTGAATTGTAACACATTCTGATCTTTATGAAAACAGACACGATCAGCATCTTCAATCACAGAAATTCCCCCTCAGCATCAAATCCATCCCAACATATTACTCCGGTAAACGTATATCTCGTTGCGGACTGGAATCTGACCAAGTCTTCCCACAACTCAAGAAAGTATCGGGCATATGACAGAGAGTTCCAAACCCTAAATTGAAAACTTTCACATATCGGTTCGCACGAACATCATAATATACCACCTTTCCATGAAGATCAAAAACCACCATCATCCCTGAACTGATTGCTTTTGAATATTCACTTTTTCAATTATGAAACTTTGAAAGTTTTTAGGGTCCCCATTTCCCCCTAAACAAGTGACATATTCAAATCTTCAATTTCTTATGATTCCAACCCCGCATTCTTGTAGTGGAATGATAAACTCAAGTGGCCCGCAACGGAATCTTTAATCTCATTTAATCTTCAGTTTGTGTAGAATGATAATCTCCGACAAACGTTCCCAAGTAATCATAACCATATCTCCGAATCTCTATCCATCATCAGAAACACGTATTCTTGAATCTCTGTCCATCATCAAGAACAACAATGACTACTCACAAACTCATTTCTTGAAATTCAATCACTAACTCGTAAAAAGTATCGGAATCTGGATTTTCTTCAAACATAACACCCCACAGCTACCAAATCAAGGGTAAACTCGATAACTAATCCGCTTCTGTAAAATTCCCACCTAACGGGGGTTCGAGGGGCAGCGCCCCAGAGAAGCGGGGGTCCAAGGGGCGGCAGCCCCTGGCGGGGTCTAAGGGGCAGAGCCCCTGGCTGGGGCCGTGCTGAGAAGCGGGGTCCAAGGGGCGGCAGCCACTGAGAAGCGGGGTCCAAGGGGCGGCAGCCCCTGGCGGGGTCCAAGGGGCGAATTTTTTTTTCCTTGAACAAAATTGCTTCATTAAAAATGCATCCGAGCTCGTCCGAACCTTGTCCGAACTACCTCCGAACCCGATCCTCCAAACCCTCTCTGAAACTGACCTTCGGACCTCATCCGAACCTGACCTTCGGAACCTCCTCCGAACCTAACCTTCGGACGTCCGAACCTGGAGTTCGGAGCGGTTATTTTTCAGATCTGTTCTTCGGCCGAACCTTGTCCGAACTCGAACTGGAAATTTTTGAAATCCAACCAGACTCAGAATTTGATCGAATTTTGACATCTAGAGGCTTCTGTTAGGTAACAACATGACTCAGAAAGACTCGATTGATTGAAAATCAATCAGAAACACTTTCAGTCACCGCTAACCGAAGGTTTAACGTCTCGAAATGAAGAAAAACGATAGATTTCGACCATGGAAATAGCCAACAGCTCTGATACCAACTGAAAAACCGTATACGGATCGATTCTATGGATGAGACGGAAGTTTTGTCATTGACTCGTGTCGAATGATTACATGACTGAAGGAGTATACAAACGTTTAAGCTCCGGGGGAGGTTGGACAGAACCTCCCCTCTCAATCACACAGACACTAGACAGAAACTTACACAGAAATACAAAGATAACACTATTTATACTAAACTTTCTGTCCGAACTGGGGTACCTCTGAACCTGGAGTTCGGACCACCTTAGGACACTCCCGAACTTGGAGTTCGGCTAAGGTTCGGACCCCAGATCTTGTCCACTCTCAAATCTGTCTGTTTATCAACTCGAACAGTAACGACCACACAAGGTTCATGCACTAACAAAACTAGACAATGTCAACATTTGACCCCTTTGGAAATGAATTGGACTTTTGGGGAAAATTCAGTCAAAATTCACAATTTTTGAAAATAAACAAAAACAAAAGGGTTTAGTGATCTATTTAAGTCCTAAATAAGACAAAATTGGGTTGTAACTCATCATTTAGATCAAACAATAGCATTTTTGACAAAATTTTTTCCGTTTGACCTATCTGGACTTTAATTGAACTAAACTCTCTTCAATAAGAGTCAAATGACTCAAATAACTTGATAAATGGAATCATTGGCATAAAGTGGTAATGCTTGATGCTTTTTTGTTTGTTTTAAGAATAAGATTGAGCAAATTGACAACATAGAAGCTACTTTTGACCATTTTTGACTGATTCTATCTTTCAATTGAATTTCACTAGATATGCTGCTTTGATTAGATGAAATAAGTCAAGTTTTGAACTTTAACTTATCTAGCATAGATTTGAACTCAATATAGGTTAAATCTGCAGTGTTTGACTAGTCTTAACTTGGTTTATAGGAGTTGCATGCATAGTTGACTTTTTAGGTCAAACCTTGTGAAATTCGCTCTTATTTAATGAATTTGACCCTATTTGGGTTGTGTGTGGCTACCAATCATTTTTTAACAAACTTCGCCTGATTTAATAATAGATTTCTATCCAGAAACATTCCAAGAGCTTCGTGTCTCTTAAATTTGATCTTAGCTCAAAGTAGATCATCAAAGAGTTATGCTTCTTAAGATTTTGGCAATTCTTACAACTATTGAGCTACACAGGGGCTATTCATTAAACTCACTCAATCAGTTTGAATCACATTAGTCAAACATCAATTTATGATTGATCACAAATAGGATTAAGCTTTGAACTTATTGATTTCTTGAAATATCTCAATTAGATCTTAGCAAACTTTAGATCTTCTTCGAGTTATGTCTTTTGATCTCCAATAAATTATTAGAAGAGTGACTTCTGTCCATTCAAGATTGATTTTTTTACTTGCCGTACTTGCAATAATTCAATAAATTTCATAAAATATGACTTAGCATGCTAATTTCTACAATTCTGGGTAAGGATTATTCTCTACTTGCTTTAATGAAATGATGTGCATATTAGTCATTGTCTTATGAAACCTTATCTTTTCTTTTACATGATTGGTCAGTTTTGGAACTATTTAAGCTTATATCACAATTATATGAGAATTAATGAACCTAGGTTAGAGTTTTTAGAACTGATTGCACCTATTTGTCTCTGACCTTGATGTTGATGCTCATATCTGATATTGTATGTTTCTTGTTCCCTTACTTGACTCTATCTGACTTTGGTTATGTGGTTTAAGCATGTGAGAACTTCACACATGTCTTCTGATTCATTAATTGACATCTTGTATGTGTTTAAGTGAAAACTTTTCATGTTACTCCCGTACAAGTACTTAAATAGAATATATGTGTTTGTAAGTGTCTCAAATTGCTCAAATCATGCTGAATTAGGAATACTTGGTTCAAGAATCCTGTTTGACTCCAAAATCAATAATTCCTAATTGTGAAAAGCTCAAGTTTAGGGGGAATCACTTCTTGATTCCTTCTTAAGCTCATTGAGTCATTTGGGTCAAAACGTTGACTTTTTAACAAGAGTCCACTTATTTGAGTGATATTTACCCAAATTTCTCAAACCTTATCACAATTTGCCATTACTTGTGTGTTTTCTTCAAATAAACATCAAACGGCATTCTTGAGTCAAAATTCACTTAGTTCTCCACCAAAGTCAATATCTACAATAAAATTACAATTCCAAGGGAAATTACTGGAATTTGGGTCATGACTACTGACATCCTCTATTAAACTGAATTGATTGCTTTAGAGAAATTTGAACCTATGTCTTAAGCAAAATTCCTTTATATCTTTGAAAGTTAAATTTGAACAACTCTGTCACTATCACGAATCTAGTGTTCCATGACATTCATTTAACCTGTCAAACTAGATGTAATCATGTTGTTTCTTATGTGTAGATGGCTCCCAGACAGGAAAGAGCAGCCAATGCCCCTCTGGATTTCTCCAAGGCTCATAATCAATTCTGTGAAATTAACAGAAGCTGGACAGATGCCGGTCTATATGAACAGTCTTTCAGAATACTGGAAAATCAAATTGGATCACTAGTATCCGTATGGAGCCTGTAATCAGCTCGGGAATAATCAACGCATTTTGGAACAATGCCAACACATTTGTTGCTGACAATGGTTCCAAATCCATCAGATCAAGTAAACGTGTGCGGAATCCTCGTTTATGATTGATTCAAAGAGCCTATGGAATAGATCACAAGATCATGCATTGAAATATAAAGCTCCATCTTTGCACACAAGAAAACTTGTCGGGTACAAGATCTCAAACTGCAACTTCCTCCATTACGATCGTGAACACCAATGCTTCACTAGAAAATTCAAAACTAGTTTCTCCAAGGCTTGCTTGATCATAACATGAGGTGGTATTTATACCACCTCTTACAAGCACATGGCTAATCATAAACCCAATAAGCCCAATCATAAACCCAAGCCCATGCCCAAATCTGGATAGTAAACTAGCCTAAACATAATAAAACTAGCCTACTAATCTAATTAAACCCTCTAAGCCCAGCCC
>JBCNJP010000027.1:99996445-100033257 GCA_039602395.1 Deinandra increscens subsp. villosa
TTTAAAAGAGAATAAAAGAAAAAGTGATTTGGAAATGACATGGATTAAAGAATAAAAAAATTCCATGTCAGCATGCCACATCACCATCTAACTAACGATATTAGAAAAGTTAACAGCGGGTCCATTAGAAAAAACTAGGATGAAAGTTGGGACTGGTGGAGAGGATTTTAAAATGTGAGATTATTACCGGCCAATAGGTAAAAGGTGGGATTATTTAAATCCAATTTTCCAATAATAAAAAGCCATAGACATTCTCACAATGGCATTGTCAAAAGAATTACTAGCTCAATTCAAGACTTGCAAGAATTCTAAACAATTATGGGATGCTCTTGCTCAGAAATGTGCTGATATTGAGAATATGACAAATGCCAATGTATGTGATGTTGAATTGAATGAATCTGAAAAGGAGGTTGATACTGAGGAACCTAAGTCGTGTGAAAATTATAAGGTTGACAAATGTGGTTTTACAGTTATGGAAGAAGTTCAAAAAGATGGGTCTTTAAAATGTGAAGCTGCTGAGAATGAATAGAAGCTTCAACATGAGAATGCAAAGTTAAGTGCAAAAGTTTCAAAACTGACTGAAACAAATGATGATTTGATGAAGGATGTTGAAAAATGGAAGAAAGAAGCAAATGACATGGCGACAGTTTTTGATGATTTATTTGCAAAATCAAAGATCAAATTTGAAAGTCTAGAAAAGGAAGTTGCTGATCTTACCACTAAAGAATTAATTCATCAAGAGGACAAAATGAAGCTGTTAGATGCTAAAGCTAAATTGCTTAATGAAAACAAGCTTTTGAAGTAGAATGTTAAGATTTATAAATCCAAATGAGAAAAGGTTATTCAGGAAACATATGATGCTAATGATCAATTAAGGAGAGAAAAGTCTACTCTGAATAGAACAACAGAAGAACTTATTGCAACACAAAAAGAGTTGGCTGAAGCACAAAAGAAAATTGCAGACATGAAGATTCAGGTTCGTGATTTCAAAAGACAGTTGCATAATCTTAATAATTCATCGTCTTTCACAATTTTTTTTTGTGCAAAAAGGAGAATATTCAACAGATTTTCGGTGATGTTATTCCGAAAAGTGTTCCACCTCCTGTGGTTATTGAAAATTCTATCAATACTAATGCAGGATCGGAAGCAATGAAATGGCTAAAGAACAATTGATAAATCAAAGTCTCAATAGAACCGAAAGGTTCAAGAACAAACGTTCAATATTCAAATAAATCAACTCCCTAATAATGAATTACAATGTTATTTAAATAGGAAAAAAGAAACTTGGAAAACAAGATAAAACTCAAAAGGAAACTATTAAAAATAATAAACTAATAAAATAAAGATGTGGTTGCGGGTTCGGGTACGGATCATCCGGATCCGTATCATTCTCCCCGTCTTCGAAAAAACTCGTCCTCGAGTTTTGCTCTTAACCCCCGGGATCAAAAGGGACCATCTTGCGTCTCTTGTACAATTGGCGTTTAGCCTCACGAGTTATCCCGGTCGACTTCATGTAAGTACCATTTGAACGGACGAGTCTCGGGTCTATTGGGTTGCCGGGTTCTCCCTCATTCTTTTCCCCCTCCCCCTCTTCGAAAAAGACTCGACCTCGAATCTTGGAAACTTCAAACATATCAAAAAGATCGATTTGGAAAAGTCCAAACTTTACGAAATTGTAGGAAAAAACGTTGACCAAATTTTTTGTTATCAAGTGGAAGATTTTCTTGCTTGTTTCTTCATCTTCATGTATATCCACACTTTTTGAAAAATCATGGAGCAAATCCACGTAAACTTTGAAGAGAACCAGATTTGTAAAACAAAATTTGAAAATATCAAATCCTTCCAAATAACTTGCTATATTTATGGAATTGAAATTCAAATTAGGACTAGTACCACCGTAAGAAATCTCATTATCGCACATGACTACCATCGGGCTGCCATCGTCCACCTTTTCATCCCTCAAAATCTCAACAAACATACCTTTATCCCAATTGTTTGGTCTAATATTGCGATCCGACACATGAGAGAATTTTCCATCTCTTTTAATCGACACGTGCTCTAAAGATACCTTCACACGCTCATCATCGTCATCGTTTGTTTCTTTCCTTGGCTCGTCTACTTGCATGGAGATCCCGCTAAGAGCTCTTTGCACCCACAAGCATTCTTCTTCATCAAGGTTAGTCCCGTCTTCATCAAAATGGGGTTCTTCATCCGTGAAGAACTCTTGATCGAGGACGTCTTCATAGACCGGTTCAAGGAACCGGGGTTGGGGATGGTCGAAAGGATGCTCCTCTTCCTTGTTCTTATCGTCCCGGAAGATAGTTCCCAATTCGGTTTCCTTAACGTGCCTCTCCCGTTGTAACTCAATCGCTGCCTCGGTCGGCGGTTCTACGAGTAGGGCGTTGATGTTCTCTTCCACATGGAGCCATTTGAGAACCAAAAGCTATGATACCAAATGATGAAGAAACAGAAGCGATCAAATGGCTCAAGAACAAATGATTATTATTCAAATGATTCAACCGAATGATTCGGTGTCAAAAGCTTAAAGCTTTACAATGGTTTATCTCCAAATCAAAAACTAACTCTCAAAATAAACAACCACCAAATATAAATAAGGTCTCAATCCCAACAAAACAGGAAAAGATATGTATTCAAATAGGAAGAATACTAAAATATATAAAAACCAAAAGTCAAAGTCGTAGAAGAAAAATGAAGAAAATATTGATGCTAACAAGAGAACTAAATTTGCCTCAAGTTCCATATTGCTTGATAAGGAAAAAGTGTTTGAAGGCAATCCAAGACATGTTAAAGTTCAAAAAATTTCAGAGATTGAGATTGATGAATCTTTGCTTTCTACTAAAGATGATTTGAATGCTATCAAGGATGAGTTTTCTCGACCTGCTTCACAAGGTCATGAGAAATCTAAGTCTGTACCAGATAAATCTAAAGAATGGTGGTCTAGGATATGAAAGCAAAGATGAGAATGTGAATGTTAGAAATGATTTCAAAGATAGGTTTGAGATAGAAGAAATTGTTAAAGAAATCAAGTTTGAGAAGGAGAATGAAAAGTGAATGATGCAGTGTCTGAACAAATAATGGTGGTTCCAACAAAAAAAAAATCATCTTCTGATACATCGCTTAATCTTTATGAGAGAATTACTTTGAAACAACAAGAGTTCGTCAGAAAAATGGATGAAATTTTCAATGATGTTCAAGACGAGAAAGCTAATGCTGGAAAGGGAGATTATGGTACTGAACAAGATTTTCAAAAGAAAACAAATGTCGAGTTTCTGCTAAAGAAGAAGTATTAGTTAGAGCGTCAGAAGAGTGATTCTTCTCAACATTCTAGAATGTCAACAGAATCCATGTCATCTCCTAAGTTGGCTGATGGGAGAGCTTGTTTTTACTGCAACAAGAAGGGACATGTGATTCGTGATTGTACTACTCGACAAAGGTTTTCACGTCGTTCATATCAATCATCATCATCAGATTCGCTGATTCTAAATGAGGTGCCAGTCAAGAGAAATCATACCCATCAACGAAAGTCAACTACCAAGAAGCCTTACTCAAATGATTTTTCAAATAGTGGTAACAAGTCAGGTACATTTAATTCCGCTAATTCAAACAGGCTTTATTGTCATGATAAATTCTTTGGTTATGGAGATGATTCAGATTTTTAATCCTCCATTTGAAGAACGTTTTAAAAAATTCTCAAACCTAAAGAAAAATAGATTTTGTTATGTTTGTCGTAAATGAGGATATTTCACTAACAATTGTCCTACGACTGCTAACAATTCATCATCTTATGCCAAAAATATGAAATCTGTTAATTCAGAAGGAATAATAATTAATAAACCAATGCCCAATGGTAAATTATTCTGGAAAAAAGTGTGTTTCTGAACAACTGGGTAGTAGACTGTCATTCTTCAGTTGAGACTGGTTCATTAGAAAATACAATACCAAAAATGGAATGGAGACCAAAGATTGTCTCTACTGCCCAACACTGATTTTGTTGAAGACACTGGATGACCTACCATAACTGTGGATGAGGGTTGGGGTTTTAGGAACTTATTATTTTCTAGTGTTTGCATGTATTTCAAGAAGACCTGTTAGTAATTGTAAGATTGCTGACAGTGAGATACTTGTGGGTGTTTTAAGTTAAAATGCATCGTTCTAATCTTTGAAAAAAATTAAAAAATTGATTTTCCAAAACATCACTTACAATGGTGTGTCTGTGTTGATCAATCATTTTCATTGTTTTCATTTAATTTCTATTTCTTTCATGATTTTAGGGAGAGAAAAATTTTGAAAAATTCAAAAAATAGAGTTTGTTGAATTTTTAGGGGGAGAAAATAGAAAATATAAAAAAAATGAAAAATGAGAAATTGATCCAGCACAAGATGAGAAATGATAGTACATCAGCATATGTTATCTACCATGGATAGACTAGATCTAAAGGCTGTAGGTTCATGCTTAAAATGCTTGATGCACTTGAAAAATTTGATATGTGTTAGTATGATATAAAGATAACGCTTTCTTGATAACTGTGGTACACATCTAGACGGATGCTATGTGATACTGGTGTAATAAATACAAAAACAGAATAAGAGATGTCCGGGTGTATGCATGCTTTTATTTTGAATGATTTAAACTTGTTTGATTTTCTTTATTTTCTCAAACGATCGGACTTTCTCTACGTATCGAAAGATCGACCTGATTGTTGTTCGTTTGAGGTTCTGCTTTATTTTCATTAGTGTTTCGCATGATCCATCAGACTTTCTCTGCGTATACGGAAATATCGATCTGATTGTTGTTGGATTATACAACTTCAACTTCTTTTATTTTCTTTAATTTATTTTGCTAAATACTAAACTCTATCTGTGTATCGGAAGATCGACCTTAGAGTTGAAGATCTAGCGTTCTGCTTTCTTTTTGCAAGAAACACTTTGGACAATATATCCCTGTGATGAAATTCTGATGCTAAGCAAGTTCATTATATTTGCATGAGAAATCTGTTGTATGTGACTTGGCTTGAATAAAAGAAAAATAAAAAAACATAATAAATGATGTTGCCAGTATTCCTGATAGTGTGGGTGCCATGTTATCTATGCTTGTAAAATTAATACCTAAATTATATCAGAAAACCATAGAAATTTGATTTGTCTAAGTTGAAATAAGCATGAAAATGTTGCATCTGAAATCAAGATAGCTTGCATGCTGATTAAGGTTGAAATTGATGTGTGCTAGATGCATGATGTTGATCTGATCTCATGTTGTGATCTTTCTCATAAAAGACAAAAATATTGTCTGATTCTGTATTGCATTTACATTTCATTTCAGAAAATATATAAAAAAAATTAAGTGTGTTTTAGCATAAAGTTGCAAAAATACAAAAAGATTTTAGTTGTGTTTTGATTCTAATTTTTAAAAAGTCAAAAATTTGTTGTTTCTGATTTCTTTTCCATCGATCGACATGTGATGCAAAACAATTCCAAAACAAAATAGCTTGGTTATCCAAAGGAGATTTTTGCCCAAGATTAAATTATGTTGGCAATTAGAAAAAGGAAAAAAACCGCACTTTTGTCTTATGAAGTTTGCAGGTTCAAAAGATGAAAATTTCCCATATACGGATTTTAGAATGAATCTCATGCATGGTTGCAAAGCTGTCAAAGAGTTTATAACTTTTAGAAATGGTTCAGTTGACACAGTCCTGTTCCTGCCATGTTTACCCCATATCAACTGAAAACAGATTCAAAGAATTTGAAGATCTGATACAGCACACGTTAAGGGGGAGTTTGTTAGTGCAATATATGTGTGTCGTGTGTGTATTAGTTAGTTTTGTTAGTTGATTTAATTAGAATAGTCATAAATGTCAGAGGGTATTTTGTGTCATTATCAAATAGTTAAGGGATTTATATGTGAGAGATAATATTTCACATATAAATTTGAATATGAATTCATGATCTACGAACTGGAAAAAGAGCAATATGCCGAAGTGAGTTTACAAGCGAAGTGCATCTGAATTGGACCTCCTTATATATTTGGTTTTGAGTTCGGAAGAAACATAAAACTCCAATAACCGTTTCTCTTAGTTCGATTTGTAGGGGAGGATTTTTTGATTTCGAATCATTGAGAGTTCTGAGTCTAGAATCATGTTTAGATGCTATAAACGAGTCCAAATCATGTAAACATTGATCAATTGGAGCTAAAAACCGAGTTTTATTTACGTTTTTGTGTTCTTCGTTTTGGTGTTCTTTTGATCTCAATTTCGGTGTACAAATCACTAGATCGGGGCAATACGAGTTTTCAGTGTAAACTCATTATCAACAGCTTCAGAAGACTTGAAGTTGTGATGTACTCTTTCCACTTATAAACCTGCTAACATAAATAATCTCGGCGCAAAACGTCTCTTCGAGACTCCACGATATTAGAATTTTAAAATTTAATTTTGTATACCGTGTTGATCAATCGAGAAAAAATAAGAAACAAAATCTTTCTGATTTTTCTAAACTTTATACCAAAACACACATAAAATCTTTTTTGTATTTTCTGATAATGAAAAGTAAATGTAATACAAAATCAGACACCATTTTTTTCTTTTGTGAGAAAGATCACGACTAAGGATCATATTGGACATAACATGCTGAACTACCCTTCAATTTCAATTATTTTACCACATAAGCCATGTCAATTGCAGATATAATTTGTCCAACTTTAAACTCAGGCATAATCATACTCATAACATCTAGATATGTTAAGGTATTGATTAATTTGCATTGACCAGTGTACCCCAAACTATCAGACTTACTCAGATATGTTTTAGCTTATCACACTTTGTGATTTTACTTTTGATTTAACCCATAGTGATTGAATTCATGATATAGTCAACTGTGTTCCATGCAAAAAGAAATAAGAACGTTAAATCGTCTACTTTAAGGTCGATCTCTCGATACGCAGATAAGGCCTCGGATTTAACAAAAAAAAAACAAGTTAAAGTTGTATAATTTAACAACAATCAGGTCGGTCTTGTGGTAACGTTGTGATAATCCGATCATTTAAGAAAATAAAGAAAATCAAACAAGTTTAAATCTTTGCAAAATGACCACATGTATACACAATGACTTCTCATTTTTCTTATGACATATATTTTTCTTGATATATCATGAGATATGCATCACGATGTTGTCCACTAGTTCAAGCATAAAAGTTAGTGTATATCACATTTGAATACTTTCTGATTTGCTGAGCCTACCTAGCACATCGAAAAATGGTCTTATGGCTTCTTCACTTACTTTATCCATGAATCAGACATCGTCAGCCAATGTACCATCATTTCCCAATCATGTCGGATACAATTTCTCATTTTTCAATGTTTTTGTATTTTCAAATTTTCTCCCCCTAAAAATGACAAACTCTATTTTTTAGATTTTCATTTTTACTATTTGAAAAACAACACACCATTTTTGTATTTTTCAAAGTAACAAACTCCCCCTTAAACCGCGACGGAGTGAAAAACAAAAAAAAATTTTGATCAACCAACACGAATACTTGCTATTTAGCATTTTTTAAAACACAAAGAAGATTTGGAAATTCAATTTAAGTTATCACAGATATTCCACCACTAGTAATCTTTCAATTACCGATAGGTCTTCTTGAAATACATGCTAACACCAAATAACACATTAGTCGATTTGGGATCGACCCGATTCAACAACGTCGGGTCGCCCGATGTCTTCCACATAGTCATCTTCGGCCATGGAAACAACTTTCGGTTTCCATATCAGTGATGATCTAAATTTTTTATCAGAACCAGAATCAGTTGCAACTGGTAGTTGGTATATACCAAAGCGACTTACCAGTTGATTTGTACTTTGGGGACCATGGTTCATCAAAAATCTGACCATTGTTATCCACATATGTAGCAGTGTTGTGGATATATGCAGTCGTTGGACAATTTGCAGCTAAATGTCCAGATTGACAACATGCATAACAAAGTCTTTTATGAATTTTAAAAACATTTAATAAATTCTTTGAATGTTTAGAACATGAAGAATGATCAGCAATAAAATTATCAAAGAAATCATCATAGGAATCATACCTCGGAGATTGACTCCGAGAAGAAACCTTGGATTCAGATGAAGATCCTCCAGAAGAATAAAAAAATTGTTTTGTCGGAGGTTGTGATTTCTTTTGATTATTGACTTTCAAAACTTACTCTGTCTTCTTTGGCTGTTGAGCGTGAACAGGAACTTCTTTAACCTCAAATCCTAAACCTTTGTGCTTGTAACCTGGAGTCTTTGAAGATCCAGATTGAGAACTAGAAGCATCTCTTCCGTTGGCTTCTCTAGTAAATTTATCTTTAATTTCCTTCAACTTGTTCTCACGCACCAAGGATTTAATGACTTTTCACGCACCAAGGATTTAATGACTTCTTCTTCAGATGAATTACTGACAGATTTCACAACTTCACCACAGATATTTTCATCTTTCAATAATAATGAACTTGAATTAAACTTTGGAGCTTCACCAAATGTTATTTTCGTCTTTGCTTTATTTTTCTTCTTCTTCGCTAGTGTTGCAAATTTGGAATAATCAAGCAATTCAGCTTCAGGATCAAGAGGAGCAGATGTTAACTCAGATAAATCCACCGATTGAGGAACCTTGTGAATATCATTCTCTTTTGAACTATCTTCACTCCTATCCTTCTTATACAAGAAATTCAGCAAAGTTGGTGATAAGTTGCTATTTTTGACTTGCCTTTGCAACTCAAGAATTTCCAGCTTTAACTCAGAGATTTTCTGTTGAGCAGCAAACACCTCTTTTTGTGACTTAATGAATTCTTCATTTAGGTTATTGTACTCATATGTTTGCTGCTTTCTGATTTCACATTCAGACAAGACTTCTTCAGTAACTTTCTCCCATTTCTTTTTGAATATCTCCACATCCTTCATCAATACTTCATTCTTAACTCTGAGAAGAACATTTGCATCGGGAAGTGTAGATAATTCTTCTTGAAGTTTCAAAATTGTATCAGCAGATTCAACAGCAAGTGCACTAGCTTGTTCCTACTTCTGTTGAACTGGATAACTTTTTTCAAATAACGCTTTAAAATCTTCAGCAACTTCCTTAGCTTCAGCTGTAGGCTTTTCACACTCTTCAACTAGTCCACTCTTTTCTTTCACCAAGTTTTCATTAACATGAACCAATTCATAATATTTCTTTTGAAACTATTCCAATTCTTGCTTCAAAACAACAATTTCTTCAGTGGACACTACTAGAAAAAGGGCCTTTCTTGACGCGCGAACAATGACGCGCACAGTTTTATGACGCGCAAATACAAGTGTCATTAAAATTCTGTCATAAATTGTAAAATTTTAAGACTAGATGACGCGTAATTTTGGGCGTCATAAATATCTGTCAAAAATAAAAAAAACACTGAGTACACCTTAAAAAGTGCGCGTCATCTTTTTACTGTCGTTTTATATTTTATTTTCCCGTTGAAACTTTTGTCTAAAAAATTCACTCCGCGCTGAAATTTTTGTTCTAAAAAATTCACTCCCGCTATTACTCACCTTTCTTTCTCAAAATAACCCTAATCTCTATCTGCCCCACCGCCCTAAATACCTCGCCAGTCACCTCCCCCCAAATTTCTCCCTTAGCCACCGGCCTACCAGCACCTCGTCCCTCGCGACCACTCCTCTGACCAGTACCGTCATTCTCAACAGAGTTCTCCCGTTGGCGATAGTTACGATAACAGCCTTCCCACCATCTATCACACCGACAACATAATTGGTGGTTCCGAGATCTTGATTCCGATAACTTTCTCGGTAACTCTGAGAGCGCAATTACGGTGGTCTAAACCCACAAACAGTCGGCGGCGTAAACCCACAAACACGCTAATTCTCGTCGCAACACAGAAGAATCAATCTTCGGCAAAATCACCAAACTGATCGTTCCTCGTCGGATTTGCCATCACCGGAACTACAATCACCAAACTCTTTCTCGGTCTTCTTGAAACCCTAGATCTGAATGTTCATATATGAAACGTTGTGATTTGCTCAAAGGCACAAGAGGTACGATACTAGATCCCTAAATTCTAATCTGATTGAATTGCTAATTAGGCAGAGATTTGGTATAATTGTTCGAGTTTATATTCTGGTACTTTAGGGATTTATAATCAGTTATAATTTTAATCTTCAAATTAGCGGTATAGGCATGCAATGTTAGCGTGAATTTAAGCAATTCAGTTTGATTCTTCGGAAGTTTGTATCAATGAATATGTGAATTTTATGATAAAAGATGGATCTGGGTGGAATCTGCAGGCTGTATTCATTTTCCCCCAATTTTAATCATATTTTGTGATCTCAGAAGTTCTCATTCTCCTTGATTGATGCATCTTTTTTCACACTGTCAAAATTCAGATGTTTATGGGTGCCAATCAACATAATGCTTTTTGATAGATTGTCTAATTGACTAATTTTGATTCACAAGTTTTAACTAGAAGCACTCACATGAGTTCTTGTAAGGTGTTGGAGTTGTGAGAATGTTTACCATGATATCATAGTTACCCCCTAGCAGTACTTTCAGTTTTTAAGGCTTAAGTATTTCTAATTTGTCTGGATTCGTTATTCTATCAGATTGAGCGAGAGTAGTTCATAGGATATAACTATCAGAAGATCATGAAAACCCCAACATTCGCTTGACATCTTTACATGAATATGGAGTCGCAAGTTCCATGCCGTGATACGTCAGACCTACCTGAAAATGTATTTATTAAGGATATAATCACGTCTAAGACACATCATGTTCCACCTAATCAGCCAGGTATGTATTGGAAGATTTAATTGTTAATTTATGCATCAAGTTGCCTTTAATATGCATCAAGGTATGTTTTTAAAAAAAAATTAGATTCAACAAAGAAACAAACACGATAATGGGCTGCTTGGACACGTCAGGAAGAAGAAAGTTTCTTTAACACTCTACGTCAAGTTGGAAAGGCAAGTTTTCATGTGATGTATATGTTGCTTGATTCCTTTGATTTAATGTTTATCATAGCCATTACTACCTCATGTTGAGAAGTATTTTGAGTGTTGCTTGCCCCGGAAATTTCTATTGATGCCAAAAACTCCAAAGATACCAATGCTGCCATGCTCCGATGGTACGTGATCAGAAATAAATATTGTAATGTTTGTAGGATTTTGTTACACAAATCCTTTTTCTTTGAATTGTTTCTTTTGCAGGTGGTCATTACTTGAAGCCTCGAAGATTCAAGATTTTCTTGGAGACTTTGGTTAGAGTATTCTCATTATTCATACTGTCTCTTTTTTCCTGTTTGATATTCGATATCATCTACAAAAACTTTATTTTTCTCTCCCATGAAAGAATGCCAACTATTGAAAGGCCGTAAGAAGAATATAAAAAACGACATTTTCAAGGGGAAAACGTTTCTACAACACCATCACATGGTGTCTCAAATCAGAACAAATGCAAGGGAGACTTGTCTCCTATAAAACATTCAAGACAGAAGAGGAGATCAGGTTATTCATTATTAAATAAACTTTTTTTGCTTGAATGTGTCATCTTTTAGCTCACTTTGATTAATGTTTGTGTGTATATATATCAGATATTCAAACATGAACTGAATTCAATAACAAGTAAGACAAATTCATGGGGCTGGTTAGGATCTGTTTTGGGCATGCTCGGTGATGCTCTGTTTTTTATGCTTTAAATGAGGTAAAATCCTATTCGTGTTTAACATGAGTTGATTTCCGAATAGTAGAAATGCGAATAAACACCCACATCAGTGCATCGCTCATGGACAAAGGAGTAGTTTAGGAGTAATTATGAAGATCAAACAGTGCTACACATTACTTTAATGGCTGGTACTCAATACACAGCCTAACTGTTGATAAGAGGAGAGAAGTGTTGGTGGTTCTAGACAAGGACCAAAACTCAACCTAACCCTATTCACTTTGCTACTTGTTTTTTTTGCAGGTTGTTAAGTATAAAAGTGTTATTCACAAGTTCAAATGCGCGTCATCTGACCCCTTTCTTGACACGCATTGCACGTCAAGAAAGGCATTTTTTGTAGTAGTGACATCGAGTTTTCCTTCGCCCTTACGTGATCGTCCATCGTGCAAACTCTTAAAGAGGTGTTTACTTCAATCAGGTGAGTTATAGCCTTGTTAACTTATAATCTTGGCAAACAGCAGAACATAGCAACTAGGGCAGCCCTGTTGTGGTGGCAAATAGCAGCAAAACAGCAAAACAGCAACATAGCAACATATAAAAGCATATAAAAGCAGCTAGGTGTGCTCAATGTGGTCATGGAGAAGCTGTTTTTTTCCAGGTAATTTTCTATTATCTTTTCTGTACCAAATATTAACCGTTTTCCTGCTTCCATTCTTAATGGATGTGTGCTAACTAGATTTAACCAAATGGGTCGGTGGTTAAATGATCAAAACATGTATAGTTTGGGGTTGGGTGGAGCCAAAAACATTTTCCAGCAAGTAACAATTTATTTTATATTGCGATTAAAGTCTCTAATATGATTACAGGAATCATATTATCCCAATAGTGATTGAGTGTTTTGAATAAAATGATTTATTAATAATAGAATACACTTTGAATGGCCTCCAACACGTTTCATGTTTTGGAGTTCAGACCCATTACGGAAATACAACACCTGCTGCAAAATTTCTGGGATGTTAAAGTGGTTATGATAGTCTACATGTTTTATTATAGGTTTTCAAGTGCCGTTTTACATGGAAAAGGCTGCGAATTTACATTGCCACCATTTGGTCAAGGATGGTGAGTTCTATGAAACTTTTGTACACAGTTACATGTGGAAAAGGCTGCGAATGCCCGTTGCCACAATTGGGTCAAGGATGGTGAGTTCTGTGAAGCTTTTTTACCCTGTTACTTGTGAATGTCCATTTGGTAAATGACTATTTAGGTTGGTGCTTTTTGTTAAATTTCATTGTGCTTAACAGATTTTGGGTATGAGAAGTTAAAGTTGGAAGGGCTGATGCTAAGAATGCTTATGGAAGGGACATATATGTTGTAAGAATGGTAAGGAAAATGATAGTGTTAGATTTGTTATTATAGGTTATTCGCCTACTGGATCCAATTGTAAATTAATGTTAACTTTGTAATGTTTGCTCTATATATGAAATGTTTAAGTTTACTACAAGTGTATTTTATTTTGTATTATGAGGTTAATTGTTATTAATGGGGAAATTAGTGATTTTACAAACAAATATTTTTAAATTTTTTTTAAAAAAAACCATGACGCGCAAAAAAGCGTGTCATAAGAAGATTTATGACGGTGGCTTCCTTGACGCTTATTTTATGACACAAATTTAGGACGCTTTTTTGCGCGTCATCGTTTGCGCGTCATAAATGGGATGACGCGCATTTTGCGCGTCAAGAGGCTTCTTGACCCTACCTTCCTTGACGCTTTTTTGCCCGTCATCTGGGCCCTTTCTTGACGCGTAAAAAGCGTCAAGAAAGGCCATTTTTTTAGTAGTGGGATAATTGAGAATCTCTTTCTAAATTTGTAGTTTTGTTGCGTAGACTCACACAACCAAGACATTTAGATTCTTCAGTCGTTGAACTATTATTCACATTTTTCTGAACCTCTTCGACCAAAGAAACTTTGGAACTTGAATCAGAATCAATTAGAATGCTATCATCTAAATGATGAGCTATTAAAGCAACCTTAATTTCAGCATGTGGCATTTTTGTAATTTCAGAATTTGCATTCCAAGCAAATTCATTTGGATGCCAAAATATATCTGTCATTATGTTATCATCAGGAACAAATGCTTTTTGATCTTGATTTGGTGAATGTATAACCAAATGAGCATGTTGACCAATCTTTAATTTATTGTCAGTTGACTTTGGGCATTCTTGGGAAAAATGTCCATATATTGAACAATTAAAACATTTAACCTTTGATTTGTTCAACGCGATCTTTCCAGTTTGATTCAACCTCTTCTTCCCGGTTCTGCTAAAGAATTTCTTCGTTCTTCGAACCAACATAGCCTACTGTCAATTCAAATTCATCTCTTCCAAATGATCATAATCTATCTGATCATAATCTTCATTTGTCAGTTCTGCATTACTCACTGAACCACTAATAACTCCAAAATATAAAGATACCAATGCAGACATTAAAGCCATATAATCATCAGTTGTTTGAACGGATAAAGCATTTTGTGTCGATGAACTAGGAATTGAAACAGTACAACCAGAAAAATAACTAGAATTTTCAGATTTACCGGCGATGAATGCTGTAGGAGGTGCGGAATTTAACATATTTGACTTCACAACATTAATGGTAGAATCATTTTCATCATGATACATAACAGGATTCTGGATTTGTGCATGAAGTGACTTATTCATGGTTAACTCCATATCCTTTACTTGTATTCTTTGAATCAAATCGCTGAAAGATAAACCCGAATACTCTTTATCATGGGTAATCATCATGACATAATTTTCCCACTTCTCGGGTAATGCCTCCAAATCTTTTCTTTTAAATCAGCATCTTCCTTTGTAAGACTTACCAAACTCATCTCACTCATCAGATGTGCAAATCTTGCAATCAAATTTGAAATTGATTCATGCTGATAATGCTTGAAATTATCGAATTCCTTTTTCAAAACCTTTTGGAGACTTTTCTTGTATTGGTCATTATCCTCATATCGTTTCTACAAAGCATCCCATAAGCTTTTAGATGTATAGTTAGCAGAAAATTGATGTAGCAACTCCTTCGGTGATGCCATGGTCAAAGTACCATACGCCTTTTTTCTCAGCTTGATGCACTTTCTATTGTTCAGAAGTGAATTTTCTTTGAGAGAGCGGCTATCCAGAAGCATCTTTAGGATACACATATTGTTCAGTAAACACCAACCACATATCAACATCATTAGTATCAACGTAAGCTTCAAAATGTTTAACCCAACTATGATAATCTTCCAATTTCAAAAATTTGGGAACTTTCTGACTTATTCTAATTTCATTATCATAGTTTATCATTGTTTGCATCGTAGCTTGCATTGAATTTTGTTTTGCAGCAAACGCTTGAAAATCCGACATCTTGAATGATTATGGTTACTGTTCACCCGAACCTAAACGAACTCAAATTTGGTTAACTAAATTGAGGCGAACTAGAACGAACTGAGAAGATCCAAAATGAACTCAAACGAACTCAGCCGAACCTTGACTTCGGGTAAACGAACTGAACTCCGAACCAGAATGTAACCAAACTTAATCTGAACTGGGAACGAACTATCAACCGAACACACCCGAACCTACACTTCGTTTGAAAGAGAATGTTCGAACCTAAACGAACCATAATTTCGGAGCGGTTATTTTGACGAACTATCAGATCTCACCCGAACTCAGACGAACCGAACCATTTTCGACTCAAATTTTGCGATTTTCAGTGTTTTTGAACGAGATTTTCAACAGTAATACAGATAAACTCAGTAAGAATGATTTAGAAGAATATTTTTTTCACAGAAAACACACTCGAGGTGATCAAACGAACACAAAAACAAGTAGAATTTCAAAAACCCCACTTTTTGACTTGAAATAAAAAAAAACACAGATTTCCGACCAGTAGAATGAACCGAAAGCTCTGATACCACTTGAAATTGCATGAGTAGTGGATCGTCTACTCGGTCAATATAAAATCAATGTAAAATGAGAAACATGAAAGGTAAATACAATGAGACTTGTATTAAGACCACAGAGAATTACACACACACACTTTCACCTAATAGATTGGACAAGAAGTTCTAAATCTATACAAGAAAAATCTATTTATAGTTGAACATCAATGTGCGAATAAACGATCTACCGAACTTCAGACAAGTTTGTGTACATCCGAACTGGCAGTTCATGTCAGTTCGGACATGCACATTCTTGTAGTTGTTTGTCTTGTTCTTGATACTTCACATGACGACCAAGAATCATGCATCAACATTTTCTATGCTATATATTTAGATGTTTGCAATATCATTAAAAAATATGCCTTATATATTTTAGGCAACAATACAAACGATCATATCTAGTTATTTATAGATAGTACTTTCGCAGCTGCTGATGTTCCACGTTTTAGGGATCCCGGCCCATTAATTACTGCCAAGTGGTGTGAACCTTTACCTCTTTCCCAAATGACTTTGTAGGGGTCCTCCCACTTGGATCCTAGCTTTCCACAGTCTTCTTGACGACTGGCTTCGTTTGCTTGAAGTACCAGATCTCCTATTTTGAGAGTGACGCCCTTCACCCTCTTGTTTCATTGTTTTCTATTTCTTTTATGTGTGCTGCTTCACTTATAGCTGTAACTTCCCTTCTTTCCTCAAAGAGGTTAAGGTTGAGAGGGGGGTCTAACTCGCTGCTTTCTTCATCGAGTATCATTCGCTTTGTCGGACTTCCAACTTCAGCTGGTATCATAGCCTCAGTCCCGTATGTGAGACTAAACAGGCTTTCATTGGTGTTTGTTTTTGGCGTTGTTTGGTGAGCCCATAAGATATGTGGCAACTCTTCCAACCACCCATTTTTCTTCCTTCCTAACAGTGCCTTGATTCCTTCCACCACACTTCGATTGGCCCTTTCAACGTGGCCATTGCTTTGAGGGTGTGCTATAGATCTAAACACTGGGTCGATATTTAACTCGGAACACCATTTTTTTAATCTTATGTTTATCAACTGGGTGCCATTATCTCTTATTGAGGTTTGTGGAGTACCAAACTTACATAAATCTTTTTCCCATACAAATCACAATATTTTCTTTCCTGTGATGGTGGTAAGTGGTTTTGCTTTGATGTACTTTGTAAAGTAATCGATAGCGACTACTAGGAATTTAACCTTGCCAGGAGCTTCCGTTTAGGGGCCAACTATGTTAATCCCCTAATTCTGGAATGGTCACGCTGAGCTGACGGGAACTAGTCATGCCTTAGGTGCCTTGGGATAGAATCATGTATTTGGCAATTGTCGCATTTCTTGATTTCTTCAATGACGCTTTTGTACATTCCTGGCCTACAGAACCCTGCTCTTTGTATCCCGGATACAATATTTTTGTCCCTGCATGTAGACCACAGATGCCTTTATATATTTCTATGATCACGTAGCTGTCTTCATTGTCATCCGTGCATTTTAATGACGGGCCTATGTAGGACCTTCTATAGAGCTGGTTTTTTAGGAAACCATATTGAAGCGCCTTTGTTCGAAATTTTCTTGTCTCCCCTGGGTCGTCAGGAAGCTTACCATTTGCGACGATGGGTGTCATCCAGGATCTTTCTTCCCATTCCTTGATTACCAAGATCATTTATGTTCCCACCGAAGGGGCTGACAAGCTTTCAACTTTGATGTCCTTTCCTAGGTGATTGAATGCTAGGTGATTGACTTTGCAATATTGAAAGTGCTCGATGACCTCTTTTACTTCCAGGTACATCTTCATTGTGTCATCCTTGGCTTCGTAAATTTCGCTGAGTTGGCTTGCTACCAAAATTGAGTGTACGTGGGCTTTTATCTTGAGTACCTTAAGCCTTCTAGCCATTTTTAGTCCCGTCAGAAGGGCTTTGTATTCTACCTCATTATTTTTTTGTAATGAAGTTGAATTTGAGGGCATATGTGAGTTCTTTTCCCTATGGACTTATCAAGATTAAACCGATATCCTTCTTCGTTGGATGCCCCATTTGTGAATAGCTTCCAAGTGGAGGCAGGAGATGTTCCTCTTTTTATACTGGGAGATATCTTATCTTTCTCTTCTTCTTTAAGTGGCAGTTCTTTGGAAAAATCTGCCAAGACATGTCCCTTCCTGGTTCTTCGTCCTTTGTATTCTATTTTGTAGTTTCCCAACTTAATGGCCCATTTGGCAAGACTACCGGACACCTCTGTTTTCTTTAAAACTAGATGTTTTGGTTTTTCAGTTAGTACCTAAATTGAGTGTACCTGGAAATACCTCTTTAGCCTTCTTGAAGTGTGCACCAGTGCTCGGGCCAGTTTTTCCATGGCTGGATATCGTTCCTCGAGACCCTTCAGCGTTCGAGATAAATAATATATGGGCACCCGTCCCTCATTTCTGTCCACCATGTCGACAACACTTATGGCTTCATCTAACATAGCCAATATGCCGTCAGCGTCTCTCCATGCTTGAGAATGGCCAAATTTGGAAGGGTGCATACGAACTCCTTAATGCCTTTGAAAACTTCTTCAGCTTCGGGGGGTCCACACAAGTTGGTTTATTTTTTTGGCATTTTCTTAGTGTTTTTATCAAAGGTTTTGAGCTGTGAGTGAATATGAATCTGCTGAGAGCTACCAGCTACCCATTCAGGCTTTGGACCTCCTTCAGTGTTCTTAGGGATCTCATTTTTGCAATTGCTTCTACTTTGACGGGCTTGGATCCTGTCCTTCTTTACTATTACCCCCTAAGACTTTCCTTCTTTAACCCTAAACGAGCACTTGCCGAGGCTTAAGTTCATGTTAACATCTCTTAACGTGTCAAGGGTTTCTTTGATGTCTTGGATCATTTCGCTCTCCTTCCTGCTTTATATTATCACGTCATCGACGTATACCTCTAGGTACTTCCCAATCTGGTCCTGAAACAACCAGTCCATTATTCTTTGGTATGTGGCTAGACTTTTTTCAGGCCGAAGGGCATCTTTGTGTAGCAATAAGTCCTTTTCGGAGTGTAGAATGACGTTTTCTCTTCGTCCTGCTTCACCATTCGAATGTAGTGGTAGCTCTTATAGGCGTTAAGGAAACATTTTATTGGGAAGGAGGCTAGCGGATCGATCTTAGCATCTATCTCCGGCAATGGGTAACAATCATTAGGGCTTGTTTCATTTAGGTCTGAGAAGTCGATGCACATTCTAAGGGTCCCATCTGGTTTCTTAACCATCATAGGGTTGGCTACCCATGAGGAAAACTTGATTTTTCTTATTACGTTGGCTGCCGGGAGTTGTTGTGCTTCTTTGCACGCCATCTCTAAGTGTTCATGTAACACCCCGTTTTACGTATGTCAGACACGTATAACGGCAATGGATACCCGGAAGGGATTCGGTGTAGTTTTTGCACATATGAGACCTGTTATAGGATATAATAGGGTGTGCAAAGACAGAATGGAGAAACGATGTGTGACGGAGAAGATGGAGATACCGGAGAATCGGTTTGACGCGGATATTTCACCCGAAATTTTGGAAGAGTGTTTAGGGGCAAACCCACTTGGATATGATAAAGGATTGAAAATGATGATCGAGAGCAAAAACAAAATTAAAATCCGAGTTGTAACAAAGCGAGAAAGTCCAAAATCGTAATTTGGACACGATTGTGTTATAATCGTAATTAATGCGTATATGTTGTAAATAGTGATAGCGAGGTCACCAAGGAATTAGTAAAGTGACATGTATTGGTATATACTAGGTTACAAGAAAGACTGTGATAATCGGTGCGAGAAACAGTGAAATCAGTAATCGCTGTGATTACGCGATATTAACCGACATTGACTTTTTTATCCATTTTTTTAAGATGGTCTTAATGACTCGGTTGATTAGTTAACGGTTATTTCAAGATTTACTGAGAATCACAGTCAAGAAGACATGCTTGGTTCGCGAAACGGTCGCATTTGCAACGTTGGTTGGACACGCGTCAAATACTGCAAATTATACCAAATATTGGTCGATTAGGCTAAATCCGACGAAATAAATATTCTAAGAATATTTACGGAATCTATGAATTATTTCAGTCATGGGGCAATTGTCGTGATCGAGAAACGAGATGTTTATAAAGTTAACATTTCGGAGAACGCGATACATGACTGATCAAGTGGGGTTGAACCACAAATAACCCCAAGTATAAAAGACAATTATTTGTCTTCACTACGTCAAAAACGACCTTTAGCCATTATTTTTTTGAAAACGCGTAGCCACTGTGATAGAGACTGAGTATTGAAAAAATGAATCGAATGCTTGAATTAAGATAACGTCCAATTCGAGAAGGACAAGTCTCCAATTACAAAGATCAAATGCCAAATTAAACAAGACAGAAAGAAATGAAATCTAGTATCCCTATTAATTCGATGATTGTAGCAACAATTAATTAACTTCTCCTACCACTATCCCTTTAAATCGAGACATGACCTGGGCAAAGGAATGGGTCAAAATAAGTGTAACACCCATACCCGTTTTTAACAAATAAAACGACAATACATTAGGTCCCAGTAAAGGTTATGGTGAAACACCACCTAGATCAACAAAATAGGATTACACCTAAAAAAAATTAGTTTAAATATTGGTTGCCAAACATGGCTCCATAAAACTCTAATAACAACTTTAGGGTTTGTTTCACAAAATATACACCCCACACGGACAACTTGGATGTTCGGTTCTTCAAAAGATAGCTTGATCACGTGCTCGGCCCACTCGGATCATCACCTACCATAATACCAGTAACACGTTAGTATTATGGTGAGTAACACAACATATAACAATAAACAATTGTCAAGAAATGCAAGAAACAACAACAACTAACAACTTTAGACAAAACCCCCCCTCGCGTATCGTGAAGGGTCTTCGCGTGTCGCGAAGTCTCCTAGCGTATCACTTGGAGGTGCACCCCTCACAGGCGATACGCGTGGAACTGTTTTTTCCAGGGATTTTGCCTGGAAATCTCAGTTCCATACTTAGTTCATTTTCTGCAACTTTTCCAGATCTTACAATTTCGAATTTTGAGAACTTTTAACTCATTCCAACATTTATAACAACTAAATTAAGCTTAGGGATGGGGTCATATCCATATAAAGTTTCCACAATTTACTAAAGTGTTAGTATCCCGACCCGTTGACCCGTTAGGACCAACCCAGGGCATAATCAACTCACCTCATTATGGGTGCTTCATACCTGTAATGTTCTTAACATAACACCTTGATTATACACAAGTTATGGCCTCCTAATCATTTTAAGAATCATATCTTATTCACAAGAAAGCATATCATACCTTATCGCTAGGCATCTAATTCCAACACAATAACTAACATGAATCAACATATAATGGATTCTAAGATCCCAACTTGCACATTGGAATGTTGGTATTCACTCCCACCATCCAACTAAAGTGCATCAACGGATTTCGTGGGTCAAAGACCCCAAATTATGATTTGAAGTGACAATAGAGAATTTTCTATTGTCTTCTCCTTCAATGCAACTCAAGTAAGATAATTCAACCAATTTCTTGTATACTACTCGTATGGTTTCTAGCCCCAAATTAAGAGGCCAACTACTACCTTTCAAGAAGTAAACCCCAATTACGCCAAGTAGTGACCAAATTTATAATAAACTACTAATGACTAGATAGCCATGTAACAATTCAATTAAACAAAGTGTTACTATTTAATTTCCAACAGTAGCACATAAATTCCCAACTTTTATCAACTTATCTTATTAGAGTTCATAAGATGTTAAAACACAACATTATCAATATCAACACAACAAGTTCAACTATTATCAACTTGGTTTGGTTTAGAATACTATAATCCTAATCCAAGTCTCATCCCTCCTACCCATAGGTACAATCATGGTCAAAGACCATTTGCTTCAACTTCACCCTAAGGTGCTTAGTGGGCATTATGACCTCATACTCCCAAACTCAACCCAAAGAGGGGTTTTACTTGGTTCTCAAAACTATTAAATTCCAACCAAACCCTTGCGGTTCAAAACTCTACAATAACTCATACTATTATTCCATTTCACAACACAACTATTTATCATCTATTATTATTACTTCTTGGATATTTATGCATACTAGATAATAGATTCCCAACAACACACACTTATAACAATTAAGCATACAACTAAAATGTTACCTCAAGTCTTCAAATTTTGAGCTCCTTAACGGCATAAACTTCCTCCTTGACCACCTATAATTACTTAGGCTTTTAGATTAATAATTCACAGCATAAATAACCAAGAAACCCAAGTAATCCACACATATCAATTTGACCAAAATCATCCACCATAAAGTTTCAAATTCTCATTTAGGCATTTCTACAAACACTTGGTGTGCATGTTTACACATGTACTAAATCCTTGAAGTTAAGTATATACATATAATCCCATTCTTTGCTACTTGCATCATAACTATAACATCATGTATTATTAACATTCTTAGTCACATAAGAAATCAGACTTGGGCTCAAACAAACCAACCCACCCCTTGCTCTACCATAAATTTCGGATCCCATGTATGGGGTTTTCTTAACCACTCAAAACATATAATGAAGCATAACTACATCAAGCATGCAGGTGAAATCCATGCTTCATCAAGGTATAAGACCCCTACATAACTATTTGCACACACCTATTCAACCTATTAGGTGATTTCAACTCAAGCCAAATTTAGAAAAACTAGACTTACTTGAACAAAATCACAAATTCAGAGAGGAACTACTTGGAGATGATGTACTAGAGATCAAATTTCACGAAATCCTCCATACGTCCTGCCCAATTCGAGTTTGATTTGGAGAACTAAAGGAACTCTAGCTTTTCTCCTCTCCAGACCACGTATCTGCGATTTCTCTTCAATGAGAAATCTAGATTCTTCTTCCCTCATCTAATAAGAAATTTACACAAACAACCCTTCCCTTTCGGGTACATGATTAATTTTAGCCACAAGGTCCTTATTTACACTCCAAGCCCTTATATTCACATGATTTAGTTATTAGCCACATAGAGTTTTGGTAACTAATGTATTTTCACAACTAATTTTCTTGGGTTGTCATGATTATTTTTATCCGAGCATTCCATGCAACCAATAAGATTATTTTAAATTGAATGGGTGTTGGGATGTTACATTAAGCTTCTAGAAGCCGAGCAGAACCTGGATCCAGCTCATTGACCCGTTTATGACGTCGGGTATAGAATTTAGTACCTGGATACTTATCATTACTTCGCCCCTGGTAAAACGACTTGTCCTCAAGTCGGAAGGTAGGGAAATTAGTCACAAGCATGTCATATCGTTCCCATGAAGCTTCCTCTATTGGACGATCCTTCTAATAAATAAGCAACTCTAACACCTGTTGGCCACTCTCACAAACCCAACGATGGGACATAACTTGCTGAGGGATTATGGCAAGCTCCCAATATTTAGTAATGGGTAAATAAGAGAGTTTCGGAGGAATGGACTGGCCGCGCGCTGGTTTCAACATAGAAACATGGAAAACAGGATGGATATGAGAATCTGAAGGCAATTCCAGTTGATATGCAACTGTACCGACATGTCGTATGATATGGTATGGCCCAAATTAATGAGGGGAGAGCTTATCATATCGACGTTTAGTGAGACTCTTCTATCGATAGGGTTGAATTTTGAGGAATACAGAATCACCCACTTGAAACGAGAGCTCTCGACGCTTCAAATCTGCCTGAGCTTTCATTCTGTCTTGAGTTTTTGGAGATTCATGCGAAGGAGTTTGAGCATATCATCTCGAGTGGTAAGTTGGACCTCGAGTTCAGAATTCGCGATGTCACTAGTAACATAAGGGAGGAGTTAGGGTGGCTCTTGGCCATATACAGTAGCAAAAGGTGTGGTTTTGGTAGATGAGTAATACCCGGTATTATATGAATATTCATCCCAGGGAAAGAACGAGCACTACTTGGTGGACTGTTCATTTGCAACATCGAAGGTAGGCCTCAAGACAACGGTTTAAGACTTCCGTTTGGCCATCTGTTTGTGGATGGTAACCGGTGCTCATTTTCAGCTTAGTGTGGGACAAACGAAATAGCTCCTGCCGAAAATTACTAAAAAAGATAACATCCCTATCGAAAACAATGGATTTGGGAAGCCCGTGAAGACGAACAATCTATTTGCAAAACACATCAGCTACCCCTTTGGCTGTGAATGGGTGAGACAGTGAGCGTATTTGGAAAGGCGATTAACGATAATAAGGATCGTATCCATTTGGTTGGATGGTGGAAGTCCGACTATAAAATCCATTGAAATCTCTTCCCAGATCTGCTTTGGGATAGGTAAAGGCTGCAACAGACCCGTAGGTGATAAAGTGTCGTACTTATTCTGTTGACAAACAAGGCATTCTTGTACAAAACGGCGAACATCATGTTTTAGCCCTGGCCAAAAGAAAAGAGCCGTGACCCGCTGAAATGTTTTGAGGAACCCGCCATGACCGGCTGCAGGAGTGGAGTGAGACTCATGGAGCACCAAGGCACGAAGCGAAGAAATATCAGAAGAACCAACCTTCCTTTGTAAAGGAGATGCTCATCGACCAGCGAATAACCGGGGCAACTTGTTGACTCTGCCCGAAGGCGCTGAACAAGTTTTTGAGAATAGGATCAGATTGAAGCCCAGCTCGGAGGTCGGCCAAATCCAAGCATTGTGGGACAATCAATGTTAAGAGTTGAGGTCGACGAGAGAGAGCATCATCACCTTTATTTATTGTCCCAACCTTGTGGATAATGGAGTAATTGTCAGGACCAAATTTGAGCCTTTACTCATTCAATACACATATTTAAGTGCGGAAATCATGAATCCATGATCAAAATATGTTCTTTACTTGTTGAAATCCTTAGATCTCCATGTCTGAAACTCAAGAACACAAGGGTTTTCACACACACACAAGTGCTCTCTCTTCCACAACCGTCCAGAAGCTTATTCTAGGGTGATCTGATGTGGCTATTTATACCAGAGAGAGCAAAGGTCATCATTGGACTGATTACAAGAGAATTTTGTTGGAGTTAGTGAAAATTATGACATCAGGTCATCGAAGTCGCCAAGAAAAAATGTGAGGTCGCCAGGAACACTGGTGAGGTCGCCAAGGCTTGGTGAGGTCGCCAAGACCACTTCACCAGGTCGCCAAGGATAACCCAAGTCGCCAAGGACTTGGTGAGATCACCAAGAAGGCAATCCAGATCGCCAGGAACTTGGTGAGGTCGCTAAGTACAACTCCCAAGTCGCCAAGACCAATATCCAAGTCGCCAAAACTTATTAGATATCACCAAGTACACTCATAAAACATCAAGAATCATTATGAAATCATTGAGGGTTGTTATTATGAAAAACATATTCAATTATTATCATAAGCCAAGTGAATTATCATGAAATAACACGGAGTATGGATCCAGACATTCATATCACAATAGTAAAGAACTAGGGCAATCATCTTAATACATAAACAACACAAGTTAAGACATTAACTATGAAATACAAAACATCAACACTTGAATGATTAACAAAAGATCAAGATAATTGTCAAGAACAAGTACAAGTGAAATGAAAGTTCTACAATTGAAACCAATACTAAGGATGCTATGTTTGATTTGCCACCAACCCTAGAAAGATCTTACAAATTCCACCTTTGGTGGTAATACAAACATGACTGACAACTACCTGATCTGACCAAGGAACTTTAGTAAGAACCTCCAGTATTTCCGAGCAAGATTCATGTAGCGGTTATCTAAGCAGACAATCTGTTCATCATACAATATCCAAAGGTCCTTACATGAGAATTTATTCAAATCCGAGTAGTGCCACATTTCTAGCACCCTTTTAGATCCACGGGAGAGATAGCAAATCCCTCGACCACCGATGATCCAGTGTTTCAAGGTACCCAAGCTTTCTGTTGTCATCTTCTTAGCAGCAATGCATTCCCAACACCACCATCTTAGGAACAAGCCGAAATAGTTTGCATCAACTATATCGTATGGCTTGAGCCTTCGAGGAATGGTTTCCAGAAGACTGTAGAACAACCACTTAAGATAGCTCCTATGTAGCAGTCTCAACTCAATTGTTGCGAAAAGTCTTATTGTGTCGCCATTTTCCCTTTCAATAACCAACTCATGTGTGTCTCCACTATAATACCAACTCCTTATTGGATTGCTCATCTGATCACCAGTTATTTTCTTTGTATTTAAATCCTTGCTGATGCTCTTGTACATGACCTTATGAGGAACCACAACTCTTTGTCTTCTGAATGTTTTATACTTCTTCTTCTCTGTCTTGAGGGGGAGAGTAGAACTGACATTATAGATGGATATTATTTGTTCTTCAGCATTTCTTCCCAAAGGGTCATATGTGTGGTTGATTAGCATTCTCCATCTGAGTTGATTCTGCTCCCATGAGAACAGATTCAGAAGTTCTCTTATTTTGGCAAAGAACTACACGAATCCGTTTCTACGCTTGACAATAAATGCCTTCAACTCATGATTGTATTTCTATCCGAGGATTTTTATCCAATCATCTGATTCAACGTTGGGAGGCATATCTCTAAGTTTCTTAGCAGTGAATTGCACCAAAGCTTTTTGATACGGTGTCATTCGGTTACCTCCAAGCGTAGCTATCATGGGACTAGGAGGAGGTGAAATATGATCAAAGATCCTTGGTGGAGGAGGCATATACTGAGCGTGCATCTCACGGATCTTTTCCTTTAGGGGGTCAATAGCGAAGGTGCTTGCATAAAACTCGCGAAATGCATTTCTCCCAATATCCAGAAATTCAGGATCCACATGCATGTGTTTTAGTTGCTCTGAAAATATCGAAGATAGCGCTTGCCGGGATTTCCATGCTTATTGGTTGTTGTACTGGAGGAGCAAGTTGAAGTTGCAATGAGAGCTCAGGAATGACATGAGGAACATCTGGTCCTCCTAATGTTAAGGCAAGGGTCTCTTCTGAAGAAGATAGATTTGCTTTAAGTGTAGCACTTGAGAATCTCGGAAGTTTGAGGTTCTCAGGTGGTGGCACAAGAAATGTCTACTTCAAATTCGGTATATTCATCATCACTTGATGGGAAATCAACAAGATGGGTATCATCTATATCTTGTTCAGTGACAATGATAAAGCATTTTGCTCCAGATTCTTTGCCAGCTTGGCTTGGACTTGGCTCTTTATTTGGTTGAATGTTTTCAGCAGAGGGAGGCTGGTCTATCATCTAATCATCACCATGATTTCCATTTCCACTACCACCCACATCATCATCATTAGCTCTGGCAGTTTGATTATTTTGTAGAGCTTCAGCCAATAACCTTTTTCAGTCTTTCAATTTCTTCAGCTTGCTCCTTTATTTTCTCATTTGCTTTGAGAAGCTCTTGATCCTCTTATTTGATCTTGTCAGTAGCTTCTTTAAGCTTATCAGCAGCAGGAATGTTGGAGATTTCAAGATTTTGCTCCATAGTCAACTCTTGATGAACCAAGGAAGTATCTGCCCCAAGTACAATTACTTGAGTAGGGTAGTTGGCATAGGCTGAGACTCTAATTGAATTTCCGGATCTAAGCTTGTGATGTTAATGTCAGTAGTTGCATCAATGTCTTGAATGGTTGCCTCAACAGCTGTGAAGGGAGCATATTGAACATTTTGCAACACAATGTTGTCTAGTTCAGGTTGAACAGATGATTATATGGCAACAGTAGCACCAAATCCAGAGACTGGATCTCTTCTTATTTCAAGTTTCTTTCGTTCCTGAGCATACTTTGATCTTGACTCTCTGTTGTAGCTAGGCCTAACATTTCCTTCAAGTATAAATGAGGCTGATTCTGGCTCAGGTGAATCAGCTTTTGAGGAATGTGATGAATTGTCGTCTTGTGCTTGCCTTGACTTTATATTCTTTTGTTTCTTATGACTTGATGCCTCAGGTTGTTCACTAACATTGGTTTTTTCTCTTGTTTTCAGTTTCTTCTTTTTAGGACCCCTAGCATCAGAACTGGTAGAGTTAGACCCAGATTCCAATTCGGGTTGGAATCTTGACCCAGATTCGGGTTTGGATCCCGATTCATCTGAATTATTGTCTGCTTCATTGTCAGATGCATCAGCTTCATCACTAGACTCTTCAGCCTCATCACCTGATTCGTCTGATTCGGTGGCATCATTGGTTGAACCTCTTTCTTCATGAATAGAATGCATAGGGTCATCATGAATGGGGGAGTTGATTGGATGATCATCTTGTAGATTTGCTTCATTATTATGAGGATCAGCAACATTGACATCTGCCATATCAGCATCATCATTGTTATTTCCTTGATCTTCATCAACATTAATCCCCTCAATTATGTTTGGGAAAAATGGAATTTCGGGTCCATTATACTGACCCAACCAGTAACGAGTGTAAGAACTAGGCATCATTCTCCTAGGAACCAAGTAGGGCTCTGTCTTCTGCAGGTTCGGATAGTAATGATCAAGGATTGCTTGTATGAATTTGGGATACATCAAGAACTTCTCTGATTTTCTTGTAGGATGTAAGTTGTAGTCCATCCATTCAATTATTTGCTTAGAGAGGTTGAAACCAGCACCGGATGCTAAACCATGTAGAGCCCAGGTTGTTTCTTCCACGAAGTTATCAGTCTCAGACTTTCTAGGAGAGAAAGTAGAGATGAAGAAAGTGATAATACACCTCCAGTTCTATGGGAAAAACTTTTTCTTAATCTTCTCGTTTGAATCTACAGTAAGATGTCCTTCATATCCCATTATGAGGATTGTGTCTTGCCATTGATCCTTTAGGAAGGAAGCAGGACATAGTACATCGTTCAGTTGCAGCACTTCTCAGACCCTTTCCTCATTTATTCAACATACGTACCTTGAACCCTTGATGTAAGAACTTTATAAGGTTGGTGGCAACTCAAACACATCACCCTTTGCTTTTGTGCTCAATTGTATATCTTTCACTTGCTTGTATCTTGTACTTGGACAATTATCTTACTGTTTATATTGATCACTCAAGTATTGTATGTTTTGTATGTCATGTTTAATGTCTTTACTTGTGTTGATTATTGATATTGGAGAAATTGCCTTTGTACATCTCATTTGCAGTGTGAATGTCTGAATCCAAGTTCTGGGTCATTTCATGACAAATTGCTTGGCAAATGTTAATAACTGAATGTGTCTTTGTAATAACAACTCTTAATGATTCAATAATGATAATTGACATTTCCAGAGCGTACTTAGTGATTTCTGAACTTTCTTGGCGACTTGGGATTAACTCTTGGCGATCTGAAGTTGTGCTTGGCGACTTGGGCTTTGCCCTTGGCGACCTCACCAGCCTGGCGACCTCACCAAAATGGTCTTGGCGATCTGGGTTTGGCGACCTCGCCAACCCTTGGCGACCTCACCAAGCCTTGGCGAGGTCATCAACCAAGCCTTGGTGACTTCATAATGCTCTTGGCGACTTCAGTGTTGTTCTTGGCGATCTCGTTAGTCTGATGTCATAAATTTCACTAACTTCAATAACATTCGCTTGATTTCAGTGCAATCACGACCTGTGCTCTCTGTAGTATAAATAGCGACACTAGAATAACCCTAAATAACCTTCTGGACGGCTGTTTGAAGATAGAGAGCGCCTGTGTGTGAAAACCCTCAAGTTCTTGAGTTTCAGAGGCGAAATCTAAGGATTTCAACAAGCAAACACTACGATTTGATCATGGATTCATGATTTCCGCACTTGAATCTGTGTATTGGATGAGTAAAGGCTTAAATTTGGTCATGACAAATGGTATCAGAGCCATTGTTCTTCATGTTCTTGAGTTTTTCTCAAAACAAAAAAAAAAACTTTAAGAATCACTCATTCAAGTCATCAAATCTAGGTGTTTGTGTGATTCCTTGAACCATTTTGAACGAAATTTCATAAGGAATCTGTTGGAATGCTTAGATTTCATCAATAATCACAATAAATGGGTCAATTTTTGAGATTTCCAGATTTATGCGAACACAGAGCATACGTGCTGTGCGTTTCTTTTGAAAAATAAAGTCCATCTTCCTCTAATTTTGAGTCAAAATTGAACATGCATACATGTTAGACTCATGATTTAGGGATGACAGCAACTTGAATCACTCAAAAACATCAAGTATTGAAGATTTTAAAGCAAAAATTGTGTTCTTGGAAGTTTTTCATAAGAATCACTGTTTGATCCGATTTCACATAGATTAAGTGGTTTTTGGAGTTTGTTGTAGTTAACAAATTTATTCCTAAGCAAATTCCTAAGCTATTGGTGCATTAATAACTTGATTTCGTGAAATTTGATTTTGACCTGGTGATTATGCTCAAGAACATGGCTGGAAAATTTTCTAAGTCTTGAAAATTTGAAAATTTCAAATTTGACTTAATTACTTGATTGATTCAAACTAAATAAGCCTCATGATGTTTGTTTTGTAGGTTTTGAGCAATTAACCTCAATCTTTGCATCCGTTGAAGAAAATTTCTGAATTCTCGACCCGTTTGACCCATTAAGCATTTTTGTGGAGAAACAACACTTGTCTCCCCATGTCTGAGTTTACCTATGCAAATCAAATGTTCCAGGGAAATAACCGAACTCCTAAATTGCTTGGAGCTGCAAATTATGATGACTGGAAGAAAAAGTTTCAGTGTCACCTTGAGTATGTGGATTATGATCTGTTGACCTCAGTGAAATGTGGTCCTAAGGTGTTTTATGTGGAACCAGTGGCTACTGTAGCTGGAGCTGATCCACCACCTCCCCAAAGGCGTGTTCCAAAGAAAATTGAGGACTACACTCCTGCTGAACATAACCAGATGAAGGTTGACAAATGTGCTCTCGGGTGCATCAAAATGGCACTGTCTGATGACATTGCTTTTCATTTCACTGAAGCAACCTCTGCTCATGAAATATGGGTTGCACTTGAGAAAAAGTATGAGGGAAATCTTGAGAGTAAAGAGAGAAGAGTGGATTCTCTCAAATTGCGTTTCAACACCTTTGCTCACACTGCTGGAGACTCCTTTGAGATGCCAGCCATATCTAAGAAAATTCTAAAGTCACTTCCTCGAGACTTTGCTCCATATGTCATCTACTTGCTTGAAAGCAGTGACTTAGTCGCTGTGGACTACATGGATCTTATTGACAAAGTAAGAGGCTATGAAATTGCTACTATTGAAAGAGATGGTAATTCACTTATGGGGAAAGTTACCAATAAAAGGGCCACTGAGGTTGTTCCAAATGCTGCCTTCATTGCTCCCAATGAGACTGACCTCGAATTTCCTTACTTTGCTGGTGGGTCTTGCTCTTCTGTTCAAGCTGCTGCTCAAGTTTCTCCTCAACAACCTGTTTGTCAGACTGCCTTCGTTGCTCCACAGCCAGTCACCACTGTGATTCAGTCATCTGTTGCTTACCCATCCGGAACCTCATCTGTTGGCCTGACTGACAAAGATCAGGAGATGTGTAATGCTCTTGTAGCATGCCTGGATTCCCAAATGTCAGGATGTATTGAGGGCATGTCATTGTGCCAAGAAGACCTGGATCAAATTCCTGCTGATGATCTCGAAGAAATGGATATCAAGTGGCAACTTGGTATGATCGCTGCCTGCACTAGGAAGTTCTTCAAGAAAACTGGGAGGAAAGTTTTCCAGTCTCAACCTGGTGCTACTACTGGCTTTGACAAATCGAAAGCCCAGTGTTACAACTGTCAAGGTCTGGGACACTTTGCACGTGAGTGTAAGAAGCCAAAACTGAGACAGATCCCTGTGACATCTGGTGGAAACAATAATTCGAGTCAAAATCAGGGCAACTATTCATATCAGAAGTCACAACCTGCTGGTACTACACACCAGGGTTCCAGTTCCAACTCTGCTAAGCGCACTGACAACCCTGAGAAAGCACTCGTGTCTCTGAGTGATCCTAACTACACATGGTCCAATCAGACTCAAGCATCGGCAAGTGTTGATTATGCATTAATGGTGAATTCATCTGATGAGCCCAAGATTGAGGAAGATTCCTTCTTTGATCTGCTTTATCCGACTAATTTTGCACTCATGGCTGATGTGGATGAAATTTCTGAAGATGCTGCCTTTGTGACCAGCACTGTTGAAGGCTCTTCCAAAGTTGAATCTGATGTTGAGCAAAAATCAATAAACCGACAAAAGGAACTCATACCCGATACGGTAAAATCCCTTTTATGCTCAGAGTCCTGTGTAAAGGAAGTCGCTCGGTATCGCCTTTATAACGAAGAGTTAGTTGAAAAGGCAATAGCGAGTGAATGTCTGGTCAAGTCAATGCAAGCTAAGGAACTGGATTTCCTGACCAAAATAAAGTCCTTGCAGGATGATATTGAGGTTATGAAACATACTGAAATATCTCTTCGAACTCAGTCAGAGGATTTAGTAACTCGTTTTTCAACCCTAAGCAAGAACTATGTTCAAGCTCGGGAAATAATTGATTTGATGAGATTTAATCCTTCTAACCTGGCAGGTGATGTGGCTAAGGATATTTTTAAACGAGTATAAAATGGTTTGGGTTTAACCCGAGAAATTGATGATGCTGCTGTTGAGCATCCTCTCAATCATAACTATTTTCAAATACCTGAACTTACTAAAATAAATTCCCGAAGCCACATCAGGTTTTTGAATAATGAGTCTGTTCCTAGCAAGTCTGAAATTCAGCAAATGGAAGAAAAACTGTCTGGCTACGAAAGTGGCTCAAGCCTTCCATCTATTGAAAGTGCACTAAACTTGAATGACTTTGAGTCTAGCTCATTACAGTCATTTGATACTGGCATATCTGAAGATATGGTAAGGCAGAAGGCAGAATCTGAGTTTTTTAATAACTGATAGTGAGAAAATCTCTCAATCTTCAACTTTTAGCGAAACTCAAACATTGCCTAAAGGAAAATCTGTTTCAATGAAACCTAAAGTTCCAAAAAGGCGAATGCCCAAAGCTAAAACTACTAACTCAGATTCTTGCCAAACTGATCTCGTTAATGAGCTGGCTGCTGTTGCACAAAATAAGCTAAGTTTGGGTGATGGTAAACCCATGGGAGACACACAACACTTTGTCACAATCACCAATGGTAAGGTGATCTCTTCGGCTCCTGCACCTGAAATGATCCTATCTCAAGTTACACCGATGTCTTCCATCAAGCTGTTTCAGTCATGCAATTCAACTCCATCGGCTAGTGAAGCTGGTGCAAGTTCGTCTACATCAGTTAAGCAACCCGCAAAGAATAAGATGAAGAATATTTCAACTAAAAATGCTGCTTACACTGAGAAGACTGGGGTATTTAAACCTCAAGTTGCTGAACCTGCTGTTGCAATGTCCATGAATTTGGAAGAAAATAAAGGCGTTGAATCATCTTCAAAAAGAAAAACAACAACAAAAGGCGGAATAAGAAAACTGTTGTTCAAGGAGAAGGAGAACCTGTTGCTGAAATAAAGGTCACACCTGCTCAAAAGGTGGTTCTAACTGTGATCGGTAATCTAAGTGGGTCTGCTAACACTATTGGGTGTTTTGTTTGCGGAGACCCAAGTCATGCTGCTAGGGGTTGTCCTTTCAACTCAACAAAAACACACATGGGGTACAATCCACTAATGGGTGCACCCTATGGACCAAGAATGATGAGACCGCCCTTCACTCAGCCATGGCCTCGGTTTTATGGGAACTACAGTGAAGACTATGAGTACATGAATAAGCAGCAAATGTTCATGCCAAATTTTTAGAACCAACAGTTTTTCAGTGGAGCAACACCTCACTCTACACGAGGATTGGGGGCAAGTACTGGATTCTTTCAACCGATAGTCTCTGGAACAGCAAACTGCCCACCTCCAATTACCTCGAGACCAAGAGCACCATGGTCTCCTTTGGCTGATCCTCAAAGGCCTTTTGTTCAAGCCACCGCCCCTGCTACCCGTCCACCTAAGAAACAGAATGCCAAGAAAACCCGTGGTCCCAAAGACCAGGGTTCATCTATGAACTAATCTTTTCTTTGTTTGTGCAGGAACAGCGAAAGAAGTCAATAAATCTGTGGTACATGGATAGTGGCTATTCCTGGCACATGACAGGTGACAAGGATCTCTTGCATGATGTCAAACTGATATCTGGAGGAGGTTCTGTTGCTTTTGGTGGAAATAAGAAAGGTGGTCAAATAATTGGAACTGGTCACCTAACTAATGGTGAAGTCTCTTTTGAAAAAGTCAACCTCGTGTCAAATCTGCAATTCAATCTGTTGAGCGTCTCGCAGATATGCGATAATAAAATGCCAATGTTCTTCGACGATAGGGAATGCTTCATTCTCAAACCTGGTTTTAAAGTACCTGAAGATCAGATCTTATTCCGGGCAAATCGTAGGGGGAACATATATGCACTGGACATGAATGCTGCAAAGCCAACTAGTTCAGTTGCATGCTTTTTGGCTAAAGCTTCAGAGGAAGATTCAACCTTGTGGCATCGACGAATGGGACATGTTAATTTCCGTAATATGAATCGCTTGGTTAGGGGGAAACATGTTTTTGGGCTACCAGACAAAGAATTCGTACAAGTCGATAACTGCGTTGCATGCTCGAAGGGAAAACAACACAAAACGTCTCATAAACCGAAGCCGCCTGGAAGAACTACAATAATCCTTCAATAATTGCACCTGGATCTCTTTGGACCAGTTAATATCAAGATTTTAGGGGGAAAATCTTTCTGCCTTGTCATCACTGACGATTACTCGAGATATTCCTGGGTATTTTTCTTAAGGGAGAAGTCTGAGACTCCGGGGATACTCAAGGACTTTGTTACACGCATCGAGAATGCAAGCAGAGAAAAAGTTCGAATAATCAGATCTGACAACGGGACGGAGTTTAGGAATCACGTCTTCGACTCGTTTTGCAACGAGAAGGGCATCACTCGCCAATTTAGCTCTCCCTATACTCCTCAACAGAATGGGATTGCTGAAAGAAAGAACCGCACAATAATCGAGTGTGCTCGAACGATGCTCGCTGATTCTAACCTTAAACTGTCTTTTTGGGCAGAAGCAGTCAATACTGCTAGCTATGTCCTGAACCGAACTATTTTGGTCAAACATGCCAACAAGACATCCTTTGAGCTGTTCTCAAAACAAAAACCAGTGTTAAAGCGCTTAAAGCCCTTTGGATGCCCTTGTATTGTATTAATTCAGTCAGAGCAGTTAGCTAAATTTGCCCCTCGGGCAGATGAAGGCTGTTTTGTTGGATACTCGATGACCTCTGCGGCATATCGAGTATACAACAAAAGAACTCAGGTGATTATGGAGTCGTGCAACGTCAATTTTAATGACTCAGATGGCATGTATGACTTAGAGAATTTCACTTCTTCTTTTAACTTTAGTGATTGTGTGGTTTCAGGTAATTCTGGAAGATTACATGGAGTTAATCCGTTGACATCTGTTTCTAAGGGTGCTTTGAATGCCGGTAAACCTCCGATCCATGCCGACGTTAATGCTGTTGGTAACGCCAATGGGGCTGGTCAAACCCCTTCACATGTTGGTGACCAGAATGTTGATGCAACCAAGGTTCCTATCAACTTGGTTGTTCCCATGCAAAAGAATGGTGACCACGTTTCTTATGCTGCTACTGTTGTTGGGACTAAAGGGTCTGCATGTGATGATGATAGAAGTTACGTGGAAGAGAAGGATCATAATCAGGTTAGTAAACAATGCAAACAGGTCAATTTCAGATGCTTAGTTAGTGAAACAATTCTTGATGATGCTGATGTGGTTATATCTAAATATTTGGTCAAAATTATTCAAGATAAATTTGCGTTTACTCTTGTTGGGTACTTCTTGGATGAGAGGATTGCTTACCCGGTAGTCGACTATTATGTCAAGGCTAAATGGGGTAAATATGGTTTGCAAAAATTAATGATGAATGCGAACGGATTTTTCTTTTTTAAGTTTGCAACCAAAAAGGGAATGATGGGCGTGTTAGAAGGTGGTCCTTGGATTATCCGTAACAAACCTATTATCCTTAATGTTTGGAATCCTACCACAAAATTAGAGAAAAATGACATCAAACAGGTAGCGGTGTGGGTTAAATTCCACAATGTTCCTATCGCGGCTTACACTGATGATGGGCTAAGCTTAATTGCTACTCGAGTGGGGGTACCGATTATGCTTGATTCGTATTCTTCGGAAATGTGTGTTGATAATTGGGGTAGGAGTAGCTATGATCGAGATCTCATATCTATTTCTGCTGAACATGACCTGTTGGATACTGTTATGGTTGCTATTCCGGACCTGAATGGGGATTCTTTTGTGAAAGAATGTGTCACCGTGGAGTATGAGTGGAAACCTCCTCACCGTTCCCACTGCTGTGTTTTTGGCCATCATAAGATTAATTGCCCTAAACAGGTTCGAACAGCTACCCCCTCGGCTCGTCAAAAGGCTGATGATCAGGGTTTGGTTGAAGTGTCTCACAAGAAAAAGGCGAAAAAACAAGGGGTCCCTATAAAAAATCAGAAGCCTAAGTTCGAGTACAGACCGGTCACTGGAAATGGTAAAAAGTCCTCCCCTTCGTCGGATCCCAAGCCGTCGACTAAGCCGTCTAAGCCTGCAATCTCTACTAAAAACTCCTATGAGGCTTTAGATGGCTATGGATATTACGATTATTCGGGTTATGAATATGATGGTTTTGTGGATGATGGGCGTTATGGGAGTATGGTGGACGATGTTATTGAAGATGATAATGAAATGGGCAAATTTATGACATCTCATTCAGCGTCTACTTCTAAAGGAGCGTCTACTTCTAAAGGGGCAAGCACCCCTATGCTTAAACGTGGTTTCTTATGAAGTGTTTAGCCTTTAGCTTCTTTTGGCTCCGGCGTTGGAGCTGCTCTGGGGCATATGTGTTTGATGATGGTGGTTGATTTCAGGAGTTTGCAGCGGTGAAGATCTAGTTTTCATTAGACTAGGTGTTTCTTGGTTGTTTTGTTGGGTCTTTTGGTTTAGTTTTTTATTGTTTACATACTGGGGCATGTCCCATGTATGAACTAGGTTGGACTCTCCTTCCTACTTGTACTTCTTTGTTTTTGGAATAGAATCACCGGGGAAACCCCTTTCCAAAAAAAAA
>JBCNJP010000027.1:100033757-100149962 GCA_039602395.1 Deinandra increscens subsp. villosa
TATGTTAAGCCTTAACCGATGTGCATTCTGTTTGGTTATTACTGATGATTTTTCTCGTTTCACTTGGGTGTTTTTCTTGTCCAAGAAAAGTGATGTTGCAGGTATCCTTATTGCCTTCATCAAGCTGATTGAGAATAAATTGAAGCACAAAGTGAAGACCATTAGGAGTGATAATGGCACGGAGTTCAAGAATCAGACGATTGACAGCTTTTGTGCTGATAAGGGGATTGAGCATCAATACAGTGCTCCATACACACCCCAGCAGAATGGCGTCGCAGAAAGAAGAAACAGAACCCTAATTGAAGCTGCTCGCACCATGTTGTGTGATTCTAAGTTGCCAACCATGTTTTGGGCGGAAGCAGTTAATACTGCCTGTTATGTCCAGAATAGGGTGCTCATCAATAAGCGGCATCAGAAAACGCCATATGAATTAATCTACAATGATAAGCCCAGAATTGGTCACCTTCGGGCTTTTGGGTGTTTATGCACAGTCTTAGTTAATACTGACGTTCCTAAATTTGCTGCTAAGGCTGATGAATGCTATTTTGTAGGTTACTCTGCCAGCTCCGCTTACAGGGTGTTCAACAAGACTACAGGAATTGTGATGGAGTCCACCAATGTGGACTGGCTAGAAGAGAATCCTTCAGATGGCGGAGTTGGTCCTCCTCAAGCTTTCGACTACAATCAATTCTTCCGCCCCTTGGGTTTAGACCCCGTTTTGGCAGAGGAATTTTATGAAGAAACAATTTCAGGACCATCTGTCTCACACTCCATCACGAAGGCTCCCGTCCCTGCTCCTGTAACAGATCCTACACCTGCACAGGAGTCTGTAGATCCTGTGGAGACTCACACACAAGAAACAGATGCAGAAGTTGACCCAGCTCCAGACTCTCCCCAGATACTCGAAGCTGATCCTGAAAATGAAGCTGATACACATGAAGAACCCGATCTCTCAAATCTGCCTCCAGAAATTCCAGTTCAAGCTACTGCAGAGACCAGAATTCAGAAATACCACCCCTTAGATAACATCATTGGTCCCTTAGCATCTGGGGTGGTCACAAGAAGCCAGTCAGGAGACATCAATCATTGCATGTTCTCCTGTTTCATCTCCCAGATTGAGCCCCCCAACATTACTATGGCTTTAACCGATCCTAGTTGGGTGGAGGCTATGCATGAAGAACTCAATCAATTTTCTCGGCTTCAAGTTTGGAGGTTAGTAGAAAGGCCGACTGACAAAAAGGTCATCACTACTCGGTGGCTGTATAAGAACAAAAAGGATGATAACGGTGTGATTGTCAGAAACAAGGCCAGATTGGTGGTTCAAGGCCACAAGCAAATTCAAGGTGTGGATTATGATGAAGTGTACGCACCGGTGGCCCGCTTAGAGGCAATAAGGGTATTCTTAGCATATGCTTCGTATATGAATTTCACTGTCTATCAGTTGGACGTGAAAACTGCTTTCTTATATGCTGAGATGGATGATGAAGTATACGTCACTCAACCTCCAGGGTTTATTGATGAGGAGCACCCGTATCATGTTTTCAAGCTTGACAAGGCTTTATATGGGTTGCATCAGGCTCCTCGGTCATGGTACAAGACTCTGACTGATCATCTTCTTGCTCATGGTTACACACGGGGCATTGTTGATCAGACACTTTTCAGAAAGGAGGTTGGGCAAGACATTATCATGGTGCAAGTCTATGTTGATGACATCATCTTTGGGTCGACAAATGATGAGTTGTGCAAAGACTTTGAGAAAGTTATGCGCACAAAGTTCGAGATGAGTCAGATGGGCGAGATGGAGTTTTTTCTCGCATTGCAGGTCAAACAGAGTGACAGTGGCATCCTGATCCATCAAGCTAAATACGTTACTGAGATTTTGGAGAAATACAAAATGGTGGATGCCAAGCCGGTTTCCACACCCATGGCAGCAAGACCTGCACTTACCAGGGATCCAGATGGGCAACCAGTGAGCGAACACATGTACCGGTCCATGATTGGGTCCTTGATGTATTTGACCGCCAGCCGTCCAGACATCATGCTAGCTGTGTGCCAATGCGCACGCTACCAGGCTAATCCTAAACTCTCTCACCTTTCTGCTGTGAAACGAATTTTTAAATATTTAAAGGGTCGGCCTCGTTTAGGCCTCTGGTACCCTAAAGAGTCTGGATTTAACCTGTATGCTTTTTCTGACAGTGATTATGGTGGCAATGAGCTTGACAGGAAATCCACGTCTGCTGGAGCTCAATTTCTAGGGGACAGGCTGGTGTCTTGGCAGAGTAAGAAACAACACACGGTGTCTCAGTCGACAGCCGAGGCGGAGTATGTTGCTGCATCTGCCTGTTGTTCTCAGGTGGTCTGGTTGCAGCATCAATTGGGAGATTACGGTTTGAATTTTTTCGATACTCCCATTTTTTGTGATAATAATGCTGCTTTGCAAATTGTGAAAAATCCCGTGCAGCACTCAAAAACCAAACACATAGACATCAAAACGCACTTCATTCGGGATTGCTATGACCGACGTCTCATTCATTTGGAGAGGGTGGCATCGGATGACAATGTGGCGGACATGTTCACAAAACCCCTTCCAAGTGCAAATTTTGAAATGTGTCTCAAGGGCCTCCGGATGATAGCCTTTGATGAGTAGTCTGGCAACCTTATCATTTTCTGTATTTATTTGTTTCTTTCTTAAAAAAAAAATTAAAAAAAAAAAAAAAAATTAAAAATACAAAAATAGTGTCCTTTTTAGTTATTTATTTAAAAAAATCTAAAAGCAAGGGGAAGATATAAGAAAATGTCAAGTATTTTCTCTAAAGTGTGTGCTTTTAAATTTTTTTCTGGTTTTGGATGACCAGGTGGGACGTGATATAAATTTCCAGGTGTTTGCTGACTGACACGTGTAAGGTGGAAGTGAAAAGCAGTGATTCATGGTCGATGTGCTTGGTAGGCTCTGCTGACGATCAATCAAAAGGTATGTTTTATCACAACACTTGAAGATAACGTATGATGCTTGAAAGGGATCACACACTTAGGTTAGTACATTTTCTATTTGACTGTGCATCAGGTATCCTGAGACACACGCCCGGTTCTAAGTATTGATGTCATGCTCAAAAATCCCATTCCCTCTGCTTTGCGTAAGCAATGACCTGGGAATGTTGTACGTGAATCAGGACTCCTCTGTTCTGCGAAAGCGGAGACCTGGAACCACCCTGATCCACGTACGTTTTAAGATCACATTGTATATATGATAAACCAAAAGATGCCAAGTGCACAATTAAAAGAGACCCTCAAGCGTCCAAAACCCTCAGCCTTTGTCACTGATGAGAACGTTGTTAAAAATGTTTTCAAAAATTCAGTTGACTTTGTATATTATCCAACAAAACCTCCGTGATCTATTCTTTTCTTTTCTCAACCCCTCTGGAGCATGACGATTGAGCTTAAGAAAAGGTGTCGTGAAAAATGTTGTACGGAAACCAGATGTGCTTGATAGAATGTACAAACTATACCTAGGACTTATGTGTGTGAACTGGATGGATTTTCATAATTAATAAACCTTAAAAGATAAATAATGTGATGAAACTGCTTGAGTAAGCGAAAGCAGCATGAGTTTAAAGATTGGACCAAAATACCGGCAATCGCCTGAACACGTGAAGTAACTGAAGCTGAAAAGGGTTCCTCAGTCGCAGACTACCTGGTTTGATCCCTGATATGCCTTCTCATTTAAAATTCAGTCCTTATCGGGTAAATTTTTTTTTGGCTAGTTGTTAGTTTTTATTTTATATTCTCTTTGATTGAAATTTTATTTTTATGTTTTTGTTAGTTAATTAGTATGTTAAAGTTGTCAGATATCTCTCGGGCTGGAGTTCAGGGGAAGTTTTTTTTATTGACAAGGTTTACGGTTATCTTTTGATGTTAAAATTAACGGAATGTGGGTTTTTTTTTTCTTTCTAAAAGTTTTTGGGTGAAATTAAATTACTTTTGATTGTGGAGGGGCTAAAAGTGAAATTTGGTGTTAAAAATTAAACAAAAAGAAGAAAAGGGGGAGGAGATTGTCATCTCCCTCCGTCCCCCTTTCTCCTCCGAACCCTAATTCTCCTCCCCACCACCGACGATCACCTCCTCCACCCACTGCCGCCGCCATCGCGCACCACCATCACCTCCTCCACCCTCCTGCGACCCCATCACCACCGTCTCCTTCCAACACCGACCACCACAACTCCCATTCCGCCACAGCCCCGCCGCCGTTGTCTCTCAATCCGCCGCTCACCGCCGTCGCTTCATCCATCCGCCACCTTCCCGCCGGTCGGAATCCCTCATAGAGTGCATTACCGGAGTCAATTTTGTGTGATGGCACCCCGAATGAAGCACGTAGCCCGACCCCCGGTTGATCGACTTGAGTAAGTGTTCTAGTCGAATTTTCTTGTTAGTTATAATCGGGACGGGTGAATGTCTTTAATTGATGAGACTTGGGACTGTTTTTTTGAGGGTTAAATCTCGCGTATGTTGAAGGATTAATTGAGTTGCAGGTTCGAGATGAAGAAGAAAAGGACTTTTCGATCGGCTCAGGGGCTTTTCGATCAGCCCCTGGCACTTTTCGATCGCTGCTCGCCGGTGACCAGGGTCTTCTCGATCGGGATTACACCTTTTCGATCGCTAGTCATCGGTGACCAGGGACTTCCCGATCAGAAGCTGAGGCTTCTCGATCGGGACGGATACTTTCCGATTGCAAGCCATCGATATCATATGGTTTGTTCGGTCAGGGTCTAAGGCTTTTCGATCAAAGGCTAGACTTCTCGATCAGCTACATACTTTTCGATTAGGCTTCACAAGGACATGGAACTGTTCGATCTGATGGATGCTTTTCGATTGAGATACTACTTCTCGATCGAAAAGGTACCGGATGATATGTTCAAATGAATTTTGTTCTGTTTTGAGCCGTTATGCTGCCCGTTTTTTTTTTTATAAAATATTTTTAATGAGTTGCTGTTTGTGTTGGATTTCATCTGTGTTTGTGAGTGCAGGGATTTAGAGTTTGTGAAAGATCACAATCAAGTGGCATATTTGCTGGATCCACCTGCAGACTACAAAGAAAAGTATTTGTCAATGATTGCCGGGTTGAAGAAATGCTGTCTATATTTTGCACTCACAACCAATCCAGTGATTTGCAAGCGGATGATGCAAGAATTCTGGAAGACAGCTCGTGTTTCAGATGATGGAAAGAAGATTCTGGCCAAGATTCAAGCAACTGAGATCATGCTAACCGAAGAAACTTTTAGACAAGCCCTCAGGCTACAAGATAATGCTGCTGATTCAACATTGCTTGACAAAGAAATGGTGTCCCAGTGTTTAAGGGAAATGGGATACATCACAGTTTCTCCACCAACTATGAAAGCTCTTATTCCACCATACTGGAGAATGCTGGCACATTATCTACAAAAATGTGTCATTGCAAAGAAGAGTTCTACAGATCAGCTGAACCAAGTGCACACCCATGCCATGGTGTCACTTGTCAGAGGTGTTAGGTTCAACTGGTCACGAATGATTTTTGAAGACGTGAAGGCTGTTGTTTCAAGAGACAAGAAGTTTGCAGCGGTTCCCAGGTTTATCCAGTCTGTTCTGGATTCAAGATACCCGAACCTGAGGAAGACCAATAACACACATGACACAAAGCCGATGGGTATTGAAGTGTTCCCAATGATCAATCCAAAGAAGAAATTGTCTGATCAGATGCCTTTCGGTGATAAGTTTGGAGAATTTGCTGAGATTGTGAGAGAGGAGGTTCCTGTTAACAGAAATGCATCAGTGGATGAAGAACATTATATGACTCCTCCTCAGCAGAAAGTGGTTGATCTTCCAGATGACTCAGATTGGGAAGAGTTTGATTTGCAAGATGTGCAGATTGGAGCACTTAACTTTGAAGGTGACGAGACAATCAACTATGATACATATCTGGACGATGTTAACATTCAGGAAGTTGAGACTGAGACAACTGAGACTCCACTGATCAGAAAGCGGAAAGCTACAGAGGATCCTCCCCTCGGTGCTTCTGTTACATTTGAAGAGACTGATGAGACTGATAAGACAGAAACTGTGTCAGCTGCTACACCACACCACACAGAAAGCCCCAGCGGCCCAAGCAGAAGAAGACTGAATTCATATGTCCCACCAGTCACAAGCTCAAGTGCTGGTCCATCTTCTTCACAGCCCACAGCTCAAGATAAGGGGAAGGCAGTAGAAACCCCGGAGTTCAGATTAGAGAAGGAACTCAAAGCTGAGATAGCAGGTTTGAAAGCCCAGAATGATACTCAGAATGAAGTTATTAGTGATCTGATAGATATTCAGAAGGTGCATAATACTGAATTGGAGAATCAGAAGAAAGTTAACAGAGAGTTCACAAGGCAGTTGAGAGAACTTCACAAGCTGATCAGGCAGCTAAATTCAGAGAAGTCTAAGCAGGGAGATAAAACAGAAAGAGGTTCAGGTGCAGGTGATTCCTCTCAGTCACCGGTATTTGACTTTGAAGCTGATATTCCTGAGGATACACAACCAGTATTGCCAGAAGCCTCTAGTGATGACAAAGATACCAGAGATAGAGACTATATGACTGTTCCTGCTTCTGATTTTGATGGAGGGTGGGAGTCACAAACATTTGCCTATCCACCTGAGCGGTATCTAATTCAACTGGGAGAACACTATCATGATAGACAAGGCATTACTGCACCAGTGAAGACGTGGATGTTTGATGGTGAAAAGAACATGTTCGTAGTAAGAAGAAGGGGTCAGTATCCATTGGAGTATTACAAAAGCTGGACTCAATTCTACTCCTGGACGAACGTGGATTTGACTATGCTGTATCAGGCTCCATTCTCCAACCCGTCAAACAATGATCAAGCCACATATTTCTATAAGAAATTGGAGAAAGCTGTAAGGAGCAAGTTCAGGAGGTTTGAGGATTTTCCTCACAAGAAGTCGTATGTGATGAAATACAGGAAAGTTTTCAAATGGGATGGAAAGAAATGTATCCCAGGGAAGGAAGATGAGAAGCTCAAGAAGTTTACAAATGTCTTGTATCCACCTACAGACAAGACAAAGACGATTCCTCTTCCCATGAGACATCCTGAAGACTGTCTGCATGACTTTCAGACATGGGCATACAGTGATTATTCTGGTGAAGCAAAGATTCTCTGCAAGTCCCAGACCATCAATGTCATGGAAGTTCATGATCTGATGCGGTTCCACAAGAAAGACATCCTGGTCTTAGCTAATCATCAGATTGAGTGTAGCCCAGACACTGAAGAATATGCTAAGTGTTACACTCGAGCAGTAGCTGAGATTGTAGCCAAGGAGCTCTGGTACGATCCAGCAACTGTGAATTTGTCCAAGAAGTTCAGAATGTGAAGACCGTCTAATGCTAAAGCCTAGGGGAAGATTGTAGAGACCTGCAATTTAAGGCTTTTGCATTAGATTGATTTGGGCTTGTTTAGTGGTTTTGGGCTAGTATTAATATGTAATTGGGCTAATATGTGTAGGGGTTCTAGGTCCGATTTTGTTAGTATATGGGCCAGGGTTTACGAAAATTGTAAAGAGATTGACTTGTTTACCAAGTCAATCTCTACTATAAATAGTCTCCTCCTAGATTGTTTTAGGGTTGCTAGTCAGTTTTGTGTGTGGAGGTGATCATCGAATTCTCCATAGAGAATTCGATCAAAGGTGTAAGCAGTAACCAGTGTTCAAGTCAATCGTGTTTCTACTAATCGGTTTGTTTCAATTGCGTTACATACTTTTCGATTACATTGATTTTTATTGTTCTTCTTGAATCATCTAGTTAAACCGGATTCCGCACGGTTTCACTAGACCAGATATCGCGTGAGGGTTTGTTTGATCCTTACAAGATAAATTAGCAGTAGAATCTGAAGTAGAATTATTACCAAAAACTTTGTAAGATTTATTGAAAAAGTTTCTCCTTTTAAAATGTTGTTTGGTAACAATCTTTTCATCATCCATCTTGGGCTTTGTATCAGATTTCGAATCTGAATTTGATTGCATATACGCTGAAGCCCTCTTTCTAGCTAAAACAGGACACCGACTACGAATATGTCCTATTTCAAAACAACAATAACACCTTCTGGGATCAACAACACCCTTAGAAACACCACCCTCACCTTGTTTAGAAACATTGGTTTTAAACCGTATCCCTTTGGAGTTTGGCAAAGATTTAAACAAAGGACCAATGTATCCATGTTCATTATAAAACCCATAGTCATCAACACCACAACGATCAGCATATCCTTTAGATTTAACCTTTGTGGTTTTGTTTTGTTCAAATTTACCAAAATCATCATAAAAATTGTAATCATCACAAAAACCAAACGCTTCATAATCAAAACTATTAGTTTCTGATGAATACTGACCATCAGAGTTATAAAAACTCTTTGGTGAGTAAGATGATTGTTTTGATTTAGTTTTAAAGTTTTGATCATTTGATGACTTTGGTTTCTCAGAAATCCTTTGACCTTTGGAGGATGATGCTTGATCATTTGAACCAGACGGCACATCAGACAACACAATGAACTGCTCGTCTTCAAACTCTGACTTAACCACTTCAGATGGTTCTACATACCACACTTTGGCAACACGTGATGGATCAACACAAATTAAAGGAAAATCTAAATCAGAAAACACTGACTCACTTCCTTTCAGACTATACATTCTCAATTTCTGAGACGTATCACCATCAACAGTTTTGCCTTTCGAAGTTTCATCAAACTTACCATTTGTGGCAAATTTCTTTTCACGTTTCTGAAATTTCTGAGGTTTCTTTTGATTGACCTTAGAATTTCCAGCAAACTGTCCAAACCCAATACCATTTAATTTTGCACTTCTTTCAGGTGCTTCTGGTATAGTATTGACATCAGGTGTACTTGTATTACTTACAGAAACAACATTTCTTTCAAAAAACAAATCTGGACCTTTAGCAAATTGTGAATTTTCAAATGTTTTCATTGTTTTTGCAGTTTCAAGGATTTTCTGAGCAGCCTCTAATGGTGTCAGTTTGACACTTTGAGGCTTAACCTCAGTGACAGGTTTTTCAACCTTAGAATCACTGGACTCAACCTGTTTTGACACCTCAACCTTAGGTTTGGATACATGTTTGCCTGATTTCTTCTTATCAGTGCTTTTAGATTTATCAGATGATCCCTCAGTAAACATTGAGTAATCAAACACAACTTTGGTTTCAGATTCCTATTGGTCCTAAACCATGAACAATGGGTGGAGGAACTGAGTTACACCCGGATTCTTTGAGCAAATCTTTTAGATTTTCATCTTTGCAAAGAAAACTTGCAAAGGAAGATGAATTTTTGAAATTTTCAAGTTGCCTTTTAAGATCCAAAATTTCAATGTTTAATTCGGAAATTTTAGCATTCGCTTCAGCAAGCTTCTTTTCACAAAAAATATAATCTTCTGTTTTGTTATTAAGCTCAATTTTTGTGCTCAGAACCACATCATGTTCACTTTTCAGTTCAGCTTTAACAGCTTCCCACCGTTGTTTGTAAATTTTGACATTCTCCTCTGCTAATGAGTATTTGTCAAAATACATAGTTTTCTCATCAGAGACTTCCTTCAACTGATTAGCAGAATTAAGACAAAGTTCACAAGAATTAGAATTAACCTGAACGTTGGCCATAAATGCATGTTGACCTTCAGCAAAGAAATCTTCACCAGGAAGATCAGGATCATCTTCAATCTTTACACTCTTCTCCTCAGTACACAGAAAAGCAGATTCATCTGGAAAATCAGCAGCCCAATCATATCCTTCACCAGTTTGTGAAACCAACGCTTTATTGTCTGAATTTGAGCCACTAGCATTTGCATTTAAACTTGAAGGATTAGTATTGCTCCCTGATGGCTTGTTACTCTGTGCAGCATACTTTTGATACAACTTTGAAGTTTCTTGCTACTTTCCCTTGGTACACTCCTTGGCAAAATGCCCATAATTCTGACAATTGTAGCAACGAACCTTAGATTTATCAAATCCAAGTTTTCCTTCAGGATTTAAATCCTTCCGACCCGTTCTTTGCATATACTTTTTGCCTCTGCGAACAAGCATTGCCATGGACCAGTTAATATCCATCAATTCTAAGTCATCAGGATCAATCTGTTCATAGTCTTCATCAGTTAACTCAGCACTAGTTAACTTTCCTGCAACAACTCCATCATATGACGAAACCATTGCTGAGAATAAAGCCATGAAGTCATTTGTAGTCTTTGCTGAAAAAGCACTCTGATTGTGACTTGGAGCAGAAGATGACTGATGTGAATACACAGGATATGTTACAGCAGCTTTACTAGCATAGCTTCCACTTGAAGAACCTCTAGACATGTTTGCATGACCACCTGAAGTATTTTCTACATAAAAAGCAGTAGATGGTGGATTTGTGCTAGCCTTTGCTTTAGCATGCATGGTAGAAGCATTTTCACCAAAATAGACATCGGGATTCTGAACTTGAGATGGTAAAGTTTTCACACGCATCATATCCAGTTCCCTTGCTAGTAAATTCCTTGTAAGTTCATCATAGGTGAGATCATCAAAGCTTTTATCATGAGTCAGCAACAAAATGTAACCTTCCCATTTCTCAGGCAAAGCATCTAATAGCTTTTCTTTCAATTCTCCAGCTTCAATTTTTACTCCAACAATATCAAGTTCACTAACCAAATGAGACAACCTTGAAATGAGATCATTAATGGTTTCATTCGGAACATGAGCAAAATTATCATACTCTCGTAACAACACTTTCTTCTTGCTCTTCTTGTATTGTGCATTACCTTCACATCGATGACATAAGGCATCCCACAATTTCTTAGATGTTGTATGCATTTTAAATTGATGCAAAATATCCTTAGGTAAAGCCATTGATAAGTTGGAATATGCTTTTCTTTCAAGTTTGAATGCCTCTTTCTCAGCAACGTTCATCTTGTTGAACGGCTTCTCTTGACCTATAAACTCCCCAGTTGTGAATTTTGGAATCTCATACCCATCAAGCATAGGAGTCCAAACACTAACATCGGTCACACCGATATACGACTCATACCGAGTTTTCCAATTATGAAAATCTTCAAATCTCATCAGTTTAGGAACTTTATTCGTAGTTCCTATTTCATTATCGTAGTTCAACAATGCTTGAACAGTCGTAGACATAGCAGCAAAAGCCTGAAACGGATCCATGATTAACAAAACCTTAATTCTGTACTCAGCGGACCAGAATATCGAACCCCGGATCAAAACTAGATCTCCGGATCAAATTTTAGGTGAACGGATCAGAAAATAAAATTCCCCGGATCAAAATTCAACCTGCGGAACAAAATTCTTCTACCGGATCAAAAATAACCCGCGGATCAAATTGATACGCTGCTAACTGATACGCTGCTTAAACTGATACGCTACTAATCTGATACGCTGCTACTCTGATACGCTGAAACTGCCGCGTATCAAACAATAACCGCCACGGATCAGTGTTTGAAGATTGCCTGGCGGATCAAATTCAGCGGATCACTGAATTTATGAGTTTATACTAGCGGATCAGAACCTTCAACTGGCGGATCACCAGCGGATCAACAGCGGATCAGAAACAAAACACACAATTTCCATAATTTCTGACTTTTAATGCTTGAATTCGATGTACAACTCAGCGAAAATGAACTAGAAACAATCTGAATGCAGAAAACATACTGAATTGACGAAAAACTGAGAAGAATTGATCAAAATCTTACCAACATCGAAAATTTTCTCTCTAAAACCCAAAACCGAACTGTAACTCACAGCAACTGAGCAATCCTGCTCTGATACCACTTGAAAAACCGTTTACGGATCGATTCTATGGTAGATAATAACGAGACGGAAGTTTTGTCATATATTGTGTTGAATGGTTACATAAACCGAAGGAGTATACAAACAATTTAGCTCTGGGGGAGGTCGGACAGAACCTCCCCTCTCAACACATTGATCTGAAAAGACACTGGACAAAAACTTACAAAGAAATACAAAGACGAATCTATTTATACTTCTTCATAAGGTCCAAACTAGGCACCTCCGAACTCTGTCCGAGCTTCCTCCGAACCTGAGGTTCGGACCACCTTCGGACACCGCCGAACACAGAGTTCGGCAGGAGTTCGGAGCACAGTTCTTGTCTTCAACAACTCAGTCTGTTTGACAATTTGAACAGTAACGGCCACACAAGGTTCATACATCAATAAGTTTTGTGTATTAGATCATGTTTAGATGCTATAAACGAGTCCAAATCATGTAAACATCGATCAATTGGAGCTATAAACAGAGATTTATTTACGATTTTGTGTTCTTAGTTTCGGGTGAACTTTCGGTCCGATTTCGGTGTACAAATCACTAGATCCGAAGCGAATCGTGTTTTCAATTGGTATCAGAGAAACAAGGCCGTGATTCTACACCGTTTGTGGATCAAAATCTGGATCAAATTGAGGAATTTGGCTCGTGTTTGACTTTTATAAAGTCAAACTGTTACCTTTGATTCAAAAATTGTACGTGAATTCGTTTCTGTTTACAATTTTGGTTGATTGGAAAAGATTTAGCACATCAACAAGAATCTACTACAACTCACACAATCGATTTTGGTATAGTTTTTTGTCAAATTCGATTTTCACCGTTCATCTTCTTCTTCACTTGAGTTCTTCAATGGTGAATTTTTTATTACTCAACGGTTTTGAGTGATTTTCGTTGCTACATGTTCAGTTCTACTCAACAAACTTATATCTACAATCAATTTTGGGAGTTATACAAGTTTGATTGAGTTTGAGAATCAAATTTATCAAGTTTTTAAGCAAAAAAAAAATCGTAATCTTCTTCCTCATTGTTCACCCTGATTCGACGATCTAAATCTATCAACAATGGTGCTAGATTTGTTCGTCTCATTCATACGGATCTAACGCAATTTACAGATTCGATTTTCGTCAAGAATTGAGAAAGTTATGATCAATTGAAGTTGGTGGTGGGTTTTGGGTTTTATGTTCGCCGGAAACTCAACAGTTCGCCGGAAAATTTTCATCCGTCGATGATTTTGAACCAGAATTCGACTATTTTGTTGTATATGACAAGTTTCACTTTAATCCCTCAAGTTTAAATGTTTTTAAAAAAATGGTTTCATACTTAAAAGGAAAACAAAATAAAACATTCTTTTTTAACAAAATTTCACAAGTTTTAAATAACAATTTTTAAAAAAAAATACACAAAGCTTTTGTGTTCGTTGAATTAATTCGTGAACACAAAATATTTTTGCATTTGTCGAATCAGTCAACAAACATAAAATTCGTTCGTTTTTGGTTTTTATTACCGGGTTATTTTTCTGTTGCTTGTTTCTTTTCTTAAATCCAAACAAAAAAAATTTAAAACATTTTGTCTTTCAAAGTTTTTTTTTTCTCTTTTCTTAAAAAGAAAATACTAAAATTTTTACAAAAATATAAAATCAAACATCAAAAACAAATTTTCAAGTGAAATCATTTCAAGGTGCATATTCAAGTGACATTTTGGAAGGCTTGGGATTGTTCATCAAATATTTTTGAGATTTACAGGAAGCGGGTTCACAATTCAAAGTGTTTCTTTGGTGTGATTACAAGAAGATGTCAGGTTATTACCGGTATTCATCTTCTGATACTTTGATGATTTTCAAAAGGATTGACAGTGAAGTTCCAATGCTACTTCAGTTTGATGATTATCGCAAATGGAAAGGTCAATTTGAAGTGTTCTTGGTTGTTATACACAAATATCTTTGGAATCCAATTCAAGATGGATATGAGTTCCCAGTTATTAAAAATATAACAAAGGGAGGTCTAAGAATATCACCACCAAAGATACTATCAGAGTTGAGTGAATATGAGGTTATAGATCATGATAGAGAAAAGATAGCTTATTATGCTTTGATGATGGCATTATCTAAAGAGATCCTCTGTCAGTTCAAACAGTTCAAGACTTCGAAAGAGTTATGGGATGCTCTTGCTCAGAAATATGCTGAAATGAATGAATCCGGAAAGAAGATTGACATTCAGAAATCTAAACCCTGTGTAAATAATTGTGAGATTCTGACAAAAACGTGTACTGAATATACTACCAAACTTGACAGTTATCAAGAACAAAACACAAACGGTGTTATTCGGGAAGAAACAACGATGTTTCCAATTCAAATGTTATCTTCTGACATATCATTAACATTCTCTGAAAGGATTGCATTGAAAGAGAACAAGATTCTTCAGCAAATAGATAGACTTGTCAATGGTATTCAAAATGACAAGGAAAAGATCGAGATAGAAAAGGTGTTTGAGGATGTCCAGGTTTACAAAAACAAAGACATTCAAATTAAAGAAGTTCAAAAAGATGGTTCTTCAAAATGTAAAGCTGCTGAGAATGAATTGAAGCTTAAGCATGAGAATGCGGAGTTGATTGCAAAAGTTTCAAAGTTGACTGAAACAAATGATGATTTGATGAAGGAAGTTGAGAATTGGAAGAAAGAAGCAAATGATATGGCTGCAGTTTTTGATGATTTGTTTGCAAAATCAAAGATTAAACTTGAAGGTCTAGAAAACGATGTTGCTGATCTTACTGCTAAAGAATTAAGTCATCAAGAGGATAACACGAAGTTGTTAGATGCTAAAGCTGAATTGCTTCGTGAAAATAAGCTTTTGAAGAAGAATGTTGAGATCTATAAACAAAGATGGGAAAAGGTTATTCAAGAAACATATGATGCTCATGATCATTTGAGGAGAGAAAAGTTTACTCTAAATAGAACAACAGAAGACCTTATTGCAACACAAAAAGATTTGGCTGAAGCGCAAAAGATAATTGCAGATATGAAGATTGAGGTGTGTGATTTCAAAAGACAACTGCATAATCTCAATAAATTCATCGTCTTTCACAAAATTTTTGTGCAAAAAGGAGAATTTTCAACAGATTTTTGGCGATGCTATTTTGAAAAATGTTCCACCTCCTGTGGTTATTGAAAATTCTATCAATACTTTGAAAGCAACAGAAGAAGTTCATGATTATTCAAAGTTTGCTGATAATTCTTCTGAGAAGAAGAAGTCGAAGTCGCAGAAGAAAAATGAAGAGAATTTTGATGCTAACAAGCGAACTAAATTTGTTTCAGGTTCCATATTGCTTGATAAGGAAAATGTTTTTGACGGCAATCCAGGAAAAGTGAAAGTCAACAAATTTTCAGAGATTGTGATTGATGAATCTTTGCTTTCCAATAAAAATGATTCAAATGCCATCAAGGATGAGTTTTCTCGACTTGCTTCACAAGGTCATGAGAAGCCTAAGTCGGTACCAGATAAATCTAAAAATAATGGTGGTCTGGGATATGAAAGCAAAGACGAGAATATGAATGTTGGAAATGATCTCCAAGATGTGCTTGAGATAGAAGAAATTGTGGAGGATATCAAGGTTCATAAAGAAAAGGAGATTCCACTTGAGAATCATATCTTGTGTGAACCTGATGCTGATTTTCTGTCAACGAATTCTAAGTTAGAGAGTCTAGAGATTGATTCTTCTCAACATTCTACAATGTCAACAGAATCCATGTCATCTCCTAAGTCGGTTGATAGGAGAGCTTGCTTTTACTGCAACAAGACGGGACATGTGATTCGTGATTGTGCTACTCGGAAAAGGTTTTCATGTGATTCATATCGATCACCATCCTCCAATTCGATGATTCTCAATGAGGTACCTCTTAGACAAATTCAGCAAAACCAACGAAAACCAGCTCATAAGAAGTCGGTTGTTGGTAAAACATCAAATTATGATGATTGGTCACCACAGTTTTCAAAACCAACAAATTTTTCAAAAAGAAAACAATTTTTCAATAATGATTTTAAAATGCCTTATTCAAATGAGTTTTCATATTATGGGCATCGACAACATCACTCAAAACCTGAGAAAATGTTGGTCGAAGAGTTGTTGAATATGGTTTTCAACAAGTCAAAGTTTTTCAATGGTTCTGATTCGCATCGGGCGAAATCTTCTAAACCATTTCGTTCTTGGAAACAGAAAATGGCAACCTCGGCGGGAAACGATTTTGTTGAGGATACGGGACGACCCAAGCCGGTTTGGGTTCCCGTATTTAACTAAAAGTTGTTTGAGGTTGTGTGCAGGATGCTTCAAGAAGGCCTATTAGTGATTGCAAAGTTGCTGATAGTGGAGTATTTTGCTTAAGTTAGCGCTTCACAGAGTTGATATTTCACAAACATTTTTGAGAAAAATGATTTTTCAAAATCTAAAAATCTGAGGTATCCGTGTTAATCGATCAATTTTATTTTCTTTACTTTTACTTTCTTTCATATTTTTAGGGGGAGAAAATTTTGGAAAATTCAAAACATAGAGTTTGTTGAATTTTAGGGGGAGAAAATGCAAAATATAAAAAAATGATAAATGCAAAAAGTATAAAAAAAATGAAAAATGAAAAATGAGAAATTGATCCAACACAAGATGAGAAATGATGGTACATCAGCATACGTTATCTGCCATGAATAAAGTAGAAAGAAAGGCTGTAGGTACTTGCTTGACTTAACTGAATGTGCTGAGTAGTCAGATATATGCGAGTATGATATAAAGATAACGCTTGCTTGATAATTGTGGTTACAAATCATGATGGGTACTGTGCATATCTGGCAAAATAAAATGAGAAAATACCAAAAACAGAATAAAGAGATGTTCTGGTGTACGCTTTTTTTATTTTGAAAAATTTCAACTTGTTTATTTTTCTTTATTTTGTCAAACGATCGGACTTTCTCTGCGTATCGAAAGATCGACCTGATCGTTGTTCATTTGACGTTCTGCTTTATTTTCTTTGGTGTTTCGTATAATCCATCGGACTTTCTCTGCGTGTACGTAAGTACCGACCTGATTGTTGTTGGATTATACAATTTCTGCTTTATTTTACATTTCTTATTTTCCTAAAAAATCGGACTTTCTCTGCGTGCCTACCGCCCGACCTGATTGTTGTTTGTTTAGGGTTCTGCTTTCTTTTTGCTAGAAACACCATGAACTTGATATCTCTGTGGCATTTGATTCTGTATAAGCAAGTTTACAATATCAGTATGAGAAATCTGCTGCGAGTAACTTGGCTTGAATAAAAGAAAAATACAAAAATATGAAATAAGCAGTTTGCTAGTATTCCTGATTGTGTGGGTACCATGTTATCAATGCTCGATAAATACACTTAATTTCATATCAGAAAGCTGTAGACAATGACCTGCTTTAGCTGAAATAAACCAAATGGTTGTATTCTTAGTCAGCTTGGCTTGCATGCTTAGTATTTTGAAATTAAAGTGTGTACGATACGTTATGTATGATATGATCTCATGTTGTGATCTTTCTCACCAAAAACAAAAATAGAGTTTAATTCCATATTGCATTTATGTTTCAGTTTATGAAAAATCAAAAAGATTTTTAGTGTGTTTTGATATAAACTTTGTTTTTGATCTGATCGACACGGGATACAACAAATTTTCAAATCTAAATGTCTTGGTTTCTCCATAGTAGGAGTTTTGCTTCCAAGATTAAAGTTATGTTTGGAAAAGAGAAATTGCACTTTTGTCTTCTGAAGGTTGCAGGTTGAAATCATCAAAGTCTCTCAGATACTGATCTCAGAATGAATTGCATGCATGGTTGTAAAGCTGTCAAAGAGTTTATCACATTCAGAAATGGTTCAGTTAACTTAGTCATGTTCCAGCCATGCATATCCTACATCAACTAACAACATATTCAAAGAGTTGGAAGATCTGATACAACACATGGCAAAGGGGAGTTTGTTGGTGCAAAATATGTGTGTCGTGTGTGTATCAGTTAGTCTCATTTGTATTGTTAGTTGTTTTAGTTAGTTTGGTTAAATTAAGTTAGAGGGTAGTTTGTGTCATTCTATTAAAGAGGAGGGTCTTGTTTGTGTTGTAGTAAAACCTCATAAATGAGATACGTATTGAAGATCAGGATTTGGAAGACAAGCAAAGAGGTCCGAACTTAGTGTTCGGACATACTCCGATCTGCCGCCGAACCTCAAGGTCGGAACTCACTCAACTGACTCACATATATATACGTAGCTTGGAGTTCGGACAATACACAACTCTTGCCATAACCATTTCTTTGAGTTTGATTTGTAAGGGAGGAGTTTTTGATCTCGAATTTCATGAAGTTTTGTGTATTAGATCATGTTTAGATGCTATAAACGAGTCCAAATCATGTAAACATCGATCAATTGGAGCTATAAACAGAGATTTATTTACGATTTTGTGTTCTTAGTTTCGGGTGAACTTTCGGTCCGATTTCGGTGTACAAATCACTAGATCCGAAGCGAATCGTGTTTTCAGAGGTCTTTGTGAAAGCTAACATTTCGTCTGAAAGTTGTCAATCTCGAAGCCCAACATCCAAATGGGTACATGATCACATGCATCTGGTATATGATTTTCCTTCTGATCATGTTCGAGATATTCATGTGTGTTCTTCGCAGGTACATCAAAGATGGGACAAAACGAAAAGAATTTGTTATATTTACCGTCGCCTAGGGCATATGGCAAAGGATTGTCCATTACCTGCTGATTCACCCCAAGGGTTTCATAAGAAACTAGTTTTTGGTAAACCTGCCAACACAAAGTTCTTTGATGAACAAGGCAGAGTTTTTGATGATGTTGAACCTACATTTTTTCATAAACAAAAACGTTTTGTTCCAAAGTTTTCAAAGGTTCAGAGTGTAGGTTCATCATCACAGTCACCTGTGATTGTTTCATCAAAAACTGAATTACCAAAACAACAACAATGGAAACTTAAGGTGGTTTCTAAGCAAAACAAGGATACTGGTCGACCAGAAGCGATTCGCTTCGGGTCATTTTTGGACTAATTAGTTGGACCAGTGTGCAGGTACTTCTAGAAGACCTATCGACGATTGCAAAGTCGTTGATGGAGGAGTATTCTGCTTAATTTAAATTTCATGATGAATTTTCTAAATCTGCGAATTTTCTGAATTCTAAAACTGCACCATATCCGTGTTGATTGATCACTTTTCGTTGTTTCTAAATTTTCTCAAAAACCCAAAAATAGAGTTTTATTTTGTGTAAAATGAAAATCCAAAAATAAAGTTTTCATTTTAAGGGGGAGAATTGTAAGTAAGGGGGAGTAATTGAGAAAATGCATGTGATGGGAGAAAGTGAATACATGCCAAATATATAATGAAGGAAGGTGAATACATGCAAAATATAAAATTGTGAGAAATTGATCATTGGGAAATGATCGTACATTGGCTTATGTATCTGACTCATGGATAGAGTAGATGAAAGAGCCATAAGATCATTGTTTAATATGCTTGGTAGGCTCGGCAAGTCAGAAAGTATTCAGATGTGATATACACTAAATACTAATGCTTGACCAAGTGGATAACGTCTTGATGCATACGTCATGACACAAAAAGAAAAATAAGTGTGAAATTCAAAATGAGAAGTCACTGTGTATACATGTGTTCATTTTGCAAAGATTTAAACTTGTTTTATTTTCTTTATTTTGTCAAACGATCAGACTTTCTCTGCGTATCGAAAGATTGACCTGATTGTTATTCGTTTGACGTTCTGCTTTACTTTCTTTGGTGTTTCGTATAACTCATCGGACTTTCTCTAGCGTGTACGGAAGTACTGACCTGATTGTTGTTGGGTTATACAATTTCAACTTGTTTTATTTTCTTATTTTGTTAAATCCGAGGCCTTATCTGCGTACCGAAAGATCGACCTTAAGGTAGATGATTTAACGTTCTTATTTCTTTTTGCATGGAACACAGTTGACCAGATCATGAAGATACTGTGCATTGTGAAGAATCACAAGTGTTGTCACACAAACGGAAAAAGAAAGAAAAAACTGAAAATGTCTGATTATGTCTGATAGTGTGGGATACACTGGTCAAAGCAAATCTAATCAATACCTTAACATATCCAGATGTTATGAGTATGATTCTGTCTGAGTTTAAGTTGGACAAATTATACCAGCAATCAGCATGACTTATGTGCTTCGATTAATTGAAATTGAAGTGCAGTTCAGTGCGTTATGTTCAATATGATCCCATATAGTGATCTTTCTCATACCCAAAATAGTGTTTGATTATGTATTGTGATTTCATTTCATTTCAGATAAGCCAAAAAGTTTTTCGGTGTGTTTTAGCATAAACTTGGAAAAATCAAAAAGATTTTGTTTCTGCTTTATTTTTTGATCTGATCAACACGTGATACAAATCTTTTTCAAAATCATATCTTGGAGTTTCGAAGAGACGTTTTGTGCCAAGATTATTTAAATGATTGAGCAGGTTGCTATGTACAAGATATCACTACTTCAAGTCTTCTGAAGATGTTGATGAAAGACCAGAGATACACTAAAATGTCATCAAGTATTCAAGATCAAGCTACGATCGAGTTGAAGAGGAGTTTGTTTGAAGATTCATTTCATTGAATGAACGGATTCTATACTTGAGGGGGAGCTTGATTGAAGATACAAAGAGTATGATGTTGAAGAGATACTGCACACGACGAGGGGAGTTTGTTGATACCTGATATGTGCGTCGTGTGAAGTATCAAGCAATGTACAAGATCAAGTCAAATTAGGTCTGGCCGAACAAGGTCCGAACCTGGAGTTCGGACTGGCCGAACCTGAGGTTCGGCCGAAGCTCGGCTAGCTAGTATAAATAGTTGTTTGGTCTTTGCAATGTTTAGTTCTGAGTGTGTGAGATTTCTGCTAAGTGTGTGTCTCTGAGAGTGTTTTCTCTGTGTCATTTCTAAGTGTTTCACTGATTGTAATTGTTCGTTTTGATCAATAAAACAATCGGTTAATTACGTTTTAATGTCCGATTAGCTAGATCGAGTAGACGATCCGATGCTCACGATCCGATGCTCACGCATTTTCATATTGGTACGTTGATCAACGTTTTGGTACGCTGAGGGGGTGATTGGTACGCTGACAGAATAATCGTGTTCACTAAAACTGACGTAACTTGAGAAACGTTAAGAGTTACGGGAGCTAATACCAGTCAAAATGACCATCTCGACGAGATCTAAACTTTTATTGACTAACGGCTAGTACCCTCTGTTTGACCCCCAAAATCCGTCTCTAAGACCTTCGTTTTTTATTTTGAAGTTTTGACGTTTGATTGTTAAACTTCAAAATGAGCGATTATCAAGCATTTACAGCTGCTCAGACTTCAATGCAACTCATGCTGAGTTATGATAACGAAATAGGAACAACTCAGAAAGTTCCCAAGTTGCTAAGATTGGAAGATTATCATAACTGGAAGGAATGATTTGAATCATACATATTTTCTCAAGATGTTGATTGTTGGATTCCGATTGAAAAGGAGTATGAGTATCCAATGTTAGGTGCTAGAAAGCCAAAGATGATAAGTGATTTCGATGCTGATGAAAGGGAACTTTTTGCAAGAGAGAAGTAAACTTATAGTTTTCTTACAATGGCGCTACGTAAAGATTTGATGCATCAGTTTAAGAATTATACAACTTCTAAGGAATTGTGGGATGCTATTACAGAAAGGTGTGAGGGTAATGAGCAATATAAAAGGACTCAAAAGAAAGTTTTGAAGAAAGAATTTGATACTTTTGGGCATTGTGAGAATGAGAAAATGTTAGACTTGATTGCAAGATTTTCACATTTAATAAATGAACTTGAAGCTGTGCAAGTTACAAAGGAGAATGATAAATTGAAAGAGAAATTTCAGGAAGCTTTACCTAACAAATGGGAAAATTATGTTATGATGTTAACACATGATCCAAATTATTCAAGCTGGACATTCAATCTGGACATTCAATCAATTGACAAGCAAATTACAAGCTCGGGAAGTCGAAATGATTGTGAAAAAGTCAGCACATCCTTCCATTCAGAATCCTGAATTGTACTTTGGTGAGAATTCTGCTACCATAAATGCTAAAGCTAAGTCAAATTCTAGTTCAAGTCTAAATCCTGCCCCAACAGCTTTTCTTGCCGGGAAGTATGAAAATTCTGGCTACTCTTTAGGTTGTAGTTTTACAACTCTTGATGAATCAAAAAACAATTATATTCCTGTTCAAACAACTGAAGATTAGCTGCATTGATATCTGCTTTCATATCATCTTCTTCTGGATCAGTATTTGGTAAAATTAGTGAAGCTGGTTTGTTTAGAGGCGACTTAGATCAGTTGAATGATGATCATTTTAATAAATTAGATTTGAATTAGCAGTTTGCTATGATAGTTGAAAAAGGTAGAAGATTCATGAAGAAACATGGAAAAAAGTCTTTTATTCTAGGAGGGAAACTTGGATTGGATAAGTCAAAGATTAAATAGTTCAAATGTTCCAAATTCGGACATTTTTTTCGTGAATGCAATCAATCATCGTCTGAGAAGGCTAATTCACATAATTATATTCACAAAGCTACTACATCTAATGGTACAGAAGCAAACTCTATGGTGTCTTCAATTCATGAAGGTATTGATTGGTCAGACTTTCCGGATGAATTTGCTCTTATCTGCACTTCTGAAGCAAATGATGCTAGAATGGAAACTATGTCTGAAACTAGTTTCACTAGTGATTCACATATAGTGTTGATGGCAAATGTGCAAGTTGAATCAAGTGATTCTGATTCTGAAGTAAGTGGTTATGAATCTACTTGTGAATTTTGTTCACAAAAAGATAGAAAGATTTGGGAATTGATTAAAGAGAATGAAGTTTTGATTGTTAAAAACAAAAAGAAGGAAGAAGAGTTAAAAATTTACAAGAAGAAATGTGAAGATTCTGATGGGCTTGTTAAGATTAATGAGAACTTAATCAAGGAAAAGAGAGTGTTGATGGAAGAGTTTGTAGAACTTCAAAAAAGATTTGAAAGGATATGTGTTGAAGAGAAATAACAGATTTTGAAACTGCAAAATGAAAACGCAGAGTTGGTTACACAAATTTCTACATTGATGGCTAACAAAGAAGATTTAGTCAAGAATGCTGAAAAATGGAAGCAAGAAGCAAAGGAAGTAACATAAGATTTTGACGCTTTGTTTATCAAATCAAAAGCAAAGTTGGATTTGCTTCAGAAGTCTTATGATGAAGTTCAGAAAGCTTATAATGAAGTTGCTACTTTGGAAAAGCAACATCAAGTGGCATATTCCGAATTACAAGATAAAGTCACAAGCTTGACAAAAGAAAACAAGTTGTTGACATTTATAAAGAGAGGGTGGATAAAATTACACAAGAAGTGTATGATACACATGATAATATGAGAAGAGAAAAATCATTGTCAAACAGAGTTTCATAAAAAGCCTTGGGTGAAGCACAGAAGAAGATATCAGATTTAATGTTGAGATTCTAGATCTGAATTGTCAATTGCATAATCTAAAGAATTCGCATTCATTTACGAGTTACTTGTGCAAAGATGAGAATTTTAAGAAAGTTTTTGGAGGAGAAGAGCATAATAAAATTCTGTATCCGTTTATTCAAATTGATCCTCTGGTTGATGTCAAACCTTCTGATGCAAAACAAGATTATTCTGAATTTGCTGCTACAATGTCTGCAATGAAGAACAATAAACATTCCAAGAAATTTGCCAAGACAGTGGCGAACGAAACTAAATTTGTGTCTGAAAGTACCTTGTTGGATGGAGAATAGAATTCTGTTGGAAGAATAATTAAAAAGAATGAGAAGCAATTGAATGAAGAAAAAGTTGCTGGTGAGTTGGTACAAGCTAACAACTTAAAGGGTATTAAAGCTACATTTACTCAAGTTGCTCAAGCTGGTCCTTCTAACTCTCAACTTGAATAGTTTGGGTAGTGACAATCAGAAATTTGCAAAGAAAGAAACGAAAAATATGCCAAAGAAGATTCCAAAACAGAAGAAGGATACCAATCTTGATCAAATGTATCATTTGGCTTAGGTTCTTGTATCTACAATGGAGAAAGGATTTGAGAGTAAACAACAGCAGAAGACTTGTTCTAAAAGTTCTTCCAGAGCTGGTCAACAGTTCAAAGATTTTTCTTCATCTGGATCAAATTCTACTCCTCGAAGTCCTACTTCAAAATGGGTACATGCTAACCGATTTCAAGCAGTTGATGATTTTTATGATAATTTTGATTCATATGATGTGTGTTATGCATTTCAGGACAAACAGATACCAAAGCGCTCATATCGTTTGTGCTATCAATATCGCCGAAAAGGCCACATGACACAAAATTGTTCTGAAACTGCAAAAAGATCGTTTTCTGGTAAATCTGCAACTTTCATTGATGTATCTAGCAGAGTTTTTACTGAGTCAACACCTTCACCTTTTAAATCTCAAAAGAAATAATTTTTTAAATATGATTCAAGTGTTGGTGGTTCATCACCTGATGATGACTCAGTTCAAACTAAAAAAGGTAAAATGCAATGGCGACCTTAGTTGGTCTGCAAAGCTGCAAATGATTTTACAGAAGACACTGGTCGACCAGAAGCTGTGTGCTTTGGGCCATTTAAAAACTATCTTTTTGTCCAGTGTGCAGGTTTCTTCAAGAAGATCTGTCGGTGATTAGGAAGTTCAAGCTTCAAGCAGTTACTGCTAGTGGAGTCTCCTGCATAACTTAAATTTAATGCTTCGTATTACAAAACTGAAAGTTTTTCTGAAAGCTTAAACTGAAAGGTATCAATATCGATTGGTCAATTTTCTTTCTTTAATGCATTTTATTTGTAGTTTAGGGGGGGGGGGGGGGATTGAAAAATAAAAAATAGTGTCTTTGTGTTTTTATTAAAATGAAAAATTCAAAAATAGAGTTTTTATTTTAAGGGGGGAGATAAACAGAAAAATACAAAAACATTGAAAAATGAGAAATTATATCCGACATATTTGGGAAATGAATGGTACATTGGCTTACTTGTTCGACTCCTGGATAAACTAGATGAAAAAGTCATAAGATCATTATTCGATGTGCTTGGTAGGCTTGGCATTAAATCAGAAAGTATGCAGATGTGATATACATTAAATACTAAAGCTTGATCAAGTTGACAACACCTTGAAGCGTATTTCAAGATATCAAGAAAAAGATATGTGGAAAATTAAATGAGAAGTCACTGTGTATACATGTGTTCATTTTGTAAAGATTTAAACTTGTTTGAATTTCTTTATTTTCTTTAAATGATCGGACTATCTCTGCGTATCCACAAGATCGACCTGATAGTTGTTCATTTAAGGTTCTACTTTAATTTATTTGGTGTTTCATATAACTCATCGGACTTTCTCTGCGTTTCAACAAGACTGACCTGATTGTTGTTGAATTATACAATTTCAACTTGTTTTTTTATTAAATCCGAGTCTTTATCTGCGTATTGAAAGACCGACCTTAATGTAGACGATTTAACGTTCTTATTTCTTTTTGCATGGAACACAGTTGACGATATCATGAATACACTCACTATGTGTTAAATCATAAGTGAAATCACAAAGTGTGATGTAAAAGAATATCTGAGTATGTCTGATAATGTGGGGTACACTGGTCAAAGCGAACCTAATCAATACACTAACATATCCAGATATTATGAGTATGATTTTTCCAGAGTTTAATATGGAAAAATTATACTAGTAATCGACATGGCTTATGTGCTGAAGTAATTGAAATTGAAGTGTAGTTCAACATCTTATGTTCAATATGATCCCAAGTTTGATCTTTCTTGCAAAAGACAAAAATAGTGTCTGATTCAGTATTGCATTTATGTTTCATATATGATAAAATCCAAAATATTTTATTTGTGTTTTAACATAAACTTAGAAAAATCAAAAAGATTTTCGGTGTGTTTTGATTTAATGTTTCAAAAAGCCAAAAATATTTTGTTTCTTATTTCTTTTCGAACGACCAATACAAGATACAAAATTATGATTTCAAAACTACATCTTGGATTCTCGAAGAGAAGTTTTGCGCCAAGATTAAATTTATTTTCAAAGGAAAAGAAAGTCGCGTTTCTGTATTCTGAAATTGCAGGTTCTGTGTGTCAAGACTCAAGCATGGTGAAAGGGGGAGATTGTAGTATCTTTCACAAGTGGATCTTGAAGATCAAAGATTGTTCAAGTTCTAATCCAGCCATGCAAGCTCTGGTGCTGACAAGAACTTTCAAGTTGAATATCGGATGTAGCAATGCTGAAGATTGAAGACAGAAGTTTAGTTAGCATAGATACACTACACATTAAGGGGGAGTTTGTTAGAGCATAATCCTATGCTGCAATGTGTCTCGTGTAATTTATCTAGATCAGAGCGTGTTTGTTAGTTTTAGTGTCTGCTTACCAAGGGCAACGTACCAATTGGTATGCCTGATGGTACGCTGCAACATACCAATTGGTACGCTGGTTGGTATATGCTGGTTAGTAAGTTGGTCACTATAAATAGTTCGTGTTAGAGAGAGTTCAAAACTTCTATCACTTCTATCATCATAATTGTGTGTAATTGAGTGTGTTGCTCTCTCTCTCTCTCTAGATTCCTTGTAATCTCTCTTAGTTAATCAGTAAAGCAAAGCTTTATTTACATTCGTGTTCATCATGTTGATCGAATCATGCAGTAGTAAGAACCGTCTGTGTACTTACAATATGCATGTAGTAAGCCAGGACATCTCATGGCTTTGTGTCCTACGCATGAGAGCACTCAATCATACGTAAACAAAGCTGCTAAATTTATGGGCGTTAATGGTCACACTTTTTATGAACCTCAACTGCCAAAGTTTGAATCAACCCGTAAGTCGTCTTGGACGAAGACGCCAGTTGATAAATGTTTGGGTTCGTTTAAAAATTTTCAATCACCAATGATGTGGAAACCCAAGTTGTTTCCAAGGTCAAAAAAGATTTTGTTGAAGACACCAGGCAACCCGAGGCTGTTGACTCGGGCTGATCCCAAAAACACTAATGTTTTATCTGGTGTCTGCATGCTTCTTCGAAGAAGACCTACCAAGAAAATATTGCTGATAGTGAAGAACTTGCATAATTTGGAATTTCAATGCTTTATCATTTTCAAAATGTATTTGACTATTTGTCACACTAAAACTGAAAAGTATCTGTGTTTGGTCGGTCAATTTTCTTTCTTTCAAGTTTGTTTTACAAGTGGTAGTTCTATATATGTTTAAGGGGAGAAAATTGAAAACGCCAAAAATAGTATCTTGCATTTGGTAAAATAAAAATAAAAAAATAGAGTTTTTCATTTCAGGGGAAAAAACAATGAAAAATCAAAAAAAAAAATGAAAAATGTCAAAATTGAGAAATTGATCAGTGGGAAATAATAGTACATTGGCTAACGTTTCTGACTCGTGGATAAAGTAAGTGAAAAAGCCATAAGAGCATTGTTCGATGTGCTACGTAGGCTCGGCAAATCAAAAAGTATACAAATGTGATATACTTTATATTTGATGCATGACCTAGTGGACAACATCTTGATGCGTATTTCAAGATATTAGAAAAGATATGTGAAAAAATGAGAAGTCACTGTGTATACATGTGTTCATTTTGCAGAGATTTAAACTTGTTTGATTATCTTTATTTTCTTAAGTGATTTAACCATCTATGCGTGTTCACAAGATCGACTTGATAGTTGTTCATTTGAGGTTCTGCTTTATTTTCTTTAGTGTTTCGTATAATTCATCGGACTTTCTCTACATGTCCACAAGACTGGCCTGATTGTTGTTGAATTATACAATTTGAACTTGTTTTTATTTTCTTATTTTGTTAAAGCTGAGGCCTTGGAGATAAAGGGTTATGAACTAGGCAATTTTGGCGATTAGGGTTTCTTCACCGGACGCTAATCATTGCCGGCGACGTGCTTACGTACAATCACCGGATTTCTGTTCTAACTTCCTGCGCTAATCATCCTACACTCCTAGCATTCATGTGTCCTCATCAGCAAACGGGTAGTGATCTCATTGGTGGGTTGCTAGGGTTTCCCATCCCCACTGGTGATTGCATCCTCCGAGTGTTGTTTACGGTGGAACGAGCTTTGCTATCGGTGGACAGGCGATTAGGGTTCGGGACTGTGTTTTTCGTGTTTTTTGTTGTTTCTGTTCATGCTGTTGCGAAGTCAATAGATTATGGGTCTTTTTTCTCTGGTTGTTCAAGGCTACAGTGGTGTTTATCGTTCCCTTCCTTGACTGCTAGATCGAATTGCATTCCTTTAATCTTACTGACTAAGCTCCTTTGTGTTGAGCGTCGACTAGGGTTTGTTTTTTCTCGCTGTTAAGCATGAACTCAAAAGCACCTTTATCAGCATCGGGGTTAAAAACATCGATGGCAAACTACCTCCTTCAAGGAAAGGTGGTTAGGTCACCAATGGAAAGCTGAATGATTTGAACGTCGAAGGTAAGGAGCCTGCCGGGTTACGTGTTCCTGACGTCAGCCCTGCTGACGGCACTGTGGATGTTGCTCCTTTACTCCATGGTGACGTCAACCCTGATGATGCAAGTGCTGCGAAGAAAAACAATGAAGTTGCTGGATCAGCCCTAGCGAGGATAAGAGTAATCCGGATGTCAATAACACGTTTGGTTCGGGTATCAACATGTCGTATGCGAAAACTGTGATGGCTAATATTAGTCGAGAAAAGAGTTCCAAATTGAATTTCAGAATGATTAATACAGGTAAGAATGATCATGGGGTCGATATCATTATTCCTGTGGAGAATGTTAGAAAAGTGGCGGATAACATGGGGTACACACTATACGGATAGTTTTTGGGGGAGAGGTTGGCGTATCCTGTTGTGGATTATTTTGTTAGACAAAACTAGAAAAAAATATGGTATTAAAAAAAGTATGATGAACGAAAATGGGTTTTTCTTCTTTCAGTTTGCGGATAAGAAAGGTATGATGAGTGCTCTTGAAGGTGGTCCTTGGATGATAAGGAACAAACCTTTGTTCCTGAATATTTGGGCTCCAAATGCTAATCTAAATAAAGAAGATATCGAAGCTGTCTCTGTTTGGGTAAAACTCCACAATGTTCAGCTGGCTGCATACATAGATGATGGCTTGAGCATGCTGTTTTCAAAAATTGGTAAACCTAAACACTTGGATTCCTACACGTCCACTATGTGTTCGGATGTCTAGGGCATGAGTAGTTTTGCTCGGGCTTTTGTGGAAATTTCAGCAAATTTTGCGATTTTAAAGATAAAATTTCTGTGGCGGTTCCGGATAAGAATGGCTAATTACATAAAAGTTCTGGTGGAGGTGGAGTATGAATGGAAACGGCCAAGATGTGGTCACTGTAGTGTATTTGGGCATGATTCTAAATAATGTGTTCGTCATATCCGGGCAACTCAGAAGGGCAAAGCAGTTCAAGTGGAAGATGATGAGGGATATACAACGGTTACTAAAAAGAAAAGTGCTAAACATTTTGGATACCGTGTTCCTCAACAACCAAAGCGCTTTGAGTACAAACCCGTTTCGGGTAAAAATGTTGGTGAGACTTCGAAGAAAGGGAGAGACCAAGTGGGGAGTTCTCGGAGTGTTAACACAAATCGTTTCTTCGGTCTGAAAATTGAAGATGATGTGGATGGTTCGGATGGCAAAAATAAATATGACATTCTTGAGTCTAATGACGAAGCTGGTACATTTATGGCCAGTGGTTCTAAAGGGGCAAGCACTCCTTCTCTTACGGTTTTCAATGGTTAACTTGGCTTCATGGAATATTAGGGGGTTGAACCGCTCACTAAAACAAAAGGAGGTTCGGAAATTGATTCGGGATAATAATCTTAACTTATGTGTTGTTTTGGAATCGCATGTTGATATGGGGAATTTGGTTAAAGTTTGTAACTGTGTGTTTCATAGTTGGGATTGGTTGTCAAACTCGACGGTGTGTCAATTGGGTACTCGTGTTATCGTGGGTTAGGATACAAATGTGTTGGATGTTGTGATGCTCTCTATGACTGATCAAGTTATTCATCTTTAAGTGGTTGACAAGATATCTTTGGTGGTAATGTTTTGTTCTATAGTTTATGCTTCTGACTATTATATTGATCGTCATAGATTGTGGCAAAGTCTAGAATTACACCATTGTTTCACCAAGGATAAAGCCTGGGTTATTATGGGAGATTTCAATACAACTCTTCATACGGATGAGAAGTCAGCGGGTTCATCCAAACTTGATGTTGGGATGGCAGAGTTTCATGATTGTGTTACTAATATAGAGGTGTTTCATCTTAACTGTACGGGTATCCAGTTTACGTGGAATCAAAAGCCGAAGGGTAGTATGGGTTTACAAATCTCTATCTCTATGCCTATGTTATTTTTCATACTTACCGCGTGTTGGATCACTCTCCATGTGTCCTTAAAATCCCCGATGCTCTGCCTAGGAAACATTCCCCATTCAAATTCGTTAACTTCCTTGCATATAAGCTAGAATTTCTTGAGGTTGTGAAGAGATTTGGGAAGAGAATGTTCATGGTGTGCATCAATTCAAGGTGGTGAAAAAACTGAAATTGCTTACAAAGCCGTTGCGGAGGATGCTTGTCATGCAAGGTGATATTCATAAAATGGTTAATACCTCGTTGTCAATTGGAGGATGCGCAAAAGGCCATTGATCAAAACCCTTCTGATTTGGTTCTTAGGAATTGGGAGGCGGAATGCTTACGTTGTTTCCAGGTGGCTAGTCTTGATGAGGAGTGCTACTTTAAACAAAGATCCAAAGTCCATTGGCTTGCCGCAGGTGATTCTAATACGGCGTTTTTCATAATTCGCTTAAATGTCGTCGTCATAAAATCATAATCGATGTGATTACGGATGTGCATGGTGGGGTTCATGAGGGCAATGCAATGCCTGATGCTCTGTGGCTCATTATGAGCATTTTCTTGGGGTGGATTCTGCTATTGATCTTGAGGGTCTTGATGATTTGTTTTCATCTCGGGTTGATGATTTAATGCGATGCATATGATTAGAGATGTGACAGATGAGGAGATTCGGTCTTCTCTTTTCTCTATGGATGACGATAAGGCTCCGGGCCCTGATGGTTATTCTGCTGCTTTCTTCAAAAAGGCGTGGTCCGTTATTGGTGTGGAGTTTACTAGTGCTGTTCGAGATTTTTTTGTTACGGGTAAACTCTTACAGGAGATTAATCACACGTTTATTTCTCTTATCCCGAAGGTTAATACTCCGTTGACTGTGCTGGACTATCGGCCTATTGCTTGTTGCAATATTTTGTATAAGTGTATTAGCAAGATCATCGCTGATAGAATCAAAGAGGGACTTGATCAAATAATTAGTATCAATCAGTCTGCTTTTATTCCTGTTCGTAGGATCTCTGATAACATTTTGCTTACTCAGGAGTTAATGCATAACTATTATCAGCAGATTGGGCCTTCGAGATGTGCGTTTAAAGTTGATAGAAAGAAGGCTTATGACACGGTCAATTGGGCGTTCTTGGAAAATGTGCTGAGAGGGTTTGGTTTCCACAACACTATGGTTAATTGGATCATGGTTTGTGTTACCCGTCTTACTCTATTTCTATAAATGGGAGCATTCATGGTTACTTTAAGGGGAAGCGGGGTTTATGCCAAAGTAATCCGATATCCCCGTATTTGTTCACTATGGTTATGGAGGTTCTCACTCTCATTCTGCAAAAGCATACTGGTGGTGATGCTGATTTTCGGTTCCACCACAAATGTGCCAAACAATGTTTAATTAACTTGTGTTTTGCAGATTATCTTTTCTTGTTTGCTCATGGTGATTTGTATTCGGCTAAGTGCATTATGATATCTTTCCAGCTTTTCTTGTCGATGTCTGGGTTGGTTCCTAGTGTGCAGAAGAGTACTGTTTTCTTTTGTAATGTTCCCATGGAGACTAAACCAGCGAATCTCCACATTCTCCCTTTCATGGAAGGTGTGCTCCCGGTCAGATATTTAGGGGTTCCCCTTATCTCCTCGAGGCTTCGGTATAACGACTGTGTAGTTCTGTTTGATTGCTTGAATTCCGGGATTTCCAGTTAGTTGAATAGATTCTTGTCTGCTACGGGTAGACTTCGGCTGGTTGTTTCGGTCCTCTTGTCCATGCAGGTTTATTGGTCTTCAATGTTCATCCTGCCTAGTCGTATCATTAAAGAAATTCAGGCTAAGATGCGTGATTTTATGTGGGGAACTGTTCCGGTTTATAATGGTCGGGCTAAGGTTGCTTGGAAAGATGTGTGCGTTCCCCAAGACTGAAGGGGGTTTGGGGATCCGTCTTCTTCGTGATTCTAATAGAGCGCTTATGGCTACCCACATCTGGAGTACTATCACAAAACGGGAGTCGCTGTGGGTGTCTTGGGTTTACTCCTATCATTTGCACTCTCGTCATTTCTAGGATGTCCGTCACCCCCAAAACTTTTGTTGGGGTTGGTGGAAAATTTTGTCTCTTAGGCCTGTTATTCTTCCGTGTATTCATATGCAGATCGGTGATGGCCAAACTTCTTCAGCTTGGTATGATAACTGGTGTGATAATGGTCCGCTCTACAATCTTGTTTCCCCTCGTATACTGTATGATGCTAGGATGCATAATTCTGTCACGGTGGCTGAGTTAGTTGATAAAGGGATTCCGCCTGATTGGAACCTGATGGGTATTGATTTACCGAGCCTTAACCCTGGTGTGCCTAACAGGTTAGTTTGGGTGTCTGGGAATTTCTTTGGTGATTTCTCTGCTTCGATAGCCTGGGATTCGGTCCGTATTCGGTTGCCTGAGGTTTTGTGGGTTCCGGTTGTTTGGTTCTCCCATTGTATTTCTAAGCATGCTTTTAATATGTGGCTTATCATGAGGAACAAGCTGTTAACGCACGATTGTACTTTGAGATGGGATAGTAACAGAAGACAGAATCAAAATATGATGTGATGTCTTCTCTCTTTTGCCGATGTTGATTCTGTTGACCATCTGTTCTTTCAGTGCTCTTATGCTAGGCAGGTTTGGTCTTTGCCGGAGTCTCGGCTGGATTTCCCTGTTGCAAATCCAGTTTCTTCCGAGATTATCCAGGAGCTCTACAGAAGGTCTGGGTCTAGATCTTTTGATTCTGTTGTCAATCGGTTCGTGGTTGCTGCTGCTGCCTATTATGTTTGGCAGGATAGGAATAATCGCTTGTTTCGCAATCAGATGCGGACTCCTGATATTCTGGCTTCTGTTATTGCTAATGTGGTTCGTATGCACATGTTTAGCTATAGATTCCGGAAGACCCCTTATGTCATTCAGCGTTTGGCGGAGTGGGGGGGGGGGGTGGGTTGATGAGTTTGTTTTTGATAACGGTGGCTAAGGTGTAGACGTTTTTGGTTGTTGGCTTGTGTGAGTGCTAGTTGGTTTTGTTGTTGGTTTTTTTGGCTATGGTTTTCCTTTGTTTCCAATTAGGGGCATGTCCCTGTCTGTTCCTGATAGTTTTTTGCTATCTGTTTGTACTTTTTATTAATGAATCACCGGGGTTTTTTCCCCTTTCCAAAAAAATGCCGAGGCCTTATCTGCATATCAAAAAATTGACCTTAAGGTAGAGGATTTAACATTCTTATTGCTTATTTTGCATGAAACACAGTTGACGATATCATGAATAGAAAATACTTTGTGAAATTCACTAGTATAATCACATAAAAATATGTGAAACATATCTGAATATGTTTTCGATCGATCGACATAAGAAACTAAATTTTCAAAAGCTGATTTTCAAATCATCTTGGTTCTCCTACGGATATTTTTGCCCAAGGTTAACTTATGTTGGCATAAATATAGAAAACCACAATTCTATCTTCTAAAATTGCAGGTTAATGTGTTTACTCACAAGCATGGAGAAAAGGGGAGTATTGAAGAATCTTTCTCAAGTGGTTCAATTGATAAAGTCCTGTTCCAGCTATGCGAGCTCTACAACTAACATCAGATTACAAGTTGAAGATCTATTTCCGCAATGTTGAAGATCATATTCTTGAAGATTTGAAGTTGAAGTTGTAGATACTGTTCGGGCTAGAATTTCAGGATCCTTGCCGGAAGCTCAAGTGGTTTAGTATCCTCATGTGAGTACAGAATCCTGACATGTTAAGTATCCTATGTTCAATTTAATAACTAATCTCTCCTTTTTGCAGTCATGTTTATTTGTTTGCTGGTTAGTTAAACATGCAAATAAAAGCTAAAGGCTCGGTCAAGAATTAGAGGACATGGACTACGTGGACTGATTGGACTATAACGGTTGTTTGACCTAGCAGCGGAATCCTGGATATTTCAGATAGTTGGTTAATTGTATTTTTAACTACTTAACAAGCATAATGATCGATCTAAGAACACGCAACCCACTCACGTACTAGCTCTGAATAACAATCTTCTATAACACTTAGTAACAATATCGATCATTCTTGCTCAAACACTTGTAATTATTTATTTTTATCAATAAAATTGCTAGGTAGCAATCTCTTCAAGCCGGCTCCCGAGGTTTTTTGCCAGGATCCCTAGAGGGAACTCAAAGGATTTCGGATTTTTTTCCGGCCGTTATTTCCTCGTTACATCATCGTACAAACGTTATTTTTTTCGGGCCGTTTCACCATCAATCTGATCAAGCACACTACCTCACATTCATAGTTTGATAACTTAATTACTTCGGTAATTTTTGACCAAAAATGTTTCGCGCCCATCATGGGGGCAAGTGGTGTTTTGATCTAGCCAAAATTCCTAAATTCCATACCTTTTGTTGGTACATAATAGGTTCGCCGTGTGAAGTATCTGGACAAGACGGTGTTAAGATCTGAACAAGACAAAGCTGCAAGAAGGGTTTACACGAACCTACCCAAAGTGACACAAACTGAGTCCAAACTAACACAAAGTGTCATCCGAACTGGCAGTTCGGATGGGTTCGGAATCAGGCCAACTCACAGTTTGCTTGGGTTCGTGTAACTGGGTATAAATACACGTTTGTGCTTTATATTTCAGTAACGACTGAGAGATAGTCTGAGCTAAGTGTGTGTTTTCAAGGTATTTACTCTGTGTATGTTCTGAGTGTTCTTCAAGGTTGAAATTGTTCGTTTACAAGTGGTATCAGAGCTTCCTGGTTCACTCTATTGATATGTGGTTGTTATTTTCGGAGTTTTTGATTCAAAAAGTGTCGTTTTTGAAAAACTGGAGTGTTATTGCTTTATTTTGATCATTACAATCGAGTTTCTCATGAGAATTTCACTCCTAAATCATTCCTTATCACTTTTTCTGATCTACTGCTGCAAATCTCATTCAAATCTGTCCAAAATCGCGAATTTTTGATCAAAAAATGTCTAGTTCGTTCCAGTTCGGGTGAAGAACTCAGATCTGAAAAATAACCGTCAACCGAACCCACAGTTCGTTTCAGTTCGCTTGATTTTGGGTCAGTTCGGATAAACGAAGTTTGAGTTTGGACAACTTCGGTCAGTTCCAATTGGCTTTACTTCTGGTTCGGTTCGGATAAACTTTTAGTTCAGTTAGTTTTGGTTCTATTCGGATACCCGAAGTATTAGTTCAGACAAGTTCGTTTGGTTCAGTTCGGTTCTAGTTTGGACCAGTTCGCATTAGTTTGAAATTCAAATTCTTAGATCGAGGTTTTTGGGTTGTTTCACTAAAACGAATGTAACTTGAGATCCGTTAAGATTTACGGAACCCAATACCATACAAAACGACCGCCTCAACGAGATCTACACTTTTATTCACCTTACGACCAATACCCTCTGTTTTGATACCCAAAATCCATTTCTAAGACCCACGTGTTTGAGTTTGAAGTTTTTGGTGTATCATTTTCAGTAAAAGATATCTGATTTCCAAGCTTTTGTTGTTATGCAAAACGCGATGCAAACCTTGATTAACTTTGATAACGAAATTGGAACAAGTCAGAAAGTTTCCAAGTTATTGAAATTGGAAGATTATCAAAATTGGAAGCAACGGTTTTCTGCTTATATTAGCACGAATGATACCGTTTTATGGATTCCAATTCCAAAGCTTTACATGCATCCAACTGATCAAGGGGATTATAAGGAAATCAAAGATTTTTCTGCTGATTAAAGGAAAAGCTATGAGCTTAAACAAAAAGTTTTTGGTTTATCTTACCATCGCTTTACCTACCGAATTGCTACATCAATTCAACACTTGCATGAAATCAAAAAAAATGTGGGATGCGTTATCGGCAAGATGTGAAGGCAATGATCAATACAAGAAGAGTCGATGAAAGGTGTTTAAGAAAGAATTTTATAACTTTCAGCATTAATGAAAACACTATGGCTCTTGTATCAAGATTTTCACATCTTATCAGTGAACTGAAAGTTGTCGGAATTGAGAACACTAATGAAGAATTGAAAGAGAAAATAATGGAGGCATTATCGGAGAAATGGGAAAATTTTGTTTTTTTTATTACACATGACAAAGAATTTTCAAATTGTCATTTCATGAGCTAACTGGTAAACTTCATGCTCGAGAAATGGAGATGCTGAATTCAAATAAATCAATTGCTAAATTGCAAAACCCAAAATTGTATCATGGTCAGAATGATGCAAGCATAAATGCTAAAGCTAAACCAATTCTGGGATTAGTTCTGCACCAACTAATGTATTATTGGAAATGTGTCTGGAGTTTCTGATAATACTACTTCTTCAAGGGGTTGCAGTTTTACAATTCCATGATCTTCAAATCAAAATGCATTTTCTGGCAAGTCAGTAGATGATTGTGCTACATTGATCTCTGCTCTCATTTCATCTTCTTTTGGAATGATTATCAATGATGTTAGCAATGCTCAGCTGACTAAAGATGATCTTGATGAAATCGATGATGATTAATTAAATGACATGGATATAGCTTGGATATTAGCTATGTTAACTCAGAAGTCAAAACGATTCTTCAAGAAAACTGGAAGACAACATGTTGGTTCATGTGGAAGACTGGGATTTGATAAATATAAGATAAAGAGTTATAAATGTTCCACTCTTGGACATTTTGCAAGAGAATGGCAGCAATCTCATGTTCACAAGTCTGATTAAAAAGCTACTAATGGTTCTCAACCGTCATTGAGTAATTCAAATAAGACAGCTTTCACTGTTCAAAATGAGAAATTTATTGATTGGGGTAAAGTGTTTGACAAGTCAGCTTTGATTGTTACATATGCACAAGATGTTTAATATTCAGATTCGAGTTCATATGAATCAGCTAACAATGAAAGTGATGATAAAGAGAGAAATTGTGAAGCTAAAGTTGATCAATTGGTAAAGGAAAATGATTATTTGTTGAAAGAAATCAAACTTCTTACTGTTGAACTTTAATTGTTGAAAGAAGAATTGGAGGTTTCTAAGAAAGAATGCAAGGAATCTGAATTGAAGGCTACAAAATTATCTGGCAAAAATGCTGAGTTAGTTCAAGAAGTAGACAAATGGAAGGCTAAAGAAAAAGATGTTGAAAATGATTTCAATGATTTGTTTGAGAAATCCAAGATTAAACTTGATGTGCTAAGTAAGACTTCTGATGAACTTGTTGCTAAAGCAAAATGTTATTCTATTTAGAATGAAAAATTGTTGGAAGAGAAGAAGGAATTAACAAGGGTGAATAAGCTGTTGAACACAAATCTTGATATTTCAAAAAAGGAATGAAGATAAGTTGAAGAAGGAATTATTTGGTGAACTTAACAATCTTAGACTGCAAAAATCTGAAACAAATAGGATTGCTAAAAGGTTGATTGTGACTGAGAAAGAATTGTCAGAAGCACAACAAAAAATTTCTGATTTGAAAATTCAGGTGATGCCAAGCGTCTTCTGAACAATGTCACAAATTCACAATCATTTACAAGTTTCTTGGCCAACGATGAGAATTTTGAGAGGCTATTTGATAGGATAGTTACATCCCCGACTAGTATTAAAGAAGCTGTCAATGTTGTCAAAGAGAAAGTTGAAGATTATGATTACTCAAAGTTTTCATCCTCAACTAGTGAAGAAGAAAAATAAGAAGGCTGGTAAAAAGAATGAAAAGAAATCTGAGGTTACTAAGTTCTCACAATTTGTGTTTGGTTCGTCGTCAACAGAGAATGAGCAATCAGTTACTTCTACCGATAAGATTCGTAATCATACTGATATCGATGAGACAATTTTCTATGCAAAGAAGAATATCAATGAAGTCAAAGCTGAGTTTTCTCATTTGGCAAAGAATGGGCGTAAATCATCTACTTCATAGGAGAAAGTTTATGGTAAAAGTGTTGGTTTAGGTTTTAAGACAAAGATTGTTGAAGATGGTGGTGTTCAAGGTCCAAAATCACAAAATTTGAAGAAAATTAAATTGAAGAAAATCAAGAAGGATGTTTTCAAGGCTGAAAAGGTTCAACCCGAGAGATTCTACAAGCTTAAGGGTTCGGAACAAATGTTTTCTGATAAAGAATTTCCACTTCACTGCGTGGATGCTTAGAAAATTGCTGAAGTTTTTGTGAAAGATGCAACAAGAAGAAACCAAATGCACAATTTTCTTCTGGAGGTTCTGGTTCTACTCCAAAGAGTCCAACATCAAAATGGGTTCATGATCATCGGCATCAGATATATGATACGTTTTATGATCATTTTAGAGGTAATAATTTTTGTGAAGCCTTGCAGGTACCTAAACGATGGGATAAAGCCAGCCGCTTGTGCTACATTTGTCATAAAAAAGGACATATGGCACATGATTTTCCTTTTCCTAACATTTTTACTCCACAAGTGAAGGCTCCAGTTGTTGGTAAAACAGTGAAACCGATGTTCATTGATGAACATGGCAGAGTGTTCGATGAATCTCAACCAAAATTTTACAAAAAGCAAGAAAGATTTATTACAAAATTTTCAAAGATTTCATATGTAGGTTGTTCATCACAGTCACATGTGATTGATTCATCAAAAACAAGATTACCAAAACAACAAAAATGGAAACCTGAGTTGGTTTCAAAGCAAAACCAGGATACTAGTCGACCCGAAGCGATTCGCTTCAGGTCATTTTACAACTAATGTGTTTGACCAGTGTGCAGGTACTTCTAGAAGACCTATCGGTAATTGAAACGTTACTAATGGAGGAGTAGTCTGCTTATCTTAATTTACATTTCATGATTTATCTTTCCAACTTGAAAGTTTTCTGAAAACTAAAACAGCGAGGTATTGAAAACATTTCGTTTGTACTTTAGGGAGAGAAAATTGAAAAAGCAAAAAATAGTGTCTTGTTTTTATAAAATGAAAAATCCAAAAATAGAGTTTTTTTATTTTAAGGGGGAGAAAAAGCCATTTGGAAAAAATGCACATGGAGAAGGTGAATACATGCAAAATATATAAAATTTTGAGAAATTAATCACTGGGAAATGATGGTACATTGGCTTACGTATCTAAATCATGGATAGAGTAGATGAAAAAGCCATAAGATCATTATTTGATATGCTTGGTAGGCTCCGCAAATCACTGTATATACATTTGTTCATTTTGCAAAGATTTAAACTTGTTTGATTTTCTTTATTTTCTCAAACGATCGGACTTTCTCTGCGTACCCACAAGATTGACCTAATTGTTGTTCTTAGAGGTTTTGCTTTATTTTCTTTGGTGTTTCGTATAATTCATAGGACTTTCTCTGCGTGTCCACAAAACCGACCTGATTGTTGTTGAGTTATACAATTTCAACTTGTTTAATTTTCTAATTTTGTTAAATCCGAGGCCTTATCTGCATATCAAAAGATCAACCTTAAGGTAGACGATTTAACGTTCTTATTTCTTTTTGCATGGAACACAGTTGACGATATCATGAATACAATCACTATGTGATAATCACAAGTGTAATCACACGAGAAAAAGAAAAATGTCTGAATATGTCTGATAGTGTGGGGTACACTGGTGAAAGCAAATCTAATCAATACCTTAACATATCCAGATGTTATGAGTTTGATTCTGCCTGAGTTTAAGATGGACAAATTATACCAGCACTCAACATGGCTTGTGAGTTTCAGTTAGTTGAAATTGAAGTGTAGTTCAGTATGATATGTCTAATCTTTCCTGAACTGGTATCAGCAAATTTTGAATAATCATGCTGTTCAAAACCAGATGGTATAGCTGGAACAGATATTTCAATATCCACGGGAGCAGGAACTTGATGAAGACTTGCATCTTTATCATTTTCCTGACTTTTTTCCAACTTATACAAATTATTAAGAAAAGTCGGTGAATTGTTGCAATTTTTCAATTTCCTTTGCAGATCAAAAACCTCAATCTTTTGTTCAGCTATTTTCTTATTAGCTTCTGACAACTCTTTCTGCGAAGTAATGTACTTGTTAGACAAGTTTTTATAATCACTTATATGACATTGTCTCAAGCGACACTCTTCCAGAACTTCTTCAGTAACTTTCTCTACCTCTTTCTTATAGTAAATAACATCTTTTTCAAAATGTTATTTTGACTTTGAACCTCACCATTTTCATCACGCAACTTTGTGTGTTCCTCTTGAAGCTGAATTAATCTATCAGCAGCTTCGACATAAATTTTATGAATATTCTCATACTTTTGTTGAAGAGGATAACATTTTGCAAATAAAGCATCAAAATCTTCAACAGCTTCCTTTTCCTTAGCTTGAGCTTCATTGCATTCCACAACCAACATATTCTTCTCTTTCAACCATTCTTCCTAAACACTAGCAAATTCCAAACAATTCGCACATGAAACAGACACATCCTTTTGAAATTCAGCAGCTAAACCATCAAAAACTTTATTTTTCCATTTCTCCACTTCCTTTGTTAGAAAAATATTCTCTACAGTTAACTTTCCCACCTTATTCTCTAACTCTTCAATTTTACCTTGAAACTTCAAATCTTGATCAATAGTTTTCGGAGAAATTCTGGACATATGTTCTTCACACTGTGTCTTTACAAAATCCCATATCAGTTTTGCTTTTTGACACTTCCTAATTTGACTTTTAAGAATTATAGGCAAAGCTAACAGAAGCAGTGCAACAGCCTTTTCATCTTGATCATATGATTTCCTTTCTTCACTTGAAAAATTATGCATCTCCTTAAAATCACCACCATAATAAGTTGGATACTTAAATTCATTCGTGACCGATATCCACACATTTTTATCTAAATCAACAACATAAGCTTTAAAATTTGTTGCCCAACCATGATAATCTTCAAGATTTAACAACTTTGGCACATTCTGACGATGATGATCAACGAACACCTCAATTTCATACATTTTGGAAATTGTGAAATTCGATATCAAAATTTCAAACTTGAAAATGAAGGTCTTTGAAGCGGATTTTGGGTACCAAAACGGAGGGTACTGGCCATTAGGCGGTAAAAGTATAGATCTTTCCGAGAGGGTCGTTTTGGCTGGTATTGGGTTCCGTAACTCTTAACAGTTCTTAAGTTACGTCAGTTTCCGTAAAACAACCCAAAAATTGCAACTTTGTCCGAACTTGATCCGAACTTGATCCGAACTTGGAAAGCTTGTCTGAACTCCTTCCGAACCTTAGCCGAACTTTCGCCAAACCTAACCTTCGGATGAACCAACAGAAACTCTACCGAATTTGTACCGAACATGGTCCGATCTGCTTATGAACTCAAACCGAACTCTCTCCGAACTTAAGATTCGTGAGAATTGAGTCGAACTATCTCCGAACTGGGAGTTCAGAGCGGTTATTTTTCAGTTACTCCGAACCTCAGACGAACCCGAAGACTTTTGACACAATTTTCGCGATTTTGAGAGAATTTGAACGAAATTTTCAGTAGTCAACGTGATTTTAGCAACAGGAAGGTTTTAAGAATGAATTGCACTCGAAAAGCTCAAAGATTGACTCAGTTTTTAATGAAAAACACTCGGTTTTGTCAAGAAAACGATCATGATCAAAGCAAACGCAATAGAGCAACCTGGATTTGCTCTGATACCAATTGAAAAACCATAAGACGGATCTTACTAGAGGTTTGCTAGATCGTAGAGTGAGAACGAGATGTAAATAATAGTTTGTTTTATTGAAATCAAGAAAGACTCAATGTAAGGAATATTACGCTTGGAAGATTTCCGGCTGAATGCCAATTTTGTATAGTTCCGGCTGAAGTTGAAGTTGAAGCGGAATTCTCACTTCATGTTGATACATGGTCCTTGATCGTCATGTGAAGTATCGAATACAAGACGGATTCACACATTATAGCTGAGGTCCGAACTCTCAGCGAACCTGGAGTTTGGACAGCTCCGAATGTGTGGCCGAACCTCAGGTTCGGCCAGTCGTATTTCAGTCCTATATATATGTGTGTCTTGTATTGTATTCAGAAACAGTCTGAGCTTCTGTGTCATATTCTCTGATTGTATTCTGTGGTTATCTCTGTGGTTAATTGTAAAAACGAGAAACGATCTTACTACTGCATGCTTTGATCAAACATAATGAACTCGGATGTAAATAAGAGAATTCTTATTGATCACTTGAAGATACAATGAAGTTCTCTCTAGTTTTCTCTCTCTAGAAACACACACAGAAAGGTGTAGAATGACAAAAGTGTTCACTAGTTACTTGCACATTCTAACACACAGGCTATTTATAGTAAGTGACATAGCACCCAGCGTACCAAACTGGTACGCCGGACCATATGATCCGCCGAACCATATGGTACGCCACCAACCAAATAGACACTACATCTCACTTTAAGACATGCTCACATAGATACAATACACGAGACACTCATAGCATAGGAATATGCTCTAACAAACTCCCCCTTAACGTGTAGTGTATTTATTCTCTAACTAAACTACAGTCTTCAATCTTCAACATGGCTGCATCCGATCTTTGACTTGAAATCTTGTCAGAAATAGAGCTTGCATGGCTGGATCACTCTTGAATCATCTTTGCACTTCAAGATCCACTCGTGAAAGATACTTCATACTCCCCCTCTCACCATGCTTGAATCTTGACACACAAACCTGCAATTTCAGAAGACAGAAACGCGGTTTCCTTTTCTTTTGAAAATTAATTTAATCTTGGTGCAAAACTTCTCTTCGAGAATCCAAGATAGATTTTAAAATTTCGATTTCGTATCACATGTCGATCGGTCGAAAACAAATAAGAAATAAAATCTTTTTGGCTTTTTGAAACTTTATATCAAAACACACCGAAAATCTTTTTGAACTTTTCAGATATGAAACATAAATGCAATACAGAATTAGACACTATTTTTGTCTTTTGTGAGAAAGATCACAACTTGGGATCATATTGAACATATCATGCTGAACTACACTTCAATTTCAATTACTTCGGCACACAAGTCATGTCGATTACTGGTATAATTTGTCCATCTTAAACTCAGGCAAAATCGTACTCATAACATCTGGATATGTTAATGTATTGATTAGATTTGCATTGACCAGTGTACCCCACACTATCAGACATACTCATATATGTTTTTACTTTTTATTTCACACTTTGTGATTTCATTTGTAATTTAATCACATAATGATTGTATTTATAATTCAGTCAACTGCGTTCCATGCAAAAAGAAATAAGAACGTTAAATCGTCTACCTTAAGGTCGATCTTTCGATACGCAGATAAGGCCTCGGATTTAACAAAATAAGAAAATAAAACAAGTTGAAGTTGTATAACTCAACAACAATCAGGTCGGTACTCCCGTACACGCAGAGAAAGTCCGAAGAGTTATACGAAACACCAAAGAAAATAAAGCAGAACGTCAAATGAACAACAATCAGGTCGGTCTTTCGACACGCAAAGAAAGTCCGATCGTTTGACAAAATAAAGAAAATCAAACAAGCTTAAATCTTTGCAAAATGAACACATGTATACACAGTGACTTCTCATTTTCTTTTTCACAAATCTTTTCTTGATATCATGAGACATGCATCAAGATGTTGTCCACTTGGTCAAGCATTATTATTTAATGTGTTTATCACATCTGAATACTTTATGATTTAATGCCGAGCCTACCAAGCACATCGAACAATGATCTTATGGCTTTTTCATCTAATTTATCCACGAGTCAGACACGTAATCCAATGTACCATCATTTCCCAATTATGTTGGATACAATTTCTCATTTTTCAAAGTTTTTGTATTTTTCTATATTTTAATGTTTTTGTATTTTCTGTTTTTCTCCCCCTTAAAATGAAAACTCTATTTTTGGATTTTCATTTTGACACAAACAAAAACATAAAGACGCTATTTTTGGTTTTTCAATTTTTTCCCCCTAAACTACATACGGAATGTAAAAAGAAAGAAAATTGACCTTTCGACATGGATACCTTTCAGGTTTAGCTTTCTATAAAATTTCAGTTTTGAAATTTGATATCACATGTAATTTAAGTTAAATCAGCAGAATACTCCTCCATCAGCAACTTTTCAATCACCGATAGGTCTTCTAGAAGTACCTGCACACTGGTCAAACACATCAGTTTATAAACGACCCGAAGCGAATTGCTTCTGGTCGACCAGTATCTTGATTTCCTTTTGAAACCACTTTAGGTTTCCAGATTTGTTGTTTTGGTAAATCGGTATCTGATGAACCTGTCACAGTTGATTGTGACGAACAACCTACATATGGAACATTTTGAAAACGAGGAATAAATCTTCCTTGAGTTTTGAAAAATGTAGGTTGTGGAAATCCATCAAACACTCTGCCATATTCATCAATGAATCGCGGTTTGGCAGTTTTACCAACATATGGAACCTTTTCTCTTCTTGAACTAGAAGCAGCAGTGACATGACAATCTTGTGCCATATGCCCTTTCTGTCGGCAATTGTAACACAAACGATTGTTTATGTTTCTTGTCTTTGGAACCTGCATAGCTTCACAAACATATTCATCTCCAAAATGATCATAAAAATTATCATATACCTGAAATCGATGATCATGAACCCATTTGGATGTCGGGCTCTTTGGAGTAGAATTGGATCCTCCAGAAGAATATTTAGCACCTTGTTGCTTCTTGGTCTTTGAATCAACATTCTTCACAAAAACTTCAGCAACTTTCCGAGCATCTACGCAATGTAGCGGGAATTCTTTATCAGAAAATATTTGTTCCAAGCCCTTGAGTTTGTAGAACCTCTCGGGTTGAACTTTGTCAGCTTTAAAAACTTCTTTCTTTACTTGCTTCAGATTAACTTTCTTCAAATTCTGTTGCTGTTGAACCTTTGAAACATTCACATTAACCTGTTTCTTTTGAAATCCCAAACCTGTATATTTTCCAGAAACCTTCTCTTCTGAATCAGATGATTTATGCCCGTTCTTTGCAAGAAGAGAAAATTCAGCTTTAACTTTCTTGAGATCTTTTAGAGCATTGATAATCGTTTCATCAATGTCAGCTTTTGAAGACGAAGACCCAGACACAACCTTTTGAGCTTCAGAAGCTTCAGTACTTTTGCCTTTTTCCTTTTGCTTTTCTTCAACAGATTTGGAACCAACAAACTCAGAATAATCACCAAGCTCAACTTTGTCTTTCAAATCATGAACCCCTTCTTTGAGACTTCCTGGTGGCGAAACTGTCTTGTTAAACATTTTCTCAAAATTTTCATCTTTGGCCAGAAAACTTGTAAAAGATTGTGAGTTAGTAACATTGTTCAAAAGACGTTTTGAATCAATGACTTCAATCTTTAGTTCAGAAATTCTTTGATAAGCTTCAGCCAACTCCTTTTCTGTTGCAATGAGCTTCTTTGCTACTTTGTTAGTTTCATACTTTTGCAATCTTAACTCATCTAATCCGGCCACCAATTCCTTTTCGAGTTTATCTTCATTTCTTTTCTGAATATCCAAATTTGCATTTTGCAACTTGTTCACTCTAATCAACTCCCTCTTCTCATCAAGTAACTTTTCCATATCAATCTGATAAGATTGAATCTTAGTAGCTTGATCACCAGAAAGTTGAGTAAGATTATCAAGTCTGGACTTTGATTTATCAAAAAAATTTTGAAAATCTTTTGCAGTATCCTCAGCTTCATCTTTCCATTTCTTCACTTCTTGAACTAATTCATCCTTTTCTGCAGATAATTCTGTAAATTTCTTTTCAAATTCCTGCTCAATACCTTGAAACTTCAACTCTTTTTCAATTAACTCTGTCTGAAAAACTGAAAACTTTTCTTTTTGAGATTCTAACTCTTGGATCATACCTTCCAACTTTTCTCTATCAGCAACCAAATCTTCTTTTTCCTTAACTAAACCTTGAATCATTTTATCTTTTTGAGAACAAAACTCACAGACAGATTCATAACCACTATTTCCATAACTACTAACATCTGAATCAGAATCTGTTATCTCTTCTTCGTCATCACTGTGAACAATCTGAGCAACAAAACAAGACTCATCAGGAAAATCAGCAGCCCAATCATAACCTTCATTCGATGTTTGTTCTTTTGATGCAGAAGAAATAGCAGTCAAAGCAATTTGAGGTGAAGCAGTTTTATCAGCTGTCTGAACCACCTTTTCTTTTGCGGGACACTCACGAGCAAAATGACCATATTTGGAACATTTGAAACATTTGATCTGTGACTTATTTAAACCAAGTTTGTCTCCTTGAAAAATAGATGTCGTTCCATGTTTCTTAATAAACCTTCTACCTCTTTCAGTTAGCATAGCAAACTGCCACTCCAAATCTAATTTGTTCAACTGATCTTCATCCATATGATCTAAATCCTCTCTATATAGACAAGATTTACCAATTTGACTAAATATATCGCCAGAAGAAGATGATATGAATCCAGATAACAATGCAACTAAATCTTCAGCTGACTTCCCATTAATCGAACTAGCAGATGATCTATCAGGAGTAGTGAAACTGCACCCCCTTGATGAACTTTCATACTTTCCTGATCCATGATCAGCAACAAATGCTGTTTGAGGTGGATTTGATGTATCATAACCAGATGATTTAGACTTTGCATTGATACTTGCAGAATTTTGTCCATGATACAACTCAGGATTTTGTAATTGAGCAGTGGACTTGTTTGAATTCATCATTTCCATTTCTCGAGCATGAAGCTTTCCAGTCAAATCATGAAATGATAATGTGGAATAGTCTTTGTCATGAGTAAGCAACAATGTGACATCCGAGAATTTCAAGGTTTACTTCCTTTAGACAATCTCCGTTAGTTACGTTATAAGTGTTAACTTAGTAACTAATGCTTAACTAGGCCGAATACGTCCACGACCTTTGGTTGATCACCAAACCCGCCCATATGTGTTATGTGTTCATTTACTTATAGTTATTATGTGCGATGTGATTTAAATACATGATTTAGTACTATGAATAGCATGACAATTTATGAATCGTGTTTATCTTGCTTAAAATGTGAAACTGACCACTTTTGGGTAACCAGCGAAACTACCGGGCGAAACTATAATGTCGCCCGGCAGTCTGTTGGCTCACTCGTGATCAGAGCCAGTTTCGCCAGGCCAGCGAAACTGCCAGCGAAACTAGCCTCTGATATAAATAATCTTAATAAACCCTAGCTCTCCTATTTGCCTCATTTCATACAAAACACACACACACTCCATCTTTCTCCTCGAAATCTGGTCAGTCGAGATTCACACCGAGCCATCGAGATCTCAGCCCTGAACCATCATCCATCAAGCTTGGAGATCGAACCGTGAGTCCCAAAAACCACCATTTTTATGTTTTCTATGTGTTTTCTTAAAAAGCATGCTTAGATCTTTATAGAATCACTTGATCTTCTGATATGTTGCTTAGGATTGCTAGATCTGTTATAAAGTTTATAACTTTACGTATGAAATCCATCCATGTTAAAGATTTATGCTATTTAGGTCATTTTAGGGTTTTAAATGTATTTTGGTGATTTGATGAAGAAAATGCATGTTTAAGGTGTTAAAGCTTACTGATTTATGTTGGTAAATGGTTATGTATGCTAGATAATGAATTGCATGTGATATGGAAGCTGTTAGATTGATTTTTTAGGCTGATTTATGTGTTTTTCGCGACCAGCGAAACTGTCATGTTCTCTGGGCGAAACTGTCCAGCGAAATTATGCATATCTTCAATCAGCGACACTATGGAGCGAAACTGTAGTGTCGCTGGGTAAACCAACCAGACCTGTTCGGACGAAACTACCGAGCGAAATTACCTGAACGAAAGTTCAAACTAGTTTCGGGCGAAACTAGGCTAGCGAAACTGTGCCAACAGTTTCGAGCGAAACTAGCCTAGCGAAACTGTGTCATTGGGTATTGACTAGCGAAAGTGCTGCCCGTGCACACAGCGAAACTGCCTAGCGAAACTGCTAGCGAAATTGTGACCAGAATCCAAACTTGTGCAATTTACTTGAATACTATGCCATGACTTACATGATTTTGCTATGATGATACATGCTTTGATTTCTGATGTATGTGAACCCTTGTTTATGATCAACCATCGGTGTCGTGTGTCGTAATGTCGTGTCATAGTTCCAACGTGCTATGTTATGGGCCATAGTGACGTCAAGATTAGACACAAAACTAATACTTAAGACCTAAACGTGTTCATAGGTCTTCATTAAGCAATACTTGGACTAAATATCAGTGTAGCTGAGCAACCTAAGGTGAGTTTCACAAACCCTTTAATTGTGAGCCCGTTCGGGTCGCAACGAATGAACTTAACGATAAACAACGCTGACGATTAGAGGTATTACAATTGGGATACCTGTTATGGAAGTTGGAGTGTTTTATGGGAACACTTGCAACTGTCCACCCTTGGGGTTTCTATTGAAACCCGGGAAACGACTATTTGACACTTAAACTCTTTTTGGGAATTTCAAACGAAATCCAGGATAAACTGTTTTAATATGACTAGTGTAGGTTAAAGTCTAAACCAAAAGATATCACATGATTTCTAAGGATGCCTTAAAACATAAAAAGACCTCAACCTAGTACTGTTGATCTGAGAAGCGAGGGGATGTTGGGTAGATCTACTGAGGGTTTGACAAACCCTGCTCCGCGGTACACAAATGTGTAACCAACCGGTTGGAGGCCGAACGGAGTTCAATATCAGCCTATTTTAGTTGTGGGCCTCCCAAATGGGACACAACTGGAGGCACCAACCATCGGCAAATGCCGAACTCTGTTACGTCAGCTTTCAGCCCTAGTACGACTCCTTAGTGCATGGAAACCGGATTAGCTACCCGCGATATCGGTTGACTACTTTAATCCTTTACTTAACTAGTGCATATTCGAAAATTCAACTCTTGGCAATTGCCTTGCAAAACTATTACTTATGTATATGTTGATACATACGATTATGAGACCGGGCCAATGCATGTCATGCCCATCGTGAACTCACCAGCCGTTAGGTTGACACTTGTGTGGTTTTCACTTTTGCAGATCGTTGAAGAGTATCCACTGAAGGTTGGCATGGCACGTGAAGACTTTTACTTTCATTAAACTAACTTGGGAATTTGAATTTGAAACAATGATTTGTAAAGCACGTGGTTAGTGCTAAGATACTAATGTTTTATTCCGCTGCGTACTTTTAAGACTGTTTTGAAATGAATGTTTTGAACTTTACTCTGATTCGATTAGTATTTGTAACTAATGGTTGTGTTCCTGGTTTGCTCGCACCCCTTAACGGTATAAACTCCGTTAGTGGTTAATTTGGGGGTGTGACAAACAACACATAATTTTCCCATTTCTCTGGTAATGCTTCCATCAATTTCTCTTTCAATTCTTCCTCGGTCTTTTCAATCTTGACTACTTTCATCTCACTAATTAGATGTGAAAATCTTGAAACAAGAGCAGAAATATTTTCTTTGTCGTATTGTTGAAAATTTTCAAATTCTTTGTTCAACACTTTCCTTCGGCTCTTCTTATACTGATCATTGCCTTCACATCGAGCAGATAAAGCATCCCATAACTGTTTAGCCTTCTTGCAAGTATTGAATTGATGTAACAACTCCAGTAGGTAAAGCCATGGTAAGATAACCATAAACTTTTTGTTCAAGTTCATAACTTCTTCTTTCATCCTTATCAAAATCTTGAATCTCTTTATATTCTCCATTGTCAGTTGGACGCACATACAGCGTTCGAATCGGAATCCACAAATCAATATCGTTTGTGCTGATGTACGCAGAAAAACGTTGCTTCCAATTTTGATAATCTTCTAATTTTAACAACTTGGGAACTTTCTGACTTGTTCCTATTTCATTATCAAAATTGAGCATAGCTTGTACCGTGCTTTGCATAGCCGCAAACGCTTGAAAATCAGACATTTTCCACCGTAAAATGATACTTCAAAAACTTCGAACTCAAAAACGGAGGTCTTCCAAGCGGATTTTGGAGGTCAAAACTAGACGGTACTGGCCGTAGGCGGGTACAAGTCCTAGATCTCGGAAAGACGAACGTTTTGGCTGGTATTGGGTTCCGTAACTCCAAACGGTTACGTCAGTTTTAGTGAAAGTCACTTTTTTGCCAGCGGACCAAAACAAATTCAGTGGACCAGATTCCGGATTAGTGTGAAACTGCGGATCAGATAAATCCCAGCGGACTAGATGATATTCAGCGGACCAGAAATGAACTAGCGGATCAGAATAGAACTAGCGGACCAGATGCGGATCAGATATCTTTAGCGGATCAGATTTTGATACGGCGGATCAAAACTTGTACGGCGGACCAGAATTTTCAGCGGATCACACTGATACGCTGTAACTGCTGCGGATCAGACTGATGAAGATTGCCTAGCGGATCAAACGGCGGACCAAATGTTCGTCGGGCGGACCAGTCGCAGAAAATGCAAAAATCGACTGATTTTCACAAATTTTGACAATTGAAGCTGAAAACTAGATCAATATGATGCGAAAATACTCCAGGAGCATACAGAAATCATTTTTATCCTTGGAATCACTCAGAATTGGAAGAAATTGAAGAAAAACTTACCAAACCCAAGCTTTCTCTCTCTAAAACTCCGAAAATCAATCAAAAACACAGCAGTAGAGCAACCAAATGCTCTGATACCACTTGTAAAAACGAGAACGATCTTACTACTGCATGCTTTGATCAAACGTAATGAACTCGGATGTAAATAAGAGAATTCTTATTGATCACTTGAAGATACAATGAAGTTCTCTCTAGTTTTCTCTCTCTAGAAACACACACAGAAAGGTGTAGAATGACAAAAGTGTTCACTAGTTACTTGCACATTCTAACACACAGGCTATTTATAGTAAGTGACATAGCACCCAGCGTACCAAACTGGTACGCCGGACCATATGATCCACCGGACCATATGGTACGCCACCAACCAAATAGACACTACATCTCACTTTAAGACATGCTCACATAGATACAATACACGAGACACTCATAGCATAGGAATATGCTCTAACATTAATACAAGTCTTTTGTATTTACTCTTTGTGTTTCATCTCGTATTACATTGATTTCGTTACGACTAAGTAGAAGATCCACACGCTCACGCACTTTCAAGTGGTATCAGAGCATTTGGTTTGCTCTACTAGTCGGAGATCAGTGTTTCTCAGAGTTTTGAGTTCAAATTCACGTTTTTGCGAAAATGTCAATCATTTTTTAGTTCGTTTGATTGTTTCGAGTGTGCTTTTAATAAAAAATTCATTCCTGAGTTGTTTCTATCAAGTTTGCTTGAATTCCTATCGAAAATTCCAGTCAAAAACGTTGAAAATCGAGAACATGAGGTCGAGTGAAATCTGTCTCGTTTGTGGTTCGGACAAGCTCGGCATAACCGCTCCGAACTTGAAGTTCGGAAGAAGTTCGGTCTCTAATTTTGTTCGATGAGAGTTCGGTGAGGGATCGGTCAGCATTCGGACTAAGTTCGGTGATAGTTCTGAGTATTTTGGTTTTTGTTCATCCGAAGGTCTGGTTCGGAGATAGTTCGGCGTTGTCAAGTTCGGACTAAGTTCGGAGGCAGCTCGGAGGAGGTTCGGAGAGAACAGTAACTAATTTTCCGAAAATGTCCGATTTTCAAGCGTTCGCGGCTATTCAAAATTCGGTTCAAGCTACGATGCAAACAATGATGAATTATGATAATGAAATCGGAACAAGTCAGAAAGTTCCCAAATTGCTAAAATTAGAAGATTATCATAGTTGGGTTAAACGGTTTGAAGCGTTTGTCGATACAAATGATATTGATATGTGGTTAGCTTTCACTGAGCAATATGTTTACCCTAAAGATGAAACTGGTGAACCTATTCTTCAAAGAAAAATGTCATCTGAACAAAAGAAAGCTTATCAAGCTGAGAAAAAGGCGTATGGTACGTTAACGATGGCATTGCCTAAAGAGTTACTTCATCAATTTGCTGGTAACTACACATCAAAAAGTTTATGGGATGCGCTGGAAAAACGATGTGAAGGCAATGACCAATACAAGAAAAGTTGACAAAAGGTTTTGAAGAAAGAGTTTGATAGTTTTAAGCATTATCAAAATGAAACGATTCTCAATCTGATTGCAAGATTCGCTCATCTGATGAGTGAAATGCGGTTGGTGAATCTTACTAAAGAAGAGGTTGATATGAAAGAAAAGATCTTGGAAGCTTTGCCTGAAAAGTGGGAGAATTATGTGATGATGATTACTCACGATAAGGATTTTTCAGGATTGTCTTTCAATGATTTGGTTCAAAGAATTCAGGCTCGGGATATGGAATTAATGGTGAATAAATCACTTCCTACACAAATTCAGAATCCTGCAGTGTATCATGGTGAAAATGACTCTACAATGAATGCTGGGAAGTCTAATATTCTTAGTTCTGCTCCTCCTGACAGCATTCTGGCAGGTAAATCTGAAATTCCAAGTTATTCCTCTGCTGGTTGTACTGTGTCAATTCCTAGTTCTTCGATTCAAAGTGCATTGTCTGTTCAAACTGTTGATGATTATAATGCGTTGATGTCTGCATTAGTATCTGTAGGGATATGATCATGTAATAGTAAGCGTATGTCCGGAAATTATTTAAGCCTACGGGGTCACACGTCTCGACACCAAATGTATTAATATTAATTAATAGTTAATTAATATTTATCATGAACATTTAACGAGGTTTCGTTAAAAACTAACAGTTAATTGTTAACAGAGGGGTGTTAGTTGTAATTAGAGAGAATTGTAATTGGATTAAAATTGAGAGAAGGATTGGGATAGGCCTTAGACCGAATTCGTGGATGGTTCCTGTCCCAAACCCTAACTTGTTTATCAAGTCTTTTAAACCTATAAATAGACCCTCTGGGTTTAAGGTTTAGTAATTGCATTTATCTGATAAAAGAGCAAACCCTAATCTCTCTCCCTTTCTCTCTAATTTTCGGCAACAAGAAAAACCCTAGGGGTTTCGATTTCTTGTGTGGTTCGACCAAAGCTTCCTCATCAAGAGGAGTTCGTGATCAAGTGCTAGCACATAGCATTGGTGTGTCGTGTGTGCGATCGTAGAGGGATTTGCGTCAAATCCTCCAAAAGATCAAGTCATTCCGATCTCATAAGGTAAACATGTTCTATCCGGTTAGTTAGATTAATTCATAGGATCAATCCGCTGCGTACTCGTGTTTAAAGTGATAATTTGTTATATAACCCTACAGTGGTATCACGAGCCACCTATGATTTTAATTAATTGCCGGGAATAAAACTTGGAAGGGGGGGTAACCAAATCAGATTCTAGCTTTTCGATCCAATTAAAAATCGTGTTTTACAATTGGAAAAAGGTTTCGAAAATTGGTAAAAACGAAAAACTCAAAAAAAAAAAATTCGATTGAAAACTGCTTTTCGACCCGATCGAAAACCACTTTTCGACCCGCTGGCTACTCCCGATCGGAAACCCTTGTTTTCCGATCGGAAACCCTTGTTTTCCGATCGAAAACCCTACTCCCGATCGGAAACCCTTGTTTTCCGATCGGAAACCCTTGTCCCGATCGAAAACCCTTGTTATTCGATCGGAAAGCCTAGTTTCGATCGGAAACACCTGTTTCGATCGAAAACCTAATCGAAAAGTGAAGTTCTCGATCGGAAACCATGATTCCGATCGAAAACTATATACAGGATCGAAAACCTCTAGCCGAATCGGAAACCCTAATTTTAGGTCTAAAATTTGATTTTGTGATAAAATTTAGAACCCAAGTTTTTGTTATTTGATAAATCAACATGTTGTACCTTTATTTTAAATGTTAAAAGGAAGTAAAAACCATGATGTTTCATGCAAATCATTCATGGTTATTACTTATATCGAAGAGGATTAAAATTAAAATTATTTTAGATAATTAGAAACCCTAAGATTATGTGATTATTGTGATAATTGTGACATAATAAAAGGTTTTAAATGCAAATTTGTTTTATGAAAATCGAAATTTGCTTAAATATCTATTGAAATATGATTTTGTTTATAAAATAAAATTTGTGTCCTAAATCTCAAAAGAAACACCGGCTCACCCATTTGAACACACTCTAAGAGAGGTATAAGTCGGGTCGCCATGCTTCCCTAAAGTGGGTAGGTTTTTAATTACAAAAGTTGCAAACCTCACCCCTACGCTTCTTTGTGTGTTGCGAATGGAGCTACCGAGCTCTTTTGACTTGGAAGACAAAACTAAGAATTTTATAAACACATTATGTGATGAAGATGTGCATGAATCTTCACACATAACCTTTTTTATCACGCATCAAAATTGCTTTGACCCAAACAAAACTTAAGTCTTTGCCATCCACCTTGAAAAGGACACTTGTGGGTGTCATCTTACTCATTGGTACACAATGGTAAAATGGCATTTACATGGCAAATTCCCACTCATTGGTACACAATGGTGGACAATTTGTGCGTTCTTAGCTGGACGACTTAAAACGAGCTAGGCGGTGAGACCCCTGGCCCGTGGCAAAAGATGGGATGAAACATGACTACAAATCACTTGGTGCAAGATTCACAAGTGTTATTTGTAGGTACCATAAAACCTAGGAATTGTACTTGGAGTACAATTATTGATCGTCACTTACCTTTTGAATGCATCATTTCTAGCAGATCAACTGATGAAATGATGGCATGTCAATTGGATCCTAGCCTTAATAAACTTAATCGTTTAAAATGTTTAAACATTGGGTAATTAAATTATTAAGGACTTAATTATCGATAATACTGATTTTTGAACTTAATCTGTTTTGTAGATGGCAACAAACCATCCTCAAAATAATGTTGGTCATGCTTTTCGTCAAATGTTTGAAAGAGAAAAGCTGAATGGATCTAACTTCAATGACTGGTACTGTCAACTGAAGATTGTCCTTAGAGTTGAACGGAGGACCGATGTCCTTGAAAATCATTGGCCGACTGAGCCAGCTGCTGATGCTTCTGATCAAGAGAAAGCGTTCTACAATGCAGAGTATAGCAGATACGAAGAGGTTGCTTGCATGATGATCTCGAGTATGACTCCCGATCTTCAGAAGCAATACGAATTTCATACACCTTGTGATATGATCAAAGAGCTGAAAAAGATGTATGAAAAACAAGCTGGTGTTGAATTGTTCGACCTAGTTGTGGAACTCCACGACTTGAAGCTTGAAACTGGTAAATCGGTCAGTAGTCATGTGCTCAAGATGAAGAGCTACTTTGAAAAATTGGAATCGCTCAATTATGGGTATAATCGTGCTGTGGCAGTTGGCATGATCCTCAAATCTCTTACGAAGGATTTTGAGGGTTTTGTGCGCAACTACAACATGCATAGTATGACTAAGACTATACCTAAGCTTCATGCTATGCTTGTTGAGTATGAAAAAACGATTCCTAAAAAGGCCACTGAAACACCCCAAGTTCTTATGATCAAAGGGGGAAAGATCCAAAAGGCTAAACGACCGCAAAAGGCGAAGGGCAAGAATGATGGTAAGGGAAAAGGCAAGGCAGTTGCGCTTGTTCCCAAAACCAAGCAAACCCCTCCGGCCGCAAAAGAGCATCCGGCTAAAGACCAGATCTGTCACCATTGTGGTGAAGTTGGACACTGGAAGAGGAACTGTCCTACCTATCTAGCTGAGTTAATGAAGAAGAGAAAGAATACTAGTGGGACTAGTACTTCAGGTATCTTCACAATTGAATTATTTTCCTTCTCTAAGAGTGATTCATGGGTGTATGACACTGGCTGTGGAACTCACATCTGTAATTCGTTAGAGGGTCTTAGAAAGAGGAGGAAACTGAAGCCTGGAGCTTTGCAGCTGTTCGTTGGAAATGGTTTGCCAGCAGCTGTGGAAGCTATAGGAGAATTTCATTTAATTCTGCCTTCTGGGTTATTTATTGTATTAGACAATTGTCATTATGCATCTTCTATCACTAGAGGTGTTAGTTCAGTTTCTTTATTGAAAAACCAAGGATTTATTAATGCGTTTAATAATATCGGTATTTCAGTTTCTAAAAATAATGTTCATTATTTTGATGCTATTCCTTGTGATGGCATTTATGAAATTGATATGCGTGGTTGTGTTTCAAATAATTCAATGTTCACTGTTAGCAAACGAGCCAAAACTAGTTTGGACTCTACCTTTCTATGGCACTGTCGTCTTGCCCATGTTGGCAAAAACCGCATTGAAAGACTTCAACGTGAAGGGATCTTAAAATCAAATGATGAGTCATTTGACAAATGCGTTTCCTGTATATCAGGAAAGATGACTAGAAAACCCTTTCCGAACAAGCCGCAAAGGGCAAAAGAGCTACTTGGACTCATCCATACCGATGTATGTGGCCCATTTAGACATGTGTCAAGAAAAGGTGCTAGCTACTTCGTGACTTTCATGGATTATTTCAGTCGTTATGGTTATGTTTACTCGCTTAAACATAAACATGAGGTATTTGAAACATTCAAAGAGTTTAAGAACGAAGTTGAAAATCAACTCGGTAAGACCATTAAGATCCTTCGATCGGATCGTGGTGGAGAATACTTAAGCCAAGAGTTTAAGGATTATCTTAAAGCGTGTGGAATTGTCCAACAGCTTACTCCTCCTTATACACCTCAGCATAATGGAGTAGCTGAGAGGAGGAATCGTACCTTACTAGAGATGGTGAGGTCGACGATGAACCTTACAGCTCTCCCATTATCATTTTGGAATTTTGCTCTAGAAACCGCTGTACGCGTTCTAAATATGGTTCCAACCAAGAAGGTTGAAAAGACACCATATCAATTATGGCATGGAGAAGTCCCTGTGTTGTCTTACTTACGAGTCTGGGGATGTGAGGCACTTATGAAGCGCGATACGCCTGACAAATTACAACCCAGGACGACTAAGTGCATCTTCGTGGGATACCCAAAGGAAACAATGGGTTACTACTTCTATAATCCTTCCGAAAACACTGTTCGTGTTGCTCGATATGCTGAATTCTTTGAGAAGAATTTTATAGCTCAAGAGAACAATGGGAGAATTGTAGAACTACTAGAAGATGTGTCACCTTCTGAAACAACTAGCAATCATCAACTTGGGGGGGGGGGGGAAATGTTCAAAGTGATGAACCTCAAGTCGATGATGTTGCGATTCCACTTCGTAGATCCGAAAGGGTCGTACGTAATCCGGATAGATGGATTGGTCTAGTTGAATCCGAGGATAACGTATCAGGAGATCTCAATGAGCCTCCGAACTTCAAAGCTGCATTATCAGATCCGGAATCTGACAAATGGCTTGAAGCTGCGGACGTGGAAATGAAATCCATGAAAGATAATCAAGTTTGAACTTGGTTGATCTTCCTCCTAACGCGAAGACCATTGGGAGTAAATGGATCTTCAAGAAGAAGACCGACATGGATGGAAATGTACACACCTATAAAGCTCGTCTCGTGGCGAAAGGTTATACTCAACGTTTTGGTGTTGACTATGATGAGACCTTTTCATCAGTAGCTGACATTAGAGCTATTAGGATCCTCTTAGCCATAGCAGCGTACTATGACTTTGAGATATGGCAAATGGATGTTAAGACTGCCTTCTTAAATGGTTACTTGGATGAAGAAGTCTATATGGATCAACCTGAAGGGTTCATTGATCCAAAACATCCCAATCAAGTATGCAAGCTTCAAAGGTCCATTTATGGACTAAAGCAAGCATCGAGGAGTTGGAATAAACGGTTTGATGAAGAAATCAAAAAGTTTGGTTTCGTTCAGAATCCCGATGAGCCATGTGTATATCGCAAAGCTAGTGGCAGTAATGTTACTTTCCTTGTCTTATATGTAGATGACATATTGATAATAGGGAAACACATTCCAATGTTGCAAGATGTAAAATCCCATCTTGGAAAGTGTTTTGCCATGAAAGACTTGGGAGAAGCAGCATTCATTCTTGGAATCAAGATCTATAGAGATAGAACTAAGCAGTTAATTGGACTAAGTCAAAGTGCTTATATTGATAAGATCTTGAAGCGATTCAAGATGGATAATTCCAAGCGTGGTATAGTACCTATGCAGGAAGGACTTGGTCTATCGGTCAAACAAGGTGCTTCTACACCTGATGAGGTGAAGCGTATGCAAAGAGTCCCTTATGCTTCGGCTGTAGGCTCTATAATGTATGCGGTGAGATGCACTAGACCTGATATAGCATTTGCGCAGAATATCGTTAGCCGATTTTAACAGAATCCAGGTGAAAGTCACTGGACTGCTGTTAAGACCATTCTCAAGTACCTACGGGCTACTAGAGATTTGTTTTTGGTATATGGGGGAAATCCAGATCAAGAGCTCAAAGTGACCGGATACTGTGATGCTGGATTTCAGACTGATAGAGATGACACGAAGTCTTAGTCTGGGTACGTCTTCATTCTGAATGGAGGCGCTGTGGATTGGATAAGCAAGAAACAAACCACAGTTGCTATGTCTGCAACAGAGTCTGAGTACATTGCTGCTTCGGAAGCTGCAATGGAGGCTGTCTGGATAAGGAAGTTTATTAGTGGGCTTGACATTGTCCCCACAAGTAACTTGCCTATTGATATGTACTGTGATAATACTGGTGCATTAATCATTTCCAAAGAACCTGGAGTTCAGAAGGGCGCCAGACACTATGCCAGGAGATATCACTATGTTCGTGAGCAGATCGAACTAGGTGAAATCAAATTACTCAAAGTTCACACAGATATTAACTTAGCTGATCCTTTTACGAAAGCTTTGTCGAGGCCGAAGCTTGAAAGGCATGCCGAGGGCATGGGACTTAAATTAGCTAGTTAAATTATGTATGTCTGATGTTCGGTATTTGGATAAGGGATGTTAAGCAATTTCTATTTATATAATGAAACAAAGTACTTGATATGTTTGATTTCATTTAATAGTAAATTGTGTCCTATATTTGCATGTTTAATCCTTGAGTACTTGTCAAGTATTCTAAATTTTCCATTGTCAATTAACTATATGGGAATATAGTTAAACTAAGACAAAATCTGAGTGATTGGTTAGGATGGTCCCACCAAACTCACATGGTATTCATTGGATGCATGCTGGACTGACCCACTAACGAATTGTCACTTTATGGATCGGCGTCATTAAGTGAAATTCGTAAATGGTTGCTTTACTTATCCTTAGACTTGATGTCACACCCCCAATTTAACCACTAACGGAGTTTATACCGTTAAGGGGTACGAGCAAACCAGGACCACAACCATTAGTTACAAATACTAAACGAATCAGAGTAAAGTCCAAAACATTCATTTCAAAACAGTTTCAAAAGTTACGCAGCGGAATAAAGGCATAAGTATCTTAGCACTAACCACGTGCTTTACAAATCTTTGTTTCAAATTCAAATTCCCAAATTTAGGTTAATAAAAGTAAATATCTTCTTGTGCCATGCCAACCTCCAGTGGATACTCTTCAACGATCTGCAAAAGTGAAAACCACACAAGTGTCAACCTAACGGTTGGTGAGTTCACAGTGGGCATGTCATGCATTGGCCCGGTCTCATAATCGTAATCGTGTCAACATATACATACGTAATATTTGTTTGTGAAAAGCAATGCTCAGTTATATACGTCAATTCATAAACATTTGTTATTTAGTAAAGTTATTGTCCGTAACAAAGTTATCAGGTATGTACTAGTCTTGTATAATTAAAGTGCTCAACCGATATCGCGGGTAGCTAATCCGTTGTTTCCATGCACTAAGGAAGTTCGTACCAAAGCTGACGATTAAGTATAGTAGAGGCAGAGCCTTCAGCCATTTTGTTTTGCGGACATTCGTCATCGCGGCTTTGCCTCCCCCGTGTCCTCTCGGGATCACGGTCAGATAGGCTGATATTGTACCTCCGTGCACCTCCAGTGTCACGAGGCGGAGTTTGTCAAACTCCAATAGATCTACCCAACATCCCCTCGCTTTACAATTAATGGCACAATTAAGTTGAGGACTTTTTCAGTTAAAAAGGAAATCCTTAGAAATCATGTGATATCATGTGGTTTAGACTTTAACCTACACTAGCCATATTAAAACGGTTTTCGTTTCAGAAATAGTTTGTTAAGTTTCACAAGTGTTTCCCATAAAACACTTCAAGTTCATCAAGTAGATGCATAGCATTCTAAGTTTTCAGTTTCATCAAGTAGTGCATAGCACTCGTAAAGTTGTCAGCATGGTTTTTCATTAGATTATTCAGTGTGTCCCAAACGGGCTTACGGTAAACGGGTTAGTGACACTCACCTTGGGTTGCACTGCTACACTTGTTATATAATCCAAGTTTTGCTTAACGAAGACCTATGAACACGTTTAGGTCTTAAGTATTAGTTTGGTGTCTAATCTTTACTTAACGTCACTATGGCCCATAACATAGCACGTTGAAACTATGACTCGACATAACGACACACGACACCGATGGTTGATCATAAACAAGGGTTCATATACATCAGAAATCAAAGCATGTATCATCATAGCATAATCATGTAAGTCATGGCATAACATTCAAGCAAATTGCACAAGTTTGGATTCGGGTCTCAGTTTCGCTAGCAGTTTCGCTAGGCAGTCTCGCTGTGTGCACGGGCAGCACTTTCGCTAGGCAATACCCGATGACACAGTTTCGCTAGGCTAGTTTCGCTCGAAACTGTTGGCATAGTTTCGCTAGCCTAGTTTCGCCCGAAACTGGTTTGAACTTTCGTTCAGGGAATTTCGCTCGGTAGTTTCGTCCGAACAGGTCTGGTTGGTTTACCCGGCGACACTACAGTTTCGCTCCATAGTGTCGCTGGTTGAAGATATGCATAATTTCGCTGGACAGTTTCGCCCAGAGAACATGACAGTTTCGCTAGTCGCGAAAAACACATAAATCAGCCTAAAAATCAATCTAACAGCTTCCATATTACATGTAATTCATTATCTAGCATACATAACCATTTACCAACATAAATCAGTAAGCTTTAACACCTTAAACATGCATTTTCATCATCAAATCACCAAAATACATTTAAAACCCTAAAATGACCTAAATAGCATAAATCTTTATCATGGATCAGTTTCACACGTAAAGTTATCAAGTTTATGGTAGTTCTAGCATCCCTAAACAACATATCAGAAGTTCAAGTGATTCTATGAAGGTTTGGTCATGCTTTAAGAAGAAAACACATAGAAAAGCAAGAAACATAGTTTTGGGACTCACGGTTGATTCTAGGATCGATGGATGATCTTCACAACTCGGGGTGATGGCTGATTCTTGATGGTTCTTGGTTGGAATCAGCTGGTCCAGAAGTTTCAGGAGAGTGTGTGTGTTTTTGTGTGAAATGAGGCAAATAGGAGAGCTAGGGTTTATTAAGATTATTTATATCAGAGGCTAGTTTCGCTGGCAGTTTCGCTGGCCTGGCGAAACTGGCTCTGATCACGAGTGAGCCAATAGACTGCCGGGCGACATTATAGTTTCGCCCGGTAGTTTCGCTGGTTACCCAAAAGTGGTCAATTTCACATTCTAAGCAAGATAATCACGATTCATAAATTGTCATGCTATTTATAATACTAAATCATGTATTTAAATCACATTGCATATAATGACAATAATTAGTTAAACACATAACACATATGGACGGGTTCGGTGATCAACCAAAGGACGTGGACGTATTCGGCCTAGTTGAGCATTAGTTACTAAGTTAACACTTATAACGTAACTAACGGAATTTTCTAACGGAAGTAAACCTTGAAATTCTCGGATGTCACATCATCCCCTTGTAATTGGAATTTTCGTCCCGAAAATTATTCTTGCGTCGTAGCGTTTGCAGCCTCGGCCGTCGTTGTTGCTGGGGAAAGAAAGCAAAAGTTTTAGGGTTGCCACATCCTCCTCCTGTTAAAGGAATTTTGGTCCCCAAAATTAAATCATACCTTGAGTTTCTGTGGACGTTTGCTCGAACAAGTGAGGATACTTTTTCTTCATTTGATCCTCTCGTTCCCAAGTATATTCAGGTCCACGCTTTGAGTTCCATCGAACCTTGACGATCGGAATCTTGCTACGTTTGAGGGCTTTCTCCTCGCGTCCCATGATTTCTACTGGTTGCTCGATGAATCTCAGATGTTCATCAATTTCCAATTCCTCCAAAGGAATTATTTCAGTGTCTTCAGCCAGACATTTCTTTAGGTTGGAGACGTGAAACACGTTGTGAACTCCATCGAGTTCAGCAGGGAGTTTTAATCGGTAGCCCACCGGGCCTACCTCCCCAATAATTTCAAATGGACCGATATAGCGAGGATTTAGCTTTCCACGCTTTCCGAAGCGTATCACACCTTTCCAGGGAGATACCTTCAATAGTACCTTGTCGCCTACCTCGAACTTCAAAGGCTTACGGCGTTTGTCGGCATAGCTCTTTTGTCTGTCACGTGCTGCGGCTATCCGTTTTCTGATTTGAATAATCCGTTCAGTTGTATCATGAATGAGTTCCGGTCCGGTGAGTCCTTTCTAACCCGTTTCAGCCCAACACACGGGCGATCTACACTTTCTGCCATAAAGAGCTTCAAAAGGTGCTGCACCGATACTTGAATGATAACTGTTGTTGTAGGAGAACTCCACCAACGGAAGATAAGCCTCCCAGTCTTTACCTAAGTCGAGAACGCAAGCACGGAGCATGTCTTCTAAAGTCTGAATAGTTCGTTCCGTCTGACCATCGGTCTGCGGGTGATAGGCTGTGCTCATATCAAGTCTGGTTCCCAGTGCTTCTTGCATAGATTGCCATAATCGGGAAGTGAATCGGGGATCTCGGTCGGAGATAATGGTCTTAGGCACTCCATGACGTGCCACAATTCGGTCAATGTACAGATTAGTTAACTTATCCATATTGTCACTTTCCTTCATCGGGATAAAATGTGCAGACTTGGTTAATCGATCAATGATAACCCAAATCGCATCCGGTCGATTCAATCGATGAGGTAATCCTGTTACAAAATCCATGGAGATATCCTCCCATTTCCATTCTGGGATCTTTGGTTGCTGTAATAGCCCAGAAGGCTTTTGATACTCGATCTTAACCCTTGAGCATGTTAAACACTTAGCCACATATCGCGCGATGTCGGCTTTCATATTCGGCCACCAATACAAGTTCTTCAAATCTTGGTACATTTTATCCGATCCAGGGTGCACCGAATACCTTGATTTGTGAGCCTCGTCCATCACGAGCTCTCGGAGATTTCCAAGTAAAGGAACCCAAATTCTGTCATTATAATACCTGAGTCCGTCGGACCTAACTTCAGAGTTACCGTCTACACCACGCAGTGCTTCAGCTGCGAAGTTTTCTTCCTTTAGAGCTTCTTGTTGGGCATCGCGGATCCGATCCGGCAATCCCGTGTGAATGGTAAGTTGCAGCGCTCGTACCCGTCGAGGCTTTTCGTATTCTTTCCGACTTAAGGCATCAGCCACAACATTGGCTTTTCCCGGGTGATATTTGATTGCTAAGTCATAATCATTCAGTAGCTCGACCCATCGTCGTTGTCGCATGTTGAGATCCTTCTGATCAAAGATGTGCTGTAAGCTTTTGTGGTCGGTAAATATTGTGCACTTTGTTCCGTAGAGGTAATGTCTCCAAATCTTGAGTGCATGAACAACGGCTCCCATTTCCAAATCATGCGTTGTATAATACTTCTCAGTGTCCTTCAGTTGCCTGGACCCATAGGCAATCACTCTGTCCCGTTGCATCAACACACAACCGAGTCCTTGGATTGATGCATCACATAAACCACAAAGTCGTCAATCCCATCAGGTAACGCGAGAATTGGAGCTGAACATAACATATATTTAAGAGTTTGAAACGCACGTTCTTCTTTTTCACCCCATCTGTATTGCACTCCTTTGTGCGTTAAAGCCGTTAAGGGTTGAGCCAACTGCGAGAAACCCTTGATGAATCTTCGATAGTATCCGGCAAGTCCCAAAAATTGTCGGATTTCGGTCGGCGCTCTTGGAGTAGGCCAATTCTTGATAGCTTCCACTTTAGCTGGGTCGACATGAATTCCATTCTGATCAACAATGTGTCCAAGAAACTGGACTTCGCGAATCCAAAAATCGCACTTCGAAAACTTAGCATAAAGCTGTTCCTTGCGGAGCAATTCCAAGATAAGTCGCAGGTGCTCCTCGTGTTCCTCCTTTGTCTTGGAGTAGATCAAAATATCATCAATGAAAACTATCACAAACTTATCGAGGTACGGCTTGCACACTCGATTCATCAGATCCATAAATACGGCAGGTGCATTGGTTAGCCCAAACGGCATAACCAGGAATTCGTAGTAACCATACCGAGTTCTGAAAGCAGTCTTGGGGACATCCTCATCTCGAACGCGAAGCTGGTGATATCCAGACCGTAGATCAATCTTTGAAAAGTAGCTCGAACCTTGCAGTTGGTCGAAGAGATCGTCGATTCGAGGAAGTGGATAATCTGTCACACCCCCAAATTAACCACTAACGGAGTTTATACCGTTAAGGGGTGCGAGTAAACCAGGACCACAACCATTAGTTACAAATACTAAACGAATCAGAGTAAAGTCCAAAACATTCATTTCAAAACAGTTTCAAAAGTTACGCAGCGGAATAAAGGCATAATTATCTTAGCACTAACCACGTGCTTTACAAATCTTTGTTTCAAATTCAAATTCCCAAATTTTGTTTAATAAAAGTAAATATCTTCTTGTGCCATGCCAACCTCCAGTGGATACTCTTCAACGATCTGCAAAAGTGAAAACCACACAAGTGTCAACCTAACGGTTGGTGAGTTCACAGTGGGCATGTCATGCATTGGCCCGGTCTCATAATCGTAATCGTGTCAACATATACATACGTAATATTTGTTTGTGAAAAGCAATGCTCAGTTATATACGTCAATTCATAAACATTTGTTATTTAGTAAAGTTATTGTCCGTAACAAAGTTATCAGGTATGTACTAGTCTTGTATAATTAAAGTGCTCAACCGATATCGCGGGTAGCTAATCCGTTGTTTCCATGCACTAAGGAAGTTCGTACCAAAGCTGACGATTAAGTATAGTAGAGGCAGAGCCTTCAGCCATTTTGTTTTGCGGACATTCGTCATCGCGGCTTTGCCTCCCCCGTGTCCTCTCGGGATCACGGTCAGATAGGCTGATATTGTACCTCCGTGCACCTCCAGTGTCACGAGGCGGAGTTTGTCAAACTCCAATAGATCTACCCAACATCCCCTCGCTTTACAATTAATGGCACAATTAAGTTGAGGACTTTTTCAGTTAAAAAGGAAATCCTTAGAAATCATGTGATATCATGTGGTTTAGACTTTAACCTACACTAGCCATATTAAAACGGTTTTCGTTTCAGAAATAGTTTGTTAAGTTTCACAAGTGTTTCCCATAAAACACTTCAAGTTCATCAAGTAGATGCATAGCATTCTAAGTTTTCAGTTTCATCAAGTAGTGCATAGCACTCGTAAAGTTGTCAGCATGGTTTTTCATTAGATTATTCAGTGTGTCCCAAACGGGCTTACGGTAAACGGGTTAGTGACACTCACCTTGGGTTGCACTGCTACACTTGTTATATAATCCAAGTTTTGCTTAACGAAGACCTATGAACACGTTTAGGTCTTAAGTATTAGTTTGGTGTCTAATCTTTACTTAACGTCACTATGGCCCATAACATAGCACGTTGAAACTATGACTCGACATAACGACACACGACACCGATGGTTGATCATAAACAAGGGTTCATATACATCAGAAATCAAAGCATGTATCATCATAGCATAATCATGTAAGTCATGGCATAACATTCAAGCAAATTGCACAAGTTTGGATTCTGGTCTCAGTTTCGCTAGTAGTTTTGCTAGGCAGTCTCGCTGTGTGCACGGGCAGCACTTTCGCTAGGCAATACCCGATGACACAGTTTCGCTAGGCTAGTTTCGCTCGAAACTGTTGGCACAGTTTCGCTAGCCTAGTTTCGCCCGAAACTGGTTTGAACTTTCGTTCAGGGAATTTCGCTCGGTAGTTTCGTCCGAACAGGTCTGGTTGGTTTACCCGGCGACACTACAGTTTCGCTCCATAGTGTCGCTGGTTGAAGATATGCATAATTTCGCTGGACAGTTTCGCCCAGAGAACATGACAGTTTCGCTAGTCGCGAAAAACACATAAATCAGCCTAAAAATCAATCTAACAGCTTCCATATTACATGTAATTCATTATCTAGCATACATAACCATTTACCAACATAAATCAGTAAGCTTTAACACCTTAAACATGCATTTTCATCATCAAATCACCAAAATACATTTAAAACCCTAAAATGACCTAAATAGCATAAATCTTTATCATGGATCAGTTTCACACGTAAAGTTATCAACTTTATGGTAGTTCTAGCATCCCTAAACAACATATCAGAAGTTCAAGTGATTCTATAAAGGTTTGGTCATGCTTTAAGAAGAAAACACATAGAAAAGCAAGAAACATAGTTTTGGGACTCACGGTTGATTCTAGGATCAATGGATGATCTTCACAACTCGGGGTGATGGCTGATTCTTGATGGTTCTTGGTTGGAATCAGCTGGTCCAGAAGTTTCAGGAGAGTGTGTGTGTTTTTGTGTGAAATGAGGCAAATAGGAGAGCTAGGGTTTATTAAGATTATTTATATCAGAGGCTAGTTTCGCTGGCAGTTTCGCTGGCCTGGCGAAACTGGCTCTGATCACGAGTGAGCCAATAGACTGCCGGGCGACATTATAGTTTCGCCCGGTAGTTTCGCTGGTTACCCAAAAGTGGTCAATTTCACATTCTAAGCAAGAAAATCACGATTCATAAATTGTCATGCTATTCACAATACTAAATCATGTATTTAAATCACATTGCACATAATGACAATAATTAGTTAAACACATAACACATATGGACGGGTTCGGTGATCAACCAAAGGACGTGGACGTATTCGGCCTAGTTGAGCATTAGTTACTAAGTTAACACTTATAACGTAACTAACGGAATTGTCTAACGGAAGTAAACCTTGAAATTCTCGGATGTCACACTTGAGATACAAGCAGGTCATGCATGTATGGATTGCACCTACTTGATATAGGTCTAACTATCCTGAATAAGGTAGTACAAAAGGGCTATTTTCAGTAAGTGTAGTGAAGTATGTGACTGGACACGTGTAGTCAAGAGGATTTGTTCCTTCAGCTTTGTGCTGAAGAAGATACCACTGGGCCCCTCATTGGGCTAATTAAGATGTTTGCATGGCCGTGCCCAAATGAAATCTAGAGATGTCTCGATTTGCAATTTGGTAATCTTAAGTTAGTTGTGAGAATGAGAAACAGAATCGTTAAAGTATGAAATGACTTGATCCATATTCATATTTAACAACGGTATCGGTAACAAAGGGATAGTAAATGACTATACCATTTAAATACACTTTGAGAAACTGTACTTAAATATTTCTGGGAGCATTGGCGTGTTGCTAGACGCTAACCAATGTTATTACCTTTATTATTACAAGCTCAAGTGGGAGCTGTAGGGATATGATCATGTAATAGTAAGTGTATGTCCGGAAATTATTTAAGCCTACGGGGTCACACGTCTCGACACCAAATGTATTAATATTAATTAATAGTTAATTAATATTTATCACGAACATTTAACGAGGTTTCGTTAAAAACTAACAGTTAATTGTTAACAGAGGGGTGTTAGTTGTAATTAGAGAGAATTGTAATTGGATTAAAATTGAGAGAAGGATTGGGATAGGCCTTAGACCGAATTCGTGGATGGTTCCTATCCCAAACCCTAACTTGTTTATCAAGTCTTTTAAACCTATAAATAGACCCTCTGGGTTTAAGGTTTAGTAATTGCATTTATCTGATAAAAGAGCAAACCCTAATCTCTCTCCCTTTCTCTCTAATTTTTGGCAACAAGAAAAACCCTAGGGGTTTCGGTTTCTTGTGTTGTTCGACGAAAGCTTCTTCATCAAGAGGAGTTCGTGATCAAGTGCTAGCACATAGCATTTGTGTGTCGTGTGTGCGATCATAGAGGGATTTGCGTCAATCCACCAAAAGATCAAGTCATTCCGAGCTCATAAGGTAAACATGTTCTATCCAGTTAGTTAGATTAATTCATAGGATCAATCCGCTGCGTACTCGTGTTTAAAGGGATAATTTGTTATATAACCCTACAGTATCTTCATACTTTGGTGTTATCACTGGTTCTGTGAGTAATACTGAGTTAGCAAATGAAGATTACGATCAGATTGATTATGATCATTTGGAGGAAATGGATCTAAATTGGCAATATGCTATGTTGGTTCGTAGAACAAAGAAATTTTTAATAGAACTGGTAAGAAGAGATTGAATCAGGAAGGAAAGATTGGATTGGACAAATCTAAGGTGAAATGTTATAAGTGTTCAGTCTATGGTCACTTTGCTCGAGAATGTCCAAGTTCTGCAGAAAGTAAATTGAAGACTGGTCAGCATGCATATTTAGTTTTTCATCCATCAGATACAACTGAAAAGGTTGAACATAATCTGCTACTCTTGCTCATGATTGGACTGATACGTTTATGCATCCAGATGGATTTGCTTGGAATGCAGATTCAGTAGTTAAAAAGAATCATACTCCAATCTCAATTGCTTTAAATGTTCAACATGCTGATGATGACATTTTTTTAACTGAGTCTGATTCTTCTTCAAGTATATCTTTGGTTCACGAAGAATTACCTAAGATTCCTAAGAATTCAAAAGATGATGAATTTAAATGTTATAAATGTGAGAAGTTGCTCAAGAAAATTGCAAGTTTTGAACAACATCGTCAACTTTCAACTGAAGTAATTGTGGTGTTAAAGAAAGAGTTGGAAGATTTTCAAAAGAAATATTATGAGTTAGTTCATATTCATGAAGATGTTTTGAAGGAAAAGGCTCATTTGGCTGAAGAGTGTGAGAAAGCAAAAGCTGAAGCATTAGACGCAGCTCAAGATTTTGAGAATCAGTTTGAGAAGAGTTATCCGGTTCAGCAAAAATATGAAGAGGCTACTGCTCTTATTGCTAAAACTGTTGTTACCGTTGAGAAACTTCAAAATAAGATCTCTATGCTTCAAGATGAAAATATTCTTTACAGAGAAAAGAATGAAGTGTTAACAAAAGATGTTGAAAACTACAAGCAAAAGAGAGAAATTGTGCTTGAAGAATTATATGCTGAATGTGAGATCCGGAAGTTACAAACTTATGAGTATGACGATCTCAATGCAAAATTCATCAAGTCACAACAAGAGGTGTTTGAAGGTCAACAGAAAATTAATGGCTTGAAATTGGAGATTTTAGAATTGAAGAGACAAGTTAAGAATTGCAATTTGTCACCGACATTGCTAAATTTCTTATACAAGCAGGATCAGAGTTCCGAGAAGTCTAAGGAAGAAAATATTCACTTGGTACCTCAACCAGTGGATTTGATTGATGTTACTTCTGCTCAGATTGATCCAAACAAGAATTGCATGACTATTCAAAGTATGCTACTCCACCCAAGAAGAACAAGTCCAAGTCTAAAAGGAAGGAGAAACCTTTGGGTGAAGCTCCAAAGTTTATTTCAAAGTCTGTATTGCTGGAAAATGAGACAGTGTTTGATAAGGTTGCTTCGAGTTCTTCTTTTGCAACCAAAGAAGAAAAAGTTTTGATTGAAAAGAACAAGCTGAAGGATATCAAAGCCAAATTTACTAGTGATGATAAATCAAGAATTGCTTCAGGTTCTTCGTCAAATTCTTTGAAAATGCGTGAGCATCGGATCGTCTACTCGATCTAGCTAATCGAACATCGAAACGTAATTAACCGATTGATTTATTAATCAACGAAGAACAATTACAACCAGTAAACACTCAGAAATAGATTCCGAGAATACACACTCAGAAACACACACTTAACAAAATTTGCACGCTTAGAACTCTACCAATTACAAAGACCAAACCTCTATATATACTAGCTGATCGAGCTTCGGCTGAACCTCAGGTTCAGTTAGTCCGAACTTCAGGTTCGGACCTAGTTCGGCCAGACCTAGTTTGACTTGATCTTGATCTTGCTTGATACTTCACACGACGCACATATCAGGTATCAACAAACTCCCCCTCGTCGTGTGCAGTATCTCTTCAATATCATCAACTTTGTATCTTCAACCAAGCTCCCCCTCAAGTGTAGGATCCGTTCGTCCAAAGAAATAAATCTTCAAACAAACCCCTCCTCAACTCAATCGTAACTTGATCTTGAATACTTTGATGATCTTTCGTGTATCTCTGGTCGTTTATCAACAACTTCAGAAGACTTGAAGTTGTGATATCTTGCACATAGTAACCTGCTCAAACATTTAAATAATCTTGGCGCAAAACGTCTCTTCGTGACTCCAAGATATGATCTTGAAAGTTGATTTGTATCACGTGTTGATCATATCAAATATAAAGCAGAAACACAATCTTTTTGGTTTTTCAAAGTTTATGCTAAAACACACTGAAAATCTTTTTGATCTTTTCTGAAATGAAATGAAATTGCAATACAGAATTAAACACTATTTTTGGTATGAGAAAGATCACTATATGGGATCATATTGAACATAACGCACTGAACTGCACTTCAATTTCAATTAATCGAAGCACATAAGTCATGCTGATTGCTGGTATAATTTGTCCAACTTAAACTCAGGCAGAATCATACTCATAACATCTGGATATGTTCAGGTATTGATTTGATTTGCTTTGACCAGTGTATCCCACACTATCAGACATAAACAGACATTTTCAGCTTTTCTTTTCTTTTTCTTTTGTGTGACAGCACTTGTGATTTTTCACAATGCATAATATTTTAATGATATCGTCAACTGTGTTCCATGCAAAAAGAAATAAGAACATTAAATCGTCTACCTTAAGGTCGATCTTTCGATACGCAGATAAGGCCTCGGATTTAACAAAATAAGAGAATAAAACAAGTTGAAATTGTATAACCCAACAAAAATCAGGTCGGGACTCCCGTACACGCAGAGAAAGTCCGATGAGTTATACGAAACACCAAAGAAAATAAAGCATAACGTCAAAAGAACAACGATCAGGTCGATCTTTCGATACGCAGAGAAAGTCCGATCGTTTGACAAAATAAAGAAAATTAAACAAGTTTAAATCTTTGCAAAATGAACACATGTATACACAGTGACTTCTCATATTGACTTTCACACTTATGTTTCTTTTTGTGTCATGAAATATGCATCAAGATGTTATCCACATGATCAAGCATTAGTATTTAGTGTATATCACATCTGAATACTTTCTGATTTGCCGAGCCTACCAAGCATATCAAACAATGATCTTATAGCTCTTTCATCTACTCTATTCATGCGTCAGATACGTAAGCCAATGTACCATCATTTCCCAATGATCAATTTCTCACAATTTTATATATTTGGCATGTATTCACCTTCTACCCATAACATGCACTTTCTCAATTACTCCCCCTTACTTACAATTCTCCCCCTTAAAATGAAAACACTATTTTTTGGATTTTCATTTTACACAAAAACAAGACTCTATTTTTGGTATTTTGAGAAAAATTGGAAACAAAGAAAAGTGATCAATCAACACGGATAGTTTGTAGATCTAGAATTCAGAAAATTTGCAGGTTAGAAAGATTTATCATGAAAATTTAAATTAAGCAGAATACTCCTCCATCAACAACTGTGCAATCTTCGATAGGTCTTCTTGAAGTACCTGCACACTGATCAAACTAATTAGTCCAAAAATGACCCGAAGCGAATTGCTTCTGGTCGACCAGTGTCCTTGTTTTGCTTAGAAACCACCTTAGGTTTCCATTGTTGTTGTTTTGGTAATTCAGTTTTTGATGAAACAATCATAGGTGACTGTGATGATGAACCTACACTTTGAACCTTTGAAAACATTGGAACAAAACGTTGTTGTGTATGATAAAATTTAGGCTCAACTTCATCAAAAACTCTGCCTTGTTCATCAAAGAACTTAGGTGTGGCAGGTTTACCAAAAACTGATTTCTTGTGAAATCTTTGGGGTGAATCAGCAGGTGAGGAACAGTCTTTTGCCATATGCCCTGGGCGACGGCAAATATAACAGATTCATGTCGTTTTGTCCCATCTTTGATGTACCTGCGAAGAACACACATGAATATCTCGAACATGACCAGATTGAGAATCATATACCTGATGCCTGTGATCATGGACCCATTTGGATGTAGGACTTCGAGATTGGGAACTTTCAGAAGAAATAGTAGCTTTCACAAAAACTTCAGAAATCTTTCGAGCATCAACACAATGAAGTGGAAATTCTTTGTCAGAATATAATTGATCCGAACCCTTGAGTTTGTAAAACCGCTCGGGTTGAATTTTATCAGCTTGAAAAACTTCCTTCTTCACTTGTTTCAACTTCAATTTCTTCAAATCTTGAGATAAGGATGCTGGAACCTTCTCAGCTTTGTCTTTCATCATGTGAAAACCCAAACCTTCATGCTTTCCAGAAATCTTCTCCTCAGATGAACAATGTCCATTCTTTGCTAATCGAGAAAATTCAGCTTTTACTTCGGTGACATTCTTTTGATCATAAAAAATTGTTTCATCAACCTCAGGTTGAGACTGAATCTTATCACTAGAAGTAACCGACTTCTCATTATCAGCAGAAAATGAACCAGATCCAAACTTTAGTGCAGGAGAAACCTCAAGTTTCTTTTCCTTCTTTTTCTTATGCTTCCTGTTTTTCTTCTTCGGCACAACTTTCTCATCCTCAGCAGTAGATGACGAAACCTTTGAATAATCAAATTCGTCAATCTGTTCCTTCACTTATTTGAAAGCTTCTTTCATATGAGCAGGGGGTGATGCACTTTTATCAAACATTTTCTCAAAATTAGCATCATTTGCTAAGAAACTTGTGAAAAATTGAGAATTTGAAACATTGTTGAGTAAACGATTAGCATCAAGAACTTGAATTTTAAGATCAGAAATTTGATGTTGAGCTTCTGCGAATTCCTTTTCTTTTGCAATCAATCGCTTCGCAACTTTGTGAGTTTCAAACTTTTGCATGCGAAGATTGTCAAGTCCTTCAAGTAACTCCTTCTGCTTTATTCTCATTGTGCTTCTGAATTTCCAAATTTGATGTTTGAACTTTGTTAACACTAACCAACTCTCGCTTTTCATCCAATAACTTTTCCATGTCAATTTGATATGCTTCGATTTGAGCATTTGATTCTTCAACATTCTTTGTAAGCAAATCAAGCTTGATTTTAGACTTATCAAACAAATTTTGAAAATCAGTAGCAGTATCCTCTTCTTCATCCTTCCATTTCTTCACTTCTTGCACCAACTCATCCTTTTCTTCACAAATCATAGCTTTTGCAGTTTCAACATCCTTTTTCTCTTGTTTCAAAACTTTTAACACTTCATTAAATGTTTTGATTTCAGTAGTCAAACACTCATTCTTCAATGTCAACTCCTTTTCATGGTCTTTAGAAATCTTCAATTCTGAATTAATCACATCAAATGCCTCAGTCAGTTGTTGAACTTTATTCATCAACAAAGCATTTTCTTTCATCAGACTCTCCAAGTTCTCAGCAGATTCATAAGAACTTGGAATTGAACTAGTATCGGAACTAGTATCTGAATATGAATCATCTGACTGATCATGAGTGACAATCAAAGCTGATGAATCATAACCAAATTGTTGACCCCAATCATAAACACCATCATGTTGTGCTGTCAAAGCTGTAGACTTGCTAGTGTTACTAGTAGATGGTTGAGTAAAACCAGGCTTTGGTGATTGAGGAACACCAGACTTATTTGCATGTGCTTGTTGACAATCTTTAGCAAAATGTCCAAGTTGTGAACACTTATAACACTTTAATTTTGAATTGTCAAAACCCAGTTTATCACCAGAAAGATTCCTTCCATGTTTCTTAAAGAATCTCTTAGATCTTTGACATAACATAGCATATTGCCAAGATATATCCAATTCAGTTAGTTGATCATCATCAAGAGCATCAAGATCCTCGCTGGTTAACTTTGCATCAGCAACATTCTTGAGAATCAAACCAAAAGTGATTGAATCAATGCCGAATTCATTTTAGCACAATCATTTGTTGATTCAGCTGAAAAAGCATTCTGACTTGAAAAATTTGGAAGTGTGAAATTGCAACCCCTTGAAGAACTATTATCAGAATTTCCTGAAACTCCAGCTATAAAAGCAACACTTGGTGCTGTATTCTGATTTGTATTCAGATTTGGCTTAGACTTTGCACTCATGCTTGCACTATTCTCACCATGATACAATTCAGGATTTTGCAAAGTAGCAGTTGACTTCTTTGAGTTTAACAATTCCATTAGCATGAAGTTTTCCAGTAAGCTCATGAAATGTTATTGTAGAATAATCCTTGTCATGCGTGAGTAGCAAAACATAATTTTCTCATTTCTCAGGCAAAGCTTCCAAAAACTTTTCTTTCAAATCAGCATCAGTTTTCTCAATTCCAACAACCTTTAACTCACTAATTAAATGTGACAACCTTGAAACAAGAGCAGTAATACTTTCATTGTCATAATTCTGGAAATTATCAAACTCTTTGTTCAAAACTTTCTTCCGACTCTTCTTGTAGTCATCATTACCCTCACATCTCGCTGATAAAGCATCCCACAATTGCTTAGATTTCTTGCAAGTGCTAAATTGATGAAGCAACTCAGTAGGTAATGCCATCGTAAGATAACCATAAGCTTTTTGTACAAGCTCATATGATTTTCTTTCAGCAAGATTAAATGTATGAACTTCTTTGAAATCTCCCGCATCAGTTGGGTGTTGATAAAGTTTCTTGAGCGGGATCCACAAATCGATATCATTCGTGCTTATGTAAGCAGAAAATCGTTTCTTCCAATTTTGGTAATCTTCAAGCTTCAACAATTTGAGAACTTTCTGACTTGTTCCGATTTCATCGTCAAAATTCAGCATGGTTTGCATGGCACTTTGCATAGCAGCAAACGCGTGAAATTCCGACATCGTACAAAAAAATGATTTTGTTGGCCGAACTTTCTCCGAACTTATAACCAAGCTCCGAACTCTGTCCGAACTTAAATTCATAATCCGAACCCTATCCAAACTAGCTCCGAAGCAACTTGAACTGTCCGAACTCTTCAACCACTCCGATCTAGCACCGAACTACCTTCGAACCTTGACCGAACGTGACTGAACTCCGAACTTGACCAAAATAGTCCGAACCCTGACCGAGACAGCTCCGAACCCTCACCAAAGATGGACCGAACTTCAAGTTCGGAGTAGTTACTCAGAACCTGATCAGGAAACTCCGAACTTCAAACTCATTTATCAAAAACGCGCGAAAAATGACTGATTTTGACGAAACTCGTTACTGTGGATCAGCAAAACCAATAGAAAGTGATTTAGGAACAATTTTGACACCAAAAACTCGATAGAATTGATGAACAACACGAAGACAATCTCGAGAAACACGAAAAACGCTTCAAAAATCCAAAAATAGCAACCACAGATCAGTAGAGTGAACCAGAAAGCTCTGATACCACTTGAAAATGCGTGAGCATCGGATCGTCTACTCGATCTAGCTAATCGGACATCAAAACGTAATTAACCGATTGATTTATTGATCAACGAAGAACAATTACAACCGGTAAACACTCAGAAATAGATTCAGAGAATAGACACTCAGAAACACACACTTAACAAATCTTGCACGCTCAGAAGTCTACCATTTACAAAGACCAAACCTCTATATATACTAGCTGACCGAGCTTCGGCCGAACCTCAGGTTCGCCCAGTCCGAACTTCAGGTTCGGACCTAGTTCGGCCACACCTAGTTTGACTTGATCTTGATCTTGCTTGATACTTCACACGACGCACATATCAGGTATCAACATTCTTCAAAGAATCAAGGATCTAAACACAAAGGTTTAGGATACAAAGTGTTGGAAGAACCAGTTCAAGCAAAGAAATCAGTGAAGGCTGAGAAGGTTCATAAAGCAAAACTTACAAAGAAATCACCATCTCAGAAGGAATTTTCTTATTCTTCTGGAAGATCTTCATCTTCAAGGAGTCCATCTCCTAGGTATGATTCTTCTGATGGTTTCTTTGATAACTTTCAATCTGAACATTCATCTGATTCTCAGAAATCAAAACCATTTTCAAACAATTTCAGAGAAAGACTTTGTTATGTATGTCGTCAACCAGGACATCTAGCTGCTGATTGTCCGACGACTGCATATATCCACAAAACTGCAAAATATGCGGATAACAAAGGTCAAATTTTTGATAAACCATGGTCCCCAAAGCTTAAGTCAACTCGTAAATCGTCTTGGTATAAATCAAGTTCGTCGGTTGAATCTGATTCAGGTTCCAATCAAAAGTTGAACCTTTTACAAATTTGGAAATCAAAAGTTGTTTCCAAGGCCAACCAGGACTTTGTGGAAGACACCGGGCGACCCGACGGTGTTGATTCGTGTCGATCCCAATGCAACTAATGTTTTATTTGGTGTCAGACAGGTGTTTCAGGAAGACCTTTCGATGATTAGAAAATTGCTGATTGTGAAATATCTTTTCTAATTAACTTGACTTTCAAAATCATTTTTGTTTTCAAAAGGCTAAACTACTAGTGTTCGTGTTGGTTGATCAATTTTTCTTATTTTTCACTCCGTCTCCTTCTGAGGGGGAGTTTGTTTTTGCAAAACTACAAAAATAGTGTGTTTTTTTCAAATCGTAAAAATGAAAATCTATAAATAGAGTTGTCATTGTTAGGGGGAGAAATGCAAAACGCCAAAAACATTGAAAAATGAGAAATTGTATCCGACATGATTGGGAAATGATGGTACATTGGCTGATATTGTCTGACTCATGGATAAAGTAGATGAAAAAGTCATAAAACCATTTGATCGATGTGCAAGGTAGGCTCAGCAAATCAGAAAGTATACAAATGTGATATAAACTAAATCTGATGCTTGACCTAGTGGACTACATCTTGATGCATATTTCATGATATATCAAGAAAAAGATATGTGAAAAATAAAATGAGAAGTCACTGTGTATACATGTGTTCATTTTGCAAAGATTTTAAACTTGTTTGATTTTCTTTATTTTGTCAAACGATCGGACTTTCTCTGCATGTCGAAAGACCGACCTGATCGTTGTTCGTTTGACGTTCTGGTTTATTTTCTTTGGTGTTTCGTATAACTCATCGGACTTTCTCTTTGTGTACGGGAGTACCGACCTGATTGCTGTTGAGTTATACAACTTCAACTTGTTTTATTTTCTTATTTTGTTAAATCCGAGGCCTTATCTGCGTATCGAAAGATCGACCTTAAGGTAGACGATTTAACGTTCTTATTTCTTTTTGCATGGAACACAGTTGACTATATCATGGTTACAATCATTGTGTGATTAAAATCACAAATGAGATCACAAAATGTGATAAGCATAAGCATATCTGAGTATGTCCGATAGTGTGGGGTACACTGGTAAATGCAAATTTAATCAATACCTTAACATATCCAGATGTTATGAGTATGATTGTGCCAGAGTTTAAAATTGGACAAATTATATATCTACAATCGGCATGGCTTATGTGCTTCAATAATTGAAATTGAAATGTACTTCAGCATGTTATGTCCAATATGATCCCAAGTTGTGATTTTTCTCACAAAAGACAAAAATAGTGTCTGATTCTGTTTTGTTTTATTTTTCTTATCAGAAAATACCAAAAAGATTTTGGGTGTGTTTTGATATAATGTTTCTAAAAGCCAAAAAGATTTTGTTTCTGTTTTGTTTTCGATTGATCAGCACGAAATACAAACTCAAGTTTTCAAAATCAATCTATCTTGGAGTCTCGAAGAGACATTTTGCAGCAAGATTATTTATGTTGGCAGGTTCCTAAGTGGGAAGAGAATATCACAACTTCAAGTCTTCTGAAGTTTGTTGATAAAGAGATTACACACGATGTAATATCAAGTATTCAAGATTGAACTCATCGTCAAAGAAGAGGAAGAGTTTGATTGAAGATACATGATACAAGTTTGAATAGAGGAGATGATACTGCACATGCCGAGGGGGAGTTTGTTGATACATGGTCCTTGATCGTCATGTGAAGTATCGATTACAAGACGGATTCACACATTATAGCTGAGGTCCGAACTCCCAACGAACCTGGAGTTCGGACAGCTCCGAATGTGTGGTCGAACCTCAGGTTCGACCAGTCGTATTTCAGTCATATATATATGTGTGTATTGTATTGTATTCAGAAATAGTCTGAGCTTCCGTGTCATATTCTCTGATTGTACTCTGTGGTTAATACAAGTCTTTTGTATTTACTCTTTGTGTTTCATCTCGTATTACATTGATTTCGTTACGACTAAGTAGAAGATCCACACGCTCACGCACTTTCACTTCAAGCGGAACTGGCAGTTCAAGCGGAAAGAAGCAGTTTTGTCCTTTAGCGAATATTCCGGGTGAACTCAATTATCCACCAGATAATGAGATCAACAGGACTTTTCCTGAGATGTCTTTTCAGCAAGTCTAATCCTGCAAAAGCTTCTCGTATGCTTCTATATCTGAATTAAGTCGCTCTCCTAAAGTAGTATGTTGCTGCAAACACGCAAGATATTTCAATTGTTGATGTTTATTCTTTTGGTAGCTTGTATTTGAATTTTTAGTAGGATTGATAGCTTGGTTTCGTCCAAGGATGCTGGTAAAAAGCCAGTTGAGGACAGTTATACACTACCTGAATTGACGAAACTGTACCTTTCTCTCCAAGCACAGGTTGATACTTTGAATGCAACTGTTGCTCATTTGGTGCAAGCTGATACTATTCAAACTGAAGCAGGTCCTTCAAACCCTATCAGAGAAGCTGATGAAGCTGATACTGTCAAATTGGGGGAGAAGATGCCCTCAAGGCCTGTTATAACAGAAATTGAAGAAGTTGAGAGGATACCGGCTGAAGTTAGAGCCACAGCTTGTCAAAGAATTGGTGTAAACCCCTTCACTGTTGAAGAAAGTTGGGTGAACATGAAATGCAGTCAACTGATTGCTATTTCTCATTTTGAGGACCCCAACCTCACTGAGCTTGTACAGTCAACCATGCTAATTGCTGGTGCTCTCCCTGAGCACATCAACATGATCACGACACTCCTCAAAGAAGTCATTTTTCCGGCTGAAAGAGCCAGTGATCAAGTGGTAGGAAATATTGCCTCCACCAGCAAGGCAGCAATTGATGTTGAAGAAAGCACTACAACTGTTGCAGTTGTTACTATGACTGAAGGAGGAGACGAAAACTTGATAGGTGAAGAAGAAGGCACAGAGGTGCTGGAGATTGTTGATAAAGAACCTGAAGTCACCCAACCTCAGGTGGTGACCGAAGGATAAATTCTTTTTCAAGCGGAAGTTCAACCGGAACTTCAACCGGAAGTTCAAGTGGAAGCTGAGCTGAGTGTTCAACTGGAAATTCAACCGGAAGAGCAAGGAAGTGAAAGAGCAGAGGATATAGCAGCAACTTTGATTGCTTTAAGTAACACTGAGCCAGTTCAAACTGAAGAACCTGTTCAATCTGACATTGCTAAAACTATTTAACATGTGACTCAAACTCCTGAAGCCGAGGCTATAGTGAAGATGGTAGAAGATGCCAAAAGGGTAGCAGAAGATGAGAGGCTAGCCAAAGAACTACAAGAGGAATATGATCTGTACCTGCAAAACAGTGTATTTGAGAACTTACTTGAAGAGACAAAGAATAGGTCTTTCAACTGGAGACTAAAGGATTATGATTTGGATGCAGTGACTGAAACTGATAGGCAGAGGTTTATTTCGATTGCCTCTCATTTGCCTACCAGGATGAGAAAGAATGATGAGAATTACATACTGCTGAAGAAGGTACAAAGGGCACTGGTGGTTAGAAATGTGAAGAAAGATGAAGAGGTAGCTCAGATGCAAGTTAGGGAACTTTGCAGCTTGATAGATTCAATCTTCTATGAGCTTAAAGGAGATATTGCTGCTGTCAATCCTAACTTGGTGATGCCTTCACCTTCAGAGCTCATCTCAGGTACAACAACTGTAAATGTTAAACCTGAATTTACTGATATTGCAGATGTACCACCTCCACCTTCTTTCACTTACAACCCAAACCCAATGCCTACAACAGTTCCATCTATCTTACAGTCACTTGCCATCACACCCTACAAACCTCCCTCCATCTCCAAGAAAGTTGCCACTAAACTTGCCAATCCCAAGTACAGAACATATAACTTTACTCCCATAGTTCCCCTCAGGAAGAAGCCTCCACCTACCATGGATTTCTCTGATATCTTCCCACCTACTCCACCTTCAAGCCCTACACCAGAAGCTGATATACCACCAACACAAACCTCCCTACCTCCAATCACCATCAATGAACCTTCTACCACCATCACCAAACCTACCGAAGCCCAAACTGGCCCTTCTGCATCTGACAGAGGCAAGAGACCTGTTGTGCCAGAATCTACAATTGATTCTAATGAATAAAGGTTGATAAGAAAAAGGAAAATGATGCATGCCAAGAACAAAAGAGATCAAAGGCAGAAAAGAAAAGCTCCACCCAGAGAGAGACAAATTGTGGGTTGGACAGTGGATGAAGCCACCTTTGATTTCACTTTCAAAATGGCAAATGGCACAAATCAAGTGGTAAACGTTCACAAGGCCACTATATATCTTACTTTGCTGCAAATGACTGACATCATTCTGAAGCTTCGAGAAATTCTGAGTCCCTCAAGAGCTGAGCACATGTTGAGGCTTGTAATTGTGCCAACTGTGCTGGAATGCGGAGTGTTCTATAGAAGCAGCTTAGATGATGAGTCAGCAGAAGAAGAAGAAGATCCTGCAAGTGAAATAAAGTTTATCATTTGGGAAGAGGAGGAGAAGCTCTTTTATGTTCACAGAGCCGATGGCACCTTCACAATTCATGAGTCCATTTCTGTTCAAGAAGAATGGAGCGAAATGGACTCGGAATCTTTAAAGCATGTGAAGGTGACCAAAACAAACTCAAAAGAGCTGTCTGAAAACCTTGATGCCAACATCAGAACCACGGACAAGTAGGATAAGGAGATTAAGATTTTTGGGTACAAGTCAATTTTTGAAGATAAACATTGGAATTTGACAGCATCAGCTTAGGGGGAGATTGTAAGGAATATTGCGCTTGGAAGATTTCCGGCTGAATGCCAATTTTGTATAGTTCCGGCTGAAGTTGAAGTTGAAGCGGAATTCTCACTTCAAGCGGAACTGGCAGTTCAAGCGGAAAGAATCAGTTTTGTCCTTTAGCGAATAATCCGGGTGAACTCAATTATCCACCAGATAATGAGTTCAACCGGACTTTTCCTGAGATGTCTTTTCAGCAAGTCCAATCCTGTAAAAGCTTCTCGTATGCTTCTATATCTGATTCAAGCCGCTCTTCTAAAGTAGTATGTTGCTGCAAACACGCAAGATATTCCAATTGTCGATGTTTATTCTTTTGGTAGCTTGTATTTGACTTTTTAGTTTACGGTCTAGATTAGATCGCATGAGATCAATGGTTGTCATTGATCTCATCAGCACTATATATAGCATAGTTATTTCTTAGTTTACACACATCAGGATCATCGTTGTTATCAGTTCTTGAACAACTTGAAATAGTGTAGCTTTGAGTTAATGCAAATAGTGCCGGGTATTCGATACTTTGTTGTTATTATCATTCTGCAAATCAAGCTTTTACATTATACACAAGAACTTAATATTGCTTAAGTAAAGTGAAATATAACTTTAATTCCGCAGGGTTATATTCGCAAGTAAAGGGCTTTGTTTTAGTTTAACTCTAACTAACAACGATCCTACAAGTGGTATCAGAGCTTTGGCTCTTACTTTGAAGGCTTTCTATGCTTCAAGGTTGATACTATATTTGCTTACTTTACAAGCTTTGCTTTCTTATCTTTCTAAAGGTTTTCAAAATGAGTGATTTCAGTTTAAGTTGCCCAAATGGTTCTTCCAACAAACCACCAATGTTCACTCCTGATGACTTTGGTACCTGGAAACTCAGGATGGAAGGTATTGTTAGGATTTTGGACCGTCGTATTTGGAAATCTTTCACTGAAGGACCCTACTCACCCATGGTTTCATCTGCTGATGATGCAGAAGTAAAAATACCTAAGCCACTAGATAAATATGTTGAATTTGACTATACTGCTCTCGAATTTGACCATAAGGCATATTGGACTCTACAGGCTGCACTTCCTAATTCCATTTTAAGTGGGTTTAAAGGATATAAAACTGCATTTGACCTATGGAATGCCTTAAGTGAAATGTATGAAGGAACCAATGAAGTTAAAGAAAACAAGAAATATGTCTTAAAACAGAAGTATGAAAACTTTACTTTCAAATCTGGTGAAACAATGACAAACTAGTACTTAAGATTTGTTTCTTTGCTTGATGAACTCCAAAAGGTAGATGTAAAACTAGACCAGGTAGATGTTAACAGAAAGTTCCTACGTTCCCCGCCTTCTGTGTGGACAGTTTACACAGTGAGCATCAGGGAATACAAAAACTTGAAAAAGATGAGACTCAGTGAACTTCATGGCATACTCAGTGCCTATGAAATGGAACTAGATCTTAAACAAAACTCATCTTCTGTGTCAAGTCAACTGTTTTCATCCGCACTAGTAACTACTAATTTTAACAGTCAAAGGTCTTCAAACGCATCATCATATCAGTCACCTATTATCAGTTTCCCTGAGACACCAAGGTGTCAAGAAAGTTTTTCAAACACGTTTGAAAACTCTCACAATGCTCATGTAGCAACTGAATCTTACCAAGGATTCATACCTGAAGATCTTGAGTGCATAGGTGCTAATGATTTGGAGGAAATTGACATAATGACTCAACTTGCTATGGTTTCTGTCAGAGCTCAAAGGTTCTACAAAAGAACTGGTAGAACCTACAAGGGAGCAAAAGGTGCTCACATAGGCCTTGACAAAAGCAAGGTGAAGTGCTACAACTGTCACCAACTTGGTCACTTTGTAAGGGAGTGCTCTCAACCAAGAAGAGAAGGACAGAATCAGAGTCATGTCCAAGGGAAAAATCATGGAGGAAGCAATTCAAACAACAACAATTCTGGAAACAACTCAGGTTCTAACCCCACCCCACCAAAACCAACCGGAAGTCAAAACCACCAGAATGTGGTAGCTGCTGTTGCAAATTAAACCTCATGTGTTGAATGGGAAGATTTCGTTGCTGAGTTTGAGCCTATTAACCATGCTTTGATGGCCAAACAAGACTCCACCTCAGATCAGGTGCAAAATAAAGGCCAAAATAGCCTATGGGTAGTTGACAGTGGATGCACTTGCCACATGACAGGGAATAAGCACATTCTGGAAAACACAAAAAGAATTAATGGAGGACCAGTTGCCTTTAGAAGCACAAAAGGCCATATCACAGCACAAGGTGATGTGACAAATGGACTGGTAAAATTTGACAGAGTCAATTTTGTTGATACATTGAATTTCAATTTGCTTAGTGTCTCACAAATGTGTGACAAAAATCTGAATTTAATGTTTAATGAGAAAGAGGCCATAGTCCTCAAACCTGGTGTCAAAATTCCTGATGATTTAATAATGCTTAAGGCACCCAGGAGAGATGGATTATATATTTTGGATATGTCAGTTGCTACACTCTCATGTGGCACTGCTTGTTTTGTATCCAAAGCCTCAGGTGACGAATCTGATCTGTGGCATAGAAGGTTAGGTCATGTGAAGTACAAAAACATGAACAGAATTGTGAATCTTGGCTTGGTTAAGGGTCTTCCAACAAGCATTTTGCATGTTCTGAGAACTGTGTGCCATGTCTCAAGGGCAAGCAACACAGAACCTCCTTTAAGCCAAAAGTTGAGTCTTCTATTTCAAAACCTCTAGAGCTTTTACACATGGATTTATTTGGTCCAACTAGAGTAATGAGTTTAGGAAAAAGGTCATACTATTCTGTGATAACTGATGATTTTTCAAGATATACTTGGGTTTTCTTTCTCAAACCAAAAGATGAAACTGCTGAACTGCTGAAAACTCTTGTAACTAATTTAGAAAATCAATCAAATCTCAAGGTCAAAACAATCAGATGTGACAATGGCACAAAATTCAAAAATCATGTTCTGAACTCATTTTGTGAGGAGAAGGGAATTGTGAGACAATTCAGTGCTCCTAGGACTCCACAGCAAAACGGTGTTGCTGAAAGGAGAAATAGGACTTTGATTGAAGCTGCTAGATCCATGTTAGCAGACTCCAAGCTCCCTGTGATATTTTGGGCAGAAGCAGTGAACACTGCCTGTTATGTCCAAAACAGGATCTTAATTGTCAAGGGAAAGAATAAAACACCTTATGAGCTTTGGAGAAAAAGAAAGCCAAACATCTACTTCTTTAAGCTATTTGGTTGTTCTGTCACTATCTTAATAACCAATGAATCTTTGCCCAAATTTGCTGAAAAGGCAGATGAAGGTTATTTTGTTGGGTACTCTGGTGTGTCAAAAGCATATAGAGTATACAACAAGAGAACTAAGATTGTTGAGGAAACCATAAATGTATCCTTCAATGAAAAATCTCCCAACAATTTTAAGTCTCAGCCTAGTTGGTTATTTGATATTGATGCACTAACTACTGCTTTCAACATAACTGTTGATAAGCCTGTGAGCTCTTTAGTGCAGGAACAAAATTCTCATAGGTCTGCTGATGAGCATTGGAAGAGCAATCAAACTGCACATGAGAAGCCAATCTTTTTCTCTTCCATGAGCTCTCAACCTATTTTCCCAAGAATTGACAAGAAATTGACTGAAATAATTCAAATTGAAGAAGAAATTGTTCCGGTCGATGTTCAGGCTGAACCAGTTTCTCCGGTTCAAGTTCAACCGGAAAACCCAATTTCAAAAACTGAAGAGAATACTGAATCAGGGTCAAATGAAGCTGAAAATTCAAATGATAGCACATCAAATGAGCTTAATTTAGAGCATCTAACCTACAATTCGGACATCAATTCTCTTGAATCAGTTGGAGTTTCAGATTCTGTATCACCATCTGAAAATGTTGAGTTTGATCACAAACTTCCTCAGCTCAACATACCCTCAAATGGAAGAAGCCATGAATTTCCTATGTTTCTTGATAGAAGAATCAACAGAGATCATCCAGCAGGAAATATTATTGGAGAAGCTTCAGCTGGGTAGAGGCAATGCAGGAAGAACTATTTCAGATCAACAAGCAAAAGGTTTGGGAATTGGTAGATCTGCCTGATGGAGCAGAACCAATTGGAACAAAGTGGGTGTTCAGAAACAAGAAAGATGATAGGGGAATTGTCATAAAAAATAAAGCAAGACTGGTTGTGCAAGGCTATGTACAGGAAGAAGGAATTGATTATGATGAAGTATTTGCACCAGTAGCTAGGTTGGAAGCAATCAGAATCTTCTTAGCCTATGTTGCATTTGAAGACTTCTAGGTGTTTCAAATGGATGTCAAAAGTGCTTTCATGTATGGCCTCCTGGAACAAGAAGTATATGTCAACCAACCTCCTGGTTTTGAAGACCCTCATCATCCAAACAAGGTGTGTAAGCTGATCAAAGCTTTATATGGTCTCAAACAAGCACGTAGAACCTGATATGAAACTCTTTCTAACTATCCTCTAGATAATGGCTACAGGAGAGGGGAAATTGACAAAACACTTTTCGTTAAAACTGTTGGTAATGATATGTTGATGGTACAAATCTATGTAGATGATATTCTTTTTGGTTCATCTAACACTGTTTTGTGCAAGGAGTTTGAAACTTTGATGCAGTCCAAATTTGAGATGAGCTCTATGGGAGAACTAACATTCTTCTTAGAGCTACAAGTGAAGCAAACTGCAGATGGAATCTTCCTGAATCAATCAAAGTACATCCAAGACATGCTGAAAAGATTTGACATGCAAGCCTGCTCAAGTGCCAAAACTCCCATCTCCACTTCCCACAAGTTAACCAGTGACTTGAGTGGTAAGCCAGTAGATGTGCACATTTATAGAGCAATGATAGGCTCCCTAATGTATCTCACTGCTAGTAGACCTGATATCATGTTTAGTGTTTGCTTATGTGCTAGATATCAGTCCTCACCAAAGGAGTCACATATCCTAGCTGTTAAGAGGATCTTCGAGTATTTGAAGGGACAACCAAAACTAGGTTTGTGGTATCCCAAGAACTCTGACTTCTCTTTCAAAGCATTCACAGACAGTGACTATGGAGGATGTGATATAGACAAGAAATCAACATCAGGAGGATGTCAATTTCTGGGTGAAAGGCTTGTCTCTTGGCAATGCAAGAAAAAAACTTGTGTTTCCACTTCAACTGCAGAGGCTGAGTATATTGCCGCCTCAAGTTGCTGCAGCCAAGTCCTTTGGATCCAAAATCAGATGCTTGACTATGGGATCACATTCATGGAAACTCCTATTCTTGTAGACAACAACAGTGCCATCTCAATCATCAACAATCCGGTGAAGCACTCCAAGACCAAACACATTGACATAAGGTATCACTTTATTAGAGATTGTGCAGAAAAGCATTTAATCAAACTATTCAAAGTTCACACTGATCATCAATTGGCAGATTTGTTTACAAAAGCCTTTGATGAGGCAAGATTTTTCTACCTCATTACAGCCATTAGGATGATGAACTTTGAATAAGAATTTTCACAACTTTAATAAAAGAGAGGCATGTGCTCAAGAGCCCGTCTCTTGATACAAAAAGAAAAAGAAAATGAAAATCTCTCGTGTTAATTAGACAACATGTCTAAACATAGTCAGTAACTGTTGTTAAAACTATGAATAATTAACACAAATTTTAAAAAATCACGTGTTTTAGATTTCCGGTTCAAGTTCAGGTTCAACCTGAGAAAACAACTTCTGAAATTCACCGGGTGAACTTCAACCAGAAAAATGCTTTAAATATGATGTGGAAATTTATTTTGAAAACAATTCTTCCAAGCGGAAAATTTGTCCGCTTGATGTTCCGATGGAAGAAATTTAGTTTTAAAATAAAGGAGAAAATGGGGTCTGCCTGAACTTCCGGGTCAACAAAGTCAAAGTCTCATTTAATTACCCGGAAGGCACAATTTTCTAAGCGGATATACATTTATTTAACCATTAAGTTTTTAATTGTTTAAAATCCGAGGTTTCAGTAAATTTACTTTTGGATAAAGACATGCTTTAACCTGTTGTACAGTATAACCCATAAAGCATATGTCCCATCAGTTATTGAACCGTCTGTTTACAACCTCTCTCTTCCACGTCAGCACCGAAAAAGAAAAAAGCCCTAATTTACCGTCGGTTTCCCCATTTCTCTCAACCCCACTTAGAAATTACTCCCAAATTTCTCTTAAACCCTCTCCGATAAACTTCTGATTAACCATCAATACTCTCCAAACTCGTATCAACAATGGCTCCCAAAGCAAAGGCGAGTGGCAAGAAGCCCATCGGTGATTCCAAGTTCCCTATAGAACATAACTTGGTGGCGTACCTAGAACCACCAAGCAAAACTGACATCTACAACGGCATGATAGACTTCATCAAAAGATCTCATCTTCATCATGCACTCACTGTTGAAGCCGAAATTTGATGGTTTATATAACTATTTATCAGATTATTCACGAGTACGCAACGGATCGATCCTATGATTTAACCTAACTAACCGGATAGAACATGTTTACCTTATGAGCTCGGATTGACTTGATCTCTTGGAGGATTTAATGCAAATCCCTCTACGATCGCACACACGACACACCAATGTTATGTGCTAGCACATGATCACAAACCTTCTTCTTCAAGTTTTGGTCAACCCACAATTTCGAACTCAAGGGAATTAGAAACCCTAGCCGAAATTTAGAAGAGGAGAGAAGGAGGAGAGAATTAGGGTTTTGGATTTCTCTAATCACTTGGATTTTGATGGTCACCAAAACCCTTAACCAAGGGGTTCTATTTATAGGGTTTAGATAACTTAGGGAACAAGATTAGGGCAACACAATGAGCCCTAGGAGGCTTACGAATTTCTTGAATTCGTACAAGGCCTTTGGGCCTCCACCAACTTGTTCCTTAATTAATCTAGTCCAATTCCCTTCTCTTTAATTAATAACTAATGGCCCGTTAACAATTAACTATTAGTTTTTTTAATTAATTCCTCTTTAATAATTCGTGATAAATATTAATTAACTATTAATTAATATTAATACATTTGGTGTCGAGACGTGTGACCCCGTAGGTTTAAATAATTTCCGGACATACGCTTACTATTACATGATCATATCCCTACAGCTCCCACTTGAGCTTGCAATAGTAAAGGTAATAACATTGGTTAGCGTCTAGCAACACGCCAATGCTCCCATAAATATTTAAGTACAGTTTCTCAAAGTGTATTTAAATGGTTTAGTCATTTATTATCCCTTTGTTACCGACACCGTGTTAAATATGGATATGGATCAAAGTCATTCCATACTTTAACGATTTTGTTTCTCATTCTCTCAACTAACTTAAGATTACCAAATTGCAAATCGAGACATCTCTAGATTTCATTTGGGCACGGCCATGCAAACATCTTAATTAGTCCAATGAGGGGCCTAGTGGTATCTGCTTCAGCACAAAGCTGAAGGAACAAATCCTCTTGACTACACGTGTCAAGTCACATACTTCACTACACTTACTGAAAATAGCCCTTTTGTACTACCTTATTCAGGATAGTTAGACCTATATCAAGTAGGTGCAATCCATACATGCATGACCTGCTTGTATCTCAAGTCTAAGGATAAATAAAGCAACCATTTACGAATTTCACTTAATGACGCCGATCCATAAAGTGACAATTCGTTAGTGGGTCAGTCCAGTATGCATCTAATGAATACCATGTGAGTTTGGTGGGACCATCCTAACCAATCACTCAGATTTTGTCTTAGTTTAACTATGCTCCCACATAGTTAATCGACAATGGAAAATTTAGAATACTTAGTAAGTATTCATGGATTAAACATGCAAATATAGGACACAACTTAACCATTAAATGAAATCAAACATATCAAGTACTTTATTTCATTATATAAATAGAAATTGTTTACATCCTTTATCCAAATACTGGAACATTAGACATACATGATTTAACTAGCTAATCTAAGTCCCATGCCCTCGGCATGCCTTTCAATTTTTGGTCTCGATAGACCTTTCGTGAAAGGATCAGCTAAGTTAATATCCGTGTGAACTTTGAGTAATTTTATTTCACCAAGTTCGATCTGCTCACGAACATAATGATATCTCCTGGCATAGTGTCTGGCGCCCTTCTGAACTACGGGTTCTTTGGCGATGATTAATGCACCCGAGTTATCGCAGTACATGTCGATAGGCAAGTTACTTGTGGGGACAATGTCAAGCCCACTAATAAACTTCCTTATCCAGACAGCCTCCATTGCAGCCTCTGACGCAACAATGTACTCAGACTCTGTTGCAGACATAGCAACTGTTGTTTGCTTCTTGCTCTTCCAATCCACATCGCCTCCATTAAGAACGAAGACGTACCCAGACTGAGACTTCGTGTCATCTCTATCAGTCTGAAATCCAGCATCATAGTATCCGGTCACTTTGAGCTCTTGATCTGGATTTCCCCCATACACCAAAAACAAATCTCTAGTAGCCCGTAGGTACTTGAGGATGGTCTTAACAACAATCCAGTGACTTTCACCTGGATTATGTTGAAATCGGCTAACGATATTTTGTGCAAATGCTATATCAAGTCTAGTGCATCTCACCGCATACATTATAGAGCCTACAGCCGAAGCATAAGGAACTCTTTGCATACGCTTCACCTCATCAGGTGTAGAAGCACCTTGTTTGATCGATAGACCAAGTCCTTCCTGCATAGGTACTATACCACGCTTGGAATTCTCTATCTTGAATCGCTTCAAGATCTTATCAATATAAGCACTTTGACTTAGTCCAATCAACCACTTTGTTCTATCTCTATAGATCTTGATTCCAAGAATGAATGCTGCTTCTCCCAAGTCTTTCATGGCAAGACACTTTTCAAGATGGTTTTTGACATCTTGCAACATTGGAATGTGTTTTCCTATGATCAATATGTCATCCACATACAAGATCAGGAAAGTAACATTGCTCCCACTAGCTTTGCGATATACACATGGCTCATCGGGATTTTGAACGAAACCAAACTTTTGGATTTCTTCATCAAACCGTTTATTCCAACTTCTCGATGCTTGCTTTAGTCCATAAATGGACCTTTAAAGCTTGCATACTTTGTTGGGATGTTTTGGATCCACAAACCCCTCGGGTTGATCCATATAGACTTCTTCGTCCAAGTAACCATTTAAGTAGGCAGTCTTAACATCCATTTGCCATATCTCAAAGTCATAGTATGCTGCTATGGCTAAGAGAATCCTAATAGCTCTAATGTCAGCAACTGGTGAAAAGGTCTCATCATAATCAACGCCAAAACGTTGAGTATATCCTTTCTCCACGAGACGAGCTTTATAGGTGTGTACATTTCCATCCATGTCGGTCTTCTTCTTGAAGAGCCATTTACTTTCAACGGTTCTTGCGTTAGGAGGAAGATCAACCAGGGTCCAAACGGGGTTATCTTGCATGGATTTCATTTCCACATTCGCATCTTCAAGCCATTTGTCAGATTCTAGATCTGATAATGCAGCTTTGAAATTCGGAGGCTCATCGAGATCTCCTACTACGTTTTCCTCGGATTCGACTAGACCAATCCATCTATCCGGTTGACGTATGACCCTTCCGGATCTACGAAGTGGAATCGCATCATCATCATCGACTTGAGGTTCATCACTTTGAACATTTTCCCCCCAAGTTGATGATTGCTAGTTATTTCAGAAGGTGAAACATCTTCCAATAGTTCTACAATTCTCCCAATGTTCTCTGAGCTATAAAATTCTTCTCAAAGAATTCAACGTATCGAGCAACACGAACAGTGTTTTCGGAAGGATTATAGAAGTAGTAACCCATTGTTTCCTTTGGGTATCCTACGAAGATGCACTTAGTCGTCCTGGGTTGTAATTTGTCAGGCGTATCGCGCTTCACAAGTGCCTCACATCCCCAGACTCGTAAGTAAGACAACACAAGGACTTCTCCATGCCATAATTGATATGGTGTCTTTTCAACCTTCTTGGTTGGAACCATATTTAGAACGCGTATAGCGGTTTCTAGAGAAAAATCCCAAAATGATAATGGGAGAGTTGTAAGGTTCATCATCGGCCTCACCATCTCTAGTAAGGTACGATTCCTCCTCTTAGATACTCCATTATGCTGAGGTTTATAAGGAGGAGTAAGCTGTTGGACAATTCCACACGCTTTTAGATAATCCTTAAACTCTTGGCTTAAGTATTCACCACCACGATCCGACCGAAGGATCTTGATGGTCTTACCGAGTTGATTTTCAACTTCGTTCTTAAACTCTTTGAATGTTTCAAATACCTCATGTTTATGTTTAAGCAAGTAAACATAACCATAACGACTGAAATCATCTGTGAAAGTCACGAAGTAGCTAGCACCTTGTCTTGACACATGTCTAAATGGGCCACATACATCGGTATGGATGAGTCCAAGTATCTCTTTTGCCCTTTGCGGCTTGTTCGGAACATTATTCTTAGAAACTGAAATACTGATATTATTAAAAACATTAATATATCCTTAGTTTTTCAACAATGAAACTGAAATAACACCTCTAGTAATAGAAGATGCGTAATGACAATTGTCTAAAACAATAATTAACCCAGAAGGAAGAACTAAATGAAATTCTCCTATAGCCTCTACAGCTGTTGGCAAACCATTTCCCACGAACAGCTGCAAAGCTCCAGGCTTCAGTTTCCTCCTGTTTCTAAGACCCTGCAACGTATTACAGATATGAGTTCCATAGCCGGTGTCATACACCCATGAATCACACTTAGAAAAGGAAAATAATTCAATTGTGAAGATACCTGAAGTACTAGCCCCCCTAGTATTCTTTCTCTTCTTCATCAACTCAGCTAGATAGGTAGGACAGTTCCTCTTCCAGTGTCCAACTTCACCACAATGGTGACAGACCTGGTCTTTAGCCGGATGCTCTTTTGTGGCCGGAGGGGTTTGCTTGGTTTTAGGAACAAGCGCAACTGCCTTGCCTTTTCCTTTACCATCATTCTTGCTCTTCGCCTTTTGCGGTTGTTTAGCCTTTTGGATCTTTCCCCCCTTGATCATAAGAACTTGGGGTGTTTCAGTGGCCTTCTTAGGAATCGTTTTTTCATACTCGACAAGCATAGCATGAAGCTCAGGTATAGTCTTAGTCATACTATGCATGTTGTAGTTGCGCACAAAACCCTCAAAATCCTTCGTAAGAGATTTGAGGATCATGCCAACTGCCACAACCTGATTATACACATAATTGAGCGATTCCAATTTGTCAAAGTAGCTCTTCATCTTGAGCACATGACTACTGACCGATTTACCAGTTTCAAGCTTCAAGTCGTGGAGTTTCACAACTAGGTCGAACAATTCAACACCAGCTTGTTTTTCATACATCTTCTTTAGCTCTTTGATCATATCACAAGGTGTATGAAATTCGTATTGCTTCTGAAGATCGGGAGTCATACTCAAGATCATCATGCAAGCAAACTCATCGTATCTACTATACTCTGCATTGTAGAACGCTTTATCTTGATCAGAAGCATTAGCAGCTGGCTAGGTCGGCCAATAATTCTCAAGGACATCGGTCCTCCGTTCAACTCTAAGGACAATCCTCAGTTGACGGTACCAGTCATTGAAGTTAGATCCATTCAGCTTTTCTCTTTCAAACATTTGACGAAAAGCATGACCAACATTGTTTTGAGGAGGGTTTGTTGCCATCTACAAAACAGATTAAGTTCAAAAATCAGTATTTTCGATAATTAAGTCCTTAATAATTTAATTACCCAATGTTTAAATAACTTTAAACAATTAAGCTTATTAAGGCTAGGATCCTAATGACATGCCCTCATTTCATCAGTTGATCTGCTAGAAATGATGCATTTAAAAGGTAAGTGACGATCAATAATTGTATTCCAAATACAATTCCTAGATTTTATGGGACCTACAACTTACACCAAGTGATTTGTAGTCATGTTTCATCCCATATTTTGCCACGGGCTAAGGGTCTCACCGCCTAGCTCGCTTTAAGTCGTCCAACCAAGAACGCACAAATTGTCCACCATTGTGTACCAATGAGTGGGAATTTGTCTTGCAGATGCTAATCTACCATTGTGTACCAATGAGTAGAGTAACACCCACAAGTGTCCTTTACGAGTTGGGTGGCAAAGACTTAAGTTTGATTGGGTCAAAACAATTTGATGTGATCAAAAGGTTATGTGTGAAGATTCATGCACATCTTCTCCACATAATGTGTTTATAAAATGCTTAGTTTTGTCTTCCAAGTCAAAAGAGCTCGGTATCTCCATTCGCAACACACAAAGAAGCGTAGGGGTGAGGTTTGCACATTGTAATTAAAAACCTACCCCTTTAGGGAAGCAGAGCGACCCGACTTATACCTCTCTTAGAGTATGTTCGAATGGGTGAGCCAGTGTTTCTTTTGAACTTGTAGGACACAAATTTTATTTTATAAACAAATCATATTTCAATAGTTAGTAAGCAAATTTCAATTTCATAAAACAATTTGCGATTTAAAACCTTTTTATTATGTCTCAATTATCACATAACACCACATAATCTTAGGGTTTCTAGTTATCTTACATAATTTTAATTATTTAATTCTCTCGTTTTAAGTAATAACCATGATCGTTTTGCATGAAACTTCATGGTTTTTACTTCTTTTTAACTCATTAAAAATATAAGGTACAACATGTTGGTTTCTAGTTATCTAATAACACATAAAAAACTTGGATTAATATTTTGGATCTTTCAAGAAACTAATTTTGATCCAAATTAGGGTTTTCCGATTCGGCTAGAGGTTTTGATCCAATTAGGGTTTTCAATTTGGGCCGAAAACTAGGGTTTTCGATTCGGGCCAAATTAGGGTTTCCAATTTTTCGAAATTAGGGTTTAAGATTTTCGAAAATCAGGGTTTATAATTTTCGAAAATTAGGGTTTCCTAATGTTCGAAAATCAGGGTTTCCAAATCCTAATTTTCTGTTTTTACCAATTCGCAAAACGATTTTCTAATTGTAAAAAACCTGATTTCTAATGGATCAAAAGCTAGAATCTTTATGGGGAAACATATCCCTAATTCGAAATTAGGGTTACCCCCCTTCCAAGTTTTTATACCGGTAATTAATTAATTTCATAGGTGGCTCGTGATACCACTGTTGGTTTATATAACTATTTATTAGATTATTCACGAGTACGCAGCGGATCGATCCTATGATTTAACCTAACTAACGGATAGAACATGTTTACCTTATGAGCTCGGATTGACTTGATCTCTTGGAGGATTTAATGCAAATCCCTCTACGATCGCACACAAGACACACCAATGTTATGTGCTAGCACTTGATCACGAACCTTCTTCTTCAAGTTTTGGTCAAACCACAATTTCGAACTCAAGGGAATTAGAAACCCTAGCCGAAATTTAGAAGAGGAGAGGAGGAGGAGAGAATTAGGGTTTTGGATTTCTCTAATCACTTGGATTTTGATGGTCACCAAAACCCTTAACCAAGGGGTTCTATTTATAGGGTTTAGATAACTTAGGGAACAAGATTAGGGCAACACAATGAGCCCTATGAGGCTTACGAATTTCTTGAATTCGTACAAGGCCTTTGGTCCTCCACCAACTTCTTCCTTAATTAATCTAGTCCAATTCCCTTCTCTTTAATTAATAACTAATGGCCCGTTAACAATTAACTATTAGTTTTTTTAATTAATTCCTCTTTAATAATTCGTGATAAATATTAATTAACTATTAATTAATATTAATACATTTGGTGTCGAGACGTGTGACCCCGTAGGCTTAAATAATTTCCGGACATACGCTTACTATTACATGATCATATCCCTACAAAATTTTCGAAAAGTGATGGAAGACTTTTGGTTTCATGCTAGGGTTACCAAAGGCGAAAATGGTAGTAACAAGATCGTGTCAACCGTTCAGGGGAAAGAAGTGGAAATTGATGAAGCAAAAGTACGAAAACTGTTGAAGTTAAGGGATGAAGGTGGATATGAAGTGGTTGATCACATGAAGTATCTCCGCTTGTTCAGAGATATTGGATACGGTGGTTCCCTGCAGAGCAAAACCATCAGGAAAGGGCAGTTACCATACAAATGGAGATTCCTGGCTCATACAATTTTGGTGTGCCTGTCTCCTAAGAAGGGCGGATTTGACGAGCTTGCCAGTGAACAGGCCTCTGCCTTCTATGCTGTGGTAAAAAGTGAAAACTTTAACTTTTCAAAACTCATTTTTCAAGCCCTAAAATCCACTGTCCAACCTGAATATATCTATCTGTACCCCAGATTTTTAACTTACATTCTCAAAGAAGAGTACCCACAAATTGTTTGGCTTGGTACAATTTTCCACCAAAAAACTTCTTAATGAGAAAAAATTTTCAAACCTTGCTTTAAACAAGACTGTATTTCTTGGAAGGGACACGGACTATCCCTTACCAATTCCAAGGCAGTTTCCAGATGAACCTGCTACTGCAGAGGTTCAACCGGAAACTGTAGCAGCAACTGAGCCCCAAGCTCAAAATGACAGAGCTATAGACCCAATAGCCTCTGATCCCACATCTGTCCCAGCTTCCTCTACCATCAAAACTTATCAATCCAAAAAGAGGAAAGCTCCCACAAACACTACCACTGCCACCTCCTCATCAAACTCACCTCCTGTCATATTCAAAAGACAGAGAAATGTGGTCACTAGGTCTCCTCCACCTAGCACCACCAGCCAACCCAAAGCTTCTAACCCCGTCCAAGGCAAAAAGCCTAAACGGAAACTGGTCAAATTGGGATTTTCTCTTAGGGATGAACCTTCATTTGAGGGGGAGTCATTAGAAGCAGATGTACCTTCCCCATCTGAACATCTTTCACCCCTACAACCCCTGTCACCTAAGAGTGACAGTGCTCTCAATCTTGGCTTAGATGAAAGTGTTATTAACTCACCTACCTCATTACATGAGAACATCCTGATAGGCCAGGACCCTGTAGCACTGAACCCCCACTCCTCACCAGAGGTGAATCTCAGGAGTCAAGAAGAGATTCATGCAAAAAGGGCTGCTGCTGCCCAAGGATCCTCACTGGATCTTGGTGTCAGCAGTAACATCAATAAGACCCAATTTGCGGCAATCTTCTCTGAATCAGCACCTAGAAGTCCTTTATTGGAACCAAGGGTTGCTGAAACAGATGAAGAGAATCCCAGGTGCCAAGAAGCTATGGGTACCACTGCTGATCAATCTAGGATTGATAGCTTGGTTTCGTCCAAGGATGCTGGTAAAAAGCCAATTGAGGACAGTTATACACTACCTGAATTGACGAAACTGTACCTTTCTCTCCAAGCACAGGTTGATACTTTGAATGCAACTGTTGCTCATTTGGTGCAAGCTGATCCTATTCAAACTGAAGTAGGTCCTTCAAACCCTATCAGAGAAGCAGATGAAGCTGTTATTGCTGATGAAGTTGATACTGTCAAATTGGGGGAGAAGATGCCCTCAAGGCCTGTTATAATAGAAATTGAAGAAGTTGAGAGGATACCGGCTGAAGTTAGAGCCACAGCTTGTCAAAGAATTGGTGTAAACCCCTTCACTGTTGAAGAAAGTTGGGTGAACATGAAATGTAGTCAACTGATTGCTATTTCTCATTTTGAGGACCCCAACCTCACTGAGCTTGTACAGTCAACCATGCTAATTGCTGGTGCTCTCCTTGAGCACATCAACATGATCACGACACTCCTCAAAGATGTCTGAAGGAGGAGACAAAAACTTGATAGGTGAAGAAGAAGGCACAGAGGTGCTGGAGATTGTTGATAAAGAACCTGAAGTCACCCAACCTTAGGTGGTGACCGAAGGATAAATTCTTGTTCAAGCGGAAGTTCAACCGTAACTTCAACCGGAAGTTCAAGTGGAAGCTGAGCTGAGTGTTCAACCGGAAGAGCAAGGAAGTGAAAGAGCAGAGGATATAGCAGCAACTTTGATTGCTTTAAGTAACACTGAGCCAGTTCAAACTGAAGAACCTGTTCAATCTGACATTGCTAAAACTATTCAACAAGTGACTCAAACTCCTGAAGCTGAGGCTATAGTGAAGATGGTAGAAGATGCCAAAAGGGTAGCAGAAGATGAGAGGCTAGCCAAAGAACGACAAGAGGAATATGATCTGTACCTGCAAAACAGTGTATTTGAGAACTTACTTGAAGAGACAAAGAATAGGTCTTTCAACTGGAGACTAAAGGATTATGATTTTGATGCAGTGACTGAAACTGATAGGCAGAGGTTGATTTCGATTGCCTCTCATTTGCCTAACGGGATGACAAAGAATGATGAGAATTACATACTGCTGAAGAAGGTACAAAGGGCACTGGTGGTTAGAAATGTGAAGAAAGAGGAAGAGGTAGCTCAGATGCAAGTTAGGGAACTTTGCAGCTTGATAGATTCAATCTTCTATGAGCTTAAAGGAGATATTGCTGCTGTCAATCCTAACTTGGTGATGCCTTCACATTCAGAGCTCATCTCAGGTACAACAACTGTAAATGTTAAACCTGAATTTACTGATATTGCAGATATACCACCTCCACCTTCTTTCACTTACAACCCAAACCCAATGCCTATAACAGTTCCATCTATCTTACAGTCACTTGCCATCACACCCTACAAACCTCCCTCCATCTCCAAGAAAGTTGCCACTAAACTTGCCAATCCCAAGTACAGAACTTATAACTTTACTCCCATAGTTCCCCTCAGGAAGAAGCCTCCACCTACCATGGATTTCTCTAATATCTTCCCACCTACTCCACCATCAAGCCCTACACCAGAAGCTGATATACCACCAACACAAACTTCCCTACCTCCAATCACCATCAATGAACCTTCTACCACCATCACCAATCCTACTGAAGCCCAAATTGGCCCTTCTTCATCTGACAGAGGCAAGAGACCTGTTGTGCCAGAATCTACAATTGATTCTGATGAAGAAAGGTTGATAAGAAAAAGGAAAATGATGCATGCCAAGAACAAAAGAGATCAAAGGCAGAAAAGAAAAGCTCCACCCAGAAAGAGACAAATTGTGGGTCGGACAATGGATGAAGCCACCTTTGATTTCACTTTTAAAATGGCAAATGGCACAAATCAAGTGGTAAACGTTCACAAGGCCACTACATATCTTACTTGAAGCTTCGAGAAATTCTGAGTCCCTCAAGAGCTGAGCACATGTTGAGGCTTGTAATTGAGCCAACTGTGCTGGAATGCGGAGTGTTCTACAGAAGCAACTTAGATGATGATTCAATAGAAGAAGAAGAAGAAGAGCCTGCAAGTGAAATAAAGTTTATCATTTGGGAAGAGGAGGAGAAGCTCTTTTATGTTCACAGAGCCGATGGCACCTTCACAATTCATGAGTCCATTTCTGTTCAAGAAGAATGGAGCGAAATGGACTCGGAATCTTTAAAGCATGTTAAGGTGACCAAAACAAACTCAAAAGAGCTGTCTGAAAACCTTGATGCCAACATCAGAACCACGGACAAGTAGGATAAGGAGAAGAAGATTTTTGGGTACAAGTCAATTTTTGAAGATAAACATTGGAATTTGACAGCATCAGCTTAGGGGGAGATTGTAAGGAATATTGCGCTTGGAAGATTTCCGGCTGAATGCCAATTTTGTATAGTTCCGGCTGAAGTTGAAGTTGAAGCGGAATTCTCACTTCAAGCGGAACTGGCAGTTCAAGCGGAAAGAATCAGTTTTGTCCTTTAGCGAATAATCCGGGTGAACTCAATTATCCACCAGATAATGAGTTCAACCGGACTTTTCCTGAGATGTCTTTTCAGCAAGTCCAATCCTGTAAAAGATTCTCGTATGCTTCTATATCTGATTCAAGCCTCTCTCCTAAAGTAGTATGTTGCTGCAAACACGCAAGATATTCCAATTGTCGATGTTTATTATTTTGGTAGCTTGTATTTGACTTTTTAGTTTACGGTCTAGATTAGATCGCATGAGATCAATGGCTGTCATTGATCTCATCAGCACTATATATAGCATAGTTATTTCTTAGTTTACACACATCAGGATCATCGTTGTTATCAGTTCTTGAACAACTTGAAATAGTGTAGCTTTGAGTTAATGCAAATAGTACCGAGTATTCGATACTTTGTTGTTACTATCATTCTGCACATTAACCTTTAACATTATACACAAGAACTTAATATTGCTTAAGTAAAGTGAAATATAACTTTAATTCCGAAGGGTTATATTTGCAAGTAAAGTGCTTTGTTTTAGTTTAACTCTAACTAACAACAATCCTACACTCAATTACAAACTCTCAATGAAGCTCTCTAGAGAAACTCTCTCAACAACACATAGTTAAGATCTAGTCTCTCTCTCCTCTCTCTAACATTCAAAGCACAAGTTCCTATATATACTAGTCTGGTCCGAACCGTGTTCGAACTCCAGGTTCGGCGAGTCCGAACTCCAGGTTCGGACCTGGTTCGGCAAGTAGCTTGAACTTGTATCTTGTTCTTCACATCGTCTCGTTCAGATACTTTACATGACGCACATATTAGGTATCAACACAATGCAAACCTTACTCAACTTCGATAACGAAATTGGAACAAGCTAGAAAGTTCCCAAATTGTTGAAGCTGGAGGATTATCATAATTGGAAGCAAAGATTTTCTGCTTACATCAGCACAAATAATGCCGATTTATGGATTCTAACTCGAAAGCTTACATGCATCCAAATGAAGATGGATATTTTAAACAAATTCACAATTTCGATGCCGCTGAAAGAAAACTCTATGAGCTTGAAGAAAAAGCTTTTGGTTATCTAACAATGGCTTTGCCCACTGAATTGTTGCATCAGTTTAGTACCTGCAAAAAGTCAAAATAGTTGTGGGATACACTATCTGCAAGATGCGAAGGAAATGATCAATACAAGAAGAGTAGAAGAAAATTGCTGAATAAAGAATTTGAAAATTTTCAACACTATGATAAAGAAAATATTCATGCACTTGTATCCAGTTTTGCACATCTGATTAGTGAAATGAAAGTGGTGGACATTGAAAAGACCGAGGAGGAACTGAAAGAGAAATTGATGGAAGCTTTACCAGAAAAGTGGGAGAATTATGTTCTACTACTTACTCATGATAAGTAATATTCCACATTGTCATTTCATGATTTAACCGGGAAGTTGCATGCTAGGGAAATGGAAATGATGACATCAAACAAGTCAACTACTCAATTACAAAATCCGGAATTATATCATGGTCAAAATGCTGCACGTCTTAATGCAAAATCTAAATCCTTTGGTGTTGATTCATCGAACCCACCTCAAACAGCATTTAATGCTAGTCTTAGTTCAGGAAATTCAGCAAATTCATTGAGAGGGTGTAACTTCACTATTCCAAATCATTCAAGTCAGACTTCATTTTCTGCAAAAACACCTGATGAACATTTCGCATTAATTTATGCTCTATTATCTTCATATTATGGATTGCTGAATGGTGGCTTGACAACATCTAATTTGATTGAAGAAGATTTTGATCAGATCGATCCAGATAATCTTGAACAAATGGATATTAATTGGTAACTTGCATTGTTAGCTCAACGAGTCAAAAGATTCAAGAAGAAGACTGGATTCCAAAGTTTAAATCCGGATGGCAGGGTTGGCATAGATAAATCCAAGGCAAAATGCTTCAAATGTTCTAATTTTGGACATATTGCTCGTGAATGTTCAAAATCAAATGCTACTTCATCAAAGTCTCCAACAGCTTTGGTGTCTCAAGTCGATAAACAATATAAATAGGGACGAACTTCTGATCCAATTGCTTTAACTACTATTACTTCTGAAGCAAACACCCAAACATCAAATGAAGGCTATGACTGGTTTGCCGATTTTCTTGATGAGTCTCCATTTTTAGTCAATTCTGCGTTTGTTTTTCAAATCGTACAAAGTGATGATGAAGTTGACATAACTGACTCTGATTCTGAAATGAGTGGTTCTGGAAATAGTGGCTATGAATCGGTTTATGAGTTTTGTTCTCAGAAAGACAAGAAGATCCAAGCATTGATAAAAGAAAATGGGTTGTTGGTTGATGAAAATAAAAGAAGGATAGAAGAATTGGCAAATTAACATACAAAGTTGGAAGATATAATTCAAGAGTTCTCATCTCAAAAGAAACAATTTTCAGATTCTCAAGCAGATATAGTTGAAAAAGAGTTGAAGTTTCAAAGCTTTAAAAAGGATCTTGGACAAAAGTACACAACATTGTCTGAAGTCAATGAAGAGTTAACCAAGGAAGTTGCAAAATGGAAAGCCAAAGCTGAGGATGCTACAAATGTCTTTAAGAATCTGTTTGATAAGTCCAAGATTAACCTTGACTTGCTTACCAAGGCTTCTGATGATTCGGTTGCTAAAATTGAAACATATCAGCTTGATATGGAAAAGTTGTTAGATGAGAAGCTGGAATTGGAAAGAGTAAACAAATTGCAAAATGCAAATTTGGATATTCAGAAAAGAAATGAAGATGAGATGAAGAAGGAATTGTGGGCTGGATTAGATGAGTTGCGGTTGCAAAAGTATGAAACTCATAAAGTGGCAAAGGAGTTAATTACAAGTTTTTTGGCCACGGATGAGAATTTTGAGAAAATGTTTAACAAAACAGTATCACCACCGGGTAGTCTCAAAGAAGGAGTTCATGATTTGAATGACAAGGTCGAGACTGGTGATTATTCTAAGTTTGTTGATTCCAAAATTGCTGAAGAAAAGAATGAGAAGAAAGAAACGATTGCCGAAGCTTCTAAAGTTCAATAGGTTGTGTCTGATTATTCATCTGATGACAAAGAGAAATCTGCAAGTTCTCCAACTTACATTAATGAAACAATTGTTGATGCTCCAAAAGATATCAGCAAGATCAAAGTAGAGTTCTCTCGAGCGGACATAAATCTGGTTCTGAAGAGAAGATAGCTGGTAAACATGTTGGTTTGGGTTTCAAGACCAAGAATGTTAAAGTTGATGGGACTCAAGGTTCAAACCAACAAAATTTGAAGAAAGTCAACCTGAAACAAGTCAAGAAAGATGTTTTTAAAGCTGAAAAATTTCAGCCCGAGATATTTTATAAGCTTAAGGGTTCGGAATAAATATTTTCTGACAATGAATTTGCACTTCACTGTGTGGATTCTCATAAAATAGCGGAGGTCTTTGTCAAATCTGATGGTGCTTCAAAGATCAAGAAGAAACAAACAGCTAAATATTCTTCTGGAGGATCAAATTTTACTCCAAAGAGCCCGACATCCACATGGGTTCATGATCACCACTTTCAGGTATTTGATAAATTTTTATGATCATTTTTGAGATGAACATTTGTGTGAGGCTTTGCAGATTCCAAAACGCAGAAATGTACACAATCGCTTGTGTTACAATTGCCGCCAAAAAGGGCATATGGAAAAAGAATGTCTGGTTTCTGCTGCTTATACATCATGAAGAGGAAAGGTTCCATATGTTTGTAAATCTGCTATGAATATCCGCAACCTACATTTTTCAAAAATCAAGGGAGATTTATTCATCGTGTTCAAAATGTTCCATATGTAGGTTGTACGTCACAATTGAATGTGATCGGTTCATCAAATACTGATTTACCAAAACAACAAAAATGGAAGCCTAAAGTGGTTTCAAAAGGAAACTAGGACACTGGTCGACTAGAAGCAATTCGCTTCGGGTCATTTATAAACTGACGTGTTTGACTAGTGTGCAGGTACTTCTAGACGACCTATCGGTGATTGAAAAGTTGCTGATAGAGAAGTATTCTGCTGATTTAAGTTAAATTACAAGAAATATCAAATTTCAAAAACTAAAATTTTTCTGAAAGCTAAAATTGAAAGGTATCCATGTCGGAAGGTCAATTTTGTTTCTTTTAATATTCCGTATGTAGTTTAGGGGGAGAAAATTGAACAACTAAAAATAGTGTCTTTGTGTTTTTATTAAAATGAAAAATCCATAAATAGACTTTTCATTTTAAGGGGGAGAAAAACGGAAAAATACAAAAAACAATTGAAAAACTTAAAAATACAAAACATTGGAAAATGAGAAATTGTATCTAACATGATTGGGAAATGATGGTACATTGGCTTACGTGTCCGACTAAAGGATAAATTAGATGAAAAAGCCATAAGATCATTGTTTGATGTGCTTGGTAGGCCCGATATTAAATCAGAAAGTATTCAGATGTGATATACATTAAATACTAATGCTTGACCAAGTGGACAACATCTTGAAGCATATGTCAAGATATTAAAAAGATGTGTGAAAAATAAAATGAGAAGTCACTATGTATACATGTGTTCATTTTGCAAAGATTTAAACTTGTTTGATTTTCTTTATTTTGTCAAACGATCGGAGTTTCTTAGTGTATCGAAAGATCAACCTGATTGTTGTTCGTTTGACGTTCTGTTTTATTTTTTTGGTGCTTCGTATAACTCATCGAACTTTCTCTGCGTGTACAGGAGTACCGACCTGATTGTTATTGGGTTATACAATATCAACTTGTTTTATTTTCTTATTTTGTTATATCCGAGGCCTTATCTGCGTATCGAAAGATCTAAGGTAGACGATTTAACGTTCTTATTTCCTTTTTGCATGGAACACAGTTGACTATATCATAAATACAATCACTATGTGTAAAATCACAAGTGATCACAAAGTGTGACATAAAAAGCAAATGCATATCTGAGTATGTTTGCTAGTGTGGGGTATAGTGGTCAAAGCAATCTAATCAATACAATAACATATCCAGATGTTATGAGTGTGATTGTGCATGAGTTTATGATGGACAAATTATACTAGTAATCGACATGACTTATGTGCTGAGGTAATTGAAATTAAAGTGTCGTTCAGCATTTTATGTTCAATATGATCCCAAGTTGTGATCTTTCTCGCAAAAGACAAAAATAGTGTCTGATTCTGTATTGCATTTATATTTCATATCTGAAAATTTCCAAAAAGATTTTAGGTGTGTTTTAGAATAAACTTAGAAAACCAAAAATATTTTAGGTGTGTTTTGATATAAAGTTTCAAAAAGCCATAAATATTTTGTTTCTTATTTGTTTTCGACCGATCGACATGTGATAAGAAATCAAATTTCAAATCTATATCTTGGATTCTCAAAGAGAAGTTTTGCACCAATATTAAATTAATTTTCAAAAGAAAAAGGAAACCGTGTTTCTGTCTTCTAAAATTGCAGGTTATGTGTGTCAAGACTCAAGCATGGTGAAAGGGAGAGTTTAAAGTATCTTTCACAAGTGGATCTTGAAGATCAAAGATGATTCAAGAGTGATCCAGCCATGCAAGCTCTATTTCTGACAAGATATCAAGTCAAAGATCGGATGGAGAAATGTTGAAGATTGAAGACTGAAGTTTTAGTTAGAATAGATACACTACACCTTAAGGGGGGAGTTTGTTAGAGCATATTCCTATGCTACAATGTGTCTCGTGTATTGTATCTAGATTAGGGCGAGCCTGTGAGTTGTAGTGGCAATATCAATGGTGCCGTACCAACAGGTACACCCGTACCAATTGGTCCACCAGTTGGTGCGCAGACCAGATTGTTACTAACTATAAATATTGTGTGTTAGCATGATAGAAGAACTTATGTCATTTCTACACCTTTTATGTCTATGAGTTAGAGAGAGAAACCAGAAGAGAGCTTCTGTTTGTATCTTCAAGTGAATCAATACAAAATGTCTTATTTACTTTCTTGTTTCACTACATTGATTGATTCACGCAGTAGTAAGATCATATCTCGGTTTTACAAGTCCGAACTGGCAGTTCGCCTCTAGTTTGGATCAGCACAATCTTGCATCTTTGTAGCCTTTTGTCTTGTATTTGGTACTTCACATGACGACCTAGAATTATGCACCAACAAAATCCCCCTCGACATGTGTGCAGTATTAACTTTAACATAAACCTTGTATATTCAATTAAACTCTTCCTCAAATTAACGATGAGCCTGATGTCAAATACTTGACATTGTAGCACGTGTAAACCTCTTTATCAAAAACTTCAGAAGACTTAAAGTTGTATTCCGTGTTGATCAATCGAAAAGAAATAAGAAATAAACTCTTTTTGATTTTCCAAAACTTTATATCAAAACACACCTAAAATCTTTTTGGTATTTTTAGATATTGAAAAGTAAATGCAATACAGAATCAAACACTATTTTTGTCTTTTGTGAGAAAGATCATGACTTGGGATCATATTGGACATAACATGTTAACATACACTTCAATTTCGATTATTGTAGCACAAAAGCCATGTCGATTGCAGATATAATTTGTCTAACTTTAAACTCAGGTAGAATCATACTCATAGCATCTGGATATGTTAAGGTATTAATTAAACTTGCATTGACAAGTGTACCCCACACTATCAGACATACCCAGACATGTTTTTCTTATCGCATTTTCTGATTTCACTTGTGATTTATCACATAGTGATTGTATACATGATATAGTTAGCTGTGTTCCATGCAAAAAGAAATAAGAACGTTAAATCGTCTACCTTAAGGTCGATCTTTCGATACGCAGATAAGGCCTCGGATTTAACAAAACAATAAAATAAAAACAAGTTGAAATTGTATAACCCAACAACAATCAGGTTGGTACTCTCGTACACGTAGAGAAAGTTCGATGAGTTATACGAAACACCAAAGAAAATAAAGCAGAATGTCAAGTGAACAACAATCAGGTCGGTTCTTCCGAACGCACAGAGAAAGTCTGATCGTGTGATGAAATAAAGAAAATTAAAGAAGTTTAAATCTTTGCAAAATGAACACATGTATACATAGTGATGTCTCATTTTCTTTTCACATATCTTTTTCTTAATATATCTTGAGATACGCATCAAGATGTTGCCCACTAGGTCAAGCATCAGATTTAGTGTATATCACATACGTAAACTTTCTGATTTGCTTAGTCTACCTAGCACATCGAACAATGATTTTATAGCTTTTTCATCTAGTTTACCATGAGTCAGACGATGTAAGCCAATGTACCATCATTTCCCAATCATGTCGGATACAATTTCTAATTTTTCAATGTTTTTGACTTTTTGCATTTTTCAATGTTATTGGATTTTCAAATTTTCTCCTCCTAAAAATGACAAAATCTATTTTTTAGATTTTCATTTTTAACATTTGAAAAACAACACACTATTTTTGTATTTTCAAAAAGAAGCTCCCCCCCCCCCCCTCAAAATGAGACGGAGTGAAAAACAATGAAAATTTATCAACCAACACGAATACTTGCATTTTAGCATTTTGAAAACAAAATTGATTTGAAAAATCAATTTAAGTTATCACAGATATTTCACAATCATCAATTTTTCAATCACCGAAAGGTCTTCTTGAAATACCTGCTGACACCAAATAAAACATTATATGCTCTTGGATTGACTCGATTCAACAGTGTCGGGTCGCCCGGTGTCTTCCACATGGTCGCTGTTGGCCTTAGATCAACTTTTGGTTTCCATTTCATTTATTTTAATTTTTGACCAGAACCTGAAAATGTTTCAACCGGCGTCTTTGATGAAGACGACTTACTAGTTGTTTTAAGTTTCGGGGACCATGTTTCATAAAAATTTTTACCATTTTTATCCACATATTTAGCATTTTTATAAACGTATGCAGTCGTCTGACAATTTGCAGCCATATGTCCAGGTCGACGACATACATAGAAAATTCTTTCACGAAACTTTGGTGAGAATTTGAATTAATTCTTTGGTTTCCAACTATGATTCACATCATGAGAATCGTAATAACCAAAAGAATGAATCAGAAGCAAATGAATCAAAGAAATTATCAGAAGAATCATACCTAGGAGATAATCGTGTGGTAAGTAGTAAGAACTACTATAAGAACCTCCCGAATGACAATGACCATTTCTTGATGTATACCCATTTATGTTCGTCTGATGAGCTTGCTTTTGCTGACTTTGAACATATTTAACAGATTGTTTCTTTGGTTGTTGTTGATGTTGAGGATCAGACTTAACAACAACTTTCTTATGTTTCTGTGGTGTCTGTTGCACTGAAACATCCTTGACTTCATATCCCAACCCTTTGTGCTTAAACCATTAAATTTTTGATGACTCGACCTTAGGATCAGAAACATTCCTTTCATTAGCCCTTCTTGTAAATTTAGCTTTAATATCCTTCAGCTTGTTCTCATGAATTAGAGATTTATCAAATTCAGCTTTAGCTGAAGTACTAACAGACTTCTTACTTTTATCAAAGATCTTCTCGTCTTCCAAAAATGATGAACCAGCATCAAACTTTTGGAGCTTGTCCATTGATAACATTCTTCTTCCCGGACTTTGAATTTTTCTTTTTCTTTGCTTAAACCGGTGTTGCAAACTTTGAATAACCATGCATTTCGCCATTTGGATCAATAGAAGCAGATGGAATACTTGATATGTCAACCGGTGACGGAACTTTATGTAAATCATCCTTAATGCTTTCTTCATTCTTTTCCAGTTTGTAAATGTAATTCAGAAATGTCGGTGACAAATTGCAATTCTTCACTTGTCTTTGCAAATCAAGAATCTCAATTATCATTTCTGAAATCTTCACTTGAGCATCCAACAGATCTTTCTGAGAAGCAATGAATTGTTCCGACAACTCATTATATTTATACTTATGTCTTCTCCTCAAGTCACATTCTTCCAAAACTTATTCAGTAATCTTATCACATTTCTTCTTGAAATAACCAATACCTGTTGTTAAAATTTCGTTCTTTTATTTGAAAAGAACATTTTCATCTCGAAGTTTTGAAATTTCTTCTTGAAGACTAATTACTTTCTCAGCAGCTTCAATAGCAATCTGATTAGCTTTCTCATATTTCTGTTGAACATGATAAGCCTTTTCGAATAAAGCCTCAAAATCTCCAACAACGTCTTTAGCTTCAGCTTTCGCTTTTTCACATTCTTCACTCAAAACTTTCTTTTCTTTCAACAAATCCTAATTAATCTTTTCTTTCACACTAACAAAACTTCATTCTGAACTTCTTCTATGTCACTTTCATTCCCTTTATCATATATTACGCAAAAACTTGTTTCAGAATCAGAATCAGTTACACAACCATGAATTTGTTCCGTCTTGAACATAGTATCACAATCCTTTTTGTCTAACAACTCATTACTTTCTGATTTTAAACCACTAGATACTGAATCATATGATTTTGAATCAGTAAAATCCGAGTCATCTTTCATGCTCTGGATGTGTGCACAAGTCTCACCTTTTTCTTTTAATGCATTCCATTTATCTAGCAGTGTAACACATTGTGATTTCAAGACATAAATCTCTTGAAAGAGCAGTTTTGATAAGGTCTCTGGCTTTTTCTTCATTATCTGTATAAGCCTTTTCTTCTAGAGAAAGATGTCGATGAATTATTACATCTCCTCTTGCATCAGTAGGCCATTTCAATTGCTTATCGCTTATCTTCCAGAAATCTTTGAAATGTTTGTTGATGTAAATTTCAAAATCAACTTTCCATTCATGATAATCTTCCCATTTCATCTGTGTAGGTATCATAGGACTAACTTATGATGCACTCATTTTCAAACAATTTATGAAAAATCAACTCAAAGTGCTTGAATCACTCCTTACCAAAACCGAAAACCAATACTCCAAAAACTTCAAACCCAAAAAGAAGGTCTTAGAAGTGGATTTTGGGGGTCAAAACAGAGGGTAGTGGCATTAGGCTCGTAAAAGTATAGATCTCTCCGAGACGGACGTTTTGGCTGGTATTAGCTCCGGTAAAAGGGCAGCAGAGGATGAGATGCTTGCCAAAGAACTACAAGAGGAATATGATCTGTATCTGCAAAACAGTGTGTTTGAAAACTTACTTGAAGAGGCAAAGACTAGGTCTTTCAACTGGAGATTAAAGGATTATGATCTGGAAGGAGTGACTGAAACTCATAGGCAGAAGTTGATTTCGATTGCTTCTCAATTGCCCACCAGGTTGACAAAGAATGATGAGAATTACATCCTACTGAAAAAGATACAAAGGGCACTTGTGGTTAGAAATTTGAAGACAGAGGAAGAGGTAGCTCAGATGCAAGTTAGGGGACTTTGCAGCTTGATAGATTCAATCTTTCATGAGCTTAAAGGAGAAATTGCTGTTGTCAATCCTAATTTGGTGATGCCCTCACCATCAGAGCTCATCTCAGGTACAACTACTGTAAATGTTAAACCTGAATTTTCTGACATTGCAGATGTATAACCTCCACCTTCTTTCACTTATAACCCAAACCCTATGCCCACAACAATTCCATCTATCTTACAGTCACTTGCCATCACACCCTACAAACCTCCCTCCATCTCCAAGAAAGTTGCCACCAAACTTGCCAATCCCAAGTACAGAACATATAATTTTACTCCCATTGCTCCCTTCAAGAAAAAGCCTCCACCAACCATGGATTTCTCTGATATCTTCCCTCCTACTCGACCTTCAAGCCCTACACCAGAAGCTGATAGACCACCAACACAAACTTCCCTACCTCCACTCACCTTCAAAGAACCTTCTGCCACAACCATCAAACCTACTGAAGTTCAACACAGTCCTTCCTCTCAATCCTCAAAGGGGAAAGCTCCAAAAGAAATAGAATCAACTGATGATTCTAATGAGGAAACCAAAATGAGAAAAAGAAGACTGCTGCATCACAAAAGAAAGAGAGAACAAAGGCCAAGGAAAAAAGGCCCACCCTGGCAAAACAAAATTGTTGGGTGGACAGTTAAAGAAGACACCTTTGACTTCAAATTCCAGTGCCTAAGTGGGACCACCAGAGTAGTGAATGCTCATCTTGCCACCAGAATGCTTGACATCTCCCAACTATCAGATATCTATGCTAAATTGCAAGGGATAATGAGTTTGTCCAGAGCTTAGCTCCTGCTGAGAATGAGCATAGAACCAAAAGTGCTCGAGCATGGATTGTTCTCTGAAACTCAGGTTGATGAAGATACTGAAGAAAAGACAACTAGTCCGATAAATTTGTGATTTGGGAAGAAGAAGAAAAACTCTTCTATGTACACAGGGCAGATAGCAGTTTCACAACCCATGAAGCAATTAATGTTCGATCAGTGGAATGAACAAAATTGGGAAGCTCTACAACATGTTAAGGTCACCATGACCAGCATGAGTGTTCTCTCAAAAGATGTTAATGCAGGGGTTAAGTTCTTTGACAAGTAGGTCAAGGAGAAGAAATTTTTTGGGTACAAGTCAGTTTTTGAAGATAAACATTGAAGTTGAAGAATAATTTGACAGCATTAGCTTAGGGGGAGATTGTAAGGAATATTGCGCTTGGAAGATTTCCGGCTGAATGCCAATTTTGTATAGTTCCAGCTGAAGTTGAAGTTGAAGCGGAATTCTCACTTCAAGAGGAACTGGTAGTTCAAGCGGAAAGAAGCAGTTTTGTCCCTTAGCGAATATTCCGGGTGAACTCTATTATCCACCAGATAATGAGTTCAACCGGACTTTTCCTGAGATGTCTTTTCAGCAAGTCCAATCCTGCAAAAGCTTCTCGTATGCTTCTATATCTGATTCAAGCCGCTCTCCTAAAGTAGTATGATGCTGCAAACACGCAAGATATTCCAATTGTCGATGTTTATTCTTTTGGTATTTTGTATTTGACTTTTTAGTTTACGGTCTAGATTAGATCGCATGAGATCAATGGCTGTCATTGATCTCATCAGCACTATATATAGCATAGTTAGCTCTAGTTTACACATCACTATTATCCTTGTTGTTATCAGTTCTTGAACAACTTGTAATAGTGTAGCTTCGAGTTAATACAAATAGTGCTGAGTATTTGATACTTTGTTGTTACTATATCTCTGCAAATCAAGCTTTTACATTATACACAAGAACTTAATATTGCTTGAGTAAAGTGAAATATAACTTTAATTCCGCAGGGTTATATTTGCAAGTAAAGGGCTTTGTTTAAGTTTAACTCTAACTTTTAACGATCCTACAGATACTGATGAAGAAATCACTAAGCATGTTGCATCAGTAAATCAAGAATCACCCTCTTCAACAGAAATACCAGAATTAGTGCTTATGAATGAGTTTAGTCCTTTCAACTTTCTTAAGCCTAATTGCAGTCATGAATTCCCACCTTCTTATAACTCCAGAGTATTAAAATTCATCTTCTAGAGAATGTTATAGGAGAAGTGGAAGCACCTGTACTTACAAGAAGCAAATCTCCGGGAGCAAACATTTTACATGCATGTTTCATGTAAAAAGAATTTTTAGGTACCCAAAAGGACAACCAAAGCTTGGGTTGTGGTATCCAAAAAACCAAAGACTTCAACCTGTAGGCTTTTACAGACAGTGACAATGGAGGATGCAATCTTGACAAAAAGTCAACATCTAGTGGATGCTAACTTCTTGGCGACAGACTTGTCTCATGGCAATGTAAGAAGCAAACTTGTGTCTTAACATCTACAGCGGAGGCAAACTACATTGCAGCTTCAACATGCTATGGTCAGGTGCTGTGGATTAAAAATCAGATGATGGACTATGGCATCAACTTCATGGAAACTACTATGTATTCTGAGAACACAAGTGCCATCAGCACCACCAACAATCCAGTCAAACATTCGAAAACAAAGCACATTGAAATCAACGTATCATTTCAATAGAGATTGTGTTGAAAAGAAGGTAATTAAACTTCATCATGTTCCAACTAAAAATCAATTGGGTGACTTATTTATAAAAGCATTTGATGAGGCAAGATTCTTCTACCTCATCACAGCCATAGGCATGATGAACCTTGATTAAATAATATCTTATCAAAACATTTTTTAATTTTTTTGATCCATCTCTTGAAACAGAAGAAAATAAACTTTTCTTCCTAGGTAAACTCCTTTGGAAGAATCTGTGTAGAGCTCACCCAAGATAACTTATCTTGGGTAAAAACCTTTTAAAAAGTCCTTAGACCACAACATTTCATGTATAAAGTGTTCCGAGGTAATCTCACCCGAGATAAATTCATACGGATTAAATAACATCACTCGAGATAGTTATCTCACCCGAGATAACTATACCCAAGGTAATATTATATATATCGGATGAAGATATCCCACCCGAGAGAACCTCCACCGGGTCAATAGGATGAAAAGGGTAACTCCTGTGAAGATTCTCTCGAGGTAATTTCACCCAAGATAATATTTTACCTAGGTTCTCAGCAAAATTATTTTGCGAGATAAGTTTTTTACTGAAAACTTAAGAAAGGGTTTTCTTCTTGAAACAAATATCCAAGCAGGTTGTCGATGTGATAACGGTTGGTCCAAGGAGAGTATGCCACATCATTCCACCTTTTTTTCTTTTACCAGAGCCACTTGCACTTTGTACAATAACCGTCCCTTCCACAAACCCCATTTAAATAAAATTGTTGTAACCTAAAACCCACGATTCCACGATCAAACAAATTAACTGCACTCATTTACTCAGTGAATCTCTCACATACTTCCAAACCTTCACTTTCTTTTTTTGGGTAAAGGGTTACCTCGGTGATTCTATATATATACCACAAAAGAGAACAAGTAACAAGGAGATTCCTTGCTAGTTCATGCTTGGGACACACCCAGAGCATGTAAACAAAGAAAACAAACAAAGACCAAACAATGTTCATTTCTTCCACATGTATCCCAGGTTTTTGCAGCACATTCTAAGATGTTTAATACCAAATTTGAAAATTTCAAATAAGCTTTGTTTCACCCAAGCTTCATCCTGGTCATGGATAGATCACCCAGGTTCGGGTCCATAAGCAGTGACAATTGCCCTATGAAGACTCGCTTTCGCTACGGCTCCGGTGGGTTCCCTTAACCAAGCCACTGCCTATGAGTCACCGGCTCATTCTTCAACATGCACGCGGTCAGAGCCCCAGGCTCCTCCCACTGCTTGGGATCGAGCTTACGGTTTCATGTTCTATTTCACTCCCCGATGGGGGTTCTTTTCACCCTTCCCTCACGCCTTTCAAATAATTAAAATAGCAAAGGCTATACAGGTAGGGACACTGACCATCCCATACCTATGCCTAGACCTCCTGTGGGTGCACCAATGGTGCAACCACAGGTAAAGCCTGAGCCTTTTGCTCCAGTTGACAACCCTACTATACCAGTAAGGTTGAACCCCCAACTGCAATCCTTCCTCTTCCAAACAACTACCACTCAAAAAGAGTAAGAGACATTCAAAATACATTAACATCTCTGCCATTTTAGCCCCCACCAACGATCCAAAAAAACATGAGAAAGAGGTACCGTTGCAACCCATAGCCACCCAAGCTTCAATACCTACCAAGGACAAAGTTCCTAGGCAGAAAAGAGCCAAAAAGGATAGCCAAACAAAAGGTGATTCTCCAAACGGAGATGACCCTATAGGTCTGAATGTACACCCTTCATTCACTAGTAAAAATCCAACAAGACCAAGCCAAATTACACCTCAAAATGAAGGTGATGACATTATCTATACCTCTTATGATACACCTTCTCCAGAAACCTTATTAACATGAGATGTATTGAAGAGCTTCAAGGAAAACTCACCCCAACCACACTTTGGTAAGGAGTTCCACCATAGGAGTATAGACATGGCTGATGTGAAAAGGGCTGCTGCTACACTTGGTTCCTTACTGGAACCAGTGAGTAGTGGTAACATTAATAAGACCCAATTCATGGCAACTAGATCATCTTGTGACCCAAAGGTACCTTTAGTGGTGCCCGAGGAAAATGAAGGTTTGTCTGATAATCCCAGGAGCCAAGAAAACTAGAGTGAGGGACATGATTAAGCTGGGATTGATGGTCCTTCTTTGCTCAAGGATACTGGTTTCAAACTAGTGGAGAGCAAGCTCTCACTAAATGAATTGACGGTTCTATACGAAATTTTACAAACACATTTCACTTTGCTTTCACATACTGTGAAAATTTCAGGGTGAAGAATTGAAGTAATTGAAGCATCTGCAGCTAACTTCTACAAAAAAAAAGGTGTTACCAGAAGTGAAGAATCAAAGTCTAAAGCCACCATTCCCCCACAAGGACTTGGCACAAATAAAGATGTTGCTGCCAAAATGGAGGGGTATAGGGCCTATAAGAAGAAGACATTACTGACTATGACTGGTACACAAGAGTGCCTAAGGAGGTTAGACTAGGATTATTCAACTCTGTGGGAAGAGAACCTTTCACTATAGAAGATGCATGGAAAAGGGTCTCAGTGGCCAACATTCTTGTAGTAGCTCCACAACAAGATAACCTGAAGGAACTCTTTCTCTTTACTATGAATCCTGCTTCTATCAGGGAAATTCAAGAAATAATAGAGAGAGATTTCATCACCCCTGAACTGAGGGCAATTACTGAAGAAGAAAGAGTTGACCTAGATAATGAAATATAAGTTTATGGACGATGATGATGACGATGATGATAATGATGGAAAGAAATATGATGAAGAGGTTGAAAGTGTTTTGAAAAAAGGCACTGCTGATAATGACTAGAATATCCGAAATAATCCTAATCCACTGAAAATGTGTACAAAATTGATATGGACATTGCTGATGAACAAATAGAAGAAGTTCTGAAGGACTATAAAGATTTGATAGCTCCCGAGGTAAATAAAACCACAGTTACCCTGAAGACTGAAGAAGTTATCTCGGGAGAACACATTGCTCCGGGTGAACAATTTACCTCGGATGTGAATGTTATATCGGGAGAACCCATTATCTCGGAACTTGCTCCGGTTCATATTGCTGACAAGTTACCTTGGAGGTGATAGTTACACCGGAGGACGAAACTAAATCAGTTATGTTCTTCTCAGCAGGTGCAGATCAGCCAATTAGGTTTGAGTTTACATAAGCAAACATATGGGAAGAAGTTGAAACACTAACATGTGAGGTAAAGATCAATCCACTGCCAAAAGATGTCATAAGAGCTGCCATCAGCAACAAAGTCATAACCTACCCTACTGATAATCCCTCCCAACCTTGGAAAAGGTAAGAAGAAAATGACAGATGATGAAGTTCTACAGGTAGAATATGAGAAAAGATTCAAACCTGCCTACGAGAATGTGGAAACTCCTGAAGATAAGAAAGATTGTTCCTCAACTATTTTTATTCCCATTCTTAACAGGTACGAAGAAGATCTTAATGGGAGAAGAGAGTGTGACAAAGCTTTGAAAAGAGAATTCAATGAAAGGATGTTGAGTCATGTTGCTCAGTTAAAAGACTTCAGCGAATTGAAAAGAAGAAACAGAGAAGGTGTGAAGATTCCTGCAAAATTATTTGCATCTGAGAATACAAAAGCCACAAAACCCGTAAAGCTTCTGGATGGGCAAGAAACCATCGTTCTTGTTAATGATGTAAGTATGATTAACTCAGTACTAGCAGCAGATTTAATGGCAAGAATGGACCAGGAAAAGATAGACAGAGATATAGCTAAGGCATTTATGCTTCAAGATAACATGAAACTTTATCAGGACAATGAAGTTGTCTTTGCTATAATTAAAGAAGCAATAAGAAGATCTATCAATGAAAGAAAGGAGAACTTAGACCAAGCCAAAGAGAAAATGCATCAAAGTTTTGCAAAAGAAGCCAACACTACTATGAACAAAGATGAAAACGCTGGAGCGTGTGGATCGGTTTAGTTCGACATCAATAACGTGATTAACAACGAGAACAAGCAATGTAAATAAAACGACTCAATCTCATTAACCAATAGAACGATTACA
>JBCNJP010000027.1:100150462-100236641 GCA_039602395.1 Deinandra increscens subsp. villosa
GAAAAGAAGAAAATCAGGCTTGCTGCAAATGATGCCAACTGGGAACTGCTGAAAAGTTGGAGAGACATAATCTTAGCCAGAGTATGGGTCACCCCTAAAGCTATAAGCCTAACCTCTGCTAATGATTTATGGGAATTAATGTCTATCCTAGTAGAGGAAGAAGGTAATCTCAAGTTGAACCAAAGACCTGAAGTTGACAATATCATTCATGAGAAGTTGAAGACTGAAGAAACACATAAATAGCTAGAGCTCCTCTCTGAAAACCAGAGGAGACAAGAGCTCTCAAAAGGTAGTTCATATAGTTCTTAGGGGTAGGAAAGAACTCGGTAAATCCTTATTCTTTGAACACATTAAGAGATAGGTATGACGAGATAAGAAAGTAGCAATCCAGGATATCCGGAAGAACAGGAATTCCTAGGCCTCCAGCAGCTTTCTCAGGTACACTTTCTCCTTCTCCTATACCTATGAGTCTTATTGACTCACTTCTTGGAAATTCACCATCAATCCCACCTACTCTAGACAAATCTCCATCATCCCTACCAAAAGAAACCCACCCAGGGCCAGCAGACCTCAAACCAAAATGCCACCCTCTAAAAGGCCCAAACCATCAAAATCCATTCCACCTAAATTCAAGGCTAACAATTTCACACCCATTGAACCTCTCACCAAAACCACACCAAAACCCACAACATAATCATATTTACCTCCTTCAATCCAAAAATCAACTGAACCCATCACACAACCACCTTTTGCACCACAATCCTCAACACCCACTAAACCCACCAACCCTTTAAACCCACAAAAAAAAAACAGGTACTTCAAGAAGAAGAAAAACAACGGAAAAAAGAAAAATATCTCAAGTTGTTTCCTCTAGCTCTGAATCTTCTTCAGATAAGAAAGAATCTGAAAATCAACATGTTGAAAGAAGAAGAATTATTTCTTGGTAGTTTGATGAAGATTCTAACATCTACATGTTCACCACAGGCACCAATGAAGTTCTGAGACTCAGCAGTGATGAAGCTCTCAGGTACCTTATCTTATTTAGAGCTTGGTGATGTGAGAAATCTGGCTGGTGATTGTAGAAGACCAAGTGCTCAAGAGCAGTCCTTGATGCTGAAGATAAGGATGCACTTTGACACATTTGTAAGGGGAAACCTCTTCTGCTAAACCTATCAAGTCCCACTGCCCTGTCACATATATTGAATTGGATCTTGTTGATGATCGCTACATAGTACATCGAGCTGATGGATCATTCACAAGACAGAGGGAGTTTCATCCAGCTGAATGGAATGATGCTGATAGACAGAAAATACTGGAGTGCATGCTCAAAAATAGACTGTTCAGATTTGATATGGGGAGAAATCCAAATGAATAGTAGAAGAAATCAGTTTTATTGAATATTATAAGTGTTTTTGAATATTTTGAGACCTTTTCTATTTATTAAGTTTTTTCAGAAGATTTTGGAAGCATCATCTTAGGGGGAGATTGTAAGGTATTATTTCTCCTGAAGAAATGATGCTGATCAGCTTAAGTAAAGTTATCTCGAAAGGCTTAGAAGACCCGAGGTAACCAAGTATCTAGTACGAGCAAGCTACCCGACATAAGTTACCTCGGGAGAATTTTATCTTGGAAGCACAGTTTTTATCTCGGACAGTGGATGTGCCCGAGATAACTCGAGTCACTGTTAAAGCATATACCTATGCTATGATGTGTCTCGTGTATTGTATCTATTTGAGCGTGTCTTAGAATGTGTTGTAGTGACTATATCATAGGTGGCGTACCATATGGTCCGGCGGACCATATGGTCCGACGTACCACGTGGTACGCTGAGTAGTTAGTCACTTAGTATAAATAGTTTGAGTTAGAACTAGTTGAAGACTCTGAGTCATTCTACACCTTTCTGTGTGTTTCTAGAGAGAGAAACTAGAGAGAGTTCATTGTAATCTCAAGTGATTCAATAACAAATCTCGTATTTACATCCGTGTTTTCTACGATTGATCAAAGCATGCAGTAGTAAGATCGTATCTCGGTTTAACAAGTGGTATCAGAGCATTTGGTTACTCTACTGCTGGATTTTTGATCAATTTTTGGAACTTTAGAGAGAGAAAGTTTGGGTTTAGTAAGTTTTTTTTCAATTTCTTCCAATTCTGAGTGATTCTGAGGTTAAAAATGATTTCTGGATGTTCCTGAAGTGTTTTCGCATCATACTGATCTAGTTTCTAGCTTCAATTGTCAAAATTTGTGAAAATCAGTCGATTTCAGCTTCATCTGCGTCTGGTCCGCTGATAGAACAACTGGTCCGCTGACTGGTCCGGCAGGAAAGCTTCAACGAACTGGTCCGTGACGGTTTTGGGGTACCACATCTGGTCCGCTGGTTTATTGGTCCGCCGTACCACATTTAATCTGCATCTGGTCTGCTAGTTCAATTCTGGTCCGCTAGTTCAATTCTGATCCGCTAGTTCATTTCTGGTCCGCTGAATCTCATCTAGTCCGCTGGGTTTTTATCTGGTCCGCAGTTTAACACTGATCCGGAATCTGGTCCGCTGAATTTGGTTTTGTCCGCTGGCAGAAAAGTGACCTTCACTAAAACTGACGTAACGTGAGAACCGTAAAGAGTTACGGGAGCTAATACCAGCCAAAACGTTCGTCTCGACGAGATCTAGACTTGTACTGCCTACAGCTAGTACCGTCCAGTTTTGACCTCCAAAATCCGCTTGGAAGACCTCCGTTTTTGAGTTCGAAGTTTTTGAAGTATTATTTTCGGTGAAAAATGTCTGATTTTCAAGCATTTGCAGCTATGCAAAGCACGGTACAAGCTATGCTCAATTTTGATAATGAAATAGGAACAAGTCAGAAAGTTCCTAAGCTGTTAAGTTGGATGATTATCAAAACTGGAAGCAACTTTTTTCTGCATACATTAGCACAAACGATATTGATTTATGGATTCCAATTCAAAAGTTGTATGTACGTCCAACTCCAGATGGTGAGTATAAGGAAATTCAAGATTTTGATAAGGATGAAAGAAAAAGTTATGAGCTTGAACAAAAAGTTTATGGTTATCTTACCATGGCTTTACCTACCGAGTTGTTGCATCAATTCAGCACTTGCAAGAAATCTAAACAATTATGGGATGCTTTATCTGCTCGATGTGAAGGAAATGACCAATATAAGAAGAGTAGACGAAAAGTGTTAAACAAGGAATTTGAAAATTTTCAAAACTATGAAAAAGAAAACATTTCTGCTCTTGTTTCAAGGTTTTCACATCTGATTAGTGAGATGAAAGTGGTTAAAATTGAAAAGACAGAGGAGGAATTGAAAGAGAAATTGATGGAAGCATTACCGGAAAAGTGGGAAAACTATGTATTATTGCTTACTCATGATAAAGAATATTATGCATTATGATTTCATGATTTAACCGGAAAGCTTCATGCTAGAGAGATGGAAATGATGACATCAAACAAGTCAACTGCTCAATTCCAAAATCCTGAATTGTACCATGGTCAAAATTCTGCAAGTATCAATGCAAAGTCTAAATCATTTGGTGTTGACTCATCAAACCCACCTCAAACAGCTTTTGTTGCTGGTTATGGTTCAGAAAATTCTGGAAATTCATCAAGAGGATGTAACTTCACTATTCCAAATCATTCAAGTCCAACTACGTATTCAGCAAAAACACCGGATGAGCACTTGGCATTAATCTCAGCCTTGTTATCTTCGTATTATGGATTGTTGAATGGTGGTTTGACAACATCTAATCTGATTGAAGAAGATTTTGATCAGATTGATCCTGATAATCTTGAGCAAATAGATATCAATTGGCAATTAGCAATGTTAGCTCAAAGAGTTAAAAGATTCAAAAAGAAAACAGGTTTTCAAAGTTTAAATCCAGATGGCAAGGTTGGAATAGATAAATCCAAAGCAAAATGCTTCAAATGTTCTAATTTCAGACATTTTGCTCGTGAATGTTCAAAACCAAATGCCTCTTCATCCAAGTCTCCAACAGCTTTAGTTTCTCAAGTTGATAAACAATATAACTGGGGGCAAACTTCTAATTCTCCAATTGCTTTAACTGCTGTTGCTTCTGAGTCCAATGAAGGTTATGATTGGGATGCTGATGTACTTGAAGCATTTGAAAAAGCAAGAACATCGAATAAAGGCTATGATTGGGCTATTGATGAACCTGATGAGTCTGCATTTCGTGCTTTGATTGCTCAAGTTGTTCATAGTAATAATGAAGAAGAAGTAAATGATTCTTAATCTGAAACAAGTGGTTCTGGAAATAGTGGTTATGAATCTGTTTGTGAGTTTTGTTCTCAAAAAGACAAGAAGATTCAAGCATTGATAAAAGAAAATGAGTTGTTGGTTGATGAAAATAAAAGAAGGATAGAAGAATTGTCCAATGAACAGCAAAAGTCAAATGATCTAAGTCAAGAATTGTTTTCTCAGACAGGAAAGTTTTCAGATTTTCAAGCAGCGATTGTTGAGAAAGAATCAAAATTTCAATATGTTACACAAGAATTTGAACAGCAAATTACAAACTTATCTGAAGAAAAGGCTGAATTAGTCCAAGAAGTGAAGAAATGGAAAGATGAAGCTGAGGATACTGCAAAAGATTTTCAAAATCTTTTTGATAAATCAAAGTCTAGACTTGATACTCTTACTCAACTTTCTGGTGATCAAGCTACTAAGATTCAATCTTATCAGACTGATATGGAAAAGTTACTTGATGAGAAGAGGGAGTTGGTTAGAGTGAACAAGTTGCAAAATGCAAATTTGGATATTCAGAAAAGAAATGAAGATAAACTCGAGAAGGAATTGTTGGCCGGATTAGATGAGTTAAGATTGCAAAAGTATGAAACTAATAAAGTGGCAAAGAAGCTCATTGCAACAGAAAAAGAGTTGGGTGAAGCTTATCAAAGAGTTTTTGAATTAAAGATTGAAGTCATTGATTCAAAACGTCTTTTGAACAATGTTACTAACTCACAATCTTTTACAAGTTTTCTAGCCAAAGATGAGAATTTTGAGAAGATGTTTAACAAAAGCGTGTCACCACCAGGAAGTCTTAAAGGAGGTGTTCATGATTTGAAAGAAAAGGATGAGACTGTTGATTATTCTAAATTTGTTGGTTCCAAATCTGTTGAAGAAAGGAAAGAGCACAAAGACAAGAGTGCTGCAACTTCTGAAGTTCCAAAGGAGTCTAGTTCTTCATCTGATGACAAAGAGAAATCTGCAAGTTCAATTAGTGACATTGATGAAACAATAGTTGATGCTCCAAATGATATCAACAAGGTTAAAGCAGAGTTTTCTCGTCTTGCAAAGAACGGACATAAACCGTCTGGTTCAGAAGAGAAGGTTTCTGGAAAACATACAGGTTTGGGATTTCAAAAGAAGCAGGTTAAAGTGCATGTTTCAAAGGTACAACAGCAACAACATTTAAAGAAAGTTAATCTGAAGCAAGTCAAGAAGGATGTGTTTGAAGCTGACAAAATTCAACCTGAGAGATTTTATACACTCAAAGGTTCAGATCGGATATTCTCTGATAAGGAGTTTCCACTTCATTGTGTGGATTCTCAGAAAGTTGCTAAGGTCTTTATTAAAACTGATGCTGCTCCAAAGACCAAGCAGAAACAAACAGCCAAATATTCTTCTGGAAATTCAAATTCTACTCCAAAGAGCCCGACTTCATGGGTTCATGATCATCGATATCAGGTATTCGATTCCTTTTATGATCAATTTGGAGATGTTAATGTTTGTGAAGCTTTGCAGATTCCCAAACGGCAAAATTTAAACAATCGCTTGTGTTATAATTGTCGACAAAAAGGGCATATGCCACAAGATTGTCCGGTTTCTGCTGCTTTTACACAAAGAAGACAACAGGTTCCCTTTGTTGGTAAATCTGCCAAACAATAATTAATTGATGAATATGGCAGAGTATTTGATGAATATTCACAACCTACATTTTTCAAAACCCAAGGAAGATTTATTCCGCGTTTTCAAAATGTTCCATATGTAGGTTGTTCGTCACAATCAACTGTGACAGGTTCATCAAATACTGGATTCCCAAAACAACAACACTGGAAACCTAAAGTGGTTTCGAAAGGAAACAAGGACACTGGTCGACCAGAAGCAATTCGCTTCGGGTCATTTATAAACTGACGTGTTTGACCAGTGTGCAGGTACTTCTAGAAGACCTATCGGTGATTGAAGAGTTGCTGATGGAGGAGTATTCTGCTGATTTACCTTAAATTACATGTGATATCCAATTTCAAACCTGAAATTTTTCTGAAAGCTAAACCTCAAAGGTATCCATGTCGAAAGGTCAATTTTCTTTCTTTTTACATTCCGTATGTCTTTTAGGGGGAGAAAATTGAAAACCAAAAAATAGTGTCTATGTGTTTTTGTTAAAATGAAAATCCAAAAATAGAGTTTTCATTTTAAGGGGGAGAAAAATGGAAAAATGCAAAAACATTGAAAAAGGAAAAATACAAAAACATTGAAAAATGAGAAATTGTATTCGACATAATTGGGAAATGATGGTACATTGGCTTACGTGTCTGACTCGTGGATAAATTAGATGAAAACGCCATAAGATCATTGTTCGATGTGCTTGGTAGGCTCGGCATTAAATCAGAAAGTATTCAAATATGATACATATTAAATACTAATGTTTGACCAAGTGGATAACATCTTGATGCGTATCTCATGATATATCAAGAAAAAGATATGTGAAAAAGAAAATGAGAAGTCATTGTGTATACATGTGTTCATTTTGCAAAGATTTAAACTTGTTTGATTTTCTTTATTTTGTCAAACGATCGGACTTTCTTTGCGTATTGAAAGATCGACCTGATTGTTGTTCGTTTGACGTTCTGCTTTATTTTCTTTGGTGTTTCGTATAACTCATCGGACTTTCTCTGCGTGTACGGGAGTACCGACCTGATTGTTGTTGGGTTATACAATTTCAACTTGTTTTATTTTCTTATTTTGTTAAATCCGAGGCCTTATCTGCGTATCGAAAGATCGACCTTAAAGTAGACGATTTAACGTTCTTATTTCTTTTTGCATGGAACACAGTTAACTACATCATGAGTAAAATCGTTATGTGAGTAAATCACAAATGAAATCACAAAGTGTGATATAAGAGAAAATACATATCTGAGTATGTCTGATAGTGTGGGGTACACTGGTCAAAGCAAATCTAATAAATACTAATAACATATCTAGATGTTATGAGTATGATTGTGCCTGAGTTTAATATGGACAAATTATACCAGTAATCGACATGACTTGTGTGCTGAAGTAATTGAAATTGAAGTGTAGTTCAGCATGTCATGATCAATATGATCCCAATTTCTGATCTTTCTCACAAAAGACAAAAAATAGTGTCTGATTCAGTATTGCATTTATGTTTTATATATGAAAAGTACAAAAAGATTTTCGGTGTGTTTTGACATAAAGTTTCGAAAAGCCAAAAAGATTTTATTTCTTATTTGTTTTCGATCGATCGACATGTGATACGAAATCAAATTTCAAATCTATATCTTGGATTCTCGAAGAGAAGTTTTGCGCCAAGATTAAATTAATTTTCAAAAGAACAGGAAACCGCGTTTCTGTCTTCTGAAATTGCAGGTTATATGTGTCAAGACTCAAGAATGATGAAATGGGGAGTTTGTTATATCTTTCACAAGTGGATCTTGAAGATCAAAGATGATTCAAGAGTGATCCAGCCATGCAAGCTCTATTTCTGACAAGATTTCAAGTCGAAGATCGGATGCAGCAATGTTGAAGATTGAAGACTAGAGTTTAGTTAGAAAATAGATACACTACACGTTAAGGGGGAGTTTGTTAGAGCATATACCTATGCTATGATATGTCTCGTGTATTATATCTATGTGAGCGTGTCTTAGAATGTGTTGTAGTGACTATATCATAGGTGGCGTACCATATGGTCCGGCGGACCATATGGTCCGGCGTACCACGTGGTACGCTGAGTAGTTAGTCACTTAGTATAAATAGGTTGAGTTAGAACCAGTTGAAGACTCTGAGTCATTCTACACCTTTCTGTGTGTGTTTCTAGAGAGAGAAACTAGAGAGAGTTCAATGTAATCTCAAGTGATTCAATAACAAATCTCGTATTTACATCCGTGTTTTCTACGATTGATCAAAGCATGCAGTAGTAAGATCGTATCTCGGTTTAACAGTTACCTCGGTAAGAAGAGTTATCTCGGACAACTTGACTTCTTCCACTTGTCTCTGACATATCTCATCCTGCTCTTTGCATGACAAGAAACTGGCACTTTATCTTCTAAACTAGTTTATTATTATTCCAGTTCATGTATCTTTACTCGGCGGTCAAGATGATCGTTAGAGAAATCAAGGGCTCTCCTTGATTTCTTAGGCACTATAAATAGACACTTGTAATCTGTTAATTCCAAATGTGTGTAAATCACTCGTGTACGTACTTCGAATCATCAAGTTTTAATATAGTGCCCAGTTTTACTCATATCAGTGTTGTACTTGGTTTGTATTCGATTTCATCTCGTTTTACTTTAATAGAGTATAAGAGTTAACTTGCTTCCACATGGTTAATTCTAAAGTAAAATCTTTTAATTGGTTAAACTCTGTAACCTGATTTCAATCCTACAAAGTGCTTATGTTGTTGTATACCCGAAGGTGACTCTCACTGCCCCACTTTACTCTTTTTCTTTTGGGGGTGAGAACATGCAAAGTTACTTACTGTTTTAGACAGCGTTCATATTTCCAACATATCACATGTACTTGATTTGTTTACACCAAAAACTAAAGTTCTTACTAATTGAACCGTTAGTAGTGAATAGCGATGAAATGTTGAGTAGTACTACTGGGGATTGACAACCCGCTCAGTGGTGCATGAGATGCACCACCCGACTGGCGGTTGTACAGAGAACAATATTAGTCTAAATGTATCGTTGTTTTGGTGGGACACGGGGAGGGCAACATGCGTAAGGAGAATTCTTGTAACATAACTGTCAGCCTCGGTTGCGAACTATCTAGTGACATGAACAATTCCAGCTAGCTACCTAAGATATGAAAATATGGTATAAACTTTACAATTTATCTATGGACTTTAACCTACTGTGTCCATAGGCGGAAAAACATTACTGTGAATATCAAAACATGTTAACTCACCAACCTTTGGTTGACACTTTTTCTTTAAACATGTTTCTCTTAGGTCGCAGGTGTCCGAGTATCACGAGTATGTATGCATGAGTCCTCCAACTCTGTCATAGTTTATGTATAAATTACTTTTCTTCGGTTGATAAGGTTTTGTTTATGCTTCCGTAAACTCATATTTTATGTTTTAATAAAATGGAGACGTTTTTATCTTAAATTGTTGTTAGGTGTAACTAATGGACTGGGATCCCTTTTTTATCACACCCCACGCTTTAAACTCCTTTAGTGTAAATTAGGGGTTTGACAATTAAAAGGTGTGTTCCTCAATGGTCTTATTTGGGAAGAGGGGTATGTCTAACAACCCCGTGGTTTGTCGATCCGCAATTTCCTGGTCGGGTGTGTCGTCTTGACAAAGCCTTATACGGTCTACATCAAGCCCTGAGAGCTTGGTATGAGACTTTGTCCACCCATCTGCTTGATAACGGTTTCAAGCAAGGTCAGGTTAACTGCACTCTTTTCTACAAGAATTTTGTGGACGACTTGCTGTTGGTATAGGTTTACGTTGACGATACTATATTTGGGAGTACAAAAAAAATGTGCAAGGATTTTGAGTCTCTGATGCAAACGAGATTTGAAATTAGTTCCATGGGGGAAATGCAATTCTCCCTCGGTCTACAAGTGCACAGCCTGAAGCCGGGATCTTTATCCATCAGACGAAATACCTTCATAACATCTTAAGCCAATTCAAAATTAAGATTGTCGGATCCCAAGTACCCAATTTCCCATCAATCATGGCTTGTCACTGGATGGATAAGGTAAATGTGTTGATCCAACACTTTACTGGGCAATGATTAGATCTCTAATGTACTTGTCGAGCAGGGTAAATGTGTTGATCTAACTACCGTCGCTACATCAACTGCTGAGGCAGAATATATGGCTTCATCGAGTTACTATTCCCAGGTATTGTGGATTCAGCAACAGCTACGCGACTATGGTATGAAGTTCACTACTACCCCTATCTATATTGATAATTTGGCTGCTATCTACATATCTAGGAACCCCGTCCATCATTCAAAACTAAACATATTGATATTCGATATCATTTTATAAGAGACTGTTTTGAAAAGAAATGATCGTTATCGACTAAATCACACTGATTTCCAAAAAGCTAATCTGTTTACAAAAGCATTTGATAAAACCTGATTAAATATTTTGTTACAGATCCATGGCATCAAATGGCTAAATGACAGTTCATCGGTTGGTTGATCATTTTACTTTTCTTTTCTTCTTTACAATTTTCAAGATGAGATGAGGAGACGGGATGATGAGAATCTAAGAACATCTATAACAAAAATGAAAAAATCAAATGATTCATTGATTATTGCTGAATGATTACAACGAACCGAATGATTACAAACTCGTCATAGGAAATCCACGGTCACATTGGGTTGAGCTGAAACCCAATGTGTGACTCTCTCTCTCTCTAGAATGGTGCTCACTCATTCTAAGAATCATCACACTTACAAATGAGCACACTCACCCTATATATAGAGAGCCCATGTGCTCACTAGCCCACTAACTAGTAAGACACAAAAATAAAATGAGCTTATTACAAATAAACAACTAAAATAAGTTATTAATAAAATCAAAGTTGATTTTATTAACATGAAGCTTGACTCGCTCGAACCGATCTCCCGTTGACTTTTATGTTGACCGTTGACCCGAACGGTTGACTTTCAAGAAAACGTCTTCGGTCCAATTTGCAAGCCTCGATCATCACAACCCGCGTCTCTGAATCAAATCACAATGGATTCTTCAACCGAATTATTTGAGAATAGATTTGATGGCGTCAGTCACACATATTATTAGTTCCAATAATTCCCCCTTGACGCTGTCAAATCTGTCATACTGGTGAAGAACCGCTCTGTCGTACATCTTCAAAGAATAATTGATAAACCGGAATCCTTCTGTTGTAAAGATTCCCCCTTTGAATAAGATTTTTCTGTTCTTGTTGCTCCAGTTGAGAGCCAAGTGCTGTAGTTCACTCGGTTCACACGGTCGGGTACAATACTAAGAATGTTGAACGTCGGAGTCAAAATCGAAACAAATCGAATCTGATAAACCAATCAATCACTAAAAATGCTCCAACTTCTGATAATCGACCCGATAATCCAAATCCATAGAGGTTCCCCCTTTTCTCTAGATCCCTCTAAAAACATCCGATGCGGAAGCGGAAAATCAGATGCAGAGAGTGGAACCGTTCCGCTCAGTTCCGAAGAGAAAACGGTACAAAAATCCTGAAATCGGACAATCTTGCGAAAAACCGGAAGCCGGGTGCAGCTAGTTGTGAATGATCCATAAATACTGAACTTGTTCCGCGTGACTGGGTTGGATGCGAAAATAATGTCAAATCGGTGGAAAAATTAGATCCCGAGCGTAAACGCAAAATTTATTCATAGTCGTAGTCTTCGTAATTTTGGCGAAGAAAATCGAGCTCGGAAAAATATTCCGTGAAGATTCCTGAGTCAAACGGTGGAATTTGGAATGAATCTGAGAAAACCGTCAATTTTATTCAAGTAACGGGCCTTTCGTTAGAGATTTAACGGAATATTCCAATATTTAACTGAGATTCCAGTTAATTCGGTTAGATGACATCAGCGCTGCATCAGCTAAACAACTTGGAGTGAGACATAACGAAACAGTGTAGGATCGTTATAAGTCAGAGTTAAACTTAAACAAAGCTCTTTACTTGCAGATATAACCTTGCGGAATTAAGTTATATTTTACTTTTCTTAAGCAATGTTGAATTCTTGTGTAATGTAAATGCTTGATTTGCAGAATAGTAGTAACAACAAAGTATCAAATACTCGGCACTATTTGCATTAACTCAAAGCTACACTATTACAAGTGATAACCACATTGTGTAAACTAAGAGGTAACAAGCTATATATAGTGCAGATGAGATCAATCACAGCCATTGATCTCATGTGATCTAATCTAGATCGTACATTACAAAGTCAAATCTAAGCTACCAAAAGAATAAACTTCGACATTTGAGATGACTTGCGTATTGACAGCAACAATCTACTTTTGGAGAGCGGCTTGGGCAGATGTAGAAGCATACGAGAAGCTTTTGCAGGATGGGACTGCTGAAAAGACATCTCAGGAAAAGTCAGGTTGAACTCATTATCTGATGGATAATCGAGTTCACCCGGAATATTCACTAAGTGACAAAACTGTTTTTTTCCGCTTGAACTTGTTGTTCCGCTTGAAGTGGGAGTTCCGCTTCAACTTCAACCGGAATTGACAAAACTAAAGTTCAGCCGGAATTCTTCAAAACTTGAAGTTCCTTACAATCTCCCCCTAAGCTGATGCTGTCAAGTTATTCTTCTAATTCAAAGTTCATCTTCAAAATTGACTTGTACCCAAAAATTTTCTTCTCCTTAACCTACTTGTCGAAGGCCTTAACCCCTGCATTCACATCCTTTGAAAGATCACTCATGCTGGTCATGGTGACCTTAGCATGTTGCAGAGCTTCCCAATCTTGTTCATTCCATTGATCTTGAACATTAATTTCTTTATGGGTTGTGAAGCTACTATCTGCCCCGTGAACATAGAAAAGTTTTTCTTCTTCTTCCCAGATCACAAACTTTATTGTACTGGTTGAGTTTTCTTCAGTGTCTTCATCAACCTGAGTTTCAGAGATCAGTCCATGCTCGAGCACTTTTGGTTCTATGCTCATTCTTAGCAGGAGCTCAGCTCTGGACAAACTCATTATCCCTTGCATTTTTGCATAGATGTCTAATAATAGGAAGATGTCAAGCATTCTGGTGGCGAGATGAGCATTCACTACTCTGGTGATCCCACTTAGGCACTGGAATTTGAAGTCAAAAGTATCTTCATTAACTGTCCACCCCACAATTTTGTTTTGCTGGGGTGGCCCTCTTTTCCTTGGCCTTTGCTTTCTTTTTCTTTTGTGATGCAGCAGTTTTCTCTTTCTCAATTTATTCTCCTCATTGGAATCATCAGTTGATTCTATTTCTTTTGGAGCTTTTCCTTTTGAGGACTGAGAAGAGAGATCAGGTTGATCTTGAGTAGGTTTGGAGGTGGTGGAAGGTTCATTTATTGTGAGTGGAGGAAGGGAGGTTTGTGAGGGTGGTTTACTGGCTTCAGGAGTTGGGCTAGAAGGTGGAGTAGGTGGGAAGATATCAGAGAAATTCATAGTGGGTGGAGGCTTCTTTTTTAAAGGAATGATGGGTGTAAAGTTGTCGGTTCTGTACTTGGGGTTGGCAAGCTTGGTGGCTACTTTCTTGGAGATGGAGGGTGGTTTATATGGAATGATGGCTAGTGACTGTAGAAGGGATGGAACAGATGTAGGAATGGGATTTGGGTCATATATGAAGGAAGGTGGAGGAGGGATATCTGCATCATCAGTGATCTCAGGTTTAACATTTATATGAGTTGACATACCTGAGGTGAGTTCTGAATGTGCAGGCATCACAAGCTTTGGGTTGACAGCACCTATATCTCCTTTTAGCTCATGAAAGATTGAATCAATCAATTTGCACAGTTCTTTGACTTTCATTTGAGCTACCTCTTCTTCAGTTCTTATGTTTCTGACCACAAATGCCCTTTTGACCTTTTTCAGCAGAAGGTAATTCTCATCACTCTTTACCAGCTTGGTAGGCAATTGAGAGGCAATAGAGATTAGCCTTTGCCTATCGGCTTCAGTCAGAGCATCCAAATCATCATCCTTCAGTCTCCAGTTGAAAGACCTAGTCTTTGCTTCTTCCAGTAAATTTTCAAATATAGAATTTTGCATGTATAGATCAAATTCCTCTTGAAGTTCTTTTGCTAGCCTCTCATCCTCTGCTATTCTCTTGGCATCTTCTACCATCTTCTGTATAGCTTCAGCCTCTGGAGTTTGAACCACCTGTTGAATTGTTTTAGGAAATTCAGCTTGAATAGGTTCTTCCGCTTGAGTTGGTTCTGTGCTCCTTAAGGTTATGGGCGTTTCAGCCATTTCTGCTATCTCAGCATTACCCTGTTCTTCCGGTTGAACCACAGCTGGTTCAGCAGACCCATTAACACCAAAAATTGAGTTGCCAGGGCCAAAAGTCTCCACCTGGGCAGTTGATTGGGTTTCCGGTTAAACGATAGCTTCAGCTTCCATAAATACTTCCGCTTCAAGTTCCGCCTGAACTTCCGCTTGAACAGTAGATTGATCTTCAGTCACCACCTGAGGTTTGGTGACTTCAGATTCTATGTCAGCAATCTCCAGCACCTCTGTTCCTTCATCTTCACCAATAGGATTCTCATCTTCTCCTTCAAAGAGTGTAGCAACTACAGTGGTTGCAGTGCTATCTTCAGTTGCCTTGTTGTGATCACTGGCTTTTTCAGCCGGAAAAATGACATCTTTTAGGAGTGTAGTGATCATGTTGATATGCTCAGGTAGAGCACCAGCAATCAACATTGAAGATTGAACAAGCTCTGTGAGGTTGGGATCCTCAAAAGGTGAAATAGCAATCAGTTGACTGCATTTAATGTTGGCCCAACACTCTTCAACATCAAAGGGATTTATACCGATCCTTTGACATGCTGTGGCTCTCACTTCAGCCAGTATCCTCTGATCTTCTTCAATTTCAGTAATGACAGGCCTTGAGGGCATCTTCTCCCCCAATTTGACAGTATCAGCTTCTTTAGCTATTACAGCTTCATCAGCATCTCTGTGAAGGGTTGAAGGACCTGCTTCAGCATCAGTAGGATTAGCTTTCACCAGTTTGGCAACAGTTGCATTTAGAGTATCAACCTATGCTTGGAGAGATAGGTACAAGTTCGTCAATTCTGGTAGTGTAAAACTGTCCTCAACTGGCTTTTTACCAGCATCCTTGGACGAAACCAAGCTATCAATCCTAGATTGATCAGCAGTGGTACCCATGGCTTCTTGGCACCTGGGATTCTCTTTATCTGTCACAACAACTCTCGGTTCCAATAAAGGAACTTCAAGTGCTGATTCAGAGAAGATTGCCGCGGATTGGGTCTTATTGATGTTACTGCTGACACCAGGGTCCAGTGGGGATCCCTGGGCAGCAGCAGCCCTTTCCGCATAAATCTCATCAAAACTCCCGAGATTCACCTCCGGTGAGGAGTGTAGGTTCAGTGCTGCAGGGTCCTGGCTTATCAGGTTGTTCTCATGTGATGTGGTAGGTGAGTTAATAACACCTTCACTTAAGCCAAGATTGATAGCACTGTCACTCCTGGGTGATTGGGGTTGAAGTGGTGAAATATGTCCAGATGGGGATTGTGCATCTGCTTCTAATGACTCCCCCTCAAACGAAGGTTCGTCCTAAGAGAGAATCCCAATTTGACCAGTTTCCGCGTAGGCTTTTTGCCTGGAGCGGGGTTAGAAGCTTCGGGTTGGGTGGCGGCACTAGGTGGAGAGGACCTAATAACCACTTGTCGCTGTCTTTTAAAAAATCTCAGGAGGAGTTTCAGTGGAGGAAGTGGCAGTGGTAGATTGATTGTGAGCTTTCCTCTTTTTGGATTGAAAAACTTTGAGTGAAGAGGAAGCTGGGACAGATGTGGGATCAGATACTGTTAGGTCTACAGTTCTGTCATCTGGAGCCTGGAGCTCAGTTGCTTCTACAGTTTCCGGTTGAACCTCTATATTAGCAGGTTCATCAGGAAACTGCCTTGGAATTGGTAAGGGATGGTCAGTGTCCCTTCCAAGAAATGGAGATTTGTTTAAAGCAAGGTTGGAAAAAGTTTTCTCATTCAGAAGTTTTTGATGCAAAATTGTACCAAGCCAAATTATTTGGGGTTACTCTTCTTTGAGAATGTAAGTTAAAAATCTAGGATATAGGTAAATATATTCAGAGTTGACATTTGATTTTAGGGCTTGAAAAATGAGTTTGGAAAAATTAAAATTTTCACCTTTTACTATAGCACTAGTAATGTACCCGCGCGTTGCGGCGGCGACAGCTCATAGGGCGTTATTCGTCATTTGTTCGCTTGTTTATGGGGGCGCGACAATTTACATCGCGTTATTCGTCATTTGTTCGCTTGTTTATGGGGGCGCGTTGCGGCGATGACAGTTTATAGCATGTTATTTGTTGTAACTTTTTCAGTTGTAACTTTCTCAAAATGCTGACTATAACTTTCTCAAAATGCTGACTAACAGTACAACTAACAATTAAATGATACCTTCATGACAAACAAATATTTTATAAAAATGTGAATGTAGTGGTCGAATTGAATTTGAATGTCAATCTGGACTATAATGGGAATCAAGATATAAAATTTTAATGTAATATGAAGAACTGAAACAACGATTAGTAAATAAGACAAACAAAGTTTGTTTTTGAAGTTATTTTAAATAATCAGAGCTTGGCATGATTAGATTATTACCACATAAGATTAATAGAAGACAATTTATAGCGCGTTATTCGTCTTTTAGTTAATACCCGCGCGTTGCGGCGGCGAAGACAATTTATAGCGCGTTATTCGTCTTTTGTCCGCGTGTTGCGGCGGCACGAGAATTTACTATGTGATACTTGTTTTTTATGTACGCGATGTGGCAACGGTGACATTTTAGAACACGGTACTTTTTTCTAGTAGGAGCCCGCGCAATACGGCGACAAAGACAATCAACAAACGCGGTACTTGTTTTCTATTAGTTTATCAAATCTCTTATGATATATTGTATTGTACGTCTGTTACTTTTCTCATTCGTAACATCAATGGGGTTAATTCTTTGTTTACCACTTTTAAATAATGATGAACGCACGAATAAGGTTGAACTGGTCACAATTTTCACATCTATGTATCAAAATATATATAACATTATCAATTATTAAACTTATACACTTTAAGTTTAAAATGTTCACGTGAGTACATGTAGTATAAAATATACATGTCGTAAAACATAATATATGAATAGGTAGTACAATACTAAACATCTTTACATCCCCGATTTAAACTGATTTTAATCTACAATAGTCTTTTCTTTACATCCCGGTTTAAGTGGCTAGCAAACCGGATCTAATTGTCGAATCAATTTGTAAAAGCAACCATTTACATCTGAATGTTTGATAATTTCTTAATATCTTATAAAATCCACCTAATAAAATATTAAATCAGAATTTTCATAAATTCAAAAACATATCTCGTGCAATGTTGAATGCGAAATGCAACCTCAAAATAGGCATATAATAATATTAAACCAAAATGGTCTGGTCAAAGATAGCTTTCTTGCTGGCAACAAACCATAAGTAGATAAGATACCAAAGTAGACCATGAGCACATAAACACATCAAAAGTACACCAGACCTTTTACTTGAATACCTTCACAACAACAAGCAGCATAAATCATAGATTTCAACCTACAAAACAAAAAAAAACTACAAAAAATATAATAATAATTAAAACTCGGTTGCAAATTTCTATATGAACTTAGACCATAAATTTATAAAGAACAGTTTTTTAGTATATTAATCATAAATAAGAATAAACAACCCAATTCTTATGTCTGAACCTCTAATCGCTTTTGGAGTTTACTTTTTATTTTAAATTTTGATGTTTTTAACAATGCTAGTCTATTGACCCATTTTGACTTTCAATTGCATTTTGAAGAAACTACAATTCCTAACCATTTCTAATAATATGAGGTTGTGAATTAGATTAAGATATTTTCCTTTTGCTTTGGGATACAAACGTATCATGACAACCAAGTATCAGATAGAATTCCGTAAAAGAGGGAACCTAAATAATCAATAATCCCTAACTGAACTATAGAAATGTGCTAACTGAATAAGAGGGTTAGAAAACGTGCTAACTAAACAAGGGGGTTAGAAAACGTGCAGGTCCATTTTAGGACAATATTGGTTACAACAATGACAAAACATGGTCACTGCTAAATCATGCATGATTATTAAATTATTATGACAATTCTTCATTCTATATTTCTTCCCCGAATTGCCATAAGGGTGTTCACCCCATGGTTTAAGTGAAGGAAAATCCTAACACTACTTTGGCTGTTGTGGTTTAAACAGAAAAATTGGCATGCAGGTGATCAGATTATTTTCTAGAGCACAATTCAAATTTGTTCATTCAATTTTCCTCTATAAATTCACAACTGATAAAAGATTAGAAGTGAAAATGTGATTAAACCAACCAACAAGTAATTGACAATTCTCAACATAATTCCGTGTTTACATAGCAGTAATCAAAACCCAGTGAAAAAAATAACAAACTTTATCAAACAAAAACAAAAGAAATAAATTATATACCTTTAGAGGAACTGATTGTGTTCTTGATTGTTAACACAACAACGAAAAACCTCCAAAACATCACTAAATTGCAATTCTAGTCCAGATTCCCTAAAATGTGTCACTCATATCTCAAGGCATTTACTTTCAGGTAAAACCCAAACATTAACAACTCCCCATGATTTTTCTGATGAAAAGAAAGAATACAAAAAACTAACTTCGGTCCTCCTAGGACATACCCCATGAAATAAAAACACCAAATCAGGAATTGGTTTTTTACTATGGCCTAAAATATGAACAAAACAAACTTGACAAACTTCCAGCTCAAAGTCACCATAATTGATCTGTAGTATAAGAAACAATTTCACAAAAGTGATCCTTTTTGTAAATAAAAGATAACCCAAATAGACTATACATTTTATATTATGGGCTGTTAAATCCGAAAAGAACATAATGAAAATTATATCTATGGCTCATAAAGCTAATTAGTTACCTACTCCATGACTGTAGTAGCATTTTGATTGCTCCTTGTGCTAGTATTCACAATATTAAGATCTGTTGGAACTTGACCAGACTTCATAGCCTGACCCACCAATCAATGGTTAGTATATCAAGCAATCAGTATTGGAGATTTAAACATTTTCAAATACATTTATTTTATGATTGATATATGCTTATAAGGAAATATCAATATAAAAAACAAATGCAAATGAATCTGGAAATGTTAATAAGAACAAATTAACAGTGCATACCTGCACAAAAGGGTAAATTAAAGTTGCAATGGTAACGAAAACCATATATGCTCTTGGTGGGATCCTGGAACTGCTAGACGAAAACAATGAACAGTGAACACAACTTCATTGGGTTTCCACACCACTAATTATATCTTAAACCTGTTTGAAGTTGGTGAAGCAAACTAATCGTAAAAGATAACAATGAAATAAACATACCTTTGAGTTTTTACATCAGTTAAAATGGAGGATAGCAGATTTGACACCTTTTCTTCTTGAAGAGCTAGCATACCTTTTATGAGCCAAGAAAAGTAAAAGAACATCATGAACCAGAAAATCGAAAATTTATGTCAGTTGTATAGAAATCATGAGCTAAACATACCTTTCAGAAGGATGGCAGATTTGACGGATCTTCGAAATACATGAACTGCTGTTGAATCGAGAACTGCTCTTTAGAAGATTTGTCGGATCTTTGGATTGCTCCTAAAATTTGATAACTTGATGTCTGATCAGAGAAAACGTAGTAATTAGGGATGAAATCGATTGAGACAACAAGGTGTGTACCGTCAAGCCTTCGTCGATCTGAAGCAAGAAAGAAAGAGAGAGATAAAGGAAGAGTGGGAGATAAAGATAGGGCCAAGCTGTGTAGTGTGTGGTTCTTGTTAAAGGAAGAGTGGGAGAAAATCGATTTCCTATAAAGCCTGCTCTTGATAAAGTAAACGTCTGCTCCCTGCTCCCTGCTCCCGATAAAGCAGATGTCAATTTGAATTTCGAATTCAAACAGATTGAAATATGGCCCGCTAAAACCTTTATTTTTTTAATGGCTTGTATGACTTGTACATGCTGCTTCCATTATTTGCTTTAGAAAATTGTACACCATGTATGAAAACTTGTACCTCTTAATTTTCACTTGTACCTTATGCATAAATAAGTTGTATATCTTAAATTTTCAACCACTTGATAGAATATGCATAATAAGATAGTATAGATAGAAAGCAGAAGCTTGTTCGCTGGAGAGCTCGTCAAATCCTCCCTTCTTCGGAGACAAACACACCAGAATGGTGTGTGCTAGGAACCTCCACTTGTATGGTAACTGCCCTTTCTTGATGGTTTTGCTCTGCAGTGAACAACCGTAACCAAGGTTTCTGAACAAACGGAGATATTTGGTGTGATCAACCGTTTCATATCCACCTTCATCCCTTAATTTCAACAGACTTCGCACCTTGGCCTCATCGATTTCCACTTCCTTCCCTTGAACAGTTGACACAATCGCTTCACTACCATTTGCCCTCTCAGTAACCCTAGCGTGTGACCAAAAATCCTCGAGTACTTCTTCAAAATTTCTGCTTCGACAGTAAGTGCATGGTGAAGATGAGAACTTTTTATGAAGTCAATCATTCCGTTGTAGATGTCGGTTTTGCTCGGTGGCTCTAGATACGCCACAAGATTGTGTTCTACTGGAAACTTGGAGTCACTTACGGGCCTTTTGCCACTTGCCTTCCCCTTAGGAGCCATAGGCGACGCAGGTTGACGGTTTACGGAGGTTTATCGGAGAGGGTTTGAGATAAATTTGGAGTAATTTCGGAATGGGAATGATGGAAATGGGGAAACTGACGGTAAATTAGGGCTTTTTACCTTTTTCAGTGCTGACGTGGAGGAGAGAGATTAAAAAGCGACGGTTCAGAGACTGATGGGATAGGTGCTTTATGGGTTATACGGTACAACTGGTTAAAGCATGTCATTATCCAAAAGTTAATTTACTGAAACCTCGGAGTTTAATCAGTTAAAAATTTAATGGGTAAATAAATGTATATCCGCTTAGAAAATTGAGCCTTCCGGGTAATTAAATGAGACGTTGACTTTGTTGACCCGGAAGTTCAAGTGGAACCCATTTTCTCCTTTATTTTAAAAACAAAAATTCTTCCGTTTGAACATCAAGCGGACAACTTTTCCACTTGAAAGAATTGTTTTCAAAATAAATTTCCACATCAATTTGAAGCATTTTTCCGGTTAAAGTTCACCCGGTGAATTTCAAAAGTTATCTTCTCAGGTTGAATCTGAACTTGAATCGGAAATCCAAAACACATGATTTTTGAAAATTTGTGTTAATTATTCATAGCTTTATCAGCAGTTACAGACTATGAACTTTAATGTTGTCTGATTAACACTAAAGATTTTCAATTTCATTTTCTTTTTGTATCAAGAGACGGGCTCTTTGAGCACATGTCCCTCTTTTTATTAAAATTGTGAAAACAGTTTAATCAGTCAAAGTTCATCATACCAATGGCACTAATGAGGTAGAAAAATCTAGCTTCATCAAATGCTTTGGTAAACAGGTCAGCCAATTGTTGATCTGTATGAACTTTGACCATTCTAATCAAGTGTTTCTCAGCACAATCTCTAATAAAATGGTACCTGATATCAATGTGTTTTGCTTTTGAGTGTTGAACGGAGTTGTTTGTGATTGAAATGGCACTGTTGTTGTCTGCAAGGATAGGAGTCTCCATGAACTTGATGCCATAATCCAACATTTGATTCTAGATCCATAGGACTTGACTGCAGCAGCTTGATGCAACAATGTATTCAGCCTCAGCAGTAGAAGTAGACACGCAGGTTTGCTTCTTGCATTGCCAAGACACAAGTCTTTCTCCCAAAAATTGACATCCTCCTGAAGTAGACTTCTTATCCAAGTTGCAGCCAGCATAATCACTATCAGTGTAAGCTTTGAAGGAGAAATCTGAGTTCTTTAGATACCACAACCCAAGCTTTGGTTGTCCTTTAAGGTATCTAAATATCCGCTTCACAGCTAACATGTGTGATTCCTTTGGTTGACACTGGTATCTAGCACTTAAACAGACTCTAAACATGATGTCAGGTCTGCTGGCTGTGAGATAGAGCAGTGATCCAATCATTTCCCTGTAGAGGTGAACATCCACTGGTTTCCCACTTAAATCACTGTGTAACTTATGAGAAGTGGAGATGGGAGTTTTTGAGATTGAAACAGACTACATATCAAACCTTTTTAGCATATCTTGAATGTATTTGGAGTGATTCAAGAAAATTCCATTTGCAGTTTGCTTCACTTGCAAGCCTAAGAAGAAGTTCAGTTCTCCCATTGAACTCATCTCAAACTTAGAGTGCATCAAACTTTCAAACTCTTTACATAAGGCAGCACTGGATGAACCAAAGATGATGTCATCAACATAGATTTGTACCATCAAAGTATCTTTGCCATCAGATTTCACAAACAGTGTTTTATCAATAGTTCCTCTCTTATAGCCATTCACTAGGAGATAGTTTGAGAGTGTCTCATACCATGTCCTAGTAGCTTGCTTGAGACCATATAAAGCTTTAATCAACTTGCAAACCCTGTTGGGGTAATGAGGGTCTTCAAAGCCTGGAGGTTGCTTGACATACACATCTTGTTACAAAAGATCATACAGAAAAGCACATTTAACATCCATTTGAAATACCAGAAAGTTTTTGAATGCAGCATAGGCAAGAAATATTCTGATTGCTTCAAGCCTGGCTACAGGAGCAAAAACTTCATCATAGTCAATGCCTTCTTCTTGTTTGCAGCCTTGAGCTACAAGTCTGGCCTTGTTTTTTATTACTATTCCCCTATCATCCTTCTTGTTTCTGAATACCCATTTAGTTCCAATTGGTTCTTCACCTTCAGGTAAGTCAACCAATTCCCAAACCTTCTGTTTATTGATCTGAAACAGTTCCTCTTGCATTGCCTCTACCCAACTTTCATCTTCCAATGCATCATTGATCTTTGTGGGTGCTTCTTGAGACAGATATGCACAGGGGCGGATCCAGTTGGTTGCCACCGGGTTCCCGGGAACCCAGTGACTTTCAAATTTTTAGTGTAAATATATATAATACTATTAGTAGTGAATCGATATTTAAAAAATGAGAGTGAATCCTATTTTCAAAACTCTTCTAGGCGAACTGGCAAGCGCTCCGCATATTAACGAAAAGGTCCTGGTTCGATATTCTGCTCCGTCCGTTTTTTTGTTTTTTAATTTAATATATATAATACTAGTGGAGTAGAAATATATAATACGGGAGTGAGAGTGATTAGCAATATCCCTTTTAACGCAACTGGTTCTTGCCTTAGCATTCTAACAGCCATGTCCATTGTTCGATTCCATTGTTCGATTCCAGCCTCCGTCGTTTTTGTTTCGTTTTATTAATTCAATATATATAATACTAGTGAATTAATATATAAAATAAGAGTAAAACCTATTAACAATATGTCTTCTAGACTAATTGATTCTTGTTGTGCATTCTAATGAGTAGAACCCTGGTTCAATACATCATACTTGGCACCTTCTGTTTGTTTGTTTTTTTTTGTTTAACATATTAATAACTTATTAACTAGGGGTTTTTTTTACTATCCCCGCTCAGTCTCTCCGCGTATACTAACGAGCATGTCTCTGGTTCAATAATGCAACGATTTCAAACGATGAAAACTTGTAAGCAACAATTATAGGTACAATATTTTCTTTAATTATTGTAACATATATTCGTATTGTTATTGTGTTATCGACCTTAACCGACCTAAACCGATCAAACCAAAATTTTTGATATTTAGTTGTTAGAATCCGACCACCAAAAAAGTTAGTGAACCCAATGAAAAAAATTTCTGGATCCGCCCCTGGATATGCAGCATGGAGGCAAATGTTTGCATCAATAGATTTGCTTCTTGTCAGCACAGGAGCTGACAAGTCTCCTATAATGTTCTTCCTTGGATGGTTCTTTCCAATTCTTCTATCAGGAAATAGTGGAAATTCATGGCTTCTCCCATTGTGAGGAATATTGAGTTGAGGTAATAACTCAATATTGTTGGTTTGTGATACAGGATCTGAACTTTCAGTTGCTTCATGAGAATTGGGGACTGAATCTGAAATTAGATGCTCAAAACTATACTCATTTGAACCAGCATCAGTTGAGTCATTAGATTCATTGTTCTCAGAATTTTCTGAAAAATTGATTTCCGGTTGAATTTCAACCGGAGATACAACTGCTATAGGATCCGCTTGAACTTCAACCGGAAGTTCAACTGGATGAACTTCTGCATCAGCAAGAACAATTTCAGAGGTTTTCTTTGAGTTGTTGGGTTTCACAGGCATGGTGCTGATGGATGAGAAGAAGGTAGGTTGCATTTGCAGTTCCTTGGCGCTTATCTCCCAGATCTCATCAGCTGATCTTGTGTGATTTTGCTTATGTTCCTGTTCCTGCACTGTTGAACTCAATGGCTTCTCAATGGTAAAATTGAAAGCAGTGGTTAGTGCATCTAGGTCAAATAACCAGTCTGGTTGAGATACAAAACTGTTAAGAGATTTTTCATTAAAAGTTACATTAATGGTTTCCTCAAAAATTTTAGTACTTTTATTGTATACCCTGAATGCTTTTGACATACCAGAATATCCAACAAAATATCCTTCATCTGCCTTTTCAGCAAATTTAGGCAACAACCTATTAGTTATTGATGTGTTCGGAACGACTCTAAAAATACTATTAAAACCTAGACCTAAACCTAGACCTAGACACACCTAATTATACCGAAAATACCTAAACTAAACCGAACCCTAAGGCAAGTGTACCTGTCGGATCGTAGCTAAGCTAAGGCAAGACCGGGAATATCGAACCCTAGAGACACTCTATTGACAAATCTAACCTAGACCTAAGAAATGGAAATTTGAGTAAATTGATTTGGGTTTTGATTTGAGGTTTGATTAACTGAAATTAACTAACGCAACTAACAAACGAGCGACAAGCAACCTGAAAACAACCTTCAGAAACAGAGAGAGATACCACCTAGACTCAGAATCCTAATCACTAATGACAACTTCAATCGGTTATGACTAATCTGATGGTGGCTTGTTCACCTTTTAAGTTCTTCCTAGCTGACAATCCTAACGCTCGAACAGGAGTTCACCTTGTGGGTCCATCCAACCTCAACTAAACCTAGCCACCCTCGAAACAATCTAAGGCACCCTAAGCTAGCAGGAGCTACCATGAATTACTACGACTGACAAGAATTAGCAAGTTACCTAATTTCCTAGGGCATCCCTCTCCCGATGGCGATGTGATCCTATTCCACTAAGCAACCCGACTAACCTACCTAATTATCACCTTCCGGCTTGTCTAATTAGGGCAGCAAATTGCAATCAAAAAGATAATTGTTAACTAACACAATAGTTCAAGACGTCTCCTAAACCACCCTATCGCAACCAACCCTAAAGCTAGCTACTTTAGACTAATTACCTAGACCGAAAGACATTCGAAGGCAAAAAGTGCATCAATCAACAACTATAAATTTTCTCACAATACACATATGCATACAATCATCGCAACAATGGGATTTAATAGGAAAGCACATCAATCAATTAGTCATAAACCGAATTAAAATTGTCAATAATGAAAATTCATCATAATGAGTCTAGGCGGTACTATTAACCTAGCCAACAGTCATGGTCTTGATATAAAACATAATAAAGTTCAAAACTTGATCCAAGAACATGGTTGGTTTAAGTGATTACAAGAAATAAAGAAGGAAATAAGAACCCGAAATTATGAATTTAAGTTGAATGATTGAATTCTCGTGATTCCCTCTGGATCCTTTGGCCTCCTTCTCTCAAATCTTTTCTTTGTAAGTCTCTGCCGTCCCTCCTAATGTCCTTCGTCGGCTGAACAATTAATTCCTTCGTGAATGTTACCCTGCTTGTTCCGTTCGTAGGTTTTTTTAAAAAATATCTCTCTCCAATTTGTGAATTGCATCTATTTATTATTCTCTGTGACCCACGTGTTATGCAGCGGCCCAATCTTTGACAATTCTAATTGTTCAATCTCGTTTTCCTAACGAAGCCCATATGATCTTTAATAAATTCGCAGCCCACCTCCATGAATTGTAAACTTGTTTTCATTTCTTACCCACGTGACATCAGATTATTTGTTTCCTTCATTATTTTCTTTTCATTTGATTTTCTTGTTTTTTTTCTTTTTAGTTTAATAATCGAATCATACAGATTGCACGAATTGAGTTTTATGCACACTTTCCATTGTCGCCCCTTAACTTTCTTGTAATTACCATGCAAGCTTCAAGTTTCATAATCAACTCATTTAAGCCCTTGAAGTTTGGTATAATATCATACCCTCCCCTTGAACCTTTATGCCAACCTATGACAAATATATTTGAACCATTATTAGCGCATTTGATCTAATAAACATAAGACTCAAATATTTAACTAAACTCACACAATATATACAAAAATGACTCAAAAGCACATTAAGACTCAAATACTAAAACTTAGATAAAAACTATATAAAAATGACTCAAACACGACTCAATTTATATACAAAATACATGAGAAATATAGGATGTGTTTACAACACATCAAACATCCCCACACTTACTCTTTTTTCGTCCTCGAAAAATACTGCAATGGAATCATAACCAGGACTTTGATTTCTAACACTCACAATTTCCAATTTTTTTATTTTACATTGCTTACTTACATCCTGGTAGCAATTATCGATATTTCGATCCGATTAAACCCAACCACTGACCTTTGAGACCCCAAGGTGTGTATAAATTACCAGATAAAGCACAGTCATGCCTATGTGTCCCACTCTAGAAAGATCAAGTCCAACCTAATCCCGATTCATATTCGGTCCAAGTAGAGGTTAATAATGATTTAAATTTTAGATTTTACCACCCCCTTAAATCAGATACAAAGATGTCCAAAGAATGATGGAATTGGATGGAATGTAGTGTTTGAGCATTTATTCTCTAAGCTGTCATATTTTTTTTCTTTTTTTTCTGTTCTTTTTTTTCATTTTTTTCATTTTTTTTTATAGCTGGTTAATTTTAACTAAGTTTACCAACGGACATCATCAGAGGCATTCTTTTCGAGATGTTATCCCCAAAATCATACGTGAGTATTTTGTTGGGATTTGGCAGTGGTATTCGGGTCGCCCGGTGACATATTTTTAAAATTACGTGACCGATAGATTAATGGTTTATAAAAGAGTTTACCGAATTAATTTATAATTAATTCTGTAACGCAGCGGAATAAGATTATATATATAAATATATATATATACATATATAACAAATTATATATATTAAAAACTATTTAATCAAATAACACAAATACCAGTACGCAACATGATCCGATTACCGAACACGCAAACACAGAAATATAAATAAATAATCTAAACTAATAGCGAGTTTAGATATACCTTGGCGGTGTTGAACAAACGTTCGAGACACCGAGTTTCAACGAACGAGCGCTAGGTTGAAACGGAACGAACCACTTTCGGTCTCAAACGGTTGTCGCGTATCGCGATGATTCTCGAGGTCCGGTGTCGTGTACCCCTACGGGACGGCGTTTATGACACGTGGTCATTACGCATCGCGAGAGTACGTCTTGACAGACGTCCCGTCTCGCGAGACTACGAGATCAATCAGATTCAGATCTGATTGCAACCGGAGACGGCTCACGGCGAAAGGCGTCGGGCTCGCGTCGACAGTCGACGGTCCAGCGACGGTAGGCGAGCGGCGGTAGTGGTGGCGGGTGACGACGGCGGACGGTGGCAGCGGCGGCGTCGGCGAGTTCCACGGTGGTGATCGGCGGGTTTTGCGGCGGCGATTGGCGGCGAACCGAGCGGCGGATCAAGGCGTACGAGGCGGTGATCTCTAGACCGTAAGGCGGTCTACGGGCGTTTACTGACGAAACACCCTAACTAGCAACCACCACCAAGTTAAGGTGGTGTGAAGACGGCCACCGGAGCACGGCGGTGACGAGATCGGCGAAAAACGGCATCGCCGTTTTTCTTCTTTTCGTGGGGTTTTTACAAGAGAAGAAAAGAAGAAGTTTTTTTCTTTCTTTTCTTTGGCCGTCGACTAGTATGAGGTGATCAGGGTTAATCCCCTAATCATCTAATATTTATTAGATGATCACTAATTTGCGACGGGCCCCTCTCGAATATAAAGCCCAACTCGTACGCGAGCCCACGAGCCAACGTTAGAAAATATTTCAATAACGAATAGCTCGACCGTGAATTTAAAATAAAACTACTTTTATTTAAATATCGTTCACCCTTTATTATTAATCCGGTAATAATAATATTATTGATTATTAATTATTTATAACTATTATAAATAATATATATAATCAAACGTTTCCGTTTCTTTTACCGGTTAACTCTTAAGCGGGTTTAGAGTTCGTTGCACCTGGTGTAACTCTTACGGATCGTAACCGGGTCGGGTTCAAGATTTGTCGGGTCAGGACACATAATATCCAACATATTTTTCCCGCGAGATCCGGAACATCATCAGAGGTACTTACCACGAGATACTATCCTTAGTTCGTACATGAGTATTTTGCCCCTTCACTCTAAATGCATTAACCAAATTATTACCTAATATGCTCATGATGGAAAAATGGGGCGCCGTTATTTCTCGGATTTGCTTTCGCAAAAAGATCATAACGTGCCAGGTATTCTAAGGACACAGAAGTATCTAGCCTAAAGGGGTCTCTTTCCTCCTAATCCTCAGTTTCAGTATTCCTATCACTCCTAAAATGGGAACCCACTAACAGACTTATTATTACATATTTATACAAATAAACGCAATGGGCTATTTAATCTTTACTAAGTCAGCTGGGCCTACCAATACATCACTAACCGGAAATGCTTTCAACTTTTATTTATTTCATATTTAACATTTAAGCACAAAATTAGAAACCCAAAGCCTGATTGTACTATCATCTTCCATTTAATTGCAACCAGAATCTCAGACATTTTTAAACAATTTTTCAAAATTTTTTTTTTTTGGACTTTTTTTTTTAATTTTCAAATGACACTAAAATTAAAAAAATTAAACAGACTCAAGACGCAAGGCTTCCCATCCCCACACTTAAACAACACATTGCCCTCAATGTGGAATGAGAAAAAAAAAGTAAAATACAAATAAACACACGAAAATGATAAAATAAAAGAAAATGCAAAAATAATAAAAAAATAAATAAGTCGAAACAAACTCCCCTGATTATTAATTTGGATGAATGGCAAGCGAGCCCGTATCCGCAGGTCCTCCATTGAATTCCATAAGCATACCAAAGCGCGAATATCATCGGACCTGCAACTTAAACCAAAACACACGACAAAAGACTCGAACAAAAACAATTAGTAACGATTCACGAAAAAAATAAAAAAATAAATAAATAAACAAATAAATAAATAAAAAGAAAACAATAAGAATAAAAATAAAATAAAAAAAATAAAATAGCAGAAATTAAAGATAAATTTACAAACTATACAACCCGGGCACTAACCTTTTCAGCTCAGAATTATAGAACAACCTCCTAACTCACTATCCGGAGGCTTCTCCTTCACATCTCTCAAAACCAACTTACCGGTTACCACCCGGTTTCTAACATCAGACCTACTATCCAACCAACTATCCGGACCATCAAAATTCACCAAATTCAATAGAGCCCCTTAACCTTCCAATGCTTATAACGACCCGGGAAAAATCTAATTTTGCCTATGAAACGCAACCTCGGGTCATTCTTACACACAACCACCAACGACCTCCCCACACTTGGCCTAAGCTCTATAGCACAATCAAAACTACCAAAATCGCCAAGTGTGGCCTTCCTACTATCACAATTAACAACCACAACCTCATCACAGACTATGTCACCCCCAGGCTCTACAGATGGATCAACAGTCTCACCTATTTCCACTAAATCAACTGACCCCTCGGGATCTTCCCCACACTTGTTCTTATCAACATCCTCTAGTCCACCAGGATCCTCCCCACACTTGGGCCCTATTACTATCCACTCATCTAAGTTTTTCATATCTTCTAGGACCTCCCAAGCTGTGGGTTCTGTCACACTCTCACCCTCACCTAACCTATTGCCTACCACCAACTCCTTTCTAGTAACAAATCCTACACAACGGTCCACACAAGATTTAAAAGATTCTAACATGTAAACGGACTCGTTGTTCTTACTCACTGATCCACCAACCTTGAAAATCACACTCTCGTTATCAACTCTTAATGTAATTGTACCCTCAAAAGCATCGACTAAGGCACGGGCAGTCCTAAGGAAAGGTCTACCTAAAATTAAAGGGCATTTAACATCATAATTAGTATCAACAAGCACAAAATCAACAGGGAACAAAAATTTGTCAACTTTAACAAGCACATTTTCTACAATTCCCCTAGGTGTCACCACAGATCTATCAGCTAATGAAATGGTCATACGGGTCGGGGCGGGATCTCCTAATCCTAGGTGCTGAAAAATAGAATATGGCATGACATTAATGGAAGCACCGAGATCCGCCAAAGCATGGGTCACAGAAGAGCTACCAAAAACACAAGGAATGGTGAATGTTCCCGGATCAGTTAATTTCTCGGGTAGCCTATTCTGGACAATAGCAGAGCATTGAGCATCAAGTTGAATTTCAGATAAAGCCTCTAACTTCTTTTTATTAGATAACATTTCCTTCAAAAATTTGGCGTACTTAGGCATCTTTTGTAATACTTCGGTGAAAGGTAATGAGATCCTAAGTGACCTAAGAAGTTCAAGGAATTGACCATATTCTTGCGCGTTTTTCTGTTGAATTAATCATTCAGGGTAGGGTACACGCTTCAGGTCCTCTGCTGTAATCGGCTGACTAGCGAATCTCACTCTTTTCTTCTCTCTTGCAGCCTCCCAATTCATCTGCTTCTCTCTAGATGGTGGTTCTTTAACTCCCTCGACCTCGACGTTCGGTGCTGTACTTGCTGGCCTTACGCTCTCGTGCACCCTCCCGTCGGGAGTCTCCAACTCTATCTCCTCATCAACTGGTTCTTCCTCAACTACCGGTGATGGACTCTCCAGAACTCGACCACTCCGTGTGGTAACCGCATTAACCGACGCGTTGGGGTTTTTATAGGTACTACCGGAAAATTGACCCCCTCGGCTGTTTAACTCCTTCAACTGCTTCGCAATATCTCCTACCGACCGCTGCAAATCTAAGAACGAAGCTTGCTGATTTCGTAGTAACATGTCGTGCTCGAGCAACTTCTTCTGTGTGGCCTCGTCTCTCGCGTTCATCTGCACAAGGATCTGAGTCTGGTTCGCAATCAGCTCTCTCATCTCTCTCAATCCAGACCCGTCATCTCCTATCTCGTACTGGTTGTTCCTCGCCTGAAACCCCGGTGGGTTTCCTCCGTCTCGCCATCCATGATTTTGGCCACTCCTCCACCCTGAATGAAAAGAATTACCGAAACGAGGTCGATCACTGATGTAATCCACCTGCGCAGGAGGCGCAAGTGGGCAATCACGGGTGTCATGGCCTCCACGACACAGCTCGCAATTAGCTCGATGTTTGAGCTGTAAGTCACGGACCTGTTCCTCTAATGCATCTATTCGGGCTTGAGCAGAGTTTTCTAGATTAATCTGATGAACTCCCTTAAGTGTAGAAGATGACCTAGTGGGTGCTAAAGTGACAATCCTACGGTCTCCTAGGGTCTGCTGCTCAGCCACTGCGAAACTCTCAAAAAGGTTTTTGCATTCGTCAATCGTGAGTTTCTCCATCATGTGCCCTCCAGCTGATATATTGAACTCTCTCTGCACGGCGTAAGTTAAACCATTATAGAATTTTTCGATGATCGCCCATTCCGTCAACCCGTGTTGTGGACACCTGCTGAGAAGAGTGTTGAAACGCTCATACGCTACAGAATAAGGCTCGTCGGGATCCATGCGGAACGAGTGGATTTCCTCCCGAGTACGCGAAGCCTTCGCTGGAGAGTGGTATTTTTTTAGGAACTTTTGCTTCAGATCTGCCCAGGTGGCAATCAAATTAGGAGGAAGCGTCTCCAACCATACGGCGGCTTTGGATGTGAGCGAGAATGGAAAGAGCCGTAGGTATATAACATCATCCGTAACTCCGGTGAGCCCGAATGTGTTACAGACACGCACAAACCTCGAAAGGTGAGCTGGTGCGTCTTCATCTTCACTTCCGCTGAATTGAACAGTGTTAGATAGCGCGTTGATGACGTGAGATGGAATCTGCCAGTTGGCAGTGGCGGTGATGGTGGTGGGTGCGATAGCGAAGCTAGCATCGTCGAAACCGACACTAGCCTGCTGGTGGACGGTGTGTCGTTCAGCCATGAAAAGAAAAATAAATATCTAAGAAAAAGAATGACGACGAAAAAAATAGAAATATGAAAATATAAAAAACTAGACTCGAGAAATATAAACCTAAAGGAAATCTAGACGCAAAAACCAAAAAGACTCAAGATTCCTAGACGACCTAGTTAATCTTGCTATTGCCAAGTGTCCCCGGCAACGGCGCCAAAAACTTGATGTGTTCGGAACGACTCTAAAAATACTATTAAAACCTAGACCTAAACCTAGACCTAGACACACCTAATTTTACCGAAAATACCTAAACTAAACCGAACCCTAAGGCAAGTGTACCTGTCGGATCGTAGCTAAGCTAAGGCAAGACCGGGAATATCGAACCCTAGAGACACTCTATTGACAAATCTAACCTAGACCTAAGAAATGGAAATTTGAGTAAATTGATTTGGGTTTTGATTTGAGGTTTGATTAACTGAAATTAACTAACGCAACTAACAAACGAGCGACAAGCAACCTGAAAACAACCTTCAGAAACAGAGGGAGATACCACCTAGACTCAGAATCCTAATCACTAATGACAACTTCAATCGGTTATGACTAATCTGATGGTGGCTAGTTCACCTTTTAAGTTCTTCCTAGCTGACAATCCTAACGCTCGAACAGGAGTTCACCTTGTGGGTCCATCCAACCTCAACTAAACCTAGCCACCCTCGAAACAATCTAAGGCACCCTAAGCTAGCAGGAGCTACCATGAATTACTACGACTAACAAGAATTAGCAAGTTACCTAATTTCCTAGGGCATCCCTCTCCCGATGGCGATGTGATCCTATTGCACTAAGCAACCCGACTAACCTACCTAATTATCACCTTCCGGCTTGTCTAATTAGGGTAGCAAATTGCAATCAAAAAGATAATTGTTAACTAACACAATGGTTCAAGACGTCTCCTAAACCACCCTATCGCAACCAACCCTAAAGCTAGCTACTTTAGACTAATTACCTAGACCGAAAGACATTCGAAGGCAAAAAGTGCATCAATCAACAACTATAAATTTTCTCACAATACACATATGCATACAATCATCGCAACAATGGGATTTAATAGGAAAGCACATCAATCAATTAGTCATAAACCGAATTAAAATTGTCAATAATGAAAATTCATCATAATGAGTCTAGGCGGTACTAATAACCTAGCCAACAGTCATGGTCTCGATATAAAACATAATAAAGTTCAAAACTTGATCCAAGAACATGGTTGGTTTAGGTGATTACAAGAAATAAAGAAGGAAATAAGAACCCGAAATTATGAATTTAAGTTGAATGATTGAATTATCGTGATTCCCTCTGGATCCCTTGGCCTCCTTCTCTCAAATCGTTTCTTTGTAAGTCTCTGCCGTCCCTCCTAATGTCCTTCGTCGGCTGAACAATTAATTCCTTCGTGAATGTTACCCTGCTTGTTCCGTTCGTAGGTTTTTAATAAAAATATCTCTCTCCAATTTGTGAATTGCATCTATTTATTATTCTCTGTGACCCACGTGTTATGCAGCGGCCCAATCTTTGACAATTCTAATTGTTCAATCTCGTTTTCCTAACGAAGCCCATATGATCTTTAATAAATTCGCAGCCCACCTCCATGAATTGTAAACTTGTTTTCATTTCTTACCCACGTGACATCAGATTATTTGTTTCCTTCATTATTTTCTTTTCATTTGATTTTCTTGTTTTTTTTTCTTTTTAGTTTAATAATCGAATCATACAGATTGCACGAATTGAGTTTTATGCACACTTTCCATTGTCGCCCCTTAACTTTCTTGTAATTACCATGCAAGCTTCAAGTTTCATAATCAACTCATTTAAGCCCTTGAAGTTTGGTATAATATCATACCCTCCCCTTGAACCTTTATGCCAACCTATGACAAATATATTTGAACCATTATTAGCGCATTTGATCTAATAAACATAAGACTCAAATATTTAACTAAACTCACACAATATATACAAAAATGACTCAAAAGCACATTAAGACTCAAATACTAAAACTTAGATAAAAACTATATAAAAATGACTCAAACACGACTCAATTTATATACAAAATACATGAGAAATATAGGATGTGTTTACAACACATCAGTTATCAAAATAGTAGCGGGACAACCGAAAGATTTAAAGAAGTAAATGTTAGGTTTTCTACCTCTCCAAAGCTCATAAGCAGTTTTATTTTTACCCTTAACAATCAAAGTCCTATTTTGGACATAGCAGGCAGTGTTTACTGCTTCTGCCCAAAATATCGCAGGTAACTTAGAATCTGCTAGCATTTCTCTAGCAGCCTCAATCAATGTCCTATTTCTCCTTTCACCAACGCCATTTTGTTGTGGAGTTCTAGGAGCACTGAATTGTCTAAGGATTCCCTTTCCCTCACAAAATGAGTTCAAAACATGATTTTTAAACTCAGTGCCATTGTCACTTCTGATTGTCCTAACTTTCAGTTTTGCTTGATTTTCTAAAGATACAATTAGTGTTTTCAATAATTCAGCAGTTTCATCTTTTGTTTTTAAGAAAAACACCCATGTATATCTAGTGTAATCATCTATTATGACAAAACAGTATGACCTTTTCCCTATGCTCATCACTCTAGTTGGACCAAACAGGTCCATATGCAAAAGTTCTAGAGGTTGAGTGATAGAAGACTCAGTTTTGGGTTTGAAAGAGGTCTTGTGTTGCTTACCCTTGAGGCAAGAAACACAATGTTCAGAACAGTTGAACTGCTTGTTAGGAAGACCCTTAACCAAGCTGAGATTCACTATTCTGTTCATGTTCTTGTAATTAACATGACATAACCTCCTATGCCACAAATCAGACTCATCCATGAGGCTTTGGATATAAAGCATGCAATTCCACTGGCTGGAGTGGCAGCAGACAGATCCAAAATATATAGTCCTTCTCTCGTAGGTTCTCTGAGCAACACAAGTTCCTCAGGGATTTTAACACCAGGTTTCAAGACTATGGCCTCTTTCTTAGTAAACATCAAATTCAAATTCTTGTCACACATTTGTGAGACACTAAGTAAATTGAAATTTAATGTGTCAACAAAATTTACCTTGTCAAAGGTAAGCATCCCATTACTGACAGCACCTTGTGCAGTAATGTGTCCTTTTGCACTCCCAAAGGCTACAGGACCTCCATTTATGATTTTGGGGTTTTCCAATACATGCTTATTTGCTGTCATGTGGCAAGTGCATCCACTATCAACTACCCATAGGCTCTGCTGGCCTTTATTATGCACCTACACACAAAGGAAATTGATTAATTTCTAAAGGGAACCCAAGCCTTTGAGGTCTTGGGCTTGCCGGAAGCATCATAGTACTTGTATTCTTTAAGTACTAAAGTATTTAATATTGGATCCTCATTCAACAGATCATCTTGATCAATATTCAAGTGTTCAGACTGTGTACTTGATTGACATTGCTTGTCAGTTTTGCTAAGCCTTCTTTCAGCAATTTTCCTCTCTCTATATTCCCTATACTTCTTTTGTTTGTTGGTCAAAACCTTTGGCAACTCACTGGGTGAGATGTAGGTCTGATCAACTCTAGTCACTGGTGAGATTCTAGAATTAAAGTTTGAAAATTTGTTGGTTTGGCTAGATCTCTCACTATGTAATGCAGCAGTTGCACTTCCATGTGAGCTAGAAGGAACTTTTGGTTGAGAGTTTTGCTTGTTTTTCACAAAATTTTCTCTAGAGAAGGTTTTTCCTCTAGATGGGTCTCTCCTATTTTGACCTTCAAAATAGTCATACTCATCAGTGAACTGAACCCTGGGTCGTTGTCTAGGTGCAGTAACTGATCTGAGTGTTTTGGAGATTTCCGGTTGAACTTCTCTTCCGGTTGAAAATTTTTCCGGTTGAAGTTCAGCCGGAACTCTGTTTGATTTTAAGACTGAAAAACTTCCATTTATGTTATTCCCAATTAAAATTTTGTTTTTAATCAGTATCAAAATACTTCTTTGTGTTACTTCTTACAGGTGAGATTCTACCTGTAGATCTTTTCTGAGTAAAAACATTTTTGGGTTTTAACAAGTCTTGACCTTTGCTTAATGGATTGAATTTGCATGTTGCAGCCATGTGGCCTTTTTCACCACAGAAAACACATTCAAACATTTTTCTTTGGTAAGAATCTGTGTTTTTGATTATTTTTTCATTAGTGACCTGGTGGTAAGTGATCTTACCCATTCTTTCAGTTTCACTTGGTTTTGGCTGCTCAAGTAGTTTGCCTCCAACTTTTAAGTCTTTTGGCTCATAAATAGTTGGTGGTGGAAAAGCAACTTTTGGTTTTAAAACCCTGGATTGGTCAACAGATGCTGAAGTTCTAGCATCTTTGACTTCACAGTTTGAAGATGGTTCAACAGATTTTGATTCAGATGAGGAAGATGCATTGCTGTCAACAATTAGACTCACACTGCACTCCTTATGAAGTGCCTGGATTGGAGCAATAACAGGTGAGTATTCCTTGGGTGGTTCAACATTGTTGTACCCAATACCCGTTTTCCCATGCATTGCCGCATTCCAAAGTTTCTCAGCTTTCTTGTTAGCTGTTTGGAATTTGTCACAGGTGAACAAGGCATCTTTTAGCTTAATTTCAAGAACATCATTTTTTGCTTTTGCATCTTTTGTTTCTTGTCTTGAAATAGTTAGCTTGTTCAACAAGTCCTCTAATTGTGTTTCCAAAATGGAGTTAGTTTGCTTCAAAACATCAAATTCTTTGTTTAAATTTTCAATTTTGGTGATGTATGCAGTTTCAGTTTTCTTAAAGCAATTCTTTAACTCATTCAAGTTGGAAACTTCATCAATCAGATCAGTGTTGTGTTTCCTGTATTTTGCCACTTGTTCTATGCAGGCAGGGCTGCACAAATTTTCCAAAACATTTTCAGGAATTTCATTTACCTGTTCAGTTGAATCTTCTTTAGCCATCAAAGCATGGTTGATTGGCTCAAACTCAGTGACAAAGTCATCCCACTCATAGCATTCAGTCTGGTTATCTACAGCTGCCACCACATTTTGATTTCCAAGTGGTTTTGGTTGAGTTGGCTGCTGGTTGCTGTTGTTGTTGTTTTGTTGACTACTGCTATTGTTGCTTCCATGGTTTGATCTCTGTTGGACATTGTTGTTATTGTTCTGTCCATCTCTTCTTGGCTGCTTGCATTCCCTGGAAAAATGGCCAAGTTGGTGACGATTATAACATTTAGCTTTAGATTTATCCAACCCAATTGATGATCCCTTTGACCCTTTATAAGTTCTTCCAGTTCTTTTATAAAATCTCTGGGCCCTTACAGAAACCATAGCCAATTGAGTTAAAATGTCCATCTCTTCTAGATCATCTACCCCTATGCATTCCAAGTCTTCACGGTTGATTGGCTCAAACTCAGTGACAAAGTCATCCCACTCATAGCATTCAGTCTGGTTATCTACAGCTGCCACCACATTTTGATTTCCAAGTGGTTTTGGTTGAGTTGGCTGCTGGTTGCTGTTGTTGTTGTTTTGTTGACTACTGCTATTGTTGCTTCCATGGTTTGATCTCTGTTGGACATTGTTGTTATTGTTCTGTCCATCTCTTCTTGGCTGCTTGCATTCCCTGGAAAAATGGCCAAGTTGGTGACAATTATAACATTTAGCTTTAGATTTATCCAACCCAATTGATGATCCCTTTGACCCTTTATAAGTTCTTCCAGTTCTTTTATAAAATCTCTGGGCCCTTACAGAAACCATAGCCAATTGAGTTAAAATGTCCATCTCTTCTAGATCATCTACCCCTATGCATTCCAAGTCTTCACGTGTGAAGCCTTGAGATGAGTCAGTTGCCACATAGGCAGAGTGAGAGTTGTCAAACAGTGTTGAAGAACTCTCTGAGCCTCTAGGTGACTCAATGAAACTGACTGAGGGTGAGTGATATTGAGATGAATTTGAGATCTTTTGAAAATCAGTTGTAACCAAAGCAGTGGTTTGCAACTATGGTGATGCTTCAGGAAAGTTGTTCTGCTTAAAATTAAGCTCCATTTCATAAGCACTAAGGATTCCATGGAGTTCACTTAGTTTAAGCTTTTTGAGATCCTTGCACTCCCTGATGCTGACTATGTAGACAGTCCAAGCTGGAGGTAATGATCTCAAGAACTTTCTGTTGGCATCAGCCTGTTCAGTTTTTACTTCTCCTTTTGCAATTCATCAAGAAGTGAAACAAATCTAAGATACTGGTTGGTCATAGATTCACCAGTTTTGTAAGTAAAGTTTTCATATCTTTGTTTCAAAACATCTTTCTTGTTTTCCTTAACTTCACTAGACCCTTCATACATTTCACTGAGAGCATTCCACAAGCCATGTGCTGTCTTATATCCCTTGAACCCTACAAGTACAGAGTTGGGTAATGCAGCCTGGAGTGTCTAGTAGGCCTTGTGATCATATTCAAGCTCAGTTTAATCAGCTTCAACATATTTATCTAGTGGTTTTGGTATTTGCACTTGGGCATCGTCAGCAGATTGAACAGTTGGATTGTAAGGACCTACAGTCAACCTGTTCCAAATGCGTCTGTCTAGGCTTCTAACAAAACCTTCCATCCTGAGTTTCCAAGTATCAAAGTCATCAGGAGTGAAAATTGTTGGTTTGTTAGAGCTACAATTAAGTGAACCAAGAGTTAAATCAGTCATTGTGAAAAACAGTTTTGTAAAACAGAAAAAGCTTAAAAATTAAGTAAGCAAGTAAAGTATCAACTTTGAAGCACTAGAAGTCTTCAAAGTAGAGAGCCAACGCTCTGATACCAATTGTAGGATCGTTATAAGTCAGAGTTAAACTTAAACAAAGCTCTTTACTTGCAGATATAACCTTGCGGAATTAAGTTATATTTTACTTTTCTTAAGCAATGTTGAATTCTTGTGTAATGTAAATGCTTGATTTGCAGAATAGTAGTAACAACAAAGTATCAAATACTCGGCACTATTTACATTAACTCAAAGCTACACTATTACAAGTGATAACCACATTGTGTAAACTAAGAGGTAACAAGCTATATATAGTGCAGATGAGATCAATCACAGCCATTGATCTCATGTGATCTAATCTAGATCGTACATTACAAAGTCAAATCTAAGCTACCAAAAGAATAAACTTCGACATTTGAGATGACTTGCGTATTGACAGCAATAATCTACTTTTGGAGAGCGGCTTGGGCAGATGTAGAAGCATACGAGAAGCTTTTGCAGGATGGGACTACTGAAAAGACATCTCAGGAAAAGTCAGGTTGAACTCATTATCTGATGGATAATCGAGTTCACCCGGAATATTCACTAAGTGACAAAACTGCTTCTTTCCGCTTGAACTTGTTGTTCCGCTTGAAGTGGGAGTTCCGCTTCAACTTCAACTGGAATTGACAAAACTAAAGTTCAGCCGGAATTCTTCAAAACTTGAAGTTCCTTACAAACAGTCACAAACTTAACCGAGAAGTGAAACCAGTCCGTCAGTGGTCGTTAGCTAACGTGGTCTTGACGTCAACAAAAACTCGAAACCCAGTCGAAATATGACGGAATAAATCCATGACCAATAAAAATATTTTCACAATTCCGTTGCGGCGTTATCCCGTTTGTCTCATAAAAGATTTATTAGAAAATGCCCGCATTTAACGAAATAATGCAGAAATATTTATTAGTCTTGAAAACTCTCTATAAAAAACACAATCCATGTGCTAATCTAACAGCCAATCAGAAATGAGCACATCCATAATCCTACGGCTGAAAGTAATTGTGATCTAAGGGTTGAATGAGGCGATCCATGTGTTTGGTGGTGCACCAATCAGATTATTCCTTGGGAAGCTGATCAATGGCCGGAAAAAAAAGAGATCAATGGTTCAAGATGGAGATCCGTGTAAAAGGGCTCTTAGCCATTAAGGAAGCGGCAGCAAAAGCCACTCTCAACGGTTCTTTTATGACAGCAGGGACCCATGAGTATGGCATCAGCCAATAACAGGCCAGCAGCGCATGCTCCTCAACGGCTCTTTGAAGCTTAGTGGTCCCACTCGCCATTCCATGCAACCAATCGAAGAACAGCCAGCGTTTATTCCTCAATGGTTCTTTATTGGGGCGGGACCCACTCGACTTTCCAGCCATTAGGAGATCGATAACCTCAAAGGAATTCAACGTCTCTTATACACCCTGGGGCCCACAGTCCTTATTCTTGACCAATCACAATTAGACAACACAAATGGAATGTCTTGGTAAAGCCTACATGCGGAGAGATAAATTATGAAGCAGCCTATCAGCGGACGCCACGTCAGCGTCTCTCCATTAACCTGCGAAACCCTAGTTTGGTCGGAAGTATCACCGGAAAAACGCAAATACTCGCCGGAAAAGCGTGATTGGGCCATAACTCCCTTATTTCTTGTCCGTTTTTGACGAAATTTATATGCCTGAACTCGTATAATCATCCTCTACAACTCCCTACGATCAGAATCGTCTGAAGCTTATTCGAACGAAAACCCAGTTGTTGAGATTCAGTCAAGATCTCCAAAGTTCAAGGTCGCCATGACTTATACGAGGTCGCTAAGGTTATGAGATCGCCAGGTGAAGGCAGAGATCGCCAAGGTTGGTTCGAGATCGCCAAGGAAAACACGAAACCGCCAAGGCTTATTCGAGATCTCCAACCATGAAATCGCTAAGATGTAAGTTGAGATCGCTAGGAACCAGTCGAGATCGCCAAGGGAATCTTCAAGCTCTTTCCAGATCGCCATGAACATATTCAAGGGTGTGAAATCGCCAAGGCAATCTTCAACCAAAATGAAGAACACCAAGAACACCATGAAACACACACTACTGTGTGTTTCTCTAGATCTGTTCAAACCGATGCGAATCAGACTAAACTGATGCTTCCAATGGATCTGGAATGCATTTTCCATTAAGATTCATACTTTATTTCATCCAAAAACACTGATTATTACATCAAATACTCAGAATCAAACTCAAAATCTTCAAGAATACCCAAAAAATGTGAAAACCCTAACAGTTCCGTTTTTCCAGCTCAGATCTCACATTTCTTCACAGATTATGACATATGGAGCATGAAATCACATCCAAATGAACCCAATAACAAGAATCTATCATCAGATTCATCCAGAAATCATCCAAACAGCTCCAAAAAGTAGAAAAATAGAATTATTCATCTCCAAAGTGGGTTTTCCAATCAGCACCTCATTCAAGCTCAAAATCAAGATTCGAGTGACCAGATTCGTCGTGAGACGAGATCTGATCGGTACCCGCTCTGATACCATTTGTTAGGACCGATTTCACATCGAGAATCCCGATCTTGAGCATGAACCAAGATGAGATGAGGAGACGGGATGATGAAAATCTAAGAACATCTATAACAAAAATGATAAAATCAAACGATTCATTGATTATTGCTGAATGATTACAACGAACCGAATGATTACAAACTCGTCATAAGAAATCCACGGTCACATTGGGTTGAGCTCAAACCCAATGTGTGACTCTCTCTCTCTAGAATGGTGCTCACTCACTCTAAGAATCATCACACTTACAAATCAGCACACTCACCCTATATATAGAAAGCCCATGTGCTCACTAGCCCACTAACTAGTAAGACACAAAAATAAAATGAGCTTATTACAAATAAACAACTAAAATAAGTTATTAATAAAATCAAAGTTGATTTTATTAACATGAAGCTTGACTCGCTCGAACCGATCTTCCGTTGACTTTTATGTTGACCGTTGACCCGAACGGTTGACTTTCAAGAAAACGTCTTCGGTCCAATTTGCAAGCCTCGATCATCACAACCCGCGTCTCTTAATCAAATCACAATGGATTCTTCAACTGAATTATTCGAGAATAGATTTGATGGCGTCAGTCACACATATTATTAGTTCCAACAACCTTCAAATTCCATGGTTGAAGTCTAAAAGGAAGGTGAACAGGGTCATCGAAGCCAAACATCGAATTCTCGAAAACTAACTTGTGAAATGAATTATCATCACAATCGGTGGATAAAATATTGAATTGATGAGATTTGGAGATCTGAGCCTTGACAAAATCATTTGTTGAAATGAGCTTGCACCATTTCTTACAAACAAGCTTACATTGACAGGCAAATTTTGCTGGAAGTCTTGATAACACCTCCAACATCAATACATGTATTGAAATTTCAACCATGATAAACCCGCTTATTGCAGCTTGTTCTTGTAGGATTATCTTTCTAAAGAGTGAAACAAATATCATAATTAGTAAATAGACCTCGTCTTTTTATAAAATAATGACATGAAATGGGTAAGTTTGTAATTTCAAATGTCTTAGTTGAATGTGTCAAAAGCACCTGTATAATATAAAAGACGTAAACTGTAATATAAAAGACACATAATATAATGTAATAAGTTACAAAGTGTGGTCCGCTGAAGTAATAACAATCATTACATTTGTGCAACAAAAAAACAACGATTGTTCATTGATCTTGTAACACTTCCCGATAGTCAACATTGGAGGTGTATACCCCGTCTCGTTTAAAGTCCTTGGCCAAGTCAACTAATACCTTTGTATTTTGGCGTGATATCCCTCTTGATAATGCCACGTAGAGTTGCCTATGGGAAAATACAGAATCCGGAAGATAAACACCAACGTGTGGTATTGTTTGACCTTGAGCTTTATTGATTGTCATCGCAAAGCTAAGTCGAACGGGAAACTGTTTTCTTTTCAACTTGAACGGAAACATGTCGTCTTCGAAAAGCGTAAGAGGGATTCTTGGCAAAAACACTCGTTTTCCAAGATGTTGTCCCACAACTATTTCAGCATTAATAACATTGCGTTGGAATCCTTTGCATATCAGTCTTGTGCCGTTGCATAGGCCATGTGATGGATCTATATTCCACAACAATATTACGGGGCATCCTACTTTAAGCCGAAGTTTATGAGGTGGCAAACCACTTACATTTAGCGAGTTTAAGATGTCAAGAAGATAAAAGTTGTTGTATATTTTTTCCTAGCCTTAAAACATGTCAATCATCTGGTCATTAATCTCATCAACATTCTCATTCTTAGTGGATAATATTGCTCTTGAGATTATATAATCAGAAGAATGCATATTCGCTTGAAGTGACGGAAATATGAAATCGATCAAATCTTTTACAAAGTTTTCTTGGTTGGCGGATAAAATTGTCATGTCATCAGGAATGCGGATAAAGCTTCCTTCAATCGATTCTTCAGTTCCATCACCGACTCTTAGAAGAAAATCAGAAAACTACGGATCATTAAGCGCCCTCATGTTTATTGTCAACCGCATTACTCTAGTTATAGACCAAAGAGGTGACATTCATATGCTTGCGTCTACAATCTGTGCTCTGCTGCCACGTTTAATAACTGGTAACACCTGTCTGAAACTGCCTCCCATAACCATCACTTTCCCACCAAATGGGAGGTTAACCCCTGTAATATCTTGCAATGTTCGATCCACCGCCTCTATCGCTTGTCGTTTTTCCATTGATGCTTGATCCCAAATGATTAATTTGGACGACCTAATTACTTCAGCGGCTCCACTCTGTTTGTTGATACCGCACATGGCATTATTTTCAAGCTTAATGGGGATCTTGAATCTAGAGTGTGTGGTTCTTCCTCCCGGCATGTTATTAGCTGCGGCACCTGATGAAGCTGTTGCCAGAGCAATAAAACCACATGAACGGACTTCTACAAGCAAAGCTTTGTATAAAATGTTTTTTCCGTTCCACCTAGACCATCTATAAAGAACACACCAGGTAATTCACTATTGACATGGCCCATGTTCACATCATACACGAATCTTTGGTCAGCGTTAAGCGAATCTTTGGCTGCTAAATGTTTAGGCTCCACAACTATCCCATATTCCTCTTGTATCTCATGAAAACCTCGAGAATGTAGATTAACATCTTCTGTGAGTTCCCGGATATCAAAACCATTAAGATTTTTACCCATAGACTCTAGGAAAACTCTAATTTCGGTTAGAACCATATTTCGAACCCGTTCCTCATTTTGATAATGTAATTTATGATCTTCAGACAATGAATCGTAGTGGTCATCCCATAACTTACGAACGTCACCAGGCTCGCAAAAAATCATTATGGTCACGAATAACCTTCTAAGAGCAACGGGAAACTGAAATATGGAGGCTTTAGTGAGACAATGTGATAAACTTTCGTCGTTCTCTATTAATCCTAACTCGAGAGCTGCTTTTCGGAAAGTTGTGTGTCTTACACCATTAACTGTGCAAAGATCCTCAAAAGAAGTAGGCCTTTTCACATTTGACAACAAAACGCGTAAGTAGTACCTTTCTCCTTCCGCTGGAATAGCGGAAACAACGCACCCTCTTTGTGATTTGTTTTTACGCGGATTCCAACGACGTGTGCTCCCGTTCCACGTAAAGTGTTTTGGAAAGTCTTTATACAAATATTGTCTTACCGTTTCATTCACTCTATTAGTATCAAAAAAGGCAGTCAACATTGTTCTCCTATCTCTTTCCCGCTCAACTATTTCAGTCATTATATCATCATCACTAAATCTAACCATCTGTTGATTAGGGAGATGAAGTTGTAAGGCCAACACAGTGGGACTGGTTTGAGAAAGAGGGAATGAAAATATGCGCCACATGGCCTCAGGGGGCGATACATAGCGTGCATCTTGAAATCTCTTTATCTCATTTACAACAACGTCGTGGTCATTTGGATCGACTTGAATGACCTGCTTGTCATGTCCTTTGTAAACATACTTGAACAGATATTTCACAGCTTTTATACTTGAGCAAACCTCGACATTGATATGACAGTTGAACATCATCAACAACTTTGGGTTGTACGGGACAACCCATCTATTGTTAAGAGTTTTTACTCGCACGTCCACTTCTATCCCGGTGTCTCTCCTTCGGTATAACGGGTATGCGTCATGTCCTTGTGTTGTCTGCTCATTAAATGCTCTCGGATATCGAAAGCGACAAACTGGAGGATCACCTTGCATACATGGACTATTTGCTCGTAAATGTCCGCAAGGACCATGCATCATGTGACTGACAACTAGCTCATGCATTTTGAGATGTCTTTGCTTGTGAGGGATTTCTGCACACACGACCCTCTCATAATGGTCTGGATTGTTAATTTTGTCTCCTAAGCACATGATAATAAGAAAATGTGCATGCGGCAAACCACGCTTTTGAAATTCGATGACATAAACGTATGCCTTTACTTTTCCGAGGATGTGTTTCTTGAATAGTTGTTCCTTGAGATCCTCTATTTTGGATAGAAACACTCTTGAAACCAGTTCTGGGCGATCTTGTGTGGTTTGACCAGCCTTTAGATTATCACATATCTCGGGCCAGTTAGGATTACACATCATCGTAAGGAATATATCGGGCTTACCATCGTCTTGAACTATAGTCATTGAATCTAGAAACCGACGCCGCATGTCTCGAGGACCTCTGATGAAGGATGTAGGCAAGACAATTCTCCTTCCAACTCTATTTGGAGTAACCTCACCGGCATTAACACAATCCACAACACCTTGATACAGATCTACTCGTATCTTAGACTGATTTCATTCATAATATTGTAATCGTGACGTCTCAAGCTTTATATAAACATCTACTACAAACTGTTGTAGCAATCTACCACCAAAAGAGGAGCACGTTATGGGTAGATCGGATTTGAAATTTGTAGCAGTAGTACTCTCGCATAGCCAGAGTTGTTCTACGATGACTGGTGTTGGTTTTTGAATAATAAAGATGTTCGAAAAAATTGGATGAGTTTAAAACAATACATCTGAGATTACTAAAAATATAAATCTAAATGGTGAGTACCTTCCATTTCTTCATCGATGTTGTCTTCATTATTGTGAAGTTGAGTCATCGATTCACCTTGACGTCATATGTTAGGATGCTAGCCCTCCTCGCCATTGGGAAAAAATAAAGGATACGACAATGGATCGTAGCAACCAAACTAAGGCTGAATAGTTTGACTATATTCGGACCGCCCATAAACAACAATACTTCTTTTGTACGCAGTGATATTGTCGTTACCTTTAACCCAAATACCAGCAACCTCAGACGTCGTTGGTGAGTTATAAACCCTCTGGTCAAGTTCCACTGAAGCATTTAAAGTGACTCTATAGTTGTCTAGAGGTCCTAGTTCAGCAAGACTTTGAAACGTGTTGACATATGGGTTTGTAGAAAGAACACGTCTAATTGTCTGGGTTATATTCTGATCAAGATTTGGCCATTGGAGTCTATGATCTAACTCAGTATCAGGAGCGTAGAAATACAACTGTAAATACCATGCAACTCCGTCATTCGGAACCAATGGGGGGATTCGGTGATATATTCCCTTATGAGCACGAAAAGTATATACACCATCTCTCATATTGTTCAATGTATTATCCAATGTCACACCCATTGAGGCGAAAGAAAATTTTGTCTTATAAGCACGTATGTGGTGCCTAAATGTTTTGCCAATTTTGTATTGGGAAGTGAATAGCCGGTAGAGTTCGTTTGGAATTTCAGAATTCGCTAACTTTGTTTTTCCACTCATACAACAAAAAGTTGCAAATTCATCCGGAAATCGTTTTGCTCCACAATGGACACAGGGATTCATCGCCTTTAAAAACGATGGTCTCTAGGAACTCCATCGTAAACAAAATTATATGGATCATCTTCCACATTATCATGGTGAATACCTAAGATAATCCATGAATGTGTTTGTTAGTGTATGTTGCAAAATATGGCAACTGGAATACAAACATATAGTTTAAATGATGCAAGAAACCTTGTGGAACTTGACGTGTGACTTGATTTAAGACACGATGGTTTGCAAAGTTCTCGTCTCGGATGGATGGTTGACCAATAGCGTTATCAAATTGAGGTAATAGAGTGTGTGTTGAATCGGAATACCTAAGAAATTTATGGTATTAAAAAGCGTAAGTTGCTAGAATTTAACTTTAGATATGGAAAGCATTGCCAATTTAATAGAAACCTCGAGATCTTTGAGGCATGAGGTCGTCATTTACACTAGGGAGAATTGTCGTCGGTGTACTATTGTTTGTGCGTGAAGCATAATATCGTGCGTTACGTTCTTTTCTTTTGAAACCTGGCGTAGTAGATGCGCTTGAGGTACAAGCAACATTAGGATCTTGGGGTGGTATATTCTCTTTGCGTGAAGCATAATATCGTGCGTTACGTTCTTTTCATAATTCAGCTGACGTTTTTGCCCTCTGGGCCGAAGCGCCGTTACGATCATTTAATTGTCCATTAGTCATTGCAAATTGAAAATTGCCTTGTAAAGTAAATAAAAGAGAGTTATTACGGAGAACATAAATTAGACAATCAACATTCTTAAAACATTGAGAACGGAAAATACAAATTTATCATGAAAGTGAAACTAAAGATTTGGTGAAACAATGGTCTCTAGAAACATTGCACCATTCTTTAGGAGAAAGCAAGTAGGATGATAAAAACACTCGAAGGGCTTCGTATCGACTTGGATTTCATAAAGCTTTCCTTGCTTAGTCATCAACCGCAATTACCGTTTGTCATAAAATGTGACATGCTGTACCATTCATCAAGTGATATCATTCCAGGACATGAGAAATCTTTAATCCAGTATTCCCCTTCTAGCTTCCACAAATCGATTGACATCTCACGATAGCCGGTGCTGACAAACATGTGAAGTTCATTCTTTACATTCAATAATTCTCCTTTATAAATCCCATTACAATGAACAGGTGGAAATCTTATCTCCTTAAACTGTTCTAAATTAACATCAAAACAAATCACTACGTTTACTCCGTCAATGTAGCTTTCGGAAACCGTGAAATATAGAGTGTCACCGCATAAAGTACCGGATGACCAATAGAAACTCTGCCTAATGTATTGCGGTCTTGTTATGAAATCCTCCAAGAGTCAAGTCTCCTCGAATAGACATGGGCGCCATATACACCACACCTACGCTTAATATGCAGGTCCTTGTAATCTTGAGAAGCGTCAATGTACAACCCAACCGCATGAAGATTATTTTGATAAGTGCCATGAAAATCAGGTATTGACAAATTCTTGTAAGCACCGGTGACGGGATTCTAAAGAAGCAACTCAAACGTAGAATCCAAGGAAACGCTCAACAATCCATCCAAATGCAAATGAGTAGAGATATCATTGAATGGAAAATCAACAATGGTGCCTGGCCCATAATCACATGACCGAATGTCGATTGGATGAACAGAGCATGTTAGCTCGCTAATATTGAGAATTCTTTGATTAGATGAATTTAATGAGCGGGAACAATGTATTTTTGCAAAGTCTTGTGTTCACAATAAGGCATACCATTCCTTACAAACATACTTAGAACAGCCTACAACCTTCGCTGACGCCCTCGTTAATATCTCAAATACGATAATTTCAACAAACTAGCCAACCATTGTGATACCTTTGTTTACCCAAATAATAACTAATTAGTCGATATTAGGGAAAGTATAGATGATATAGCTAACTTACCAATTAGTATTTGAGTGGTAAATATAAAATGAAAAATGCAACAAAATACATGTAAGCAAAGTCATAAATTACTTCTAAAAACATAATATAAAACATCAAATATTCATAAATTGTGCATAGTGCATATAAAAAACAACTAAACAATAATCTATATAACTTTGTAACACATCTTGTATTTCAAACAAACAATACATTCTAATATGTATTAGGAACGCATAATCCTAATTTGGTGTGCCTCTGGCATGTCTGGTTCATAGACGATCTTGGTATACTTTATTGACTCTAAAATGTTCACTGAAGACACATATATAATATATATTGTAAAATTTAGGTTAACGCAAGAAGTTCAATTTTATTTAAAAAATATATATGTAGATTAAAACGTACTTATACGCTTGCGAACCAGATTGACCCTAGATATATAGACAATAGATTTCTCTAACATTGCTCGAAAGGCCTTCACCAACAAAACCTCTGGTGGGTCGTATAGAAATATTTGTATTGTTTTGTCGCTGTGACATGTAATTTGTATTGCCACTCATAATAAAATAAGTAATTATAAAGAAACTAAAAAGAAGTATTAATTTTTATTTTTATATGAAAAATGGCTTACGTAACATCTTGAAGTCCAAAACAAAATGTAGAAATCGTCGCTCATGACGTATTATCTTTCCTAAGACATCTACAACAAATTAACAATTAGTGATATTACATAGCGTACTATAGAATTTTTTTTTGTATCAAAAATACTTATACGTACCAGTAATTAGTTTTAAAGACGTCTTGTCATGCGCAAATGTTTCTATAGAAGACACTAATGGATATAAACGGAATCGTCTTGGAATATCGTTTGTAAATGGAAGAAGTAGAGTGTGTTCACCAATCAAAATCTTCAAATCGCTCGCATATAAGACGTAGTTTTCATGCCTCGGCCATTCTTCATAAGCGAAACTCTCAATTTGGAAACGATGTAGTACAAACATTTGGTCTACCAGTTTTATGTTTTTGTAAAGTTTTATTAATGATTCTGTGACGAAACCCACAACTCTTTGTCTCTAAAAAAATAAAATAAATATAGTGATTTAAGCAGAAAATAGAAAAATGTTTTTAAAATATGAAAAAATAATCTTACGTTTTGGTCAAAAGAACTAATCCATAGTTTGTTTTCATGGTCCGAAGGCAAAACAAACTCAACCCAGACGAAAGATAGTGTATACCAAGATCCATATTGTGTCATTGACGAAAATGAGTCAATGATAGAATGCCCGGGTCCATCATTAATTGTAGTTGATCATAAGAACATAGGCATAATTTATGTTCAAGTAAAAGTAGAAACCAAATAGGCGTTATAAACCACAAAAAAAATCTAAAAATTAACTCTTACGTGAATGCAACATATTGAAATTTCAATCAATCACATTAACACACATTCACTATTGATGCTATGGCACAAATAAGAAGCAAGTAAAAAAGATTAAGACATGACTCACGGATAGTAAGCACCGAGAGAGATGTATCAGCAACAACGAAAAGCTAATTCTCTCCAAGGCCTACAAAAATACACCCAATGAAATATATGTAATGGTGAAATTACATAAATACTTAAGGTATAATATGTATTATAAAGAACACACATGTAGTATGTGTATACAATCCAAAGCTTGACCCAAGATTAAAATCCCATTGAAAATTTGAAAACATAAATCTAAGTAGGTTCACATATGTATGGCATCCAGAGAAATAGAATGCATCACTCATCCCTACCCATACCACTTACAAATAAAATAATATACTTAGGAGTTTAGTTGTATATTTAAGTGTGTGTTTGCTTTATGAGCATAGGTATTATGTAAAATGCGAAGATATAGTGCAGGTTACAATTTCATTCATTGAAATTTACATGAAAATGCAATTGAAAGTCATTTTCCATGACCTGTGACTTTCATCACAAATTTGGAACAGTAAGTACAAATCTAATAATATTTCATGACCTTTGACCTTTGAACACGTCCGAACAGTAACTTCAAAAGTGTAAAAGTAATATTCAATTTTTTTATAGAAGCAATTTAGTAACTGTAATAGTAATCTATAAAAATATGCACACTGTAAGAGGAACTCTGTTTTCATTTTTTTTTTTGTATTTACTTACTTGGCCAAATATTATTAGAATTTATTCTTTCACTGATAATTGGGAGGTTAAAATGTTATTTTTCCTTATAAAATTACACTTTAGGCAACTTCTTACCATGTTATCCCCTTCAAAGCAATTTTTAGTTGAGTTTTGCTAGACATAGCCTTAAGTGCTATGTTTAAGACCTAAGGACATACATAAATAAGCATACTTTAACCATTTACCATAGATCACCTTGAGCTGGTTATGATTAAAGTACAGTAAATTATGCATGTGTGTAGGGCTATGTTTACCAAAGAAGAGAATTTTTTTACCCATTTGACCAACTAAAGATTTAGAATCTGAATTGATCCATTAATAAGTTAATCATTGAAAACAGCCACCTCTGTATTTTACCATGAACTTTAGAAGTCCCATGAAAAAAAAGACATCTGATGTGTCACATAGTTTAAGTTACATATTTTGAGTGTCCATTAGTTATTATTGAAAATACTGTTCGATAAAGATCAGTTGCAGAATCTGATGGCCAAATCGATACATTATCAACTTAATAACAATGATGAGAATAGGTAAATAGGTAAACTCTTGCTTTGGATACTTTTATAAATGAAAGTCTAAGAACTTTCATGTGACATCCAAAAAAGGGAAGTTTCATAAAAAATTGTCATGTACAGATCTATTAAAACAGTCATCCGAACAACTACTATTCCTAAAATTGAAGGTGATTCCAGAGTGAAAGATAAATTAAATTGTAAGTATAGAACTAAGACATTCAATATTCAAATAGTAAATGCACTAACCTTTAAATGTACTACTGTGTAACCGGAACAGATTGTTGAGAGAACCTAAAAAAACAGAATTAATATGATGTCACTACCTATTTTCTTCCAGTACCCATAATCTTAGTGATAAAACATCATAATCATCAGTTACCTAATCTCTCAAATATTGTTAAATCTCATATTGTGATAAAACTTCATACAAGGACCTTTAAAACAAATATAAATAACATAAGTAGAGTAAGAACATACCAGAGTAGAAACAACTGCTCAGGACTAGATAGTAATTGATAACACTACAAGCATAAAAAAGAATATTAATTTCAACTAAATAGTATTATGCATCACTAACAAAATTACAATCCTATACACCTTTTTTGCTTATAACTACAAAATAGTTTATAGAAAGCAAGTTAATGAAAGTTTAAAGTTACACTCCTATGATTGTTTTTATTGAGCATCACTGACTGCAAAGTGTTAATACAAAATTTAATGTGGTCTTTTGGCAATAAAAAATTTGGTGCAAGACATGGGATTCTATTAGCTTCAAGTCAATTAGTCAATCTACCACAACATATGTTGCAACAACCTCATGGGAGGATTCATAACTATTAAGCCAATTATTGAAAACACAATTAAAAAAAAACTTGATTCCAATGTGATCATAGTCTCTAAAATTTAGTCTAGAAAGTGTGGATGCTATTAACCATGGATGCAATTTACCAAGAACCCTTTTTAGCATAAGAAAGTGTGGATGCTATTAACCATAGATGCTAAACCTAACCCATCCCCTACCCACCCCTTTTGACCCATTACCAGCCTACAAATATAACCCAAAGCCAATATCAAGTTTTCAAATTGAAATATCAAAAACAGAAACATATTAGTTAAAAATGAACTTTGTAATATTAAGCCACTTATGTCACAGTGTAGTTTGAAACCAGAAACATATTAGTTAAAAAAAAATAAGTAACTATATAGCCACCTGCTCTTAAAAACTCAACCCAACTTCTACACCATTGTTAGACTAAACTTATATAATGCATCATATATAGGTGAAATTTCATATCTAGAATGTAATGACCTTGCATACCACTGTTGAATCTAATGAACTTTTCATACCACTGTTGAATCATATATAGGTGAACTTTTCATACCACTATTGAATCTAATGAACTTCCATATCTAAAATCTAATGACCTTGCACAAATCAAGCATTCACTGTCGATTACCCAAAGAACTGAAGAAGGTAGTGTCTGTATTAAACCACTTCTATTAGGAAATTAAAGAGCTTCAAGAAGTAAAGCACACCAACTGCATTAAAAATAACCATTTTTAAAAAAGGAATGACCCCAAACATACCAGAAGCTTAACTATCTTGAGTTCTTTACTAGTAAATGAAAGTGACTGGATACGGATCGGTTTGGACGAATTGATCGAATGCAAACGTAATCAAGTGAGAATCAACACACAAAACGTAAATAAAACTCAATCTCTTATTGATAGAGAATCAGAGTTACAGAGAATTACACAGAGACAACTCACAGACAAAGTTCGCTCAAACTCTCTCAAAAAATTACAAATTACAAAGACACAAACATATATATAGACCTACGGACGTCCGAACTCCATAGCTTGTCCGAACCCCAGGTTCGGCCAAGGCTAGGCCAAGGTTCGGCCGGAGTTCGGCCGACAGACCTAAATCAAAACTTTGTGTCTTCGTTCGATCCAGCTCATTGCCATTTCGTGTATCAACAAACTCCCCCTTGGCAACAGCTGGACCGTTCTTCATCAGCCTCGAGCATCTGTAGTAGACTCATCACCTTTCCAAACCAAATCATGGTTGTTTCCAGCAAAAATGTTGAACGCAAAGCAAACCCTTATCACCCTCTGGAACTTCAGCGCTTGATCCATAAAATCAGGATGATACAGGATAGGATTGTGATACAACTCATCAATATCAGCCTTCGATAAGTTGATCAGCCACATAGGATCATATATCTTCACAACCCGATTCTCTTCCTTCAAAACAATAACTGCTTCACCCGTCTTCTCATTATAATACCACCACCTCAGATCTTTGATAAAGTCTTGTTGCATCTTCATCAGTGGTATCTTTTTCATAACATCAGGCTTCTTCGGAAAAACCAAAATTATCAGCTTCTTACCAGTCAATGCATGAACTCTTGTTGTAGATCGACGTCGTTTTGGTCTTTGCGGATCCAGAAACTGAAATCCTTCTCGACATTCTTTCTCGAGAATCTTCTTAAAATGCATACCTAACGCATCATTGCCATAACAACAAAAAGGTTTCCTCGTCAGTTCATGAACATCCCAAACCGGTAGACTACTGAAATCCTTGGCTCGCTTGAAGTACTGGATCCCGTTTTCACGTTTAATCCCATAGCACCCTAAACTTGAAGCATACATCCAGCTAATAATTTCTCCTGACACCCGACCCTTAAACTTCAAAGACGATCTTTGCTTAACTGGTTTCGGAGGCGGAACATAGTTTGCATGAAACGCTTTCATAAATTCTTTAAATGTCTGATTCTGTTTCTGAACCTGTGCCTCTTTAACCACCGGGTCTTCAGGTTTCTCAGCTTCTTTCTTTTTCAAAACCTCTTCAGCTTCAGCATCTTTCTCTTTTGGAAACACTTCAAACTCATCACCAGCTTGGTTGTTATTAAAGTTGGAGTACAGATCTAGATATTCCTCCTCTGTAATATCCTCCACTTCAACTTCTTCTTCAAATATACCATCAATGTCTTCATCAGACTCTGGTTCTGGTTCGTTGTATTTCTCAGGTTCTTTCTCAGCTGTCTTTCTAAGCTCTTCTTCATTTAATTCAAACACTCGCTTTAACTCCTCCACCGTCAACTCACCAACAAATTCCCCCTCTTCAAGCGTCTGTAGCATTTCAGCAAATTCATTCAGACTTTTTGCTGCTTGACTAGATGGAATCACCGAGATTGGCACTGCTTCTCTTGAATCCTTCTCCTCCTGGGATGATGATGCACCAGCACCCGAACCCGTAGTTCCAGATGGGCCTGGACCGCCACCAACATTCCCTTCAGGGTCATCTTGGTCAGGATCATCGTTCAAAAAACGCATTGGGTCTTCATTACACCCCGAACTGTCTCCTAACTCCCCCCGAGCTTTAAATTTCTCCATTAAGAACTTTAATTGCTCATTCATCTCAAGAAGCATTTTTGACTGAGTCTGACTAGCCCTTTGTAATCGAAGAATTTCTTGATCCTTGGCTCTGTCACGACTCTGAAGAGTTAACACTTGATTCTGCAGATCTTCTTTATCCATCTTCAGCACTGTAATAGTCTTTTCCTATGCTTCAGACTTAGCCTTCAAGGCGTCAATCTGAATTTGATGGTCTGAAAGAGCACTCTGTAAGATGCTAGCTTGAGAAAAAGACATTGAACCCTCTTCAAAATTAAAAGTTACATCTGGTGTAGACTGAGTAGATGCAGTTGCAGTTGTGAAAATCGGTGTTGAAGATCCCATAGGCTGACTAACAGACTGCACACCAGCACTTGCTGAAGGTGCTGTGCCAGCAGTTGTCGATTGACTAGCATTCATCAAGTTTCGTAGAAATTCAGCTTGAGTATCAGACACTGAAGTCTGAACTGTTGAAGCAGCTTCAGTAGATGTAGAAACACTGGTACGAGGTTGTAAGACAAACTGCTGCACACCTACGCCCTTTCTTTTCTTCATTCTGCCCCCAACTACTGATTTCTTCCTCCCTTTGGATGGAGTAACCAGATGAACCAGCCACTGGCTGTTTACTTTTACCGGAAATCCCCTCGGTTTCAGGATTGTAATCTTCATCGGATTCAGAAACCACTACATCGTATACTCGATTCTGATAACGGTCGATGCTTTTGTTCTGACTGACTCTGTAAGCAATATGCTCATCACTTCCCTTCAGCAGTTTCACATACTTAGAGTTAACCAGAACACGGACAAACGGATCATTTGGTTCCGACAAGTCCTCAGAGTCAGCTCCAGTATCCATAAAATCATCATCAGATTCAGATTCATCAATCAGGGTATTAATCGCTGGTGTCTCAGTCACAGAAGCATGTGCTGAGACCACCGGTTCAGACATTGGCGGTTGGGAAACACAGGTTCCGGTCGTGGATCTTGATTGACTTGTTCCTGAACAATTGGTATCTGCCTCTTAGGCCTTTTTACCCTTCCCTGCTGAGGTATTTGATTTTGCTCTTCGATCCAACTATAATCTAGTTCCTCTGAATCGCTTCCATCATCATGACGAGGTGCACCCAAAACTGGTGCCACATAATTGACATTGGCTAGATGGCCAATCAATCTTTTCAGTTTAGGCTGAAACTCTGGTGCCTTCTTTTGATAAGACACCAAAGCCCCAACACTTGCCTCCGTCATATGCTTTAACTCCATTCGGTGTGCTGCATTCTTTGTCAAATTTGGATATAAATCATTCAGCACCATTTGAAGGAATCTGGGATATATTGCAGCCTTCTTCTGACGTTGTGTCAGATTGTCTCTCATATAGTGAAAAATCATCCCAGACACATTGTAAGGTCTATTCATCACCAATGCATTCATCAAGGACAGGATGATCTGCTGAACTTCATCATGCCCTGAAATTCTGTGTCCCAAACAGACCAATAATACATGCGCCAGATACTTGTACGGGACACTCAGCGACGATTTGTACACCCACTCCTTGCTTGGATCGTCAGTATACCAAATACGCTTCAAGAATGCCACGTTATCTTCATGAGGAAACTCAATTCTGGCATTTGGTGAATCAGACTCTAACTGCAACACCCTGCGAATATCAGCTTCTGTGATCTGAACTGGTCGGCCTTGTACTATAGCAGCAATTCTAATCGGTGGATCAGAAATTGTATGAGCCGTACTCCAGAATTCCAAAATAATGTCTCTATATACATCACACTGCTGAGTAATAGCATGATGTATTCTTGAACGTCTCAGAAAATCGAATATTCCAGGTCCTCCAAATTTATCAAGTTTACCTCTTGTGACCCCGATGTGTGCACAAATGTTATGTTTATCACCGATCTTTAAATCGTTGGCCATATCTGAAAAACACATAAAAGAAAACATTCATTAAATTCAATGTGATTAACAAATATCATCATCGATTTTGTCAAATCATTGTCGTTTGCATAAACGAACAACATTTGAACAAAATTTTTGAGACCCGCCGAACTCTGTCCGAGCCTCCTCCGAACCCCAAAATCGGAGTCTCCGAACCCCGGGTTTGGAGCCTGAAGAACTCCGACAATTTTGAATCTCAAAATCGATGAAATCGATCAAATCAAACATTGTCAAGCCACACATACAATCGGAATATGACAAGCAACACATAGGAATCAATTTTAATTGATAAAATCACAGTTTTAATAACCTATTTTCAGATCTAGAACAGTTATAGGTCCGAACGAGTTTTTTCTGTTAAAAACCTCACAAAACAAGGGTAAAAATCTAATCAAAGACTACCAATGCATTCGGAAATTCAAGATCTACCTAGAAACAGTCGCTAAATCGCCAAAAACACAATGAATCGAAAATTGAAAATTTGGGCAGAGGTTCGGTGTGCGTTCGGAGTAAAACAGTAACAATGACCTCCGAACCTCACGTTTGGCGTATTTATAACCAACCACGTTCGGACCTCCGAATTTCGAGTTCGGCCGAACAGTAGCTCCGAACCTCCCCATCGGCCATCCCAAATCTTGTCCGATAGTGGAATTCGGACCTCCGAACTTCTCAATTTGACACCTTCGGACCTCCGATCCTTACATTCGGTCGTCCGATCTTCACGTTCGGCCGTCCGAACTTCACGTTTGGAGATTTGCACAAATTTCAAAAATCACCCCTGATTTTGATGAATTTTTCAAATTGAACCTCAAAAGTTTTCAAATTTATCAATAAATCTCAAACTTCGTTCAATTTTCTGATGAAATTTCTGGAATCAAGTCCATTTGGTTGTTTCCGGCATAATTTATAATTTTTCACTAACGGTTGATCGAAAATAAAGCAGAATCAAAATCTTTTTGAATTTTCCAAAATTATGCTAAACACACCTAAAATATTTTTTGGATTTTTCTGATAATCAAAGAAACAAACCAAACAGAAATGAAATGAAATAACTAGAATTGATATAACTTAAGTATTTTTGTGAGAAAGATCCAGACGCGAGATCATATCGGTCAATATGTATCAGACACACTTCAATTTCATTCTTAATCAGCATGCAAGTCAAGTTGGCAGCAAATACAATTTTTCAATTTATTTCAGCTTGGGTAGATCAATTTTTATAGCTTTCTGATATGTTAAGATATATTTAGCAAGCATTGATAATGTGAAAACCCACCCAATCAGAAATACCGGTAATCTGGCTTATTCTTACTAATTGTGTACTTTTCACAGAATTTAATTTTCACAGAGATTTATCGTTCATGGTATTTCATGCAAATATAACGCAGAACCCTAAACAAACAACAACCAGGTCGGCTGGTAGGCACACAGAGAAAGTCCGATTGTTTAGGAGAATAAGAAATGTAAAATAAAGCAGAAGTTGTATAATCCAACAACAATCAGGTCGGTACTCACGTACACGCAGAGAAAGTCCGATGGATTATACGAAACACCAAAGAAAATAAAGCAGAACGTCAAACGAACAACAATCAGGTCGATCTTTCGATACGCAGAGAAAGTCCGATCGTTTGACAAAATAAAGAAAATCAAACAAGTTTAAATATTTGCAAAATGAAAACATGCGTACACCAGAACATCTCTTATTCTGTTTTTGTTCACACAGTAATCATCATGATGTGTCTCACAAATAATCAAGCAAATTTTATGTTTATATCATACTTGCATATATCAGATTTACAATTACGCATTTAACTAACCAAACAAGAACCTACAGCTTTTCATTTTTACTTTATCCGTGGTTGATAACACATACTGATGTAATATCATTTCTCGCTAGGTCGGATCAATTTCTCAAATTTTTATTTTTCATTTTTTTAATACTTTTTGCATTTTTCCATTTTTTTTTATCTTTTCTGATTTTTCTCCTCCTAAAATACAAAAACTCTATTTTTGGATTTTCTATAACAAGGAAAGAAACAAACACAAGAAAAACAAAGAGGAAAAATGATCAACCGAAATGTTACTCAACTTGGTAACTTTTGAATGCCGTTAATCTGCAAAAGATAACGGAAGCGGGTTTTATCAAAAGCTTTTGTGAAAAGATCCCCTTTTTGAAAATCAGTGTGGATCTTTTGCAGATCAATCAAGTGTTTTTCAAAGCACTCTCGGATAAAATGATAACGGATTTCAATGTGTTTTGTTTTAGAGTGATGAACGGGGTTCTTGGTTATGCAAATCGCAGCCGAATTATCTATGTAAATTGGTGTAGTAAGAAACTTCAAACCGTAATCCCGCATCTGCTGTTGGATCCATAGAACCTGTGAGCAGCAACTAGCAGCCGCTATATATTCAGCTTCAGACGTGGATGTGGCAACAGAAGTCTGCTTCTTACACTGCCAAGATACCAACCGATCGCCGAGAAACTGACATCCAGCCGTGGTTGACTTGAAATTAATCTTACAACCGCCGTAGTCCGAATCTGTATACGCCGACAGGTCGAACTTATCATCATAAGGATACCAGATCCCGAGATCTGAATTACCCTTCAGATAAGCTAGAATCCGCAAAACTGCATTCATATGCGAAACCCGAGGAGCTGCCTGATACCTGGAACACAAACAAACAGCAAACATTATGTCAGGTCGACTCGGTGTCAAATACATCAATGAACCTATTATCGCCCTGTAACGCGTGACATCAACTTTATCACCGTCTTCATCAGGACATAGGCCATGTGACAACTGAATCGGAGTTCCCGGAATGCGAACATCTTCCACCTTGAACCGAGTCAGGACATCTCTCACATACTTCGTCTGATGTATGATGATACCCTTATCCGATTGTTGAACTTGTAATCCTAGGAAGAACGACATTTCCCCCATCGAACTCATCTCAAACCTTGTTTGCATCAACTTCTCGAAATCTTTCGAAAGTTGTTCGTTTGAACATCCAAAAATAATATCATCAACGTAGATCTGTACCAGAAGCAAATCCTCCCCCGTTTTTCGACAGAAAAGAGTAGGATCAACCAACCCACGCTTGAACTCGTTGTCAAGTAAATAAGTACACAATGTCTCGTACCAAGCTCGAGGAGCCTGATGGAGACCGTATAAAGCTTTGTCTAACTTATAAACCTTCTCCGGATAATCAGGATCGAAGAATCCCGGAGGTTGTTTGACATACACTTCTTCCTTAACTTTTCCATACAAAAACGCACTCTTTACATCCATTTGAAAAACTTTAAACCCACGATGTGCAGCAAACGCCAAAAATATTCTGATAGCTTCAATTCTGGCAACAGGTGCATACACTTCGTTAAAATCTATCCCTTCCTCTTGTGAAAAACCTTGAACAACCAAACGGGCTTTATTTCCGACAATGACTCCACGATCATCCCGTTTACACTTGTAAACCCACCGTGTTCCACACGGTTCTTTACTACCTTCAGGTAAATCTTCCAGATGCCACACACCCAACTTTTTGAATTGTAATAATTCTTCTTGCATTGCTTCAACCCACGAACCGTCTAACAATGCTTCATGAACATCCTTCGGCTCGGTTTGTGAGATAAAGCATGAATGAAATGCTTCTTCCTGAACTCCAGATTCCAAGATTGAAAGCAAGGCACTACTCTCAATTTGATGTCTTGTACGAACTCCTTCATTTAAATCACCAATGATATTATCTTGTGGATGAATGGTGTTTATCCGGAGTGTTTGATTAATAGGAACTACCATCGTTTCAGGCAAATCAGGAACAGGATCTTCCTCAACCACCACATTTTCAGTTGCAATAACATCAGCTTCATTGGAAGTAGATTCAACTTGTGGATCAGGTTGCTGAACAGGAATTTCCACCTGATGTGACACGGCTTCGTGAAATTCACTATCATCGTCAGATGACATCTCATCAGCAGCAATAGTCGTATCATTTGATGTCTCGGTCAAATACTCATCAGCGACAGGCACTATCGGAGTTGGCAGAGTTTGAATGTTTAGAACCAGTGTATCATCTTGCAGTTCAATGAAAACTCTTGTAAGTTGTTCATCAGATACTTCTGGTGTCGATTCAAGATTTTCAAACAAAGTTTTGTAATCGAACAACCAGTCCGGTCCAACGCCTCTGGGTGGTAAAGTATATGATTGGAAATCGACATGCAGATATTCTCCCACCGTACCAGTCTGCTTATTGAAAACACGTTTCTTTTGATTTGAATAACCAACAAACAGTTCTTCAAAGACTTTGTCATCAAACTTTCCTGCAGCAGCCAACACGGTACAAGGACACCCAAACGGCTCCAAATAATTGAGATTCGGCTTACGATTCTTCAGAAGCTCATAGCATGTCTTTCCAAGACGCTTCACAGTAAGCACTCGATTCAGCACATAACACGCAGTGTTGACAGCCTCTGTCCATAAAGGAACAGGTAATTGAGCATCAGCCAACATAGTCCGTGCTGTTTCAATAATTGTGCGATTCTTTCTTTCTGCCACGCCGTTCTGCTGAGGTGTGTATGGTGTGCTGAATTCATGCACAATTCCTTTTTCCATACAAAACATCCTCACGGTTACATTCTTAAACTCCGTGCCATTGTCACTCCGAATTCTCCTCACCTTCAACTTATACAGTGATTCAAGTGTGGTAATCAAATTGAGAAGAATTCTTGGCGTTTCATCCTTGGAGACCAGAAAATCAACCCACGAATATCTTGAATATTCATCCGTAACCACCAGACAATACCAATTTCCCGAGATACTTTCACGATTTACAGGACCAAACAAATCCATATGAAGTAACTCCAATGGGACATCAATTGAGTGATATTTCTTCAGTGGATGGGTTTTTCTTTTCTGTTTACCCTTCTTGCAGCTCACACACACATCATTAAACACAAACTGTTGCTTCGGAACCCCTTCAACAAGACCCCTCCGCACTAGTTCGTTCATCTTTCTGTAATTGATGTGACCCATGCGACGATGCCACAGAACGGAATCTCTTTCGGACGCCTTTGACAAGAAACATTGACCTGCGACCGTTGCTTTCGCTGAATTCATGTCGAGCATGTACAAATTTGAGAATCTTGGTGCCCGCATTACCACAAACTCATCAGGAATCTTGAATTCAGGCTTCAGAATTAAGCATTCACTCCCTGTGAAAGCCGTTGTGAACTGCTTGTCACAAATCTGGGAGACGCTCAGAAGATTATACTCTAACTCTTGCACATATTCAACTTTGTCAAATGTGACAGCACCGTTCGAAAGTTTACCAATACCGGTTACTTGACCTCCTTTGTTTCCAGCAAACGTTACTTTACCTCCGTCGAAGTATTTAACATCATGCAACAAAGAAATGTCTCCGGTCATGTGCCGAGATGCTCCGCTATCAACAACCCAGATGTTGTTCATCAGTTGTCGCGAAGATCCCTGCATAAATTAAGACAGAAGATTAGTTTCGGGACGTACCCAAGCCTGAAGCTTTGGGTCGACCGTCATCTTCAACAAAATCTTTACCTGCCATGGACTTAGGTTTTTGTCCATCAGTTACATAACCCTTGGAGCTTGAAGCAGAATTTTTCAAAATTGATTTTGTCTTAGAAAATTCTTTTTCTGATTTCTTTTCATTTTTATGAAAATCTGATGATTTTTCATTAGAATGAATTCTGCCTTGCTCATCCACAAATCTGACCTTTTTCTTAGTATCAGTTTGATAGCCTTCAGACATGTCGTCAGACTTTTCTGTGTCAGATTTAGTGGATTTGGGTTTCTTCAACGGGCAAGTCCGATATGTATGACCGCGAGTTTTGCATTTAAAACACTTTCGTTTATCAATTATGACTTTTTCACTCGCATCGTCATCCACCTCGGACTCAACAACCCGTTTTTGGAATTTGGGTTTGACACCCTTCTTTGTAGCATAACGATGTCCAAATTCATCGTTACGTCCTGAATCATATCCAGACACATTCCCTGAAAACTCATCACAAAAACGATGATCTCTAAAATTCTGAGATCTGTTCCTATACCCACCAAACCTTGAGTCATATTCACTCTGACCTTCAAAATCAACCCATTTTGAACTTCTTCTAAAACCAGATTGATTTGGTCCACAACCAAACTCATCATAAAACCCTTCATCATTATAGAATTGAGACCTTTTAACAAATGGACTGGATTTTCTGAAATTCGATTGTTTTTTATCATAAAAAGCTTTCGGTGGTGGTGTTTGAACAGTTGGTTTTGATGTTTTCTTGTTCTTCACTCTATTCACCAACCCAGACTCAGATTCAGATTGAAATGTGTCCATTACATTAGCACCACTGTTATTTCCCCTCTTAATGGGCACATTTCGCACTTTAGGATCATATGCTGGATCATATTTACATGAGAAAATTTGATCGATTAAATTCGGGTTCACCATATCCAACGGAAATTCTTTATCACTATAAATCCTATTGGAACCCTTTAACCGATAAGTCACCCATGGTTCAACCTTATCACAGTCGGTGTCCAAAGTAGGATTGTGAGCCTTAGCATTTGTAGGTTTCAAAATTTTCGGAGAAAAACCTTTTTCAACAGTTTTAGATTTAGCCGAGGACTCAAATCCGACTCCACCGTACTTAGACTTCTTACCTGCAACAGATTTGCTCCGAGCAATCTGCTTTTGTTCGTATGCACTCAGTTTGGAAAGCTCAGATTTAATTGTTGGAAAATCATGTTTGGAAATTAAATTTTTATGATCTGGCTTACCAACATTAGACTGAGTATGTACCGAACTTTCAACATCAGTCTCCGACACTAAGTCATCGACTTTGTCAAGATCAGAAACGTCATAAAAAAGCTCATCAACTGTTGAATCCAAAATGGATTTTTCAGTTGAAACTTTATCAAAATTGTTTTGTTCAGCTTGATTAAAAACATCTACCTTCTCCTCAGATGAAGGACCCAGTGTGATATTCACCGGAGATGGGACTTGACTAAGCTTGCCAGAAACATCTTCTTTTTCAGTTTTATAAAGGAAATTCGTAAAAGAAGATGACATTTGAACAGAATCCAATTTTTGTTTTAACTCAAGAAACCTCGATTTTCAAATCAGCGACAAGTTTGTTACTAGCAGCCAAATCCTTCTGAACAGACACGAGCAATTCAGACTGATTCGAAAAATCAAATTTTTGCAAACGCAATTGCTCATGTACTGACAGTAATTCCTGGGTTGTCCCCTCCCATCTTTCCTTGTAAATGTTTTTATCGGCTTTTGCTACTGCCAGAAGATCATTTAACTTTGTCTTCTCATCTAAGAGTACAGACTTAGCAGTAGCAAAATCATCACATGATTTACACATCAAAGGATATGAGACTACCTTTGAAGAATCGGCCATCAGAGCAACTGTTTCAGTAAGATTGCTCCTTTTCAATGAACCGATTTCCTGTTTCAGACTTGAATTTTCATCAGTAATTTTCTGCATATCCTTCTGCAATGCAAGCATCTTATCAGCAATCTCAAGAGCATTCTGTTGTGCTTTTTCATATCTCTCTTTCAGCGGAAGACTCTTCTGATAAAGATTTTCAAAATCATTTGCTGCATCAACTGCTTCGGCTTTCGCTGCATCAGCATTCTCGAATTAATGCCTCTTTCTCATCAGTCAGAAGTTTAATTTGCTTTTCTAACAAAAGAATTGCATCAGATTCGATCTTTTCAGACACATCAGCCATAAATGCAAATTTTTCTTCATTCACAGACTTATGATCACTCCTTGAGTTCAAGACTTCATCGCCATCATTCATTCCATCAAAAGTTTCCTCAGTCTTCTCATCATGCACTTCTTCTTCATTGTCAGTTGATTCAGTCAAAGTTTCTTCATCCTGCACATGAGTAACAATTAAAGCAGAAGAATCAGCAAACTGATTTCCCCAATTATATGTTTTGTCAACTTGAGAAACAAGAGCTTTTGTGGATTCAGATTTGGAACTAGAAGTACTCCCTAAACTCGATGAAGTGTTACATCCAGAAACATTTGATTTTGGAGTAAACTTCTGATATTCTTGCTTCTTTGGCTGCTGACATTCACGAGCAAAATGACCAAAGTTGGAACAATTGTAGCATCTGACTTTGGATTTATCAAATCCAATCCTGCCACCAGAATTCAAATCCTTTCTTCCAGTTTTCTTCAAAAATCTTTTCACTCGTCTCGCCAACATAGCAAACTGCCAGTTTATGTCCATCAACTCCAAATCATCAGGATCCACCTGATCATAGTCTTCTTCAGTCAACTCAGCATTACTGACATTTCCAGTTATCAACCCATAATATGATGACACTAATGCAGAAACAAGAGCCATGTAATCTTCAGTGGTAGATACCGACATAGCCATCTTTCCCGTGTTCACCAGATTACTTGCTGGGATTGATGTACCACTAATACCAGGACTATAATTATAATCAGCACTTTGTGAGCCTGAACCAGTTCCCGAACTTGAAGCATATCCAGGTAAGTTTCCAGCCACAAATGCTGTAGCAGGTGCAGTACTTGTTATCTTTGCTGATTTTCCAGAAATAGTTGCTGCATTTGACCCATAATAAACATCTGGATTCTGAACTGCTGCCGGAGTAGTGTTAACATTCTTCATTTCTAAATCACGAGCTTGCAGTTTACCCAAAAGTTTCACAAATGTTAAAGCGGCATAGTCTTTATCATTCATGATCATCAAAACATAAGATTCCCATTTCGATGGCAGACCTTCCAACAATTTTTCCTTCAGCTCTTCGTCATCTTTCTTAATTTGGACATTATCCATCTCAGACAATAAATGACAATATCTTGAAATTAGCTCAGGAACACCCTCGCCATCAAAATGTTTGAAGTTGTCAAATTCTTTGTTAAGCACCTTCTTCTTGCTTTTCTTATACTGTTCATTGCCCTCACACCTCTCTTTCAGAGTTGTCCATAACTCATGAGAGTGTTTGCAACTTTTGAATTGATGTAATAATTCCTTTGGCAAAGCTTGAGTGATTAAACCGTATGCTTTCTGTTCACGAACAAAATCAGCTTTCTGTGAAAGATCCAGATTCCGTTGCATAATAGGAACATTATTAACGCCAACAGGATACACATACGGTGCATCCATAGCGATCCATAGATCCGTTGTTCCGATATATGCCTCAAAACGTTTCTTCCAGTTTGCATAGTCTTCAAATTTAAGCAATTTTGGAACTTTCTGCGTTGTTCCAGTTTCATTGTCGTAATTGAGTAAAGTTTGCATCTGCGTTTGAATAGCAGCAAACGAGTTATAGTCCGACATGATTGAAAAATTTGTAATCTGATCCGAACTAGCTCCGAACTCTACACACCCTCCGAACTAGCTCCGAACCTTCACCGAACTGAAAGACAAAAGTCCGAACCCTCAACGAACGTATCATCGAACCTAGAAACTCCGATCTATCTCCGATACTAGTCCGAACTCCCTCTGAGACAGAATATCCTCCGAACTCTCCCCGATAGGACTCCGAACTCTCACCGAAACAGAAAACTGACCGAACTACACTCCGAACTTGGGCTTCGGAGCGGTTTCACCGAATCTAGAGTTCGGCCGAACGTAAATTCGGAAAAATTTTTGGATCTCAACAGAAATCACTCAGACCTGAACTCTAACACTCAAAGGAACACTAGCATTCAGAAACAGTGAATTTTGACGCAAAACATAGTGTTTTTCACGTAAAATTCCAGAGAGCAACACGAAAACGACCTTTGATTCAACGTTTCGCAACAATTCGAACCAAACAGCACCAGAATTGCTCTGATACCAATTGAAAGTGACTGGATACGGATCGGTTTGGACGAATTGATTGAATGCAAACGTAATCAAGTGAGAATCAACACACAAAACGTAAATAAAACTCAATCTCTTACTGATAGAGAATCAGAGTTACAGAGAATTACACAGAGACAACTCACAGACAAAGTTCGCTCAAACTCTCTCAAAAACTTACAAATTACAAAGATACAAACATATATATAGACCTACGGACGTCCGAACTCCATAGCTTGTCCGAACCCCAGGTTCGGCCATGGCTCGGCCAAGGTTCGGCCGGAGTTCGGCCGACAGACCTAAATCAAAACTTTGTGTCTGCGTTCGATCCAGCTCATTGCCATTTCGTGTATCAACAGTAAAGGAAATATGATTTATTGATGAAAAAAAGAGCTTTTAAACCAGTGTAAGAATACTTGATTATATGAAGTGAATGGTTAAATTGAATTATTATATTTTACCATGTTGATGTGTATTTCCCTATCATGAGCATTTGTCTAGGGACATGTTGTGCAAATTATGAGTATGTTTCTATAATATCCAAAGTTAAGAGATTATTCACATATTCAAGAATGCAACTTACAAAGCACCATAAAGGTATTTTAAGTTAAAGGCTACATGAATCAAGTTAATACATCTGAAGTTAAAGTCTTACTCTTCGCAACCCTCTAATGGGTCGGGGGTTCTTAAAACTTGTTTGGTTATACATCTCAAGTTAAAGACCCGTATTTACACGGGCTAAATCATGTAATCACTTTGATTGTATTTCCATTCTGTATATTTACAACATTAGTTTACACAAAGTATAAACACAAAGCTTATAAAAATACAATCACTGCTAAATTACATATAAGTAGCACCATCTCAAAATAAAATGTAAATTTAAATTCTGTGTTTTAAATGTGACTAAATTTTACAACTATCTTCTTTGAATTCTAAAAAGAAACAAAATTAACTTGAAATCAAAGCACAAATAAGATAACTGAAGTTAAAAGTAAAAAATGAGGATTCTATAATATCCAAAGTTAACTTGAAATCTGCATGTTTCTATAATATCCAAAGTTAAGAGATTATGCACATATTCAAGAATGCAACTTACTCTTTGCAGCCCTCTGATGGGTCGGGGGTTCTTAAAACTTGTTTGGTTATACATCTCAAGTTAAAGGCTACATGAATCAAGTTAATACATCTCAAGTTAAAGAACCGTATTTACACGGGCTAAATCATGTAATCACTTTGATTGTATTTCCATTCTGTATATTTACAACATTAGTTTACACAAAGTATAAACACAAAGCTTATAAAAATACAATCACTGCTAAATTACATATAAGTAGCACCATCTCAAAATAAAATGTAAATTTAAATTCTGTGTTTTAAATGTGACTAAATTTTACAACTATCTTCTTTGAATTCTAAAAAGAAACAAAATTAACTTGAAATCAAAGCACAAATAAGATAACTGAAGTTAAAAGTAAAAAATGAGGATTCTATAATATCCAAAGTTAACTTGAAATCTGCATGTTTTTATAATATCCAAAGTTAAGAGATTATGCACATATTCAAGAATGCAACTTACTCTTTGCAGCCCTCTGATGGGTCGGGGGTTCTTAAAACTTGTTTGGTTATACATCTCAAGTTAAAGGCTACATGAATCAAGTTAATACATCTCAAGTTAAAGGCTAACTCTTTGCAGCTCTCTAATAAATATAGAACAAATAAAAGCTAATCACTTTCTCAAATGCACCAAAAAGAGAACAAATAAAAGCTAAAAACAAAAATCTGCAAACTATATACCACTGTTTATTTTGATTGATATCAAGGAAGTAAAGGCTACATTAAACATTCAAACATTTAAAGAACATTGAATCTACAAACATTAATGAAAGCACAACTGAAGAACAACTGAAAGCATAATGAAAGCAGAATTTGTGTATTATAAGCTGTCCTTAGTAGATATGAAGAACAACTGAAGATCCTAGAGGCTGCGGCTGAAGATATTTAAGCTATAACATGAATATATACACAAAATTAGGTTCTTAAACAATTTCAATTGAAATTTGAATTGAAAACAATACAAAGAATCTGAATTCGTACCTCAACGTGTCATAGTGCTTTGAATTTGAATTGCGATTTGAATAGAGATGTAGAAGGTGTATTTATAAAGGGCTCTTTACTCAAATTTTCAATTGAACTTTGAATTGAACGCCAATAAGGGATTACCTCTTTCAAGTTGTTTCTTCCGTTAACCCAATAAATTCAAGAAGGGGATGTCTGTATTTCACTGTGAATTGAATCAAAGATGGACTTTTACCCAAAAAATCGAAGAAAGGGGTGACTGAATTCATTGTTTGCGTTGGAAAGAGAAGTGAAAAACACTCCTAAAAAGGAAGATTCTCTGATCTCTGGTTGTCCTATGCTATCGCCGATTACAATCTTACACAAAGAAGGGATGTTGACTTGAGGCCTGCGTCGAAAGGATATGCAAAGAATACCGGTTTTGAAGTTCTGATACACTTGCTGATTCCTGTCGCCGATGACAACATGATATAAAGCAGATTTGTGTCGCGATTCTTGAATGGATTACCGGAACTGGAAGGAAAAGGGGGAGGAACACCGGTTGCTTTGTGAGACGCTATATTTACCAAAATGCCCTCATTGTTGAATATATATTATATAGTAGTATAGATATTAGACCCAGTATATTATTTCACTTAGCCTACCTCTCCCATGACTTTCTGGACCAACCAACCCGAATCTGTCCTCGCAAATCTCTCTGCATTTCTTTATTTGGTAATAAATATACTTTAGAAACATTCTTTTTTGTAATGAAACAACGGGTCTTTTTCATAGGAATACCCTTTCTTTAGATCCTTATTTTGAGACAATTTCATTTTTCCATTTCGCCATTTATAGCCATCACTTTTATAATGGCAATTGGAATTATTTTAACTCCTATTTATTTATTATCTATGTTACGCCAGATGTTCTATGGATACAAGTTATATAATACTCCAAATTCTTATGTTTTTTATTCTGGACCGCGGGAGTTATTTGTTTCCATCTCCATTTTTCTACCTGTCATTCGGTGACTATCACTTTACATGATTAATGAAGTTCTTGCAAGCTTTCTGTATAACAATAGGTGCGTAGCTCGATTTAGAATGTTTTGAGAACAATTTCGTTCTAATTCGATTAGTTTTGATAGACATATGATGGAAAAACCGTTCGGCTTTTGGACTGAATGAAGTTTTTAGTTTTTTAAGTATCTTAAGCCTCATTAAAATCAAATTAGATCATATCATTAGATTCACGAACATAATGCGCATCTTATGTAACAAGTTTTGTGTTCAATGGTGGTTTAAATCGAAAACTAGGGTTTCAAGGTTTTGATTCGGAACACTGCAGTGTCGAATGACTTAATTCGCCAAACGAGATCATTCGATGCTCATTCGGCAGGCCAAATTTCATTTGGCCAAATATGTTGATTCGGAGGTCATTCGTTGGGCACATCATTTTGTGATATTTTAAATTTGTGATTAATGTGTTGTGCTTTGGGATCGGAAATGGCAGTGAATGAAGATTTGAACACCAGACCCAAGCACAACATTTGTGCCTTCTTGGGTCCTTCTGCAAAGCATCATGCCAATTTTGGAGGGATGTTTGAGTTATTCAATCATTCAAGAATTCATTATTCAATTTCTACAAGACACACACCATATTCTGATATTTAAATGAGTTCTGGCATTCACGGCATTTTAACAAGATGGTGACTCCGCACCAAATTGAAGCGTCAATTCAAAATCATCAAGTGATTATAACTGAAGATTTTATTAGACAGATTATGCATTTTGGTGATGAAACAAGAGATCTCATAGAACTCTTGGCTCCCGATGTGATTAGTGTTTTGAAAAGAACTAGATATCATGGTGACCCGTTCGCTGATGGTTCAAGAAGTCAAATCTGTCAATTCCGTACAACTTTTTGTTTTATGGGAGCGCTAGCTGAATCAAATAACGGTTCAGCTCTAGGAGCCTGCCAGCATAACCGTTTAACAAGCCATGATGAAGGAGAAATCAAGATTGTTTTATCCATGGTAGCTCTGATATCGAACTGAAGATACAACTATTCAAAGCTAGTGTTTCTCAACATGGTTGATAACATTGCTACAAGACAGAAGAAGGTCTTAATGTATCCAACGTTTTTGCATATTATGATAACCATTTGTTTCCCAATCTCCCTAAACATGCTAATCTGGAGATTCCGTTGCAACATATCACGACTGCTAATATTTCTAAGTTGGTGGTTTATAGAAACAAAAATGACAACTGTCCTCTGTTGAAGCGTTTAATCGGGCATCTTGCCGATACAAACTACGTGGCTCTACCAAACGATGCTCCAAGGCATGTGGATGGCACTAGTTCAGGTGAGGAGGAGGAACAATAAAGTCAAACAATCAGATCAATTTGCCATAGAAGGCCTATATGCACTATACCTGAAAAAAGGAACCAGTCGGGTGGGGAGCCGGGTCAGTGCGGATTTGGTCAGGATGATCCATACCTGCCAATCCAATAGAGCAACAATAATATTCTCTGTTGTACCCTCCACATTCAGTGGCTGAAGTTGTTCAGGAGACTATTTCAGAAAATGTGGCAACCAATTTAGCTTTCTGTTCAATAAATAGAGGATGTATCAATGTGATGGTCGTGCACATAACACCAATAGACTTAGAGATGTAAATAGACTTACCTTGTTGTATACCTCTTCGTCTACAAGTAGATAACAAAGTCGTTAGGTTTGAATTTGGGCCTCCATCTTCGAACTATGCGTACAAGAATCATAATACCAGCTCCATCTTCTCGTTAATAAGTTTAACTTCTCAATTTCCATTTGTTTCTACTTGTATCATGTACTTTCAGATTAGTTAATATGTCATAATGAGTAGCAGTAAGTTAATTGTATTCCTATTTTTTTTTTTGTTAATTTTGATAACAGTTTATATGTAAAAATAGTATCCTAAATTCAAGAGAAGAACATAGTGCAGGAATCGAAGAGAAATCAGCAGAAGACACAACGGACTTACCCTTACGATCCATCCTAAAGAGACAACATGTAAATAAAAATGTCACAAAACCAGCAGCAACAAAATAAAATGACTAAAATAGATTGCCGATGTGCAAAATCCATGCACACCGCCCACCCTAACCCACAATGTACCAAACCAGCACACACGAAAAACCCGCACAAACAGAGATATCATTTAATAACATAAGAAAAAACCAATTACATACGAAGGAAAACAACATCTGTAAACACAAACATAATCTTACTTCAAAAACACCCATACACTTAGATATAAACAACTCAAACTCCATCTTTGAAACTTCTTTTTATTTAATAGAGAAACTATAGTAGAAAGGTTCTAAACAGAAACACTAATAAAGAAAAACTACAAATCATGACACAACAAAGGCCAAAAATACTTAAATCATACCTCCTAAAACATATAACTAAAGCCACGAAGATTTAATAAAAATAGAAATACTACTTGCATACCCACTTAATTAATATAAACAAACTTTAAATTCATTCGGTCACAATAAAATAGTAATTACAAAGACCAAACCGTTAAAATGAAAAGACTATATAAAGCAGAAACGAAATCATTTAAAACAGAAACTCTAAACTTCCATAAGACAGATGACTTCATAAAATACATGACTTCCATAACCAAAAAATAACCAAATAAGTCAATTAGCAAATGTCCATTTCAATTAAACATGACTTCATATGACTTCATAAAATACATGACTTCCATAACCAAATAATAACCAAATAAGTAAATTAGCAAATGTCCATTTCAATTAAACAGATGACTTCCATATAGCAAATGTCCATTTCAATTAAACACAAAATAACCAATAAACTTCCATAAAACATTTGACTTCATATGACCAGTTGACCACAACTAAGCACATAGCAAAAGTTCAAAAGTAACAAAATCCAATTCAATCTCCCATAAAACATTTGACTTCATATTAGTCCAGTATTACTATTACTATCTTATTAACTGGACAACTAATGTACAATATAAGATCCCAAATCCAAAGAGAAAATCATCCCAAAAACACACAATACACCAAAAAGGGCGCAAATCTAAAGGCTACTTCAACTCTCAAAATAAGATTCAGGGAAGCAGATTCTGCGCACAAATGACAAAACCCAAAGCCCATCGAAAATTAAAAATTAATACCGACCACACCATCAAATAACAACGACAACAACAAAAGGAAAACAAATATGAAGAAGAAGAATACAGAACAAAAACATTGCCCTATTTCTATCTATCTCTCTTAAACATAAAACCAATAAAAGAGAGGCCGAAAAGCCGAATACACAAGCATGAACCATCTAAAGTAATACTGCATATTGCTCAAGATATATTATACCTACAATTGCATTCATATATTGTATGAAATCAACTAACAGAGGAAAATTAACACCTACAATTCCAATTTCATCAATGAAATGCACCTATTTTCAAGTTCAAATCATCCCCCCCCCCCCCCCCCCTGCAATCTCCACACTTCACAACAACACAAGCCCTAGGTTCAGGCTTCACAACTCATAAAATATAAATACATCTGCAAATTAACAAACTTCACAACAAACTAATTGTTTGTTGACTTTGACCAATGTTGTAAAAATCGCTAGACTCTGGATTAATTGGGATGCAATAGTGATTAATAAAAAAAAATCACTAGGCAACCAAGTAATTTGGATTTTTACAAAGCTAACTTTAACTAACATGTGTCAAATCTCTAACTTAGCAATTTATTTGATGTGAAAACCAAATGTAAGAAAACAAATAGAAATATGTAGTAGAATAGTATTAAACCCTGAAGATGAAGAATAACATGGTGTTGCTATGAATTAATGCTTATTTTTATATAATTGTCATAGCCTAAAACCAGATCTATGTACTAACAATTACCCTAAACATAATCAGAAGTATCAGAGGTTACGACAAACAATAGTTTCACTATAAAACACTATATTGATATCAATTCAAAAATAGCAGATCGTGCATGTTGATAACTGTTAGGAAGTTTCGAATAGATCTGGCGAAATAAGGCACTAAATTAATGCCTATGTTAACTTCCGATTTGGAACAATAATCTAATTGTAATTAATCAACATCAACATTACGAGATCTAGATAAGAACATAGAGATGTAAATAAGTAATCATGCGTGAACATATAAGGGAAAAATCTACCTAAAAGACAACAGAATCATGGAGAACAAAACTGAACAAAGATTGAATGCCGTCGAAAGAGTCGGTTGAAAGGTCGAAGTTACTAAATGTAGGCACAACGAGGCGACCAAGAATCCTGGATCAATTGCGCGGCACCTGTACTAGGGCATGGGGTTGGGTTAATTAGGTGTTATCTTGAGGATTTGGAGGAGAAAGAAGTTGTACTAGAAAATAGAAACAACAGGGAAGAATAAATGGGCTAGGGCCGGAACAGAGACTGTGGAGAGGCAGTGCTTTGGGGGAAAGAGGGTGGACCGAGTGTGTGGGAGAGTTTTTGGGTATCTAAAGAGAGGGGACGAGTTTTGGGTAACTGGAGCGAAAAATTGGAAAACTTTTGACGCCAAAATAATAAAAAACGACAGTTTTTTTCTTGACGCACATTTATGAAGTGTCCTCCGTTTTTTTATAAATTATGACATATATTTATGAAACACAAAAATTACAATTTATCGACCTTGACAGTTTTTTACGACACGCTTTTTTGCGCATTAAGAAAGGACCAAGTGTCATCGTTTGCGCGTCAATGAAGGCCCTGTTTCTATTAGTGACACTCTAGTGTAAACACACTTGCATGCACTAGAATCATCTATCAAATATACATATATTCTATAATCACATGCAACTAAGTTGAATAGTCATACAACCCATAAAACATACATGCATGTCACATTTCCTATTAGAACTAGGTCCATACTTTGATAATTTCCATTAACTAGTAATCTTGACATAATCTGGTTAAGTATATGATTGCTATAACAAATCTTTGTACATAAATACATTAATCAACCTCATTTTGGTACATAGAACTATATTTTAAAAGCCCCTAGTTGTCACATCCCCCTATATATACATAATACAACATATTGTATAAATTTTAAAGCATGCTTTACAACTTAATATTGCACACATGGTACACCTTTTAAAGGCAAGCTTACAACTCCATGATGCATGCTAAGTTGGTTCTTCTTGGCTGAAAAACACACGGGTTCTGAGTTACTATGGGTTAGTATCCATATTCTTATGGGTCATATAAATTTGTATGTTTCAGAAAATTAGGGCACATTTCTTTTGGTGCACCACAACCGCTCTCTCTCTCTGTCTCTGTGGTCTCCTCGCCGACGATGGTGCGCATCCCTAAAGATCAAAGAGACGTCGGGTTAACATACATCAAAAGGTAAGTTCATCATCTATTCTATCGTTTCCTGTGTATTCTTCATGTTTTGGTTGTTCCGATTAGGGTTTCTAGGTCTTATGTTTGCGAACACTTGCTTAGGTTCAAAGGATAACAAACTGTTACCTCAAGTGGAAGAGATCTTCCAGAATGACGCGACGATCAGTCCGGCGAAGATGAGCGAGCTCATGATCTCCAACTGTGGCTCACCGGGCCGAGCGTTAAAATCAGTGATCACCGCTTTGCAGATCAATAGCAACTCCAGGCTGCAATCCTTCAATAGGCAGTACACTTGAGACTCTCTGATCCAGTTCTTCCACCGTTTATGGTTTTGGCTGAGGACAGGCAGCCTCTCTCCGATCGCCTCCTTGCTTGATCGGCTCTTTTGTTTCACGGGATGATTCTATCGTTCGATTCAGGTTAGTTTTTTTTTTGTTTTCAGGGGCTGATTCCATCCTTCGATTCAGGTGAGAAGAGAGAATCGTCATGTGAATGCGTTCGATTGCGTATGTGATAAACCCTCATCGCTGATTCTAAGCCTATCACCGACTAAGAATTATACTTACTAAGTTCTAATTTTCATTCTTGGTTAATATTGTAGAGATTTTAATCTTCGAGCCATTGGATGGATCTGTCCCCAACTTTCAACTCGCCGTCGATTTAGACTTGGTGAGTGTCTACTACTGTTAATTTAGGTTTGACAGATTGTTTTTGATGGACAGATTGCGTAGTGTCTAACTCACTAACAAGATTTATGGTTAATTTGGGTTTGATAGATTTTTATCCACCGTAGTAATAAGCTGCACTTGCAACTAAATGTAAAGCAACATTTTATATTTACATAATGCCATAACCACGAAGAAAACACTAGACATGGTTGCTGGTGGGATATTTTAGAACGACTAGGATTTGTTAGGAAATTAGAATTTGAATTTGTTTAAAGAAATTGGATTACCCAAACCTCACATCCTAATTTGCAAAGTGAAATATGCATGTGGGGTGTTTTAAGGAGTAACATAATGCTTTTTATGTTGACAGGTGATGATAAAATGATAAAATTTAAGGTTGAGGTTTCTGATAAGAACCTCTGGTAGCAAAAGTGAAAGATATGAAGAGGCAAGTGTGCCAGATTGGTACTTTTTGTTTCTTCAAAGTTTTTTTCTTATGGTACTCATCAAATCTGATCTATTTGTCTTTGTCTTGATTAGGGTGAAGCATGTTTTAAGAAAATAAATTTTTTACCAATTTTTATCTTGATTTGGGCCTTTGGGGTCAGTTTTATTTGAAGAAAAGTGGTTATACACCAGCCTGTCGGAGTTGGGAGCCAATGCTAGGACAGTTAGGAAGATCGGGGCATGTGGCATAATCTAACTATTAGATATGCAGTTTTTTTATCAGTCACCTTAATTGGTTATGAAGATGATGATCGATGGTGATTAGCGGCGATTGTAGAGAACAAAGAAATGGACCATTTAATGTTGTTTGTTGTTTCTATAGTCGGATTTTATTTAAAAGATTTGGCTTTTGACATAATGATTTGATGGTGTTATTTGTGCTCAAAATAAGGTAATTTGAACAAAGTTAGCTGATGTATCATCTTTAATGATGTTTAGGACCGGTACGTATTTTTTTTTACCTTGATTGAATAACTATTTGTAATTCTTTGCAGCTCAAATCTTCATTACTTCTACACATTGATGGAATTAGCCCTTCTGTTGAAGACATTGGATGACAGGTATTTGTGGGCATAGTCATTTAAAGGACTTACAAATGTATTTACAGCAGGCATATCACTGTGCTCTGGCTATAGCTATAGAATAAGTAAAATTTCTATTAGCTTAATAGCATTTGATTATTATTACAACTTCGGAAAGGAAAAACACAAACAATTATCGATCGTTAAAAGGTCGGCTGCTTTAGGTTTCATCGTTTGTTAGTGTTTTTTGCTGCGTTCACCTTCGTCGGATTCCTCATACAATCACTTCCTTGCGCCCCATTTACATCGGTATCTCCTTTTCCCCCTGCCTTTATCTGATTTTTGTTTTCCTCATGTATTTTTGTTTTCTTTTATTATCCCTTCTGATTTTTAGGGTTTTTTGCTGCGAACGTTAGATGATCTCTTTGGTATACAGTTTTATAGCATGTTCGATGTTTCATCTGCAATTGCCATGGTTTATAGGTACGCTTGATGTATGCTTTGTTTAATTAGCCCTAGTTTCTAATTTTCTCTCTGTTGATCTTTGCAAAATTTGTTGCGATTCACAAAATTTGTTGCTAGTCTATCATTACTTATTTATTTGTCTGTTTGGGCCTTGAAGGTAGATGATGTTCAGGTGAAGGATGTTACTGCATTATAAGATAACATATAAACCCAAACTATGGTATTTCAATCATCTTCTATATATATTTTTGTAATTTCACTTCATGTAATATTAGCTTGATATGTCATTATCATCTTAATCAATGCCCATACATATTTAGCTTCATTATTGTATTGGGTTTATAATCCATACACATATAGGTCAATGTATTCCAAGATTCTTCATTACATGCTTGGTTTTCAAACAGCTTCAAAATTGTGTAAAAAAATGGTAGTGGGCTGCTAATATTCACACATACACATAAAAGTTTCAGTTTCTTCCTCTTAATATATTTTAGAGGTGTAAAGGTTAGTTGGATAATACCTTTTGTTGTAAATGGTTTTGTTTACAAAAACAAAACCCGGCAACAAAAAAAGCAAGTATTAAAGTCTTTTAGAAATTTAATACAATTATTTTCTCCTAGAGGCCATATGTTTATGTACATATTACTATATTAGTAAGAAGCATAGGCCGCTGAGAAAAGAAAGTCAATATGAATACCCGAAAGAACATCTTTGTTGAGATTGAAGATGGACCATGTTTGATGATTCGTTTTGACCATGTTTCATTGCACTCATGTTTTAATGTTAAAAAAACAGGTCAAGGTTGCTCCCAAAAAAGTTGAGGAGGACTCAAACAGGCATGTCAAGAATTCTAGATATTACAAAAGTATTTCTTTTCAATAAGATAGTTCAGCCAAAAAGGTATAGTTTTTTTATTTTTCTATATGTCATAGTTCAACTGACGTTAACTTTATTGTTAGAAGGTTTTTAATGATTGCAAATATCCCTCATTTAGTATCAACACTTCAAAATTCTAATGTTAGAATTAAATTTATCATTTGTTACAAATTAAGGGATACTTAGCATTAAATTTAGTATCAATAGTCTGCTATCCACATCCTGTAAATTTAGCATTTGTTACAATAGGTAATGGATATTAACCATTTACTTTAAAGTCACATGGAACATGGAGTTTTCTACGTATATGCATATTTTGACTGATGTTCAATTTAAACAAATGCCATGAATTGTTAAAACTAAATTTATAGGCATTCATGGCATGAGTTTTGCACGGTCCGTATCTTATGGTTTCGCTAACCGACTTCCTAAAACGGTTCGGCTCCGCTACGAAGCGCGGGTCGACCCACGCGTTAAGTATTAAAATCTATAATGGTTAAAAACAGGTAAACATCCGCAGCAACGCGCGGGTCGACCTACTTGTAAATGAATACAAATTAAAATCTTAAATCCTGATAGAGCATAATTCTATGCTACAAAGTGGCTCGTGTATTGTATCTAAGTGAGAGCGTTTTTGTGAGTCATAGGGCAGCGAACCATGGTTCAAACCAATGGTTAGGAGCCAACGAACCATTGGTTCGTTGGATGGTTCGCTGGGTAGAATAGTGTCACTTATAAATAGGTTGACTTGTTTAGATTGTGTAGAACTCTTGTCATATATCTACATTTCTGTGTGTGTATGCTCTTAAGCTTTCAATCAATACAAATATTTTTGTATTTACTTTTGATCTCGTCTCAATCTCGATATCACTAGATTAGCAATCGATCCATCGCTCCACGACTTTACAAGTGGTATCAGAGCTTTCTGGTTCCATTTGATGATCAAATTATGTAATTTTTTATATTTCTAGAGAGAAAAAGTGGGTGTTTGATCATTTTCATCAAATTTTCTCAAATCCGAGTGTTTCTGATGTCAAACTTGATTTTAGAACATTCCTATTGTATTTTCGTTGCCTACTGCTACAAGTTACAGTCCAAAATCTTCAGATTAGTGAAAATTCAAAAAATTAAGTCCAGTTTGCCACTTGAATCTGTTGGTTCGGTGGATGATTTTCTTGGTTCGCTGGATGAGTTCATTGGTTCGCTAGATGAGTTCATTGGTTCGCTAGGAAATCCCCTTCATTGGTTCGCTAGGCAATCTGCATATTTGGTTCGTGGCAGTTATAAAATTGGTTTGAGCAGTTACAGCAAACCATCTAGTTCGCTGGATTCATTTTTGTTCACTGAGTTCATTTTGGCTCGCATACAATTTTGGTTCGCTGAAATAGTATTTGGTTCGGTCAAAGTATATCTTGTTCGTGGTTAACTTCACTGGTTCGTTATTAACTTTTTGGTTCGGTGGAAGTGTGTTTGGTTCGTTGGTCAGAAGAGTGTCGTTCATTAAAACTGACGTAACTTGAGTTCTGTTTGGAGTTACGGAACCCAATACCAGCCAAAATGACCATCTCGACGAGATCTACACTTTTAAGACATCCGTTTTTGAGTTTAAAGTTTTTCTATCGATATCGCAATTTCAAAAAGAGTGTTTATCAAGTGTTTTTCGCGATTCAAAACACGATGTAAGCTCTTATTAACTATGAAATGAAATAGGAACAAATCAGAAAGTTCCTAAGTTGCTCAAATTGGAAGATTATCATAGTTGGGTGAAACGCTTCGAAGCATACATTTGTACGAATGATATCAATCTTTGGTTATCATATAATGATCAATATGAATATCCAACTAGTGCCACTGGAAGGCCAATTGTGCAACGAAGTCTAACTGCTGAAAAAAAGAAAGCATATCAAGCTGAACAAAAAAGCTTATGGTTCTAACCATGGCTTTACCCAAAGATTTGTTACATCATTTTTCTACTTATACTACATCAAAAGAATTGTGAGATGCGTTATAAAAACGATGTGAGGGTAATGACCAATTTATGAAAGGTAAGCAAAAGGTTTTAAAGAAAGAATTCGATAATTTCAAGCATTATCCAAATGAAGATATTTCAAAGCTCATTACTAAATTTTCACATTTATTGAGCTAAATGACTTTGGTAAGCATCAAAAAGGAAGAAGCTGATTTGAAAGAGAAGTTACTAAAGGCATTACCTGAAAAATGGGAAAATTATGTAATGATGATTACTCATGATAAAGAATATTTAGGGTTGTCGTTCAACAAGTTGATTGAGAAGATACAAGCAAGAGATATGAAGTTGAATGTGAACAAATCCATGCCTGCATAAGTACCGAATTCAGCCGCATATCACTGTGAAAATGATTCAACCATTAATGCTAAAAAGTCAAGCATTTTAAGTAGAGGTCATACTACTACTTTTCTTGCTGGAAAGTCAGAGAATTATGGTTATTCTCTATGGTGCAATTTTTCAATTCCAAATCAATTCCCCGAGACTGCATTTTCTACCAATGCAACTGAAGAACATGCTGCATTAATATCTGGCTTCATAGCATCGTCTTATGGTTTAATAATTGGTAACATTGGGAATGTTGAGTTGTTCAAAGATGATTTGAAACAATTAGATGTGTATCATCTAAATGAATTAGATATGGGATGGTAGATGGCTATGTTAACTGAGAGAGCTAGAAGATTCTTTTACAAAACTGGTAAAAAGGATATTAAATCAAATGGAAAACTTGGTTTGGATAAATCAAAGTTTAAGTGTTTCAAGTGTTTTAAGATCTTTGAACAACTCAGAATTCCCAATGTTCTTTATCAAGATAAGAACGAAGTTTTAACAAAAGATATTGATTATTTTAAGAAGAAATGGGCAAAGGTAACAGAAGAATTATTGGAAGAGCGTGAGTTGAAAAGAATACGTAAATATGAATACAATGATCTTTCAGATCAATTTATTGCTACTCAGAAAGAGCTTTTGGATGCCTAAGTGAAAATTTTAGATTTAAAAATTGAGATTTTAGATTTGCAAAAATAAGAAAAGAATTGCAATTTGTCTCCTACATTTCTGAATTATATATACAAACAGGAGAAGAGTGAGGATAGTGTGAAAGAATCAGATTTATACAAAGTTCCTGCACCATTTGACATGTCTATTTATTCATATACTTCGGTTAAATTAAATGACGAAATGTATGATTACTCACAGTTTGCAATTCCTGTTCATGCAAAGAAGAAGAAATCTAAGTCTGGCAAGAAGAAGTTTGAAGTTGGACAAGCTCCAAAATTTGATTATGGATCATCATTTTTGGAAGATGAGAAGATTTTTGTTAAGGTTGAGAATTCTGCTAGTACTTCATTTGAAGCAGAAGCAGATAAATCATTGATTGTTGAGAACATGCTGTAGGACATCAAATCTAAATTTACTAAAACAACTAATGAAAAGAGTGTTTCTGGTTCTCAATCTGGGTCATCTAAGATTCCGTGTTTCAAGCATAAGGGACTTGGTTTTAAAGTCAATGAAGTCTTAGTTGAACATATAAAAAGACAAAACAAAAGAAGAAAAAGGTTGGTACACATATTACAAATCAAAAGAATCAACCACAACAAAAGAAATAGAATTGTTAGAGCATGTTTTGATGTCTTTGTAATTAATAGTTTTGTAAAAAACTGGTCTCAGCGTACCAGTGGCGGACCAGATGGTACGCACGAACCATCTGGTACGTTGGTTAGTTGGTACGCTGGACAGTTTGATATAAATAGTTTAGTTCGTTGAGAGAGAGATAAGTTGTGAGAGTTATTGCTTAACTGTGTGTTTCTCATAGTGTATTCTCTCTGTAATCTCTCTCTTCTAAACGAGCTAGTGAATCAATCAAAGAATCGTTTATTTACTCGTTGTGTACCGAATCCGATAGCCATCATGTCTTAGCAAGATCGTATACGTGTTTCACAAGTGGTATCAGAGCAGGTTTGCTCGTGATTTCTGGTCGGTTTTGGTTTCTATAGAGAGAAACAACCTTTTGGTAAGAAATTCATCAATTCTCATCTGTTTTACGTGCATACAACACATGTTTTACGTTCAAAATGATCCGTGAGTGGTTCCTTTGAGTTCTGCATTGATTACACGTCCTGAAAGTCGAAATTTCTGAAAATCAATCGAATTCTGGTTGGTACGCAGCTGGTACGGATCAAGAACACTGTGGTACGCAAATGGTACGCACGAACCATCTGGTACGTTGGTTAGTTGGTACGCTGGACAGTTTGATATAAATAGTTTAGTTCGTTGAGAGAGAAATAAGTTGTGAGAGTTATTGCTTAACTGTGTGTTTCTCATACGATCTTGCTAAGACATGATTGCTATCGGATTCGGTACACAATGATTAAATAAACGATTCTTTGATTGATTCACTATCTCGTTTACAAGAGAGAGATTACAGAGAGAATACACTATGAGAAACACACAGTTAAGCAGTAACTCTCACAACTTATCTCTCTCTCTCTCAACGAACTAAACTATTTATATCAAACTATCCAGCGTACCAACTAACCAACGTACCAGATGGTTCGTGCGTACCATCTGGTCCGCCACTAGTACGCTGAGACCAGTTTTTACAAAACTATTAATTACAAAGACCTAGCACTAGACATCAAAACATGCTCTAACAAACTCCCCCTTGTCTTGTGCTAGTCTTCAGAAGCTTTTGTCTAATTCTTCTTCCAATGCTGTGTTCGGTTGTTTCCCGCATGAATACCAAACGCAAAACATACTCTAATCACACGTTGAAATTGCAAGGCTTGCTCAGCATGTTCAGCCTTATACAAAATATTGTTGTGATACAGCTTGTTTATATCATCTTTTGACAAATTAATCAACCACATTGGATCATACAACCTGACCACCTTGTTCTGCTCTTTAACCACCACCACAGCTTCTCCAGTATTTTCATCATAATACCACCATCTTAAAGTTTTGATAAAATCTTGTTCGAGCTTCTTCAATGGAATTTTCTTTAGTTGAACTGGCTATTTGTACTTTAAAATCACAACTGGTTTTCCAGTGATTGGATGAATATCCGTAGAATGTTCAGCATACTTCGGTCTTTGTGGAGTTAAGAATCTAAACTTGACTTGACATTCTTCTTTCAATTTGCTTTTAAACCTTGTAGCATGCTTCAAATACATAACATCCAAACTCCTTTTTAATTGCATAGCATTTGAGTTCCGAGTCATACATCCAACTGATTATTCCACCAGTAGCTTCACCACCTTTTCTATCAAAATATTTCTTCTGATCAACAACCTTTGTTGGTTTCACTACTGGCAGTTTCTTGGCTCTCCGTTCTTTCAACCAAGCATCAAATAACATTTTCTTTTCTTCTTCTTCTGATAACTTTTCAGATTCATTTGATTCTGGTTGCACAATTTCAGACTCTTTCTTCTTTAACTCTTCATCCACTTTTTCCTCATCTTCATTGCCAAAGAAATTAAAGCCTCCAGACTGATCATCAGCAGAAAAATTTCCATAAACCTTAGGATCATCTGGATATTCTTCAGCAGTCGTATCTTCCACTTCTACATGTTCTTCTTCAAAATCCATATCAACATCAGAATTTTCTTCTCCGTAAGGATCAGCAAATGGAACTTTATCAACTTCATCCACATTCAATGTAAAATAGCCGCCAGTTGCTCTTTTGAATACGGATTAATAAATTCTCCTTCTCTCTGCTCAACCCTGGAAATTGGAGTTACATCATAAATTTCTTTCTCCGACGACTCCCCCTGAGCTGTAGTAGATGGTCCAGCAGCAGTAGCAGCAGATGTTCCAACTGCACCAGCACCAGAACCATTACCACCAACTCCTCCTTCAGGGCCTGGATCCTTATTCAAATATTTCATCACATCATCATTGTCTCTACAACTTTCCTCAGGATTTGGTCTTCTCTCCCCTTGAGCAGGTAAGGATTTGAGTAAAAGATTTAACTGCTCACCCAAAGAGAGAGAAAGTTGTTGCAACTTAGCAATCTCCCGATCCTTTGTCTGGTCTCTAGAGACCAACTCCTTTACCAGATTCTTTAAACCTCTGATTTCATCAGCCTGCTAGTGATTAGCTAATTCCAACTCATCGAGTCTTGTTTGATGTAACGCCAGCTTCAAATCAGTAGCAGAAATGGTAGAAGTTGTAGAAGTAGTAGTAGTGAAAGCAGAAGCAGTAGTTGAAGAAGGCTTTCGAATCACAAGCTTTCTAACCGGTGGATTACTTGAGCTTTGAACATTAGAAGATTTTGTGGTTGGCTATACTGGAAGTGAAGACTGATTAGACACTTTCTGCTTCTTACTCGGTGGACTAAGACCTGCTTTCCGAGCATCAGCAAGGAACGAGCCCTTTTTCATTGTCAAACTCCTCTGAGCCATATGTTTAATATGCTTGCCCTTAGAAACCATAGGAGCTTTTCCTTTATCAGTAGTCTTGGCCTTCTGAACAGGTTCCTCCAAAGCAGGAGTGTAAGTGGATCATCATCTTTATCCTCAGCCTGTTTTGTTCTATTCTCATACTTAGAAGTATCCAGATTCTTGGACTTCAAGTATTCGATGTGTTGCTTAGAACCTTTCTTCACTTGAATTCCTCTGGTATTATGTAAGATTGTGACATAATCACCAGAATCTGAATCAGTATCAGACGAACTTTCACTAGCATCATCACCAGAAATATCAGCATCATCATTCATTTCATTATCCTGAACATTCACAGCTTCAGGTTCATTTACAGCCTCTTGAACAACATGCTCTTGAGCGTCTTGTTGCACAGGGTCTTGAACATTTGCATCTTGATTTACTGGTTGCTCTTGGTCTTCTTCCTCATTTTCATCCTCTTCAACAGGATAACCTTTATGATCATATTCTAACTCATCATCTGAACTATCCTCATGTCTGGCAGCATTATTTGCAGGAGCTATATAATCAGGCTTGGCCAAGTGACCAATCAATTATTTAGTAGGAGGAGGTATATCCTCTGGACCTTTCCTCTTTTGATACACTGGAAGCTTACCCACTGCAACTTCATTCATATGCTTCAAAACCAAGACATTTGCTGGATTCTTTGGAAGGTTCGAATGTAAATCATTTAAGATCATCTAAATAAATCTTGGATACATAACACTTTTGTTCTGCTTTGACAATATATTCTCTTTCATGTAACTAAAGATCCATCCAGAAAAATTGAAGTCATGGTTCATGACCAAAGCATAGAAAAAGGATAGAATCTTTATATCAAACACACCATGCCCCCTTAACCGATTTCCAAAACATTTGATGACTACGTGCATCAAATATTTGTACGGAGGACTTAGATTCGACTTAAGCAGCCACGAATCATATATGTATCCATCGTATTTAATTCTTCGAAGCAATGCCACCAAAGCAATCTCATCAAACACCATTGGAAAAGCAGCTTGATCATTCAGTCTCAAAACCCTACGAACGTCTTCTTCAGAAATAATCACATCAGTTTGATGGACTTTTGCACGAATAACCTAGGGTTCCACCGAACAATCCACTTGTGCCATATTCCAGAACATTAACAATAAATCCTTGTATGGAGTACACTGATGAGTAGCAGCATAGTGAATTCTCGATCTTTCCAAGAAATCAAAAATTCCAAGAAAATGTGGCTTCCATCGAGCAGATGCATTCAGACATGCACAAATATTGTGTTCATCATTTGATTTTAACGCTGCCATTTCTGAAAAATACAAACACGAACAATCATTAAAATCATGAGATAAAGCCAAAACCGATTACAACTGATGCTAATTCAATTTAAAATGCTCAAACGATAAACTTTTTGAAAAATTCTCCAACGAACCATCCACGAACCAAATTTGGTACGGCGAACCAAAA